>CM033469.1:344603067-345260567 GCA_019447015.1 Hymenochirus boettgeri
GTGGGTCTCTTGGATGCATGTTATATCAATTTTGTTAGTCAATAGTTCTTTCCATAGTAAGAATCTTTTCTGGGGAGAATTCAGTCCTCTGACACTGTAGGATTGTATTCTAATGTAAAGAAGTCAATTCCATTTGGTGAGTTTTTGAGACTGCATCGTAACTGTACGGAACGCGATACTTTAAAAAACCCGAGCAATGGAGATGAAAAATCGCTTTGACAGAGAGGCTATTCCCTTAATCAAATCAATAAAGCTTATAAGAAAGCACTGAAAATTGAGAGGGAACCCCTACTTCAACCTAAACCTAAAAAGCATATTTTGGATGATCAAATACGCTTCATTACTCAATTTAATGATAATTACAAATCAGTGGAAAGAATCATCAAAAACAACTGGAATATTCTCATGTGTGACAGATCAATATGTGGTAAAATTCCCTCAAAACCTTCTTTCATATATAAATGTGCCCCAACATTAAGGGACAAATTAGTATCTAGTCACTTTATAGAGTGAAAAAAAGGAGATACTTTTTTAACTTCTAGAGGTTTTTTTAAATGTGGCCATTGCTGTGTATGCAACAACACATTACAAACAGACCACATTACTGATCGATTCTGAAAAAATAATTTTAAGGGATATACTAACTGCTCTACAGAATCGGTAATCTATGTACTGATCTGTCCATGCCAAAAGAAATATGTTGGTATGACCTCACGCAGAGCAAAAGATTGCATAACAAACTGACTAACGTCGCAAATCATTTTTTAACATACCACAATGCGTCACCCAAAGGTCTTAGCTGGTTTATTTTGGAAAAAGTACCATTAGGGATTAGAGGAGGTGACAAGGAAAACAAATTAATTAGATGTGAAAGCCGCTGGATCTTTCTATTGAATGCATTAGCTCTGTTTGGACTATATGATAAAATACAGTTCAATGCTTTTCTTTAACCTCCAATATATTTGAACAACAAAGCATAGGGTTTAGATATTTATCCATACCCTACATGCTGTATTCATAACATCAGAAGTTTATGTTAAATTTTAAAAAAATTACTTACCTTAACGCAGTCCTTTACGGATAACTATGATAAAATTTCTGATTGAGACCTATCCTTTGAGAATATTACTTACCTTGATATAGCCCTCTTCTGGGAACCATGATCCTTTTCCTATGGATATCTATCCCTCTTTTCCATATGGGATCATGTAACTATAATATAGGCACATCATTGTACTTGATGGAATAGATGTGACATTTCACTACTAATGATAATGATGTGTTAGTGTGTTTTTCTTTTCTCCCTGTTCGTTTTTGACATCTGTCTGCATTCAAGATTACTGACCTCCAATTTGTGATCTACTTAATACTGGGCGATTGTCTTAACATTTTGTCAGTTTCCCTCATGTCAGCCTACACTTAACAGTGTATCGGCTCGTATTTCGCTCGTCCCGATCGTAGCGTCATGGTTACTCTTTTTACGCGACGTACGCATCTCTGCACCTCTGCTTGGGAAGGAGTGTCGGGGGTGTGTCTCATAGCCCGCAATATGATTGGTGCAGATGGCACCAATAAGAAACCCCAGATCACCTGACTGGGGTATAAAGCATAGCTCAGTTCCGGCGATTCTTCCCAGCTATGATTAAGTCCCTATGTGAGGGACGAAATGCGTCAGGGGCTTTTCTTCTGATATGAACTTTTAAACTACCTCTACATTTTCCTTACCAGATCCCATTGCACCCTTCTGGCTGCCTGATCCTCCTCAAGATGCTGTTGTTTCTGAGGGGGGCATAATACAGGCACCCGCTTGTTGCATACACTCTTATTGTTCTGCCTGAGGCTTTCATACTAGAAGCCTCTGTGTGTTGTCAGATTTGGGATCTGGGCTTTCTTTTCTCCTTTTGGTGGAATCTACATATCCAACATAGGGATCCAGACCAGGAATCTCCCTATTCTTTTTTGAACTAGTAGGAGCACTAAGTGCCCTAGGGACTCTAGAACTGTGTTTCTATCTCCTAAGTGGATCTTATCAGACTACTATATTTATTACCCCTTTTCACATATATTTTACTAGTTCTATATTTAGTGGGGGAGGCTTTTTATTACCTACAATTAATTTGGCTACATACTGGATGATTCCTACCTTTTCCTATTTTTTAAAAGTGTGTTTTTCTCATATTTTTAATGTATATCTAATAAAGTTTATATTTTTAACTTGGTTTTGCTGTGTAACTGATGCCCCTTTAGTTAGGGTAATATTTATGAGGGGGATACTTTCTCTTTGCCTTTGTGTTCTCATTATTTATATATCCCCAATTACCCTTTCTTAGCAGGACAGATTTTTGGTTTGTGCATCTCACATTTTTCCTTTTTGAGGATTGTATTCTAATCACCATGTCGTTCTGGTGGTTTCATGAGTTAGTTGTTTAAATTTTTTTTTCTTTTCCCAGGGTTGGTTAATTGGCTTCATAAATATTTTGCATGTATAATATTTTTGTTTCAATTTGTTTAGAAATTTGTTTGTTTTTGCATAGTATTGGACTAAAATGCGTAAACACACCAAGAGAGTAGACCATATTTTTAAATCAAAGTAAAAAATGATAAAAGATAACAAAACAAATAGTCAAAAAGTCATTCTGAATTGAGAAAGCCAGTCAGATCACTAGCAAAACGTCTTCAAGAACTAAACTTCAAGTCCAGTTGATCTAATTGAATACAACAGATATACCATGACCTGGATGAATGAGAACCTCACAAGCACATAACAAATAACATCAATGATGTATAGTTTTCACAAAATAAACAAATAAAGAAATAAAATCAAGACTATATTCAACCCAGCCCATTTGGGTTGGTGTATTTTTTCTAGCCATCTATTGATAACTAGTGGTGTAGGTGCTCATTGCCACTTGGATAATTTAATTCTGTGACAGGTCAAAATTGAATGTGATTTATCACATCTATCATGTTTTAAACTTCAGTTGTTCAGGGTATTATTTTATTCAAACTTATTTGAGAAACATAATTATCTCAACTTAACCGGTAACTGTTATGACCATATAAAAACAAACATAATTTGTTATTTTTATTTGTAATAGTGATATATTGTCATATATTCTTTGAATTTCTTTAATGAATTTTCTTTATATTCTAGTATATTCTATACTAATATAGTTTGTTTTGATTTTATTGGGTTTTAACTTGGCTTTGATATCTCAAGATGTTTGGTTTAACCCTTTCCCTGCCACAGATCGTATATTCACGATCTGTGCAGTGAATGTTCAAACTGCCACAGATCGTGAATATACGATCTGTGGCTTCCCCCCCTCCCCCCAAAAATTTTTTTCCCCCTCTAGGCGCGATCGGGGGGCAGCATTCAACTGCCCCCCTACCCCCCTCGATCCCCCCTCGGTTTCGGCCAAATCCGAGGGGGGATCGAAGATATCCTACCTTAACATGGCCCCCGCAGCATGAAGCCGGTCCCACGTGGAGAAGTTCCTTGTTCCGGAAAGGGAGACCCCGTGATGTCACTGATCTTCCTCCTTCACCGGGGTCTTCCCATATGGAGGTACACTGCTGCCCCCGGTGGTCCAGTGGAGGTACTGCAGCATGATCTCTATATAGATCATCTGCTGTACCTAGTATAGAACAAGCTTGTCAAGCTGACAGCTGTACTATACATTTTGTGAATGGAACTCAAATTTCCATTCACAAATCGGATTTTTCTAAGTTTTGCTACTTAGCGAAGACTTAGAAAAAAAATGGGGACAGAGATCATAATTTGGTGATCACTTCTGATCACCAAATTATTGATCTTTGCCAATGAATGAAAAATCACTTCCTAGAAAATGGATTTCCGGAAGTGATTTTTCCGATCGGATTTCACAATTGAAAACGGGCCATTATTGCCCGTATTCCAAGTTCGGTATCATTCCCTAAGATGATTTGATGATCATCTTTGGGAATGATCCCCAAAAAAAAGGGGAATGCACACAAAAAAAAATCTTAAAGTGATACACACACCTTTTTTTTTTTTACCCTAAAATCTAAATTAGCAAAAACGTTGCTTCTCCAAGCTTCCCAATGTCCCCGGTGATATCGGTAAAATAAACCAGCAGATCATTTATTTGTTGGATTTCAAGGAAACTAAGCCTTTTTAGTAGGAAATTTGCAGATGGGTACCAAAAAGACTGTTGATTTTTTTTGGATCAGTAAAGTGTGCAAAAACTGTTGTGTGACTCTCCGTACTAACTGGTTTCTCCACTAAAAGGGGGAGGTGGGTATAGTGGGGTAGGGGGGTGGGTTGTGGCATTTTTTAATTTTTTCTTGTAATTGCAAACTGCGCATGGATCCCATTGAGCTAGTGGTGGCCCCGTCTCTGTTTGCAACCCACCCTTATGCATACCGTTTGATTCAGGACATTGTGAGAGATTGCCATTTAGTGGGTTTTTTTACTTGCCCAGTGGGTTTAGGGTAGGATTTCAAACCATTGAGTCCTTATTTTTTTTTTCATAAAATCTCCTAAAAGCACGGATTCTATGAATAGCGGTCTGGAATTCTTCAACGTATATACGAAAGCATGATACCATCACGTAGCTGAAGGTGTGTAGCTTCCAAAAATATATAGTTTGTGGGGGGTATTTCAAAATTGATTAGGCTGTTCAAATTACAGAACACTTTGATTTTTTCTTGTAATTACACTTGTGCATGCGTCCAATTTGAGCTAGTTGGTGGCCACGTCTCTGTGTGCACCCACACATATGGCATACACGTTTGAGCAGGTAGGATTATGTGGGAGATTGACATTTAGTGGTGTTTTTTTTGCTTTTCAAGTTGGTAGCTGTTCAAAGTACAGAGCACTTGATTTTTTCTTGTAATTGCATTTGTGCATGCGTCCCATTTGAGCTAGTGGTGGCCACGTCTCTGTGTGCATCCACGCATATGGCATACGTTTCATTAAGACATGTGGGAGATTGATATTTAGTGGGGGGGGGTTATTGGGGGGGCATTTCCAAGTTTTGGGCGTTTGAAATTACAGAGCACTGATTTTTTTTCTTGCAATTACACTTGTGCAGACGTCCCATTTGAGCTAGTGGTGCACGTCTCTGTGTACAATCCACGCATATGGAATACCGTTTGATTCAGAACATGTGGAAGATGATATTTAGTGTGGGGGGTATTTGGGGGGGGCATTTCCAAGTTTTGGGGCTGTTGAAATTACAGAGAACTTTGATTTTTTTCTTGTAATTACACTTTGTGCATTCATCCCATTTGAGCTAGTTGGGGGCCACGTCTCTCTGTGCACCCACCCTATGGCATAACCGTTGATGCAGATACGTGGGAGATTGACATTTAGTGGGGTTTTTTTGCTGTCAAGTTGTTTAGGTAGGATCCAATCTTGAATCATCTTATTTTATTTCACAAAACCGTCCTAAAAACACAGAGTCTTTGGCTCACTGGGTCTGGAACTTTCATGTATGCTATGAAAAAGCATGGCACCGTAACGTAGCTGAAGTGTTGTAAATTCCAAGAATATATAGTTTTGGGGGGTATTTCGTAATATAGAGGGGTGTTAGTCTGACAAATCTGAAAAGTTGCTGTATGGGCATGTTCATTGGCTCATTTGTGGCTAGTTGATTCCACGTTTGCGTGTGTAACCTACATAGGCATACCGTTTGATTCAGGACATTTAGGAAATGATATTTGGTAAGTCTTTTTTACATTACATGGGAGTTTGGCATGATTTGTACCTTGAGAGGTTTTTTCAAATTTTTTTAGAAAATGCTGCTAAAAACTGCGAACTTCTACGAGAGAACTGCGCCACCACCCATTGATGGTAAGATGAACAAATACAGATTTGTATAAAGGGGTGGATTTGAGCAATATATGGTTTGTGGGGGTTGTTTTGTGGAGAAAAATTGCAGACTGTTCAAATTCGATTGACTGCATATTTTTGCTGTTTCTGAGCCATGTGCATTGTTTCAATTTGTGTCTTTGGCTTCCACGTCCACGTGTGTAACCAACATATGGCATACCGTTGATTCAGGAAATTTGGGAGATTGAATTTAGTAAGCTTTTTTTACATTCATCGGGGTTTTGGCATGATTTCTACCTTGAAGTTGTTTTTGTTCATTTTTTCAGACATACGCGAAGTCTACGAAGAACTGCGCCCACACCATTGATGGTATGAATGAACAAACTACAGCGTTACGTAGCTGAAGGTATGTAGATTATGAGAATATATAGTTTGTCGGGGGATTTCCAAGATTAGAGGGGTGTATTAGAGGGGTTATGTGGCGCCACGCGCATTGTTTTGGTACATTTTGTCTAGTCGCTTCCACGTCCGTGTGTGTAACCACACATATGGCCTACGTTTGATTCAGGACATTTAGCGAGATTGATATTTGGTAAGTTTTTTTGACATTACATGGGGTTTGGCTGTGTGTTTTGTTAACTTGGAGGTTATTTTTCTCTATTTTTCCAGAAAATTGTGTACTAATGCGAAATTATACGAAGAACTGCGCCCCCACCATTGATGGTATGAATGAACGAACTACAGTTGCTCATAGCGAAGGTGTTTGAATTTCGGGAATTATAGTTTGTGTGGGGGGGTATATTCTGAGTATCAGGTGGTTTTGTGGAAAAAAACTGCAGGACTGTCCAAATTCGGACGTTGGCTAAATATTTTCGCTGTTTCTGAGCCACGTGCATTGTCTCAACTTTGTGGGCTTTTCGCTTCCAATCCCGGTGGGTAACCACACATATGGCATACCGTTTGATTCAGGACATTTGGGAGATTGATATTTTAGTAACTTTTTTACATTCCATGAGGTTGGTGCATGATTTTCTACCTTTGAAGTTGTTTTTGTTCATTTTTTCAGACAAATGCGAACTTCTATGAAGAACTGCGCCCACACCATTGATGGTATGAATGAACAAACTCAGTACCAGTGTAACATAGCTGAAGTTGTGTAGATTTCAGGAATATATAGTGGTGGGGGTTATTTCTAAGTATGGTGGTGTTTGTGGATAAAACGCAGACTGTCAAATTCGAATTGGTAAATATTTTCGCGTTTCTGAGCAAGTGCATTGTCTCACTTTGTGGCTTTTCGCTTTCCACGTCCGCGTGTGTAACACACATATGGCATACCGTTTGATTCAGGACATTTGGGAGATTGAATTGGAAACTTTTTTTTAATTCCATGAGGTTTTGGCATTGATTTTACCTTTGAAGTTGTCTTTTGTTCATTTTTCAAGACAATGCGAACTTACTATGAAGAACTGCGCCCACACCTGGGTGGTGTTTTTACCGTTTAGGATTTTAGGGATTTTCTTAGGAAGGATTTCAACCATTGAGTCCTTATTTTATTTTTTCATAAAATCTCTCCTAAAAGCACGGATGGTTCTATGAATAGCAGCGTCTGAATTCTTCAACGTATATACGAAAGCATGATCATCACGTACCTGAAGGTGTGTAGCTTCCAAAAATATATAGTTTGTGGGGGGATTGTCAAAATTGATTAGGCTGTTCAATTACAGAACACTTTGATTTTTCTTGTAATTACACTTGTGATGCCGTCCAATTTGAGGCTAGTTGGTGGCCACGTCTCTGTGTGCACCCACACATATGGCATACCGTTTGATGCCGGAGATGTGGGAGATTGACATTTAGTGGTGTTTTTTTTGCTTGTCAAGTTTTGGTAGGCCTGTTCAAATACAGAGCAAGCACTTTGATTTTTTCTTGTAATTGCATTTGTGCATGCGTCCCATTCCCATTGAGCTAGTTGGTGGCCACGTCCTGTGTGCATCCACGCATATGGCAATAACGTTTCATTCAGAACGTGTGGGAGATTGATATTTAGTGGGGGGGGGTTATTTGTGGGGGGGGCATTTCCAAGTTTGGGGCGTTTGAAATTACAGAGCACTGATTTTTTTTCTTGCAATATACACTTGTGCATGCGTCCCATTTGAGCTAGTGGTGTGGGCACGTCTCTGTGTACAATCCACGCATATGGCATACCTTTTGATTCAGAAACAGTGGAAGAGTATATTTGTTGGGGGGTATTTGTGGGGGGGCATTTCCAAGTTTTGGGGCTGTTTGAAATTACAGAGAACTTTGATTTTTGTTTCTTGTAATTACACTGTGTCATTCATCCCATTTGAGCTAGTTGGTGGCCACGTCTCTCTGTGCACCCACCCTATGCATAAAGTTTGATGCACGAGATACGTGGGAGATTGACATTTAGTGGGGTTTTTTTGCTTGTCAAGTTGTTGGTTTAGGTAGGATTTCAATCTTTGAATTCATCTTATTTATTTTTTCACAAACCTCCTAAAACACAGAGTTCTTTGATCACTGGGTCTGGAATTCTTCTCATGTATGTATGAAAGCATGGCACCGTAAGTAGCTGAAGGTGTGTAAATTCCAAGAATATATAGTTTTGGGGGGTATTTCTAATATAGAGGGGTGTTTAGTCCTGACAAATCTGAAAAGTTGCTGTAATTGGGCCATTGTTCATTGGCTCACTTTGTGGCTAGTTGATTCCACGTTTTGCGTGTGTAACCATCATAGGGCAGTACCGTTTGATTCACGGACATTGATTAGGAAATTGCTATATTTGGTAACTCCTTTTTTTTACATTACTTGGGATTTGGCTGATTTCTACCTTTGAGGTGTTTTTATCAAATTTTTTAGAAAAAAATGCTGCTAAAAACTGCGAACTTTCTTACGAAGAACTCGCCACAACCATTGATGGTAAGGAATGTGAAACAAACTACAGAATTTCGTAGATAAAGGTTTGTGATTTAGAAGATATATGGTTTGTGGTTGGGTTGTTTTGTGGAAAGAAAAATTGCAGACTGTTCAAATTCAGATTGACCTGAATTTTTTGCTGTTTCGAGCATTGTGCAGTGTTTTCATTTGCTGTCTTTTGGCTTCATCCACGTACCGTGTGAACCACACATAGGCATTACAGTTTGTTCAGGCTACATTTGGCGAGATTGAAATTTAGTAAGCTTTTTTACATTCCAGGGTGTTTTGGCATGATTTCTACCTTTTGAAGTTGTTTTTTGTTCATTTTTTCAGACATACGCAATTTCTACGAAGAAACTGCGCCCACACATTGATGGTATGAATGAACAAACACAGGAGTTACGTTAGTGAGGTATGTAGATTATGAGAATATATAGTTTAGGGTGTGGGGTTTTCCAAGTTAGAGGGTGTTAGCAGGGGTTTATTGGGGCACTGCGGCATTGTTTTAATTTTGTCTAGTCGCTCCACGTCCGTGTGTGTAACCCACACATAGGATACCCGTTTTGATTCAGGACATTTAGGAGATTGATATTTGGTATAGTTTTTTTTTACATTACATGGGTTGATGGTGTGATTTTGTAACTTTGAAGTGCTATTTTTCTCTTTTTTCCAGAAAATTGTGTAAAATGCGAAAATTTAGGAAAAAGAACGGCGCCCACATCCATTAGATGGTATGAATGAACGCACTAACAGTGTCTTAGTCTGAAGGTGTTTAAGATGTCAGGAATATTAGTTTGTGGGTGGTATTTCTGAGTTACAAGGTGTTTTGTGGAAAAAAACTGGCAACGTCCAAATTCGGACGTTGTCTGTGCTAAATATTCTTTTACGTCTGTTTCTGAGGGCTCATCGTGCATTGTCTCACTTTGTGGGCTTTTCGCTTCCACGTCCGCGTGTGTAACCACACATATGGCATACCGTTTGATTCAGGACATTTGCGAATTGATATTTAGTAACTTTTTTTACATTCATGAGGTTTTGTGCATGATTTCTACCTTTTGAAGTTGGTTTTTGTTCATTTTTCCAGACCAATGCGAACTTCTATGAAGAACTGCGGCCCACACCATTGATGGTATGAATGAACAAACTACAGTGTTACATAGCTGAAGTTGTGTAGATTTCAGGAATATATAGTTTGTGGGGGTTATTTCTAAGTTATGGGGGTTTTGTGGATAAAACTGCAGCTGTCCAAATTCGGAATTGGCTAATATTTTTCGCCGTTTCTGAGCCATCGTGCATTGTCTCACTTTGTGGCTTTTCGCTTCCCACGTCCGAGTGTGTAACCACAACCATATGGCATACGTTTGATAGAGGACATTTGGGGATTGATATTTTGAGAAACTTTTTTTAATTCCATGAGGTTTGGTGCATGATTCTACCTTTTTGAAGTTTTTTTGTTCATTTTTCAGACAAATGCGAACTTCTATGAAGAACTGCGCCCACACCATTGATGGTATGAATGCACAAAAATACAGTGTTCATAGCTGAAGTGTGTTGTGATTTCAGGAATATATAGTGGTGGGGGTTATTTCTAAGTTACGGGGGTTTTGTGGAAAAAAGAAAAAACTGCAGACTGTCCAAATTCGGAGTTGGCTAAAATAGTTTCGCTGTTTCTGAGCCATAGTGCGCATTGTTCATTTGTGGGCTTTTCGCTTCCACGTCGCGTGTGTAACCACACATATGGGCATACCGTTTGATTCAGGACATTTGGGAGAGAGAGATTGAAGACTTTAGTACTTTTTTAATTCCATGAGGTTTTGGCATGATTTCTACCTTTTGAAGTTGTTTTTGTTCATTTTTTCAGACAAAGCGAACTTCTATGAAGAACTGCGCCCACACATTGAGGTAGATTGAACAAACTACAGTGTAACATATTCTGAAGTTGGTTAGATTTTCAGAATATCTGGTTTGTGGGTTGTTATTTCATAGTACTCGGGGGTTTGTGTTTTGGGGATAAAACTCAGATCTGTCAATTCGGAATTGGCTATATGTGCTTTTCCGGTTGTTCGCATCGTTTCTGAGGGCATCGGGCATTGTCTCCACTTTGTGCTTTTCGCCTTCCACGTCCAGTGGTGTACCCCACACATATGGCATTACCGTTTGATTCAGTGACTTTGGGAGATGATATTTGGTAACTTTTTTTTACCAATTCCATGCCGTTTTTTTGGCATGATTTCTCTTCGTACCTTTTGGAATGTTGTTGTGATCGTTCATCTTTTTTTTGAAAAATCTGGTAAGGCAAACTCCCTTCTAGACACACCCATTGATGGTATGGAATGAACGATCAACAGCGTTAACATAGCGAAGGTGTTTAGATTTCAGCGAATATATAGTTGTGGGGGGTATTTCTGAGTTGGGGGGGGTGTTTTTGTGGAAAAACTGCAGACTGTTTCAAATAAAAAACTGCTAATTTTTTTTTTGCTGCTATGACATTGGCACTGGTCACGCTCTGGGTTAGTTGTAGCCTGTCTATGGGTACACTCATGAAGTGGTGTCAACCGCCTTTATTCGGGAGGAGGAGTTAGGCTGTTCATATTTGAGAGCGTTGAACTTTCCTCACAGTATTTTAGCTGAACATCTGCATTGATTTTGTCTTCTGAATTTACAGTTTGAGGAAAAAAGGAAAATGTGAAAAAATAACTTCTATTGGCGAAGAGCTGCGTCCGGGATCTGCATTTTGATCAAAACTTACTCACCATAACATCTGTGGTGTGTAGTTTCAAAAATCTCTCATTGTGGGGGATATTTTAGTTAGATTGGAAGATATTCTATCGTGTAACTGTCGTCATGGTAATTCATTTATACTACTTTGGGTGTAGATCTACGAAGGTGCAGTTTTAGTTTGGGGGGGTCTCCTGTACATGAAAAAGGTGGTGTACCTCGATATATTCTGTATCCGTTGTAACAGGGGAGTATCTGAGCTTTTTTAGAAACGTAAGTATTTTGTTTGTAACCTTTAAGATAACTATAAGTCAAAATATGGAAAAAAAATCCATGAAAATTGAAATTTTTTCATTTTTTTTAAAAGTTGTACCTAATTCCAGTAAAATTTCCAGAAAAGTTACAAAATTCTGTTACCATGTCAAAGTACACTTTGTGCTGAAAAAAACAATGTATAATATTCCTGATTTACTGCAAGGTTTCCTACTGTAAAATTAGTCTAAAGTGATTGAGGGCAAAATCCTGAAAATTCTTCTGGCAGTTACCGTAACGCAAAAAAAAATGAAAATCTCCTGGCAGTGAAAGGGTTAACCGTCTTCAATGTTTTAAGACATTATGTATCAAATTTACATTTTTTTTATACTTTTCCGGTTTTAGAACAAGCTTATTACTTTTGCAGACGTACATTGTTTTTATATACTTGCAGTAGAATATTAGGTTTACTTACCTTTTGTATTCTATGGTAGTACTGTACTATATAATACAAGTTGCTCTATTAGGGCAAGTTTTCCCTAAGTATGGTATTGAATTATTGTTATCATTTGCGTATATTGTGTGTAGTTATTTAGCATTTTATTTATATTGTTGAACGTTAATAACTTGTAATTGTTTGTTTGGTTTATTTGCTCTCTATATACTAAAATAGAGTATGAGTCTTTTTAAATGGTGTATTGTCCTGGTATAGCAAATTTTACCTGAGTATAATCTGCTTGCAGTAGTATTTAAATTACCCTTTCTATACTATGGTTAGCTTTGTGTTATTTCTTAGGGCAGGTTGCTTAGTTAAAACGAGTTTACCTAAGTAGAATGTTGGATTGATGTTATCCTTTTCAATCATTATATGTTGTATTTTAAAACTTTACTTATCTGAGTTTATATTTTAATGTTTTGAATTAGCCTTACTATATTTTCTAGTAACCATTCGCTATTAATAACTTGTTCTAGAATGGTGGGTTCATTCACCCTTTTCCTTTTATGGTAGAATATGTATCATTTCAGGGGCTAAAATGCTTTATTGACATAAGTTTTACCTAGATATACCATTCAGTTATATAATCACTTGTAAACTTTACATATTATTTTATAATATTTTGCTTATCTAAGTATAATTCACATTTTGTAGGTTTTTAGTTCAAACCTGTTGCTTCTCCACAATAATCATTAACTATTGTTGATTTGCGCTTACTTATTGGATTTATTTACCCTTTAGGTTATAAAATAGAGTTAATGTCATTTTAAGCATTGCATCACTCTGTTATAGTACATTTTACCTGATTATAACAATTATTGATATCTCTCAAAAACATTTTACATTATCTTGCAACATTTTATTTATCTACAGTTTGTGTTCCATTCTTTGTGTATCTTTCCAGGATTCTGTGATTCCTGTAGGAGTTGTTTGACTGAGTCAGCTTCTATCTTCCCTTGATATTATCAAGCAGATAGGGAAGCCCCATCTGTAGGTAATCGAGTTGTGTCTGAGAATCTCTCTAGCTGGTTGGAAAGATTTCCTCGCTTGCATTGTAGCAGGAGATAAGTCTGAGAAGAGTTGTAATTGTGCATATTTTGCAGGGGTTTTCAGTTTGTCCCTGGTGGCTGTCAAGAATAGTTCCTTGGTTTGAAAAAAATGGAATCTAGTGATCACGTCCCAATGGTGGGGCATTTTTTGGTTTAAAAAGTCTATGTGTTCTATCCAATGAACATTCCATTTTAGAAAGGTAAGGGAGCATCTCTTTAATAAAATCTTCCATATATTGGTACAGTTCCGTGTTTCTTATAGTCTCTGGGATGCCTCTAATTTTAAGGTTACTTCTGCGTGATCTATCCTCTAAATCAGTAAGTTTATTTTTAATTAAAGTAATGGATTCAACCAAGTTTTTGTGCGCATCTACTAATTCGTTAAATTAACCTGTAAATTCAGCCATTTTATTTTCGAAATGTGAGGTACGTTCTGCTATCTTAGAAAAGTCTTTTTTAATTGAATTAACAATTTCTGTGATGTCTAATTTAAATGCATTATGCTGTGATATTAGCATTTCTTTGAGGGTAGTTTCTGACACTGGTATCAGAGACAGGAAAATTATGTAACGTTTTAAATGTACCTGTTTCTGCTTTGTCAGAATTTTCATTAATTGTTTTTGCTTTTTTGCAGGTTGGGCCTTGCTTTGCCCCCTTTTGTGGAGATCGCTTGCTAGCTGTGGAATCTTCTTTTTCAATGAAGGTAAGTGAGTCTTTAGAATCTTCATCTATTTGTGATGTTGGAGAGGGGGAATTTCTAGTGTAGCTTTGCTACGATTCCCCTCTCTCCTCTGTGACTTGATTCCTGCTGCTTTCCCCTCCATCTGGCCTGTTATCTGCGCCTTCCTCATGGGCGCCGCCATCTTGGATTCCTTCACGCGCGTCTGCGCTGCTAGGGAAAAATTGGGTTAGCTTCTTTGTTTGGGACATTTGTGTCCCCGTTTTGTTCCTGCCCATACTTGGCATGTCAAGTTAGTGCTTTTTGTATTCGGTGACCTGTATTTGTTGGGCTTGGTTGGTTTATCCGGGCAGCTCAGACCGGAGCTAGCAGACCATACGTCTTTCTCCTATGGCAGCTGGCCACGCCCCCCCCAAATATTGACAAATCTTACAGCAAGATCCCTTTTAAGAGATGTGATCAGTTCATGGTTAGCACGGAGTCTTCTTAAAGACCAATCTAGGGAATATTAAGGAAGTACATAGGTAAAATATAAAGGCATGCACAAATGTGTCAGATTGACATTTTAAGTATGTAGATATATACATGTGTCTAAATGGTTCTGTGATATTTATGGTGTAGGTGAATCACTGTTGGAAAAAAATTGTGGGTTCTACTAGATAACAGACTACTGTTTTAAGCAGTGCTAGATAGCAATGACTAGAGCTAGCAAGGCCTCATTTGGACTATGTGGTGTGGTTTTGGAGTTTTCAGAGAAGGGCTACTAAAATAATAAGACCCTGATGAAGCTTGGGTGAAGTTATTGGAAGCAAACAAAAGGCACGTCGGTATGTGAGTACTGTTAATAGTGGCATTGTGAGACAGCATAGATTGGAATGCGGAGACGGGATTTGAACTGTGTCATAACACTGGGTGAAGCACAGATAGAAGCGATATCATCGTAAAAGCTACATAAGTAAGTTTTCTGAGCAGGATGTTCATAAATACTTCTACAAGCTGGTCCTAGTGCAGTTCCGTTTCAAGTCCCGGGTAAGACTGTAATTAGTTGTAGCTCTCCTGCCCTGTTGTAATATGTCTCAATTGACTAAGTTACTCTGCATGTAGCCACCTGTCTGGATGGATAGAGATTCAGTGCAATCATTGATTGTTAGAAACATTTTATCTTCGGATGTGAATAGTTGGATACCTCAGCACTAAAGCCAATTTATACAGTCTGCACCTTGTCATTCAGCCTTTTCATTGTGACTTTTATATTGGACTACTGGGGATGCCCAGTCCTATATATTTTTAAATGTTTATTCTTATATAGGGTGGGGGTGGGGGTATGGTATATTAGGTGTTTGGGATTATGGTGGAATGAATTTCGGTGTCAATATATCTGACTATTTTCAATATGGAGGTCAATCAAGTGTGTGAGTGCTTATAATGATACTGGGAATGGCTATCCTTTCTAATTTAGCTACCTGTCAGAAGATCAGAAGAGGAGCGCAAGACCGGGTAAGTTCTGTATCTTCTCTCCTGGCTTCTGCAGGTTTTATTAAAACAGGAGGGACAGTAAGACATAGCTGGAGAACTTGAAACATTTAAGATGAGGGGGTGGATTATGAATTTTTACTCACCAAGAACATACATTTCCATTAAAGAAATATTCACAATGGGCTGTTTTACCACATACCCAAGATCCCTAAAAATATAAAAGACTCGGAAGACTAATAATATTGGACATTTATAATTTAATATGTAATCTCTCTATGTTCACAGATCTGTGTTTGAAACCAATGGTGCAAAAAAACCAAACACGTCTTATGTTAAAGATACAGCAGATATTTTAAAGATTTTAGAAGAAATTAAATGGAAACAAGAATATATTTTTAACCACATTAGATGAAAAGTATTTTTTTTAAAAAAATGAATCCAAAAAGGGAAATAAAATGTTTTGAAAAATGTTTATTGTTTATGATTGAACAAATTTTTTTAAGTTTGATGAGCGTTTTTATAGACAAGGAATAAGAACTTCCATGATGAGTTGTGCTAATGGGAAGAAGAGAATGTGTGGCCTTATCCTCTTTTTTGCCAGTTTGGTATCATTTGGAGATTCTTTGCTGATATTATGGTCACTTGGAATGGGCCTATAAAAACTCTAGACATTAGATACTTTAGATACATGAGAGAGGGTGATGCACCGAGCGCCGCTATCAGTAACCTGGTGCAAACAGCCCGGTGATGTTATATGCCGATAGCGGCATTCGGAACATAGATACCTGGCGCTGTTCTATTCTGGCACTTTGAACGCCATTTCATTCTTTAAAAAATTTAAAAGCACAGTTAAGGTAGCCATACACTACAAAAGGATTAGAACCTAATTTGATAGACAGATGTACAATGTTGATTGTAAGTAGATATACAGTAGAAGTAGAATACATATTGTTCAGCATTCAATTTATTTAGTGATTACTAATGTCGTCTATTGTGAGCTTACGTAACATTTACATTTTATCGGAACTTCAGAAAATACTGCGATCATTTAACCAATCGAATTAAAAAAACGACTTTCACCAATATAATTACAATGAATATTACGATCTAATTTTGCAAAATAAGATCCAAAAAATGCACAATTTTTTGCCAATCAATGGAAATGTCAGATTCTATGTCAAATTGTACATAAAATCGGCCTAACGTATTTGTTTTTTTAGACTTGATGATAAAAAAAAGTAGTCATTAAAACACATTTGAAAACTGTTAACTCCAATTCAAACATTAATTATTATTAGGTTTAGAGAGAGATGGTATACATTAGATGTTTTAGATAATGCCTGCAATAATTATTAAACAAGTTACATCTGAGTCATTAACTGCTAAAAAATATAAGAAGAATAGATATAAAGTTTTAGCCAGGATAAGAGTTAGGTTATGTTAAAGATAGTTAAGAATTGAAAGATCTATAAAAATGTATTTGCAAATATAAAAATCCTAATACCTTATCCAGTGGAATTTTCTAAATTTATCAGAAATTGCGGTTGAAAAATCCTGCATCAATGGGGTTTAAATTAGATTTTCGGAATTTTAATACTTACGGAACCGCTGGCAGAACAAAAATCAACAATTTTGTTTATCTCTGTTTACAGCATGTAGAACAAAGAATGTATATAACTCTTTACATTCAAAGCACATGCTGTGTTGAATATTTTCTGAAAACTAAGTTTGAATTGAGATTTTTAAATGTTGACTGTTGTGTACATTTTCCACAAGGGAGATACTGACCTCTTGTCAGTGACAAGGACAGGAAGGCAACCAGTGTAGACATTTCTGTGTTAAACAAACAGGACTGCCATTGGTTTACTATAAATGTACAGTATAATCTAGTTGTGTGTATATCTGTAAAAGGCAATGATCTCCCAATACTGTATAGCAGTTTTAAGTGCCAATGTTGTAAGGCTTATAAAAAACAAATTATATAGCAAAATTGTAACAAGATATCATGGGGTGAAAATTAAAATGTAAATGCCAGTGACAAAGGTGCTTTGTGACTGATATTATTGGACCTCTACTATGACTCAAAAGAAAATTGTATGGGGTCCGATCCAGAATAAGAATCACCCACTTAAGACTTTTTAGATATGAAAGGAAAGAAAAATGTAAAAAAAATTAAAGTACTGTAATGTACATTTCTCTGTATTACCACAGTTTATCAAACTGGCAAGCTGTGATCATTCTAACAGTATGAGCAGTAGCACAGCATGCAGTGCCATGCAGTCTTGCTGTTCAGTTCCTTTGTAAGAAAGGAGCAAATATATTTATTTGTGTTTCGGTTGTTATTTATACCAAATGCATAGCTAGAATCCTAGTTGGACTCAGCCGGCTGTATAACATTGATGAACTTCAGCTCACCCAAGGGACTTAAAGGCAAATTATTCTTATGGAAATATAAATAATAATTTTAAAATGAATGCTTAATATGGTTAATTTGTTTTATTTAAAGTGAAAAGTACAAGCAATTCTATGCCTCTTAAGTACCACAAATACCTGCTTTTGTGGACACAAACGGCGAGTTGTAATACTTACCGCAAAGCTTCACTTTGAACCTTGGAACCTTGGAAGAAGCCCTGGAATGGCCCAACCCAGTTAAAGGGACAGTTCAGTGGAAATTATCAATATATGTTAAACTGTTAGTTTGTTTAATGCCTTCTTAGTTATTCTACATATTCTTTCCCATTTTGAAAAATCAGTTGATTTCATACCCTTTGCTATTCCCTGCTGTTGACATTAGTGAGCTGACATTCCAGGTTCTAACAGTCCTTCTTCTTCCCAGGATGCACCACATCCTTGGAATGTTCCTAACAGTAATTTCTACTGATTGGCTGTTGGGATGGGTCAAAGATGCTCAGATCTCTACTGAGCAACTGAATCAACCCAGGCGCTGGGTCAAGGGCAAGACCATAAAGGTCCCTATTAGGGATCCTGCAAACAGCAAGTCAGTATTTCAGGTGCATTTATTTATACACAGACAAAATGCTGAAGTGGCAGACTAAGGTCATTGGGATGAAAAAATACTGCTCTTTTTCTGAAAAGCATTTGTATTTGCACTGAACTTCCCCTTTAAGTCTGGTATTGTGGCAAAAAGAGAAATTGCTCTCCAGTGTCGGCCATTAACAGATCAGGGCTGATATCAAAAATTTGCCAACATTAAAGGGGGGTCTTTAGCAAAAAAATCCCAAAAAACACTAATGTATATGTTGAGTTTAAAGGCATGTTCATAAAGCAGAGAAGGTGAAATTTCAGAGCTATTGACTTGACTTTTTTAATTTAATGCTATTTATAAATAGGTGAAATTTTTCCACCTTTTCTTCCTTTTGTTTCATTTTTTTCAGTTTAACCAGAATTTTTGTCAAACATTGGGAAAGGGCATGTACACTGTAAAAACAACTTTATATTATTGTTAGGTATATACAGTATACCCTACCTTTATTGTTTGAAAGTTGGTGGCTTCCTCCTCCACTGTAATGCCATTTTAGCTCCTCCCCCACAAGATTCTCCAAATCGTCTTTTGTCGGTGAAGTTTGCAGCCATTCATAGAGCTTGCGTGACATCACTGCACACACTGCATGCGCATGACATCAGTGTGCACGCGACATGACATCAATGCGCACGTGCGTTGCATGTCACATGCTCACTGACATCATGTTGCTTGTGCACTGATGTCACATGCATGCTCTACAAATGCCCTGTTTTTTGAAGAGACCTTGAAGTCGAACAATCATTTCATACTTATTTTCCATCACACGAGGGTGTTTTAGATGTGGAATATCACAAATAACAACGTGTGCTTTATTAAGCACAAGAATTGGTTGGGCTGAAAGACTGTGTGACTTCCAGATTACTGTTAATTTGTAAATTGGCTGTAAGGCTTGGTACATGCGGGCAATCCCCCCCCCATCCTTACCGACCATTTGCCACAAGCAAGTGGTCGGTAGGGATGGACTAGAACTCGAACTCGAGTTCGAGCGAACTTTATGAGTTCGGACGAACTCGAACTATTCAAACTAGTTCGGGTTCAAACTAGTTTGATTTTCCGGTTCTTTACTCATGCCATGCTGTTCAGCATAGAAGACTGAGCAGATATTTGAATATTACCCTAGTTTGATTTTCCGGACTCGCAGGACTATTTTCGAATGTTCGGCAGGCCTCGAACGTCCGCTTCTGAAAACTCCCAAACAGCTGGAGATTCCCGAAAACGGCCCTCACAGATTGCCGTACGGCCGACAATCCCACGGCCAACTGTTTGGGGGTCCTGCAGCTCGAAACTGGGACCCCCCTCCTGGGTCGTTACAAGGACCTTTATGGCCCTGACATTTTTGGGAATCTCCGGGGATTTTTGGAAGCGACCATTCAAGTTTTACCAAATGTTTGAAAATTCTTGAACAGTCGAGGATTACCGAAAGCGGCACACAGAAACCGGAAGTAGCACGCATGTGCACTATGTCCGGTTTTAATGCTATTCCCCGCGCAAGGACGTGTTCCCCAGACCATCTCCCAGATCCCAGAGGCCTGTAAGGTAAGTTTACACTGCAATACTATTAACCCCCCCCCCCCATTGGCTATAATGGGTCCGTTTTCGGACTTTTGAACTTTCAAACTTTTTTATAAGTTCGAAAGTTCGAAAACGGACTGAACTTTCGAAAGTTCGGCCATCTCTAGTGGTCGGCCAGGATGAATAACTGTCAGTCACAAAAAATCACTGCAGACGCTAGTTTGCCGTGACTGATTGTGTGATCCATAGTCGACAGCAGGATCAGCAGGTATTTACAACTGTGTCCGATTGCCCGTTCACCCCATCCGGATGAATGAGTGACAGACATCAGTCACTGTGACAGCACACAAGCTGTCGATTTTTCAGCCTGAGCAGCCGTTATACGAAAATATCAGACGGTTTGGCCTTAAAATCACCTCGTGTGTGCCAAGCCTAACCAGCATAGGATTGGGATCTATCCATGTGTACCAGCCTTATAGCAAAAGTGATCATACTTTTGTTAAAAAATAAATGACCAATTCTTTTATTTGACAAAAATGGACAAAACTTATAGGACATTAGGAATTTATCCATTTCAGAATTAAAATATTCCTATAATTGTTAATATATGTCCTGGATTTTATATCATAGAGGTGGTTGAGCTAATGCCAAGGGGGAGCAAAAATCTGTTAATGACTCCAATTAAGAAGTGAGATTGTCATTTGCACCTTGGTATTATTTTCCAGGCAAGTTACAATGAAGATGTAAAATGTACAGAGATCTGTAAAAAAAGGGAAAGTGCAATATACCATGCGTTGTTTACTGGTCTGATATAAATCTTTGACATTATCAACAAATTATTGTATATTTCAAAAATAAAATTATATATTTATTTCTCATTTATTATTATCTATATTTTTTACTCATTCAATATTATCTAGAAATGATCTGCTATTTGAAAAATAGCTAAATAAACACGACATTTGTAACTTTAATATTCCTTTTGTTTCAAATATTACAAAATTTTCATAAATATATCGTTCTGCTGGGTACTCGTGGTAAGACCTTCGTCTTGGCCGAACGTTCCCCACTTGTAAGTGGTCAGGCGGGATGAATCACCAACCAATATATGGAAATATTAGTCAGCCTGAAAAATTGCATGGTGTTTACCCAGCCTTAGGAATATAACTTGTACTTCTGACTTTCCAAGGGGAAAAAGGTGAACTAAATCTGAAACCATTTTCGTTGCTGAAAATGCATCATTTTAATCAAGTTATAAATAGTTTTTAGTGAATAGTTTCTCACCTATTTAATAATTATATAATTATATTTTTCTAGAGATTCCAGTGTCTCTAGTGTAACATTATTTTCCATTTACAAATGATCATTTCCTTACTGAAATAATACAATGATTATTTATTAACTAGTGATGGACTTAAACCCCGTTTCCAAATTGGATTTTACAAATCTGAATGAACTCTATTTGTAAGTGTTTCCCACACTATTTCCCAGGTCCCAGAGTAATGTACAATAAGTATGTATGTATATATTTATTTATAATGCGCCACTTGGGGACACAGCGCTGTACAATAACAAAATACAAAAAAGTCATACAAGAGGGGCAAATACATAAATTATATAAATAAAGGTGCCAGAGTCTTGCCACAAGAGGAAAGCAGGTCCCTGTCCCGTAGAGCTTACAATCTAGTTAGGTGGGTAACATACAGATACAAATGAATGGGTGTAAGTGCTGGATTGAGACAGCAGTGCAAATAAATCAATCATATCATATACTGTGCTGGTTATCAGATAGGTAGGATGTAAACCTGCTTATTGAGGATTCTTGATGTAGAGGGTGGGAAATAGAATTCCAGAGGATAGGAGCCACAAGAGAGGAAGGTTTAAGGCGAGAGGAAACATTACGAGTAAGGGGGTCAGTACAAACGATGTTTCTGTGATGATCGAAGAATGTGGGCCGGAACATATGGGGACACTAGAGAGGAAATATAAGGAGGTTCAGCAGAGCAAAGGAATTTAAATTTAAGGAGAAGGATTTTATATACAATGCGTTGTTTTATGGGAAGCCAGGTTGTTTTTTGGTACAGAGGAGATTCGGGATCCTGTTTATTAGAGAGCAAACCAATATGTGTAGCAAAGTTGAGTATGGACTGAATGGGAGAGAGGTGGGAAGCAGTAAGACCAGTAAAAAGTAGGTTATTGTAACATAGTAATTGAGATTGAATAAAGAAATGCATCCATTAAGTCCATCCTTTTCACCCACCTTTTTAACCTTACAGTTGATCCAGAGGAAGACAAAAAAAACAGCTAAAAAGGAGAGGGGATGCCTTCCTGACTTTAAACGGCAATCGGAAAGTATTCCTGGATCCCTAATACCAGTAATTCTCCACATTTTTTAGTTTTAGAAACTTATCTAGGACACTTTTAAATCTATTCAATTAATTCATTGCCACATGTGCTGGAAGACAGTTCCCCATTTTCATCATTCTAACTGTAAAGAAATGTTTCCTAACATGAAGATGAAACTTGTTTTCTTCTAATCTTAAAGGATGGCCACGAGTCCTTTGTTATGACCTTTTAGTGAAAAATGCACCAGAGTGTTTATTGTATGGCCCATAATATATTTGTATAAAGTTATCATATCCCACACGTAAACCCATGTCGGTCTATGCGACCGACATGCGTTTGCAAAATCCCATTCATTTTGCGATCGCATGTCGGTGGCATAGAAGAATGGGACAGGCGGTTCCGGCAGTATCAATTGAATGTAGCAGGAGCACTCATCGGGTAAGTAAAATCAGATATATGTATGGCCACCTTTAGTCTGTTATCTACCAGAACCCCCAAATCATTTTCCATTAGAGATTCACTTAACAAAGAGTTATTTATGGTGTAGGTAGCACTAGGATTGTTAAACCCCAAATGTGTCACCTTACATTTATCAACATTTGAATCTCATCTGCCATTCTGCTGCCCATTTTTAAAAAATCTATCTAGGTCTGCTTGCAGCAATTGCACATCATTTGAAGATTCCAAAGCTCTACATAGTTTAGTGTCACCCGCAAACAGAGACATTGCTCTCAATGCCCCCTTCTAAGTCATTTAGAAACAGATTAAAAAGAAGTGGCCCAGGTACAGAACCCTGAGGCACTCCACTTAGAACTTTAGCCCACATAGATGTAGCTCCATTGACCACAACTTTGTTTGTGATCCAATAACCAATTCTCTATCCATGTAAAAAAAAAAATTTCTAGGCCAGTAGACCTCAGTTTATACATCAGTCGCCAATGTGGCACAGTATGAAAAGTTTTAGCAAAATCGAGGTACACTACATCCACTGCTATGCCTGAATCTAAATTCTTACTCACTTCTTCATAAACACCAAGTAAATTTGTCTTGCACCATCTATTTCTCTTAAATCCCTGCTGACTACTATTAATAAGGTCAGTTCTGGAGACAAAGTTAAGGATATGATCCCATAACTAAGTGTCCATCACCTTCCCTACCACTGATGTTAGGTTTACAGGTCTAAAGTTACCAAGCTGGGAACGAGTCCCTTTTTAGAATATTGGTATTACATAGGCTTTTTTCCAATCCAATGGCACATCACCAGACAAAAGTGAATCTGAAAAGATGAGAAACAGTGGTCTAGATAAAATTGGACTAAGCTCTTTTAAGATCCGAGGATGTATTTCATCTGGTCCTGGGGCTTTATTGATATTAAATTTGTCTAATTGTTTCCAATCCATATCCTCTGTCAGCCATATTCATCATTTATACCCTTCATATTATTACCCTCCAGGAAATACTGGCTCATATTATTTAAACTATAAAGGATACTTTAGCATTGTGTTATTAGCAATAGTGAGCAAGAGGTGTGATGAATCAAACTATATTTAATAACTTACTGATTAACAAAAAATTGAAGATTCCAACCAATTCCATAACTGTAGAAAATTTTAATTATGTTTTTATAGCCAATGATGCTTTTGGACTTCATGAGAATATTTTAAAACCCTTCCCACAAAAAACATTAAATCATGCTAGAAAAATGTTTAATTATAGATTATCACGAGCCAGAAGAGTAGTAGAAAACGCACTTGGAATAATGGCCAATTGTTTCTGTATATATTTCACACCACTATTAATTTGTCAGTTGATAAAATTGATCATGTTGTATATTACATAATTATTTAAGAACGAACATTCACAGTAACTCTAGGTGAATGGAGAAGTGATAATATTGCTCTTGGAGATCTTCAACCATCAACATCCCACATTGCCTCTATGGACGCAAAATCAAACAGAGACAAATATGTGCAATATGTAAAGCGAATTGGAAAGGTTTCTTGGCAGGAACTAAAAAAGAATAGTTATGTATACAATATTAGTATATTCAAATTGATATACTATATTATATAGTGGGTAATGCACACCCAACTGTAAAATATCACAATAGTAGAATTCAACTTGTATTTCCGTGGCCTTATAAAAGCACTAGTCCACAGAACGATTTCCTTTTATACAGGGCATGCAAATCCTTGATGACTTATAATATCCTGGTAATTTACAATTCGTTATGCATTATTTATTATATCTTACCCCTTAGTAGCTTCTGATTTATTTTTCTTTTTGAAAACCTATTACAAAACTATAATCTTATATTTCTTCTAATAAAAATCCACTACAGGAGTTGGATATGTAATTATTATTGAAAAATTTTGCATATATTACATTATATATATAATTATCCTAAAAAAAAAAATCTTTGCCCAATATTTAATTCATAAATATTAATATTCAAAACTAATATAACATTTTTTGAAACAGCATAAAATACTTATAAAAAATATTTTTTATATTTATATAGTCTAAAAAGTATGCATATATTTTATTTGTTTAAATATTTATATTATTTCAGCGTTATTTATTATATAAGATATGTTTACTAACAAATTTTATTAAATTTTAACAATTATATTTTTTTAAAACTATAGTTATTCTCAAAATATTTAAATTTAATATTCTGAATTAAACATATATTGTTTATTTCGTTAATACTTAAAAATGTGGTGACTGAACAGCATAAGATATATTATAACTTTTTTCTAAAAATAGTATTATTTAATATATTTTAGTATTATTTTTATTTTATCTAATAAGATAAATATAATAAAAAAGAAAATCTTTAATATTACAATATAGAAATACTATGTATCAATCTTTATTAAATACATGTTAAGTAATAGACATTATATTCTAGTATAATGTGTACTATTCTGTTCTTTTAAAATTCGTCTTCGCCTTTTACAAGAACGTTACGATCAAGTATAGTCTTTGAAAAAATGACTGATTGTTTTTTTGCTTCTTTTTCTTTGATAGAGAACCTTCTTCCTCCACTATTTGATTAACAGAATTTTGATTTTCGTTTTGTGTGTTTTCATCATTGTCAGTTTCTTGTGAATAAAGACTCTATAATCAAACTTTTAAAAATATAATCATTTTATTATTTTTTTAATAATTTACATATACATATTAACAGATTAATAAATTTACTATTATACATCGTACAAAAGGATAGGAGGACATGTCAAATAAAATAAGAGAAAAGTTAAATAGGGATTTAATGTAAAAAAAAGTTTTAAGATTAAAATATTATTTTATTTATTATTGGTAAACAACTCAGTACAGATATTGGTTTTACTGACATTTTCTCTTAAAAAAAAATCTGAGCTAACAAGATAGCATCAAGATTATAAGAATTATTAATACTAGATTTTGCTATATGGTATGTTTCAATAAAATAATTTTTTTTAGTAATGTAATGTAATAATGTAATATGTGCCTATTTAAAAAAATACGTTGGTAATATCCTTTAATTTTAATGTAAATGAGCGCATTATTATTTATAAAAAATATATGATTTATTTACCCCATTTGCACCCCAGGGTATCTTCTATTAAACTCACTAGAAAAGAAAATCACAGCCCAGCTAAACAAATTTTTGTGGAGGTAGAAAGAGAGAATGGTTATGAAGTGGCAGGAAATCGCTCCACCGTGTTCTGTGCAAAAAACATAGAGTCAATGTTCAACCATGAACACTTGAATGAGAGGAGGATTGGGATATAAAAAATATAATAAATGAGTCAGTTAGTAATTATGCGTGCGGGATGGAAGAGGACACAACAGAAAAGGTTGCCTCTAGCAATCTGGACCCGGATTATCCTAAAATAAAAAGGTTTTCTGGTATACAATCCAAAAGTGATTTATAAGATCTGTTAATATTTTACTTTTCTATTATTCTGATGGTGATAGACTTTCGTTTGCAGTCATAGTCTTTCCTTTCTAATTCCTTGACCATGAAAACCATCTCAGCTCTGCTCATTGCACTTGCTCTGCATAAAAGAATTTATTTTCTGCTGGATCCATTTTTCGGCAAACTCGCGGGGAAAGGAAATCATATATATTTATGGCCACCTTTAGTCTGTTATCTACCAAACCCCCAAATCATTTTCCATTAGAGATTCACTTACAAAGAGTTATTTATGGTGTAGGTAGCACTAGATTGTTAACCCCAAATGTGTCACCTTACATTTATCAACATTTGAATCTCATCTGCCATTCTGCTGCCCATTTTTAAAAAATCTATCTAGGTCTGCTTGCAGCAATTGCACATCATTTGAAGATTCCAAAGCTCTACATAGTTTAGTGTCACCCGCAAACAGAGACATTGCTCTCAATGCCCCCTTCTAAGTCATTAGAAACAGATTAAAAAGAATTGGCCCAGGTACAGAACCCTGAGGCACTCCACTTAGAACTTTAGCCCACATAGATGTAGCTCCATTGACCACAACTTTGTTTGTGATCCAATAACCAATCTCTATCCATGTAAAAAAAAATTTCTAGGCCAGTAGACCTCAGTTTATACATCAGTCGCCATGTGGCACAGTATGAAAGAGTTTTAGCAAACGAGGTACACTACATCCACTGCTATGCCTGAATCTAAATTCTTACTCACTTCTTCATAAACACCAAGTAAATTTGTCTTGCACCATCTATTTCTCTTAATCCCTGCTGACTACTATTAATAGGTCAGTTCTGGAGACAAGTTAAGGATATGATCCCATAACAAGTTCCATCCTTCCCTACCACTGATGTTAGGTTTACAGGTCTAAAGTTACAAGCTGGAACGAGTCCCTTTTTAGATATTGGTATTACATAGGCTTTTTTCCAATCCAAGCACATCACCAGACAAAAGTGAATCTGAAAAGATGAAACAGTGGTCTAGATAAAATGACTAAGCTCTTTTAAGATCCGAGGATGTATTTCATCTGGTCCTGGGGCTTTTATTATTTAAATTTGTCTAATTGTTTCCAATCCATATCCTCTGTCAGCCATATTCATCATTTATACCCTTCAATTATTACCCTCCAGGAAATACTGGCTCATATTATTTAAACTATAAGGATACTTTAGCATTTGTTTATTAGCAATAGTGAGCAAGAGGTGTGATGAATCAAACTATATTTAATACTTACTGATTAACAAAAAATTGAAGATTCCAACCAATTCCATAACTGTAGAATTTTAATTATGTTTTTATAGCCAATGATGCTTTTGGACTTCATGAGAATATTTAAAACCCTTCCCACAAAAAACATTAAATCATGCTAGAAAAATGTTTAATTATAGATTATCACTGAGCCAGAAGAGTAGTAGAAAACGCACTTGGAATAATGGCCAATTGTTTCTGTATATATTTCACACCCCTATTAATTTGTCAGTTGATAAAATTGATCATGTTGTATATTACAATTATTTAAGAACGAACATTCACAGTAACTCTAGGTGAATGGAGAAGTGATAATATTGCTCTTGGAGATCTTCAACCATCAACATCCCACATTGCCTCTATGGACGCAAAATCAAACAGAGACAAATATGTGCAATATGTAAAGCGAATTGGAAGGTTTCTTGGCAGGAACTAAAAAAGAATGTTATGTATACATATTAGTATATTCAAATTGATATACTATATTATATAGTGGGTAATGCACACCCAACTGTAAAATATCACAATAGTAGAATTCAACTTGTATTTCCGTGGCCTTATAAAGCACTAGTCCACAGAACGATTTCCTTTTTACAGGGCATGCAAATCCTTGATGACTTATAATATCCTGGTAATTTACAATTCGTTATGCATTATTTATTATATCTTACCCCTTAGTAGCTTCTGATTTTTTTTTCTTTTTGAACCTATTACAAACTATAATCTTATATTTCTTCTATAAAAATCCACTACAGGATTTGGTATGTAATTATTATTGAAAAATTTTGCATATATTACATTATATATAATTATCCTAAAAAAAAAAATCTTTGCCCAATATTTAATTCATAAATATTAATATTCAAAACTAATATAACATTTTTTGAAACAGCATAAAAACTTATAAAAAATATTTTTATTATATATATCTAAAAAGTATGCATATATTTATTTGTTTAAATATTTATTATTTCAGCGTTATTTATTATATAAGATATTTTACTAACAAATTTTATTAAATTTTAACAATTATATTTTTTTAAAACTATAGTTATTCTCAAAATATTTAAATTTATATTCTGAATTAAACATATATTGTTTATTTCGTTAACTTAAAAATGTGGTGACTGAACAGCATAGATATATTATAACTTTTTTCTAAAAATAGTATTATTTAATATATTTTAGTATTATTTTTTATTTATCTAATAAGATAATATAATAAAAAAGAAATCTTAATATTACAATATAGAAATACTATGTATCAATCTTTATTAAATACATGTTAAGTAATAGCATTATATTCTAGTATAATGTGTACTATTCTGTTCTTTTAAAATTCGTCTTCGCCTTTTACAAGAACGTTACGATCAAGTATAGTCTTTGAAAAAATGACTGATTGTTTTTGCTTCTTTTTTCTTTGATAGAGAACCTTCTTCCTCCACTATTTGATTAACAGAATTTTGATTTTCGTTTTGTGTGTTTTCATCATTGTCAGTTTCTTGTGAATAAAGACTCTATAATCAAACTTTTAAAAATATATCATTATTATTTTTTTAATAATTTACATATACATATTAACGATTAATAATTTACTATTATACATCGTACAAAAGGATAGGAGGACATGTCAAATAAAATAAGAGAAAGTTAAATGGGATTTAATGTAAAAAAGTTTTAAGATTAAATATTATTTTATTTATTATTGGTAACAACTCAGTACAGATATTGGTTTTACTGACTTTTCTCTTAAAAAAAAAATCTGAGCTAACAGATAGCATCAAGATTATAAGAATTATTAATACTAGATTTTGCTATATGGTATGTTTCAATAAAATAATTTTTTTAGTAATGTAATGTAATAATGTAATATGTGCCTATTTAAAAAAATACGTTGGTAATATCCTTTAATTTTAATGTAAATGAGCGCATTATTATTATAAAAAATATATGATTTATTTACCCCATTTGCACCCCAGGGTATCTTCTATTAAACTCACTAAAAAGAAAATCACAGCCCAGCTAAACAATTTTTGTGAGGTAGAAAGAGAATGGTTATGAAGTGGCAGGAAATCGCTCCACCGTGTTCTGTGCAAAAAACATAGAGTCAATGTTCAACCATGAACACTTGAATGAGAGGAGGATTGGGATATAAAAAATATAATAATGAGTCAGTTAGTAATTATGCGTGCGGGATGGAAGAGGACACAACAGAAAAGGTTGCCTCTAGCAATCTGGACCCGGATTATCCTAAAATAAAAAGGTTTTCTGGTATACAATCCAAAAGTGGAAAAAATGGATCCAAGCAGAAAATAAAATTCTTTTATGCAAGAGCAAGTGCAATGAGCAGAGCTGAGATGGTTTTCATGGTCAAGGAATTAGAAAGGAAAGACTATGACTGCAAACAGAAAGTCTATCACCATCAGAATAATAGAAAAGATAAAATATTAACAGATCTTATAAATGTACCTAAAATTAAATTTAGAGTTTTAAGATTCAAAAGACCAAATGAGAAAACGATAATAAGAAAAGGATAATCTGGCCAGTATTCACAAAATTATTAACAAAAGTATGTATAAAACAGTATCTCAGTATGGTTTATATATATTAATATTGTTTTTTTTTTAATTTTCATTATTTCTTGTTTATTTTTAGTTTTATAAATTATTTATTTTTATTTATTTTAAAGGGATTGACATACCTATGTATTGTAGCGTATAAATAAACTACAGGATCATAATCTAAAATGTTTTTTTTTGCAGATATGAGAGGTCTTGCTAACAAAATTGTAGATTTAGAGATAATGGCGTTATTTACATATTTTATAAAATATGTCTTATATTTTTTTGTTTTAGAAAAATAACTGCTTCAGCCATCTGCTGGCACTAAGAAAAATTGAAAATGCAAAAAACTGAATGAAAAAATAGAGCAAGGTGCTAATCTGTCTGCAAATAGTACTACAAGATAAAGGTATGGGATTATATTTTTTATATTATATATTATATATATCTATTATATCTATATATATTTTATATATATAATATATATACCAAAATAGTGAATCGGCGCACTCCACGGACTTGACGAATCTTTATTAAATTAAAATGGTAGCCAAAGCACCCTACACGTTTCAGCCCGCCGCTACTGGGCCGTCATCAGGTTGATGACGGCCCAGTAGCGTCGGGCTGAAACGTGTAGGTTGCTTTGGCCTACCATTTTAATTTAATAAAGATTCGTCAAGTCCATGGAGTGCGCCTGATTCACTACTTTGGTATATATTCTTCTGGCGGCACCCAGGCAGTCTACACGCAACGGAGAGCATCGGATCCTTATAATATATATATATATATCCCTTATATTATATAAATACATTATATTTTTACGAGATTGCATTGAGTTTTTAGGAGCAGCTAACTAGGTGGGGGTATATAGCATTATTACACATAGGAAATTAGTGTAATAGTGTAATTAGCACTATTTAATTAAAATCACCATAAGAAATAACACCATACAAAGTATAGTACTACTACCTACTACTGAATTACAAAACAATTTATATACAATTAATAGACTAAGCTTACTTTACTGGACACCCCTAAGTTTGAATGGAAAACTCAAAATGATAGGTTAAGACACACCTTCAGGATTTCTACAGGGTCTCCATGTAGACACTAAAAGGAAGTGGAATTTTACTAACATCCAATGAGAGGTTCTGATCTTCCACTGTTAGCAAATCAAAAAATTCTCTTAGGCACTGTCCATGAAAAGACAGGAAGTGTAAGGAAGTTCCTTTATTACACCCAGTTATGTGCTGTTGGTAAAACATGTGACAGTCTTAGCCAATTAGAAAATTGTTCAGACTCTCACATTTACTCCCCCTCCCCTCTCCATAAAAAAGTAATGAGACAATCCAGTTTCTGTTTGTTAGACAGGAAGTGTCTGTTTATGATTAAATGACTTTGCATGTCTCTGAAACTACCCAGCATTCTTAGAGAAATGGGCAGTTTTTATTAATATATTAAACATGAGACTGTCAGATACCTTCAGTTATAAGAAGGCACTACTTTATTTTATACCCTGCGGGGAGCTTTTAGCTTCTTTATCCAAACCTCTCTATAACTTGTCAAGCTAATCAGAATCCTTTGTTTCCTGACCCCATAGTGAGTGTAAATCTGGAACTTGCTGTGGTAATTACCAATAAGTATGAACCTAGCATGTTATTGTGGATCCTGTATAGGGTCTCAGGACGTCCAATAGTGCTGTTCAGATTGAATTGCACATTGTGGCAGGATTGCCTGGATCTGTGTTCAGATCTGCAGGTTAATACCATTTTGTCTGGATACATATAATACATGTGTCCCAGCTGAGCATCTGCTTTGTGTGAGAGCCCTGCCAGGACAGAGGACTGTTGGTTACAGTAACAGTGGCAGGATTGCCTGGATCTGTGTTCAGATCTGCAGGTTAATACCATTTTGTCTGTATACATATAATACATGTGTCCCAACTGAGCATCTGCTTTGTGTGAGAGCCCTGCCAGGACAGATGACTGTTGGTCACAGTAACAGTGGCTGTAGCCAGCAGCGCATGTGACAGACTGATCATGTGGTCCCATAGGGAACTGCATGATTGCCCGTGATTTACTAACTGACCCATTTGTCTGATACGGACGACCGAACTCAGTCGCGGCTGGCCGCCCCACACCATCACATATTTCCAGCCGACTAATCCGTGACACTATTGGTTTGTTACTGGTGTTTACCCAGCCTTAAAATTCGTACACACATGCGATCGCGGGTGCCATCCCGTGATGCACGATGTGTACGAACGGCCAATAATCGTGCCATGTATGGGCACTTTATCGGCTAAAATGGCCGTTCTGTCGATACACGGCACGAATATAATCCGAAACGGCCGTTCGCACACGTCATGTGTCGGCACCGGCGATCGCATGTGTGCACGAACCTTTAGACTTTATAGATTATAACTGCCGGTTGGTGGTATTTGGAAGTGAGTGCAAATATGGTAAAGTTTATGACTCTAACAGGGAGATTCACCCAGAGGCACAAGCTCTCTGGGCAAATCTCCCGTACGGGATTTTGCGGTTTTGGGTGAATTTCACCCGCACATAAATATTTATCGCCAGCTAATAGTTGGTGTTTAATACTTACGTGTAAAGAGGCACGCAACTTCTGGTAAATTACTTTGAAACGTTGGTACTCGCGCTGCCGCCGCAAAGCGGGCATTAACGTTGGGCCAACCAATCGACCCATATAATGCTTCCCTAATCCAATAGTTTAATAGCTATGGATGTAAGGGAAGGGCAGATTAATCACTTGCATGTTCAAACCCTTGGGTAGGAAGCGCTAAAGCATGACCATGGGCTTTTAATGTCTGTAAGTCAGGAAAATGTCTTTATTCCAGGATGTATGAAAACTTACAGGGTTATTCAATAACAGTTCTTATTGTTTAAAATGGTGCTAATTTTGCCCCAACCAATCAGATATTAGCTTTCAAATGTTAAATAAGATCTGATTGGTTGGGGCAAAATTAGCACCATTTTAAATGATAAGAAATTTTATTGAATCTCCCTGTAAGTTTTTTCAGAATTCTGTGCAGTTAGGGAATGCCGGGAGTTGTAGTTTTAAACATGTGAAAAGTTCATTAAGAAGACACAAACTGCAAAACAGAGAATGCTGGGATTTGTAGTTTTCAAACACGTGAAAGGCCACAAGCTTAGGCTGTATTAGATCTAGACAGATGCCTTAGCTGCAGGATATTAAGAAAAAACTGCAAACAGAGAATGCTGGGAATTGTGGTTTTCAAACATGTGAAAGGTCACAAGTTAAACACATCTGCTCTATACCATTAGGCTGTATTATATCTAGACACATGCCTTTGCCACAGGCTATAAATAAGATACTTTGCATGTCCCCACCCATTTCTTTAAGTGAAAAATATGTGTTTATATGTTAGATTATTAAGGCAATGCTATTATAATAACATGATTCTATGAGGTACCTTCTGTTATAAGAAGGCTCTATTTCATTTTTTACTCTGTGTGGAGCTTTTAGCTCCTCTATCCACACCTCTCCCTAACATGTATATTCAATCAGTATCCTGTGCTCCCAAGTCCTAACCCAATAGGTTAGTTAAATCTGGAACTTGTGGTAAATACTAATAAATATGAACCTTGCATGTTAATCAGGATACAGTATAGGATTTAAGGTGGCTATACATATATCCGATTTTACTTATCCAACCAAGCGCTCATGCAATATTAGTTTGATCTTGCCAGAACCACCTTTCCTATTCTTCTATGCCACAGACAGGCGGTTCTTGCAGGATCAGTCTAATGATCCCCGTATCACAGCCTTGTGGGCATTCCACCACTGTAATGCATTTGGAAATTTCATTTATGAGAAAGTACTCTTCTATAGCTGTTTGAATTTTATTTTGAATAATTTCGTTTGATAGCAGGGTTGGGTTTAGTCTCCATATTTTATGTTGGTTAAGGTCAAATTCTTCTGTTAGATATATTATAATTGGAGCATGGTCTGACCATGTAATTGGTAATATCTGTATATAAGGTAGTTTTGTAGAGTCTATTAATCTAATAGGAATTAGTCTAATCTGGAATACACATTGTAAGATTGGGAGAAAAATGTATAGTCTCTTTCTGTTGGATGAGAGGTTCTCCAGCGGTCTTCTTTCTTAGTTTCTTTATAAATGTTATCTGTTTTGGTTTGGAGCATAAATATTGTGATTACTAATTTTTTTTATTGATTAAGCAAAAAGAATTACATATTCGTAGGATCTATACTAGCTTATGAAGGTTGAAGGCTATCGAATTTTAAACAGCAATGTGCTCCTCTTGATCTTTTTTTAAGTGGGTCTCTTGGATGCATGTTATATCAATTTTGTTAGTCAATAGTTCTTTCCATAGTAAGAATCTTTTCTGGGGAGAATTCAGTCCTCTGACACTGTAGGATGTATTCTAATGTAAGAGTCAATTCCATTTGGTGAGTTTTGAGACTGCATCGTAACTGTACGGAACGCGATACTTTAAAAAAAACCCGAGCAATGGAGATTAAAATCGCTTTGACAGAGAGGCATCCCTTAATCAAATCAATAAGCTTATAAAAGCACTGAATGAGAGGGAACCCCTACTTCAACCTAAACCTAAAAGCATATTTTTGGATGAATCAAATACGCTTCATTACTCATTTAATGATAATACAAATCAGTGGGAAAGAATCATCAAACAACTAATATTCCATGTGTGACAGATCAATAATGTGGTAAAATTCCCTCAAAACCTTCTTTACATATATAATGTGCCCCAACATTAAGGGACAAATTATATCTAGTCACTTTATAGAGTGAAAAAAAGGAGAAACTTTTTAACTTCTAGAGGTTTTTTTAAAATGTGCCATTGGTGTATGCACAACACATTACAAACAGACCACATTACTGATCGATTCTGAAAACAATAATTTAAGGGATATACTAACTGCTCTACAAATCGGTAATCATGTACTGATCTGTCCATGCCAAAAGAATATGTTGGTATGACCTCCGCAGAGCGAAAAGATTGCATCATTGAACATTTATCCAAAATATGGTGGCTTAACGTTAAAAACAGAGACAGGACAAACTGACTAACGTCGCAATCTTTTTTAACATACCACAATGCTGTCACCCAAGGTCTAGATGTTTTATTTGTGAAAAAGTACCTTAGGGATTAGAGGAGGTGACAGGAAAACAAATTAATTAGACGTGAAAGCCGCTGGATCTTCTATTGAAATCATTAGCTCTTGTTTGGACTAAATTGATAAAATACAGTTCTCAATGCTTTTCTTTAACCTCCAATATACCTGAACAACAAAGCATAGGGTGTAGATTTATCCAACCCTACATGCTGTATTCATAACATCAGAAGTTTATGTTAAATTTTAAAAATTTACCTTACCTTAACGCAGTCCTTTACGGATAACATGATAAAACTTTCTGATTGAGACCTATCCTTTGAGAATTACTTACCTTGATATAGCCCTCTTCTGAACCATGATCCTTTTCCTATGGATATCTATCCTCCCCTTTTTCCATATGGAGCATGTAACTATAATATAGGCACATCATTGACTTGATGGAATAGATGTGACATTTCACTACTAATGATAATGATGTGTTAGTATGTTTTTCTTTTCTCTCCCTGTGTTCGTTTTTGACATCTGTTCTCATTCAGATTACTGACCTCAATTTGTGATCTACTTAATACTGGCGATGTCTTAACATTTTGTCAGTTCCCTCATGTCAGCCTACACTTAACAGTGTATCGGCTCGTATTTCGCTCGTCCTGACGTAGTGTTGGGTAGCCTGGTTACTCTTTTTACGCGACGTACGCATCTCTGCACCTCTGCTTGGAAGGAGTGTCGGGGGTGTGTCTCATAGCCAGCAATATGATTGTGGCAGATGGCACCAATAAGAAACCCAGATCACCTGACTGGGGTATAAATCATAGCTCAGTTCCGGCGATTCTTCCCAGCTATGATTATCCCTATGTGAGGGACGAAATGCGTCAGGGGCTTTTCTTCTGATATGAACTTTTAACTACCCTTAACATTTTCCTTACAGATCCCATTGCACCCTTCTGGCTGCCTGATCCTCCTCAAAATGCTGTTGTCTCTGAGGGGGCTAATACCGGCACCCGCTTGTTTCATACACTCTTATTGTTCTGCTGCCTGAGGCTTTCATACTGAAGCCTCTGTGTGTTGTCAGATTTGGGATCTGGGCTTTCTTTTCTGCTTTTGGGATCACATATCCAACATGGGGACCAGACCAGGATCTCCCTATTCTTTTTGAACTAGTGGAGCACTAAGTGCCCTAGGGACTCTAGAACTGTGTTTTCTATCTCCTAAGGGATCTTATCAGACTACTATATTTATTACCCCTTTTCACATATATTTTACTAGTCTTATATATAGTGGGGGAGGCTTTTATTACCTACAATTATTTGGCTACATACTGGATGATTCTACCTTTTCCTATTTTTTAAAAGTGTGTTTTTCTCATATTTTTAATGTATACTAATAAGTTTATATTTTTAACTTGGTTTTGCTGTGTAACTGATGCTCCTTTAGTTAGGGTAATATTTGAGGGGGAACTTTTCTTTGCCTTTGTGTTCTCATTATTTATATATCCCCAATTCCCCTTTCTTAGCAGTAGACAGTATTTTTGGTTGTGCATCACACATTTTTTCCTTTTTGAGGATTGTATTCTATCACCATGTCGTTCTGGTGGTTTCATAGTTAGTTTGTTTAATTTTTTTTTCTTTTCCCAGGGTTGGTTAATTGGCTTCATAAATATTTTGCATGTATAATATTTTTGTTTCAATTTTTTAGAATTTGTTTGTTTTTGCATAGTATTGGACTAAAATGCGTAAACACCCAAGAGAGTAGACCATATTTAAATCAAAGTAAAAATGATAAAGATAACAAAACAATAGTCAAAAGTCAATTCTGAATTGAGAAAGCCGTCAGATCACTAGCAAAACGTCTTCACGAACTCAAACTTCAAGTCCAGTTGATCTAATTGAATACAACAGATATACCATGACCTGGATGAATGAGAACCTCACAAGCACAACAATAACATCATGATGTATAGTTTTCACAAAATAACAAATAAAGAAATAAATCAAGACTATATTCACCCAGCCCATTGGGTTGGTGTATTTTTTCTAGCCATCTATTGATAACTAGTGGTGTAGGTGCTCATTGCCACTTGGATAATTTAATTCTGTGACAGGTCAAATTGATGTGATTTATCACATCTATCTGTTTTAAAACTTCAATGTTCAGGGTATTATTTTATTCAAACTTATTTGAGAAACATAATTATTCTCTAACTAACTTACCGTAACTGTTATGACCATAAAAAACAAACATAATTTGTATTTTTGATTTGTAGATGTGATATATTGTCATATTCTTGAATTTCTTAAGAATTTTCTTTATATCTAGAGTATATCTAGACTAATATAGTTTTTGTTTTGATTTATATTGGGTTTTAACTTGGCTTTGATATCTCAAGATGTTTGGTTTAACCGTCTTCAATGTTTTAAGACATAATGTATCAAATTTACATTTTTTTTTATCGTTTCCGGTTTTAGAACAGCTTATTACTTTTGGAGACGTACATTGTTTATATACTTGCAGTAGAATATTAGGTTTAACTTACCTTTGTATTCTATGGTATCTGTACTATATAATACAAGTGCTCTATATGGCAAGTTTTCCTAAATTGGTATTGAATTATTGTTATCATTTGCGTATATTGTGTGTAGTTATTTAGCATTATTTATATTGTTGAACGTTAATAACTTGTAATTGTTTGTTTGGTTTATTTGCTCTCTATATACTAAAAGAGTATGAGTCTTTTTAAATGGTGTATTGTCCTGGTATAGCAAATTTTACCTGAGTATAACTGCTTGCAGTAGTATTTAAATTACCCTTTCTATACTATGGTTAGCTTTGTGTTATTTCTTTAGGGCAGGTTGCTTAGTTAAAAACGAGTTTTACCTAAGTAGAATGTTGGATTGATGTTGTCCTTTTCAATCATTATATGTTTTATTTTAAAACTTTACTTATCTAGTTTATATTTAATGTTTTGATAGCCTTACTATATTTTCTAGTAACCATTCGCTATTAATAACTTGTTCTAATGGTGGTTTCATTCACCCTTTTCCTTTTATGGTAGAATATGTTCATTTCAGGGGCTAAAATGCTTTATTGACATAAGTTTTACCTAGATATACCATTCATTTTATATAATCACTTGTAAACTTTACATTATTTTATAATATTTGCTTATCTAAGTATAATTCACATTTTGTAGGTTTTTAGTTCAAACCTGTTGCTTCTCCACAATAATCATTAACTATTGTTGATTTGCGCTACTTATATGATTTATTTACTCTTTAGGTTATAAAATAGAGTTAATGTCATTTTAGCATTGCATCACTCTGTTATAGTACATTTTACCTGATTATAACATTATTGATATCTCTCAAAAACATTTACATTATCTTGCAACATTTTATTATCTACATTTTGTTTTCCATTCTTTGGTGTATCTTTCCAGGATTCTTTGATTCCTGTAGGAGTTGTTTGACTGAGTCAGCTTCTATCTTCCCTGGATATTATCAAGCAGATAGGGAAGCCCCATCTGTAGGTAATCGAGTTGTGTCTGAAATCTCTCTAGCTGGTTGGAAAGATTTCCTCGCTGCATGGTAGCAGGAGATAAGTCTGAGAAGAGTTGTAATTGGCATATTTTGCAAGGTTTTTCAGTTTGTCCCTGGTGGCTGTCAAGAATAGTTCCTTGGTTTGAAAAAAATGGAATCTAGTGATCACGTCCTGGTGGGGCATTTTTTGGTTTAAAAAGTCTATGTGTTCTACCAATGAACATTCCATTTTAGAAAGGTAAGGAGCATCTCTTTAATAAAATCTTCCATATATTGGTACAGTTCTGTGTTTCTTATAGTCTCTGGATGCCTCTAATTTTAAGGTTATTCTGCTTGATCTATCCTCTAAATCAGTAAGTTTATTTTTAAAAAGTAATGGATTCAACCAAGTTTTGTGCGCATCTACTATTCGTTAAATTAACCTGTAATTCAGCCATTTTATTTCTAAATGTGGGTACGTTCTGCTATCTTAAAAAGTCTTTTTTTAATTGAATTAACAATTTCTGTGATGTCTATTTAAATGCATTATGCTGTGATATTAGCATTTCTTTGAGGGTAGTTCTGACACTGGTATCAGAGACAGGAAATTATGTAACGTTTTAAATGTACCTGTTGCTGCTTTGTCAGAATTTTTCATTAATTGTTTTTGCTTTTTTGCAGGTTGGGCCTTGCTTTGCCCCCTTTTGTGAGATCGCTTGCTAGCTGTGGAATCTTCTTTTTCAATGAAGGTAAGTAGTCTATAGAATCTTCATCTATTTGTGATGTTGGAGAGGGGAATTTCTAGTGTAGCTTTGTTACGATTCCCCTCTTCCCCTCTGTGACTTGATTCTGCTGCTGCTTTCCCCTCCATCTGACCTGTATCTGCGCCTTCCTCATGGGCGCCGCCATCTTGGATTCCTTCACGCGCGTCTGCGCTGCTAGGGAAAAATTGGGTTAGCTTCTTTGTTTGGGACATTTGTGTCCCCGTTGTGTTCCTGCCATACTTGCACGTCAGGTTAGTGCTTTTGTATTCGGTGCCTGTATTTGTTGGGCTTGGTTGGTTATCCTCAGCTCAGACCGGAGCTAGCAGACCATACGTCTTTCCTCCTATGGCACTGGCCACGCCCCCCCCAAATATGACAAATCTTACAGCAAGATCCCCTTTTAAGGATGTGATCAGTTCATGTTTAGCACGGAGTCTTCTAAAAGCCAATCTAGGGAATATAAGGAAGTACATAGGTAAAATATAAAGGCATGCACAAAATGTGGGCAGATTGAGATTTTAAGTATGTAGATATAATATACATGTGTCTAAAACTTTCACCTACACATAATGGTTCTGTGATATTTATGTGTGTAGGTGAATCACTGTTGGAAAAAAAATTGTGGGTTCTTACTAGATCAACAGACTACTGTTTTAAGCAGTGCTAGATAGCAATGGCTAGAGCTAGCAAGGCCTCATTTGGACTATGTCGTGTGGTTTTGGAGTTTGCAGAGAAGGCGACTAAAATATAAACCCTGATGAAGTCTTGGGTGAAGTTTTGGAAGCAAACAAAGGCACGTCGGTTATGTGAGTACTGTATAGGGCATTGTGGGACAAGCATAGATTGGAATGCGGAGACGGGATTTGAACTGTGTCATAACACTGGGTGAAGCACAGATAGAAGCGATATATCACGTAAAAGCTACATAAGTAAGTTTTCTGAGCAATGTCATAAATACTTCTACAAGCTGGTCCTAGTGCAGTTCCGTTTCAAGTCCGGTAGACTGTAATTAGTTTGTAGCTCTCCTGCCCTGTTGTAATATGTCTCAATATGACTAATTTCTCTGCATGTGCCACCTGTCTGGATGGATAGAGATTCAGTGCAATCATTGATTGTTAGAAACATTTTATCTTCGGATGTAATAGTTGGATACCTCAGCACTAAAGCCAATTTATACGTCTGCACTCTTGTCATTCAGCCTTTTCTTGTGACTTTTATATTGGACTACTGGGGATGCCCAGTCCTATATATTTTTAAATGTTTTATTCTTATATAGGTGGGGGTGGGGGTATGGGTATATTAGGTGTTTGGGATTATGGTGGAATGATTTCGGTGTCAATATATCTGACTATTTTCAATATGAGGTCAATCAGTGTGTGAGTGCTTATAAGGATACTGGGAATGGCTATCCTTTCTAATTTAGCTACCTGTCAGAAGATCAGAAGAGGAGCGCAAGACCAGGTAAGTTTTGTATCTTCTCTCCTGGCTTCTGCAGGTTTTATTAAAACAGGAGGGACAGTAAGACATAGCTGGAGAACTTGAAACATTTAAGATGAGGGGGTGGATTATGAATTTTTACTCACCAAGAACATACATTTCCATTAAAGAAATTTCACAATGGGCTGTTTTACCACATACCCACCGATCCCTAAAAATATAAAAGACTCGGAAGACTAATAATATTGGACATTTATAATTTATATGTAATCTCTCTAGGTTCACAGATCTGTGTTTGAAACCAATGGTGCAAAAAAAACCAAACACTTCTTATGTTAAAGATACAGCAGATATTTTAAGATTTTAGAAAAAGAAATTAAATGGAAACAAGAATATATTTTTAACCACATTAGATGAAAAGTATTTTTTTTTAAAATGATCCAAAAAGGGAAATAAAATTTTTTGAAAAATGTTTATTGTTTATGATTTGAACAAATTTTTTGTAAGTTGATGAGCGTTTTTATAGACAAGGAATAAGAACTTCCATGATGAGTTGTGCTAATGGGAAGAAGATAATGTGTGGCCTTATCCTCTTTTTTGCCAGTTTGGTATCATTGGAGATTCTTTGCGTGATTATGGTCACTTGGAAGGGCCTATAAAAACTCTAGACATTAATACTTTAGATACATGAGAGAGGGTGATGCACCGAGCGCCGCTATCAGAAACCTGGTGCAAACAGCCCGGTGATGTTATATGCCGATAGCGGCATTCGGAACATCGATACCTGGCGCTGTTCTATTGTGGCACTTTGAACGCCATTTCATTCTTTAAATTTAAAAAGCACAGTTAAGGTAGCCATACACTACAAAGGATTAGAACCTAATTTGATAGACAGATGTACAATGTTGATTGTAAGTAGATGTACAGTAGAAGTAGAATACATATTGTTCAGCATTCAATTTGTTTGGTGATTACTAATGTCGTCTATTGTGAGCTTACGTAACATTTACATTTTATCGAACTTCAGAAATACTACGATCATTTAACCAATCGAATTAAAAAATGACTTTCACCACATATAATTACAATGAAATATACGATCTAATTTTGCAAAATAAGATCCAAAAAATGCACAATTTTTTGCCAACAATGGAAATGTCAGATTCTATGTCAAATTGTCCATAAAATCGGCCTAACGTATTTGTTTTTTTAGACTGATGATAAAAAAAGTAGTCATTAAAACACATTTGAAAACTGTTAACTCAATTCAAAAACATTAATTATTATTAGGTTTAGAGAGATATGGTATACATTAGATGTTTTAGATATGCCTGCAATAATTATTAAACAAGTTACAATCTGAGTCATTAACTGCTAAAAAATAGAAGAAGAATAGATATAAAGTTTTAGCCAGGATAGAGTTAGGTTATGTTAAAGATAGTTAAGAATTGAAAGATCTATAAAAATGTATTTGCAAATATAAAAATCCTATCCATACCTTATCCAGTGGAATTTTCTAAATTATCAGAAATTGCGGTTGAAAAATCCTGCACCAATGGGGTTTAAATTAGATTTTCGGATTTAATACTTAGGAACCGCTGGCAGAACAAAAATCAACAATTTTGTTATCTCTCTGTTTCAAGCATGTAGAACAAAGAATGTATAACTCTTACATTCAAACACATATTGTGTTGAATATTTTCTGAAAACTAAGTTATGAATTGATATTTTTAAATGTTGACTGTTGTGTACATTTTCCACAAGGAGATACTGACCTCTGTCAGTGACAAGGACAGGAAGGCAACCAGTGTAGACATTTCTGTGTTAAACACAGGACTGCCATTGTTTTACTATAAATGATACAGTATAATCTAGTTGTGTGTATATCTGAAAAGGCAATGATCTCCCAATACTGTATAGCAGTTTTAAGTGCCAATGTTGTAAGGCTTATAAAAAACAAATTAATAGCAAAATTGTAACAGGATATCATGGGGTGAAAATTAAAATGTAAATGCCAGTGACAGGTGCTTTGTGACTGATATTATTGGACCTCTCTATGACTCAAAAGAAAATTGTATGGGGTCCGATCCAGAATAAGAATCACCACTTAAGACTTTTTAGATATGAAAGGAAAGAAAAATTAAAAAAATTAAAGTACTGTAAGTACATTTCTCTGTATTACCACAGTTTATCAAACTGGCAAGCTGTGATCATTCTAACAGTATGAGCAGTAGCACAGCATGCAGTGCCATGCAGTCTTGCTGTTCAGTTCCTTTGTAAGAAGGGAGCAAATATATCTATTTGTGTTTTGGTTGTTATTTATACCAATGCATGCTAGAATCCTAGTTGGACTCAGCCGGCTGTATAACATTGATGAACTTCGGCTCACCCAAGGGACTTAAAGGCAAATTATTCTTATGGAAATTAAATAATATTTTAAAATGAATGCTTAATATGGTTAATTTGTTTTATTTAAAGTGAAAAGTACAATCAATTGTATGCTCTTAAGTACCACAAATACCTGCTTTTGTGGACACAAACGGCGAGTTGTAATACTTACCGCAAAGCTTCACTTTGCAAGGTTACTGCTTGCGGAACCTTGGAAGAAGCCCTGGAATGGCCCACCCAGTTAAAGGGACAGTTCAATATATTATCAATATTTGTTAAACTGTTAGTTTGTTAATGCCTTCTAGTTATTCACATATTCTTTCCCATTTTGAAAAATCAGTTGATTTCATACCCTTTGCTATTCCCTGCTGTTGACATTAGTGAGCTGACATTCAGGTTCTAACAGTCCTTCTTCTTCCCAGGATGCACCACTCCTTGGATTTTTCCTAACAGTAATTTCTACTGATTAGCTGTTGGATGGGTCAAAGATGCTCAGATCTCACTGAGCAACTGAATCAACCCAGGCGCTGGGCAAGGGCAAGACCAAAAAGGTTCCTATTAGGGATCCTGCAAACAGCAAGTCAGTATTCAGGTGCATTTATATACACAGACAAAATGCTGAAGTGGCGACTAAGGTCATTGGGATGAAAAAATACTGCTCTTTTTCTGAAAAGCATTTGTATTTGCACTGAACTTCCCCTTTAAGTCTGGTATTGTGGCAAAAAGGAAAATTGCTCTCCAGGTCGCCATTAACAGATCAGGGGCTGATATCAAAAATTTGCCACATTAAGGGGGTTCTTTAGCAAAAAAATCCCAAAAAACACTAATTATAGTTGAGTTTAAAGCAGTTCATAAAGCGAAGGTGAAATTTCAGAGCTATTGACTTGACTTTTTTAATTTAATGCTATTTTAAATAGGTGAAATTTTACAGTTTTCCACCTTTTCTTCCTTTTGTTTCATTTTTTTCAGTTTAACCAAGAATTTTTGTCAAACATTGGGAAGGGCATGTACACTGTAAAAACAAACTTTATATTTAATACGGGGGTGTTAGGTATATACAGTATACCCTACCTTTATTGTTTGAAAGTTGGTGGCTTCCTCCTCCACTGTAATGCCATTTTAGCTCCTCCCCCACGATTCTCCAAATCGTCTTTTGTCGGTGAAGTTTGCAGCCATTCATAGAGCTTGCGTGACATCACTGCCACACTGCATGCGCATACATCAGTGTGCAGTGACATGACATCAATGCGCACGTCGTTGCATGTCACATGCTCACTGACATCATGTTGCTTGTGCACTGATGTCACATGCATGCTCTACAAATGCCCTGTTTTTTGAAGAGACTTGAAGTCGAACAATCATTTCATACTTATTTTCCATCACACGGGGTGTTTTAGATGTGCAATATCACAAATAACAACGTGTGCTTTATTAAGCACAAGAATTGGTTGGGCTGAAAGACTGTGTGACTTCCGATTACTGTTAATTTGTAAATTGGCTGTAAGCTTGGTACATGCGCCAATCCCCCCCCCATCCTTTACCGACCATTTGCCACAAGCAAGTGGTCGGTAGGGATGGACTAGAACTCGAACTCGAGTTCGACGCACTTTATGAGTTCGGACGAACTCGAACATTCAAACTAGTTCGGTTCAACTAGTTTGATTTTCCGGTTCTATACTCATGCCATGCTGTTCAGCATGAAGACTGAGCAGATATTTCAATTTACCCTAGTTTGATTTTCCGGACCGCAGACTATTTTCGAATGTTCGGCAGGCCTCGAACGTCCGCTTCTGAAAACCCCCAAACGCTGGAATTCCCGAAAACGGCCGCTCGCGGATTGCCGACGGCCGACAATCCCGGCCAACTGTTTGGGGTCCTGCAGCTCGAAACTGGGACCCCCTCCTGGGTCGTTACAAGGACCTTTATGGCCCTGACATTTTTGGGAATCTCCGGGGATTTTTGGAAGCGACCATTCAAGTTTTACCAAATGTTTGAAAATCCTTGCAAACAGTCGAGATTACCGAAAGTGGCACCAGGAAACGGAAGTAGCACGCATTGCACTATGTCCGGTTTTATGCTATTCCCCGCGCAAGGACGTGTTCCCAGACCATCTCCCAGATCCCAGAGGCCTGTAAGGTAAGTTTACACTGCAATACTATTAACCCCCCCCCCCATTGACTTTAATGGGTCCATTTTCGGACTTTTGAACTTTCAAACTTTTTTAAGTTCGAAAGTTCGAAAACGGACTGAACTTTCGAAAGTTCGGCCATCTCTAGTGGTCGGCCGGATGAATAACTGTCAGTCACAAAAAATCACTGCAGACGCTAGTTTGCCGTGACTGATTGTGTGATCCTAGTCGACAGCAGGATCAGCAGTATTTACAATTGGTCCGATTGCCCGTTCACCCCATCCGGATGAATGAGTGACAGACATCAGTCACTGTGACACAACACAGCTGTCGATTTTTCAGCCTACGCAGCCGTATAACGAAAAATCAGACGGTTTGGCCTTAAAATCACCTCGTGTGTGCCAGCCTAACCAGCATAGGATTGGGATCTATCCATGTGTTCCCAGCCTTATAGCAAAAGTGATCATACTTTGTTAAAAAATAAATGACCAATTCTTTTATTTGACAAAAATGGACAAAAGTTATAGGACATTAGGAATTTATCCATTTCAGAATTAAAATATTCCTATAATTGTTAATATATGTCCGGATTTTTATTCATAGAGGTGGTTGAGCTAATGCCAAGGGGGCAAAATCTGTTAATGACTCCAATTAAGAAGTGAATTGTCATTTGCACCTTGGTATTATTTTCCAGGCAGTTACAATGAAGATGTAAAATGTACAGAGATCGGTAAAAAGGAAATGTGCAATTACCATGCGTGTTTTACTGGTCTGATATAAATCTTGACATTATCAACAAATTATTGTATATTTCAAAATAAAATTATATATATTTATTTCTCATTTATTATTATCTATATTTTTTACTCATTCAAATTATCTAGAAATGATCTGCTATTTGAAAATAGCTAAATAAACATGACATTTGTAACTTTAATATTCCTTTTGTTTCAAATATTCAAAATTTTCATAAATATATCGTTCTGTGCTGGTACTCGTGGTAAGACCTTCGTCTTGGCCGAACGTTCCCCACTTGTAAGTGGTCAGGCGGGATGAATCACCAACTAATATATGGAAATATTAGTCAGCCTGAAAAATTGCATGGTGTTTACCCAGCCTTAGGAATATAACTTGTACTTCTGACTTTCCAAGGGAAAAGGGTGAACTAAATCTGAAACCATTTTTTGTGGCTGAAAATGCATCATTTTAATCAAGTTATAAATATTTTTAGTGAAAGTTCTCACCTATTTATATATATAATTATATTTTTCTAGAGATTCCAGTGTCTCTAGTGTAACATTATTTTCCATTTCAAATGATCATTTCCTTACTGAAATAATACAATGATTATTTATTAACTAGTGATGGACTTAAACCCCGTTTCCAAATTGGATTTTACAAATCTGAATGAACTCTATTTGTAAGTGTTTCCCACACTATTTCCCAGGTCCCGAGTAATGTACAATAAGTATGTATGTATATATTTATTTATAATGCGCCACTTGGGGACACAGCGCTGTACAATAACAAAATACAAAAAGTCATACAAGAGGGCAAATACATAAATTATATAAATAAAGGTGCCAGAGTCTTGCCACAAGAGGAAAGCAGGTCCCTGTCCCGTAGAGCTTACAATCTAGTTAGGTGGGTAACATACAGATACAATGAATGGGTGTAAGTGCTGGATTGAGACAGCAGTGCAAATAAATCAATCATATCATATACTGTGCTGGTTATCAGATAGGTAGGATGTAAACCTGCTTATTGAGATTCTTTGTAGAGGGTGGGAAATAGAATCCAAGATAGGAGCACAAGAGAGGAAGGTTTAAGGCGAGAGGAAACATTACGAGTAAGGGGGTCAGTACAAACGATGTTTCTGTGATGATCGAAGAATGTGGGCCGGAACATATGGGACACTAGAGAGGAAATATAAGGAGGCTCAGCAGAGCAAAGGAATTTAAATTTAGGAGAAGGATTTTATATACAATGCGTTGTTTTTATGGGAAGCCATGTGTTTTTGGTACAGAGGAGATTCGGGATCCTGTTTATTAGAGAGCAAAACAATATGTGTAGCAAAGTTGAGTATGGACTGAATGGGAGAGAGGTGGGAAGCAGCAAGACCAGTAAAAAGTGGTTATTGTAACATGTATTGAGATTGAATAAAGAAATGCATCCATTAAGTCCATCCTTTTCACCCACCTTTTTAACCTTACAGTTAATCCGAGGAAGACAAAAAAAAACAGCTAAAAAGGAGAGGGGATGCCTTCCTGACTTTAAACAGCAATCGGAAAGTATTCCTGGATCCCTAATACCAGTAATTCTCCACTTTTTTTATTTTTAGAACTTATCTGGGACACTTTTAAATCTATTCAATTATTCATTGCCACATCGTGCTAGAAGATAGTTCCCATTTCATCATTCTAACTGTAAAGAAATGTTTCCTAACATGAAGATGAAACTTGTTTTCTTCTAACTTAAAGGATGGCCACGAGTCCTTTGTTATGACCTATTAGTGAAAAATGCACCAGAGTGTTTATTGTATGTGCCCATAATATATTTGTATAAAGTTTCATATCCCCCCACGTAAACCCATGTCGGTCTATGCGACCGACATCGTTGCAAAATCCCATTCATTTTGCATCGCATGTCGGTGGCATAAGAAATGGGACAGGCGGTTCCGGCATTATCAATTGAATGTAGCAGAGCACTCATCGGGTAAGTAAAATCAGATTATGTATGGCCACCTTTAGTCTGTTATCTATCAGAACCCCCAAATCATTTTCCATTAGAGATTCACTTACAAGAGTTATTTATGGTGTAGGTAGCACTAGGATTGTTTAAACCCCAATGTGTCACCTTCATTTTCAACATTTGAATCTCATCTGCCATTCTGCTGCCCATTTTTAAAAATCTATCTAGGTCTGCTTGCAGCAATTGCCATCATTTGAAGATTCCAAAGCTCTACATAGTTTAGTGTCACCCCGCAAACAGAGACATTGCTCTCAATGCCCCCTTCTAAGTCATTTAGAAACAGATTAAAAAAGTGGCCCAGGTACAGAACCCTGAGGCACTCCACTTAGAACTTTAGCCCACATAGATGTATCTCATTGACCACAACTTTGTTTGTGATCCAATAACCAATCTCTATCCATGTAAAAAAAAAAATTCTAGGCCAGTAGACCTCAGTTTATACATCATCGCCATGTGGCACAGTATCAAAAGTTTTAGCAAAATCGAGGTACACTACATCCACTGCTATGCCTGAATCTAAATTCTTACTCACTTCTTCATAAACACCAAGTAAATTTGTCTGGCACCATCTATTTCTCTTAAATCCCCTGACTACTATAATAAGGTCAGTTCTGGAGACAAAGTTAAGGATATGATCCATACAAAGTTCCATCACCTTCCCTACCACTGATGTTAGGTTTACAGGTCTAAAGTTACCAAGCTGGGAACGAGTCCCTTTTTAGAATATTGGTATTACATTGGCTTTTTTCCAATCCACCGCACATCACCAGACAAATTGAATCTGAAAAGATGAGAAACAGTGGTCTTGCTAGAACTGAACTAAGCTCTTTTAAGATCCGAGGATGTATTCATCTGGTTCTGGGGCTTTATTGATATTAAATTTGTCTAATTGTTTCCAATCCATATCCTCTGTCAGCCAATTCATCATTTATACCTTCATATTATTACCCTCCAGAAATACTGGCTCATATTATTTAAACTATAAAGGATACTTTAGCATTGTTTTTATTAGCAAAGGTTGTGATGAATCAAACTATATTTAATAACTTACTGATTAACAAAAAATTGAGAGATTCCACCAATTCCATAACTGTAGAAAATTTTAATTATGTTTTTATAGCCAATGATGCTTTTGGACTTCATGAGATATTTTAAAAAACCCCTTCCCACAAAAACATTAAATCATGCTAGAAAAATGTTTAATTATAGATTATCATGAGCCAGAAGAGTAGTAAAAAACGCACTGGAATAATGCCAATTGTTTCTGTATATATTTCCACACCACATTAAATTTGTCAGTTGATAAAATTGATCATGTTGTATATTACATAATTATTTTAGAACGAACATTCCAGTAACTCTAGGTGATGGAGAAGTGATAATATTGCTCTTGGAGATCTTCAACCATCAACATCCACATTGCCTCTATGGACGCAAAATCAAACGAGACAAATATGTGCAATAGTTAAAGCGAATTGGAAAGGTTTCTTGGCAGACTAAAAAGAATATGTTATGTATACATATATTATATTCAAATTGATATACTATATTATATGTGGGTAATGCACACCCAACTGTAAAATATCACAATAGTAGAATTCACCTTGTATTTCCGTGGCCTTAAAAAGCACTAGTCCACAGACCGATTTCCTTTTATACAGGGCATGCAAATCCTTGATGACTTATAATATCCTGGTAATTTACAATTCGTTATGCATTATTTATTATATCTTACCCCTTAGTAGCTTCTGTTTATTTTTCTTTTTGAAAACCTATTACAAACTATAATCTTATATTTCTTCTAATAAAATCCACTACAGGAGTTGGATATGTAATTATTATTGAAAATTTTGCATATATTACATTATAATATAATTATCCTAAAAAAAAAAATCTTTGCCCAATATTTAATTCATAAATATTATATTCAAAACTAATATAACATTTTTTGAAACAGCATAAAAAACTTATAAAAAATATTTTTATATTTATATAGTCTAAAAGTATGCAATTTTATTTGTTTAAAATATTTATATTATTTCACAGCGTATTTATTATATAAGATATTTTTACTAACAAATTTTATTAAATTTTAACAATTATATTTTTTTAAAACTATATTTATTCTCAAAATATTTAATTTAATATTCTGAATTAAACATATATTGTTATTTCGTTAACACTTAAAAATTGGTGACTGAACAGCATAAGATATATATAACTTTTTTCTAAAAATAGTATTATTTAATATATTTTAGTATTATTTTTATTTTATCTAATAAGATAATATAATAAAAAGAAAATCTTAATATTACAATAGAAATACTATGTATCAATCTTTATTAAATACATGTTAAGTAATAGACATTATATTCTAGTATAATGTGTACTATTCTGTTCTTTTTAAAATTCGTCTTCGCCTTTTACAAGAACGTTACGATCAAGTAATAGTCTTTGAAAAAATGACTGATTGTTTTTTTTGCTTCTTTTTCTTTGATAGAGAACCTTCTTCCTCCACTATTTGATTAACAGAATTTTGATTTTCGTTTTGTGTGTTTTCAATCATTGTCAGTTTCTTGTGAATAAAGACTCTATAATCACACTGTTAAAATATAATAATTTTATTATTTTTTTAATAATTTACATATACATATTAACATGATTAATAAATTTACTATTATACATCGTACAAAAGGATAGGAGGACATGTCAATAAAATAAGAGAAAAGTTAAATAGGGATTTAATGTAAAAAAGTTTTAAGATTAAAATATTATTTTATTTATTATTGGTAAACAACTCAGTACAGATATTGGTTTTACTGACATTTTCTCTTTCGGAGGTGAGTTAAAAAAATATGAGCTAACAAGATAGCATCAAGATTATAAGAATTATTAATCTAGATTTTGCTATATGGTATGTTTCAATAAAATAATTTTTTTTTAATGTAATGTAATAATGTATATGTGCCTATTTAAAAAATACGTTGGTAATATCCTTTAATTTTAATGTAAATGAGCGCATTATTATTATAAAAAATATATGATTTTATTTACCCCATTTGCACCCCAGGGTACTCTATTAAACTCACTAGAAAAGAAAATCACACCGCCACGCTAAACAATTTTTTTGTGGAGGAAAAGAAATGGTTTGAAGTGGCAGGAAATCGCTCCACCGTGTTCTGTGCAAAAAACATAGAGTCAATGTTCAACCATGAACACTTGAATGAGAGGAGGATTGGGATATAAAAAATATAATAAATGAGTCAGTTAGTAATTATGCGTGCGGGATGGAAGAGGACACAACAGAAAGGTTGCCTCTAGCAATCTGGACCCGGATTTCCTAAATAAAAAGTTTTCTGGTATACAATCCAAAAGTGTAAAAAATGGATCCAAGCAGAAAATAAAATTCTTTTATGCAAGAGCAAGTGCAATGAGCAAGCTGAGATGGTTTTCATGGTCAAGGAATTGAAAGGAGAACTATGACTGCAAACAGAAAGTCTATCACCATCAGAATAATAGAAAAGTAAAATATTAACAGATCTTATAAATGTACCTAAAATTAAATTTAGATTTTAAGATTCAAAAGACCAAATGAGAAAACGATAATAAGAAAAGGATAATCTGGCCAGTATTCACAAATTATTAACAAAGTATGTATAAAAACGTATCTCAGTAGGTTTTATATAATTAATATTGTTTTTTTTTTAATTTTCATTATTTCTTGTTTATTTTTAGTTTTATAAATTATTTATTTTTATTTATTTTAAGGGATTGACATACCTATGTATTGTAGCTTATAAATAAACTACAGGATCATAATCTAAAATGTTTTTTTTTGCAGATATGAGAGGTCTTGCTACAAAATTGTAGATTTAGAGATAATGGCGTATTTACATATTTTTATAAATATGTCTTATATTTTTTTGTTTTGAAAAATAACTGCTTCACCTCTGCTGGCACTAAGAAAAATTGAAAATGCAAAAAATGATATGAAAAAAATAGACAAGGTGCTAATCTGTCTGCAAATAGTACTCGATAAAGGTAGGGATTATATTTTAATTATATTATATATTATAATATATTATTATATTTATTTTTATATAAATATATATACCAAATAGTGAATCGGCGCACTCCACGGACTTGACGAATCTTTATTAAATTAAAATGGTAGCCAAAGCACCCTACACGTTTCAGCCCGCCGCTACTGGGCCGTCATCAGGTTGATGACGGCCCAGTAGCGTCGGGCTGAAACGCGTAGGTTGCTTTGGCCTACCATTTAATTTATAAAGATTCGTCAGTCCATGGAGTGCGCCTGATTCACTACTTTGGTATATATTCTTCTGGCGGCACCCAGGCAGTCTACACCGCAACGGAGAGCATCGGATCCTTATAATATATATATATAATCCCTTATATTATATAAATACATTTATATTTTTACGAGATTGCATTGAGTTTTAGGAGCGCTAACTAGTGGGGGTATATAGCATATTACACAGGAATTAGTGTAATAGTGTAATTAGCACTATTTAATTAAAATCACCATAAGAAATACACCATACAAGTATAGTACTACTACCTACTACTGATTACAAAACAATTTATATACAATTAATAGACTAAGCTTACTTTACTGGACACCCCTAAGTTTGAATGGAAAACTCAAAATGATAGGTTAAGACACACCTTCAGGATTTCTACGGGTCTCATGTAGACACTAAAAGGAAGTGGAATTTTACTAACATCCAATGAGAGTTCTGATCTTCCACTGTTAGCAAATCAAAAAATTCTCTTGGCACTGTCCATGAAAGACAGGAAGTGTAAGGAGTTCCTTTATTACACCCAGTTTGTGCTGTTGGTAAAACATGTGACAGTCTTAGCCAATTAGAAAATTGTTCAGACTCTCACATTTACTCCCCCTCCCCTCTCCATAAAAAGTAATGAGACAATCCAGTTTCTGTTTGTTAGACAGGAAGTGTCTGTTTATGATTAAATGACTTTGCATGTCTCTGAAACTACCCAGCATTCTTAGAGAAATGGGCAGTTTTTATTAATATTTAAACATGAGACTGTCAGATACCTTCAGTTATAAGAAGGCACTACTTTATTTTATACCCTGTGGGGAGCTTTTAGCTTCTTTATCACAACCCTCTCTATAACTTGTCAAGCTAACAGAATCCTTTGTTTCCTGACCCATAGTGAGTGTAAATCTGGAACTTGCTGTGGTAATTACCAATAAGATGAACCTAGCATGTTATTGTGGATCCGTATAGGGTCTCAGGACGTCCAATAGTGCTGTTCAGATTGAATTGCACATGTGGGCAGGATTGCCTGGATCTGTGTTCAGATCTGCGAGTTAATACCATTTTGTCTGGATACTATAATACATGTGTCCCAGCTGAGCATCTGCTTTGTGTGAGAGCCCTGCCAGGACAGAGACTGTTGGTTACAGTAACAGTGGCAGAAGGATTGACTGGATTCTGTGTTCAGATCTGCAGGTTAATACCATTTTGTCTGTATACATATAATACATGTGTCCCAACTGAGCATCTGCTTTGTGTGAGAGCCCTGCCAGGACAGATGACTGTTGGTCACAGTAACAGTGGCTGTAGCCAGCAGCGCATGTGACAGACTGATCATGTGGTCCCATAGGGAACTGCATGATTGCCCGTGATTTACTAACTGACCCATTTGTCTGATACGGACGACCGAACTCAGTCGCGGCTGGCCGCCCCACACCATCACATATTTCCAGCCGACTAATCCGTGACACTATTGGTTTGTTACTGGTGTTTACCCAGCCTTAAAATTCGTACACACATGCGATCGCGGGTGCCATCCCGTGATGCACGATGTGTACGAACGGCCAATAATCGTGCCATGTATGGGCACTTTATCGGCTAAAATGGCCGTTCTGTCGATACACGGCACGAATATAATCCGAAACGGCCGTTCGCACACGTCATGTGTCGGCACCGGCGATCGCATGTGTGCACGAACCTTTAGACTTTATAGATTATAACTGCCGGTTGGTGGTATTTGGAAGTGAGTGCAAATATGGTAAAGTTTATGACTCTAACAGGGAGATTCACCCAGAGGCACAAGCTCTCTGGGCAAATCTCCCGTACGGGATTTTGCGGTTTTGGGTGAATTTCACCCGCACATAAATATTTATCGCCAGCTAATAGTTGGTGTTTAATACTTACGTGTAAAGAGGCACGCAACTTCTGGTAAATTACTTTGAAACGTTGGTACTCGCGCTGCCGCCGCAAAGCGGGCATTAACGTTGGGCCAACCAATCGACCCATATAATGCTTCCCTAATCCAATAGTTTAATAGCTATGGATGTAAGGGAAGGGCAGATTAATCACTTGCATGTTCAAACCCTTGGGTAGGAACCGCTAAAGCATGACCATGGGCTTTTAATGTCTGTAAGTCAGGAAAATGTCTTTATTCCAGGATGTATGAAAACTTACAGGGTTATTCAATAACAGTTCTTATTGTTTAAAATGGTGCTAATTTTGCCCCAACCAATCAGATATTAGCTTTCAAATGTTAAATAAGATCTGATTGGTTGGGGCAAAATTAGCACCATTTTAAATTATAAGAAATTTTATTGAATCTCCCTGTAAGTTTTTTCAGAATTCTGTGCAGTTAGGGAATGCTGGGAGTTGTAGTTTTAAACATGTGAAAAGTTCATTAAGAAGACACAAACTGCAAAACAGAGAATGCTGGGATTTGTAGTTTTCAAACACGTGAAAGGTCACAAGCTTAGGCTGTATTAGATCTAGACAGATGCCTTAGCTGCAGGATATTAAGAAAAAACTGCAAACAGAGAATGCTGGAAATTGTGGTTTTCAAACATGTGAAAGGTCACAAGTTAAACACATCTGCTCTATACCATTAGGCTGTATTATATCTAGACACATGCCTTTGCCACAGGCTATAAATAAGATACTTTGCATGTCCCCACCCATTTCTTTAAGTGAAAAATATGTGTTTATATGTTAGATTATTAAGGCAATGCTATTATAATAACATGATTCTATGAGGTACCTTCTGTTATAAGAAGGCTCTATTTCATTTTTTACTCTGTGTGGAGCTTTTAGCTCCTCTATCCACACCTCTCCCTAACATGTATATTCAATCAGTATCCTGTGCTCCCAAGTCCTAACCCCATAGGTTAGTTAAATCTGGAACTTGTGGTAAATACTAATAAATATGAACCTTGCATGTTAATCAGGATACAGTATAGGATTTAAGGTGGCTATACATATATCCGATTTTACTTATCCAACCAAGCGCTCATGCAATATTAGTTTGATCTTGCCAGAACCACCTTTCCTATTCTTCTATGCCACAGACAGGCGGTTCTTGCAGGATCAGTCTAATGTCGCGGGAGCACTCGGTCGGGAAAGTAAAATCGGATATATGTATGGGCTGCTTTTGATTGCTCAAAGGTGCTGTTTAGATTGCCTGGGTCAGTTCTCAGACCTGCAGGTTTATTCCACATAGACCCTCTATATTCTAGCTGGCAGGTAGTATAGGTAAGGGAGGATATAAGTGTGTGTTTGTTCATTTAATATGATGCGATTATTTGGTTTTTTTTTTAGGACCTTCAGACTAATTTTATTATTGCCCCCCTGGATGTTTCCTGATGGTTCCTGTGAGCACTGCAACTACACATAGCAAAACATACACACATAATTTCCACTGTGCACCAACGGGCACACTTTTGCTAGTATATATATATATATATATATATATAAAAGTGTGTTATTGCACATTAAAAATTGTGTGTATATGTTTTTGTAGATACAGATATTTTGTACTATATTTTTATATGTTAAATAAACAGTCAACAACATCCAAGGTAAACGAATATAATAAACATGCAGGTCCAAGAATAAATCTGTTTGTTTCTAACTATGGTTTAGTATGACACCATAAACATGTTCCAGATTAACATATTATCTTATCATGCAAATAAAAAGACATAATTTTATGTCTAATAAACAGGAAGTAGATTTTCTTCTATAGAGATATGTAGTCCATATGGTAAATCATTTAGCAGGTTTAAGAGGTACAGTTTTAAAATGTAATAAAATAAAAATATTTTTTTAAAAATTTAAATTAAAAATAATCTATTATTTACATTTTTTTGGTTTAGAAAATTTGCCATCATTTGTTGAACCAAAAGAAACGTTGATTACATCTGCTACAACTGATTATGATGTATCAACAAATGATATAACACAAGATTTGGCTGGGGTTGAAGGTCTGTATTTTATAAATATTCTAATATTAGATGTATTTATTGGTTTTATGAATCCTCTATATTAAAACACTAATTGTTGTGTCTGTGCCTTTTTATTTGTGTGTTACTGCAGTTCCCATAGATTCACCACTAGAGGTATACAAACACACATTGAAGCATGAATGGGGGGGTTGAGTATGTGTTTACATGCATGTGTGCATGTATGTATGTTTGCATATGTGCATGTCTCTGTCTACAAGCATGTGTGTGTTTTAGTCTGCATGTAAGTGTGCATGCATGTGTTTATCTGTCGATATGAGTGCATCTATGCATGTTTATCTCTATATAGTACAATGGAGATACAACAAATATGGCTACCTGCTAAAAACTGAGTGGGTCCCACACACAGCCAAGGATAAGAAGGACAAGCCCTCCAATAAAGTACAACAATAATAAATAGCAGGATAATGGCCACTAAAATCACTATTTATTGATGTTTGTGGAGATTCTCATTCATTCAGGTCATGGTATATCTGTTGTATTCAATTAGATCAACTGGACTTGAAGTTTAGTTCTTGAAGACAATTCGCTAGGCATGTTAACATATTGGCAAAGGAATGTGACTGGTTCAAGAGAGGTGTTAAGGAGGCCATTTAGGTGAAAATAAAGACACCAAGCCTAAATAGAGATGGGGGGGGTTGACACCAACTGTCTGCCATGTACAATGCTGTTTTGACACCTTACTCTGGGCATTCCTATAACACCTCTTAGCCACTATGCAATCACGCCCTTAACACCTGGCTATGCTAATTGGGATTTTCCAGGATACATAATTGCCACAGATTCTTGTACAAGTCATTCTGAATTGAGAAAGCCAGTCGGATGACTAGCAAAACATCTTCAAGAACTAAACTTCAAGTCCAGTTGATCTAATTGAATACAACAAATGTTCCCACACAAATGCAAAACTAATAAAACACAGCAGATATATATAAATCATGTACAATGCTCAGAAGATGAGCGAAACGTCCCACATATGTATCAGCATAGAATATGCAAAGTCTTTAATATAAGCCAGAAGTGGTAAAATTCTACCTGTTCTCACAGCCTTATGGAAACCAACACCAGCCAAGAACACAGACCCACACACCCTGGACCGGGAACGGCGTCCACCCCTGAGAACAGGGTGTTCCTCTCCGATGGAAGAAAGAAGTAAGGAAAGTAAGCGTGCTCCTGATACTACTCCCAGCCTCTCTACTGCCCGAAGGACTCCTTGCAGCAGTACAAAGAAACTACGGATAACCGCACCTCCTCAGCCAGGGTCTACAATTGCTCCAGCTGCCAGGCACTCTCACCACCGTCGTCAGCTGATGGTGGGACGACGGTTGTGAGTAAATGTTAGCACTCCCAAAAACAAAATTTTTATTATATATTTAATAAAAATACATGTTACGTTTTGTTTTGTAGAGTCAAATGTAAAATATTTGTGTACTTCTTTATTTATATTTGTAAAGAAAACATTTACATGAATATTATTAAACAGTTTATAGAATAACAATGCCTAAAATTGTTATGAAAAAATAAACATTTTTTTTTTAAAAAAATGTATTAAAATGTTTTTATTTTTTGTTTATGAATATTTACCTTTGTTTTTCACCATGAAGGTATAAATGGGGGGAAAAGTTCTAAAATAAACCTTTTTGTATATTTTGTTGACATTTCCTAGTAAAAATAGCAAACAAAGCGTTGTTCGTCTTACGATCGTACATACACCGGCAGATGTGATCTATATCGTTAAATTTTTTTTGTCAGGACTGATACGATTTTATGCAGAGAAGATCGGAGATATATTATCTTTCGATGATATTTATGGTACTTTCTTCTACAATTATCGTTAGATATTGACGTTCATATGATAATCGTACAATTGTTTTTTCCCATGGCCTACAGTGATGGTGGGATGAGCAGACAATTTCCCATCATCCACATAGCTAATAAACTCAAATTACAAAAAACAATTATACAATCTATAAGCTGCACTACAGGTATCTCTGATGAGCTACATAGACATAAAAGCAGCCTGTAGTATTTTAGTAATTATTGCAGAGGAATGTTGGTTTAAATGTGTTAAAATGCCTTCATATTTTCCCTTGTGCAATAAGTGCTATATTTTTTATTAATTCAGGCAACCTAATTCCACTGTACATGTGTATCACTGCTAGCCCCAGGTAGTACACCATCCAAGGTATAAAACATGGTAATCCCCAAAGGACAACTTCAGAAGCGTTTTCACTGCCAAAAGGCTACTGTAACCTCAAGCTGATACACTACACATTATGCATCAGGTAATTCCTTTCTATCCTTATTTTGATTTTAAAAAATTATGATATCTATCTATCTATCTATTATCCATCTCTCTCTCTCTCTCTCTCGATCTATCTATCTATCTATCTATCTATCTATCTATCTATCTATCTATCTATCTATCTATTTATCTATCTATCTATCTATCTCTCTCTCTCTCTCTCTCTCTCACTAGCTCTCAATCTATCTATCTATCTATCTATCTATCTATCTATCTATCTATCTATCTATCTCTCTCTAGCTCTACTATCATCTTTATCTCTTGCTCTTTCTCGCTAGCTTCAATCTATCTCTCTCTCTTCTCTCTCTCCTCTCTCTCTCTCTCTTTCTCTCACTAGACTCAAATCATCTATCTATCTATCTATCATCTCTCTCTCCTCTATAGCTATCTATCTATCTATCTATCTATCTATCTATCTATCTCTTGCTCTTTCTCGCTAGCTCTCAATCTATCTATCTATCTATCTATCTATCTTTAAGTATTCATCTTTTTAGAATTTTTTTATATTAAAATTTTCATTAAAATCATTATGGCATCAGATATATTGGCTAATACGGTATTTCCCATTAGTAAGAAAATCAACTTTGCTAAAGTCAATTGTATCATTTAGTTTTTCTTTAAAAAAGGTCACAAATACTAGAAAATGTTTTATCAAACATGACATTTCATCATTGACCCTTAAAAATTATTTTTTTTCCCTTAGAAGGGTTCAAGGTCATGCATTCATTGTGAAAACAAAATCTTGTACAGGAAAGTACAAATATTGCATTAAAAATGTATTCTATACCTGTTTGTTTAGCTACAAGAGAATGCTGAAAGTAGTAGCAAATTAAATCCTTCTAAAAATCTGTGTTATTTATTCAGCTACCATATTTCCTGGTGTGCAGGCTTACCATTAGGAAAGAATAGTTCATTTAAAAAATAAACAGTGATTACAACCTACAACTGATAAACTTATAATTAGGCAATATTAAACATTACACTTTAAAATCTCTGAGTACACATTTAATATACATGCATTTATCTCCTGAAGTTATTTGTAATAGACACTAATTATTAACTTGTCCCTAAGGTTAGGCCACCTTCTGATTAATTGTGTTATGAGTCATAACATGCCCAGCTGGAACATTGCAAGAATAGGGTATAGTTAAACTGTAATTCTAATTTTTCATTGTACTTAAGCTACTATTAATGTAGAACAAACACAAAAAAATGAAATGTATTTCTAAGAATGCCTCTGCTTAGTTTCAACTATATTTATATTGTTCAGTGCTAATCTAGTAATAAGCTACATCATTTCTCAGCACCCTATACACTTACTTAAAGGGTATGTCTACCCCCAAACTTTCAGTTATATACATGGAAGACCCTCTAAAACCTCAAGACTGCAATACTTACCTGCTTCCCTGGTGGCCCTAAACATTGCTAAATACCTTATATTTCGCTGGTCCTGATGAAATACTAGCACATGCAGTCACAGAGGAGGTGGCTTGGATAACAATCACAGCTGTGATTGACAACTGCTACCCAGAAGGACCAGGAAGAAGAAGACCGGAACCGGTGAGAAAGAAGATGTCCATTCAAAGATGCCTGAGAACCAAGTACTGTAAATGGGGGTCCTCCATAACCTTTAGTGTGGGGATGGACGTTCCCATAAAGCTACAAACTTCAGGATCTTTAGCTTTTGCTGAATTTATGTTTTCATTATTTTAAAGGTTTTTGAATTAGATATCTGTTGTATTCAATTAGATCAACTGGACTTGAAATGTAGTTCTTGAAGACGTTTCGCTAGTCATCCGACTGGCTTTCTCAATTCAGAATGACTTGTACACGAATCTGTGACAATTATATACCCTGAAAAATCCCAATTAGCATATCACAGCCAGGTGTTAAGGGTGTGATTGGATAGTGGCTAAGAGGTGTTATAGGAACGCCCAGAGTAAGGTGTTAAAACAGCATCTGCAGGGCTACCAAACATTGATTTTGATTAAATGAATTGCCAGTCAGAAGGGGGGGGGGGGGGATTGTAGCTGCATTCTGTTGTGCAATGTAAGTCATGTGGTTTTTACAAATGGCATTTTTGGGGGGCCTTGGAATCTGGGCCCTAGGCATATGGAAATATCCTGTGCCCCAGGCACATGATGGCAAAAATGTTTTTTTACATTTTTTCTGGCATCAAAACTGCTGCCTCCCTACAGGGTGCTGCTCTGTAATGTGCTTCACCTTGCCACATTAGGGAGGCGGCCCATGTGTATGCATCTTATGAAAATTGATACCAATAGCGAATGATTCTCACACGTGCGGGTGAGATTCACAGCCATGCAGCCTGTGGAAAATAAGTTTGCGGTAGCTGTGTGAAGGCCTCCTTTGATACTGATGCAGCCACCACAATCTAAGGTTTAAAAAACACTTAGTCTGACTTTAATCCTAAAAAAGAGCACTGCAGACATGCTGCATCTCTTCATAAATACCTGAATATTTTTATTTCTTTAATCTAACTTTTAAGTATTCCATTTTCATTTTTTTAATTTTAAGTTCCAAGTTTTGAACATATTGAAAATTCTTTGATTTTAATGCCCTGGGTATATGCCCTGAGTCCCTGGGTATACCTTCGGCACCTATGCCCCAGTCTATAACCACTGTCTTCAGCTATGGACAAGAACCTAAAGCTATGACAGGCAGGGAGGAAGTGGTAAGAGGAGAATATAAAGGAACAGAGAACCAATAGAAAGAGGAGTAGAACAGGATAGAAAGAATGATAGGGTAATTGAACTTGTTTGCAAAGGCTATAAGTCAGCCTTCTAGATGGGGCACATGTGGGCTGAACAGAAGAACCTGAACAAGCAGGGAGCAGGTGAGTCACAGCGAATCCTGATATTGATAGCCAATAATATATATATATATAATATAGCCAATAATATAACAGCACAGAGATCCTCCCTCTCCCTGACACAGAACAGGGACTTTTCAAACACGTTCAATGTCTCTGTTGTAACTAGAGATGGGATCCGTGTCCGACCCGGGTCTGACATGGAACTCCTCAGTTCTGAAATCTGAATCTATCCGAGTCTATTTTCTATAATTATCGAATGTTCGATAACCCTCGAAAATGCAACCAAAAACTTGAAAGTAGTCTCCGATTGTATTTTCGAGGATTATCGAATGTTCAAGGCTATTTTCGATAATTTTTGAAAATAGCCTCGAACATTCGATAATAAATGAAAATTGGTTCAGTTTTCAGATTTTTGGGATTTTCCCGAGATCCAAGAAAATGAACGAAACTGGTGAGTTTTGGCCATCTCTAGTTGGAACAATCATATAATCTTTCCTTTTTCATACATAATGAAAGGTAATCTTTGCAGTGTATTTTAGCTACCATGGATGTAAAAAAAACAGAATATTAACATTTCAGCAAAAATTAAAGTAAGTCTGTGTTCTTACAGAGGACTGATGAAATGAAGAGTATCAGTAGACAAGGGCTGCAAGAAAGTGTTAAATATATAACGTGTGTTATTTTTGTTAATGTTTATATTGTGTAGGAGTGTTTTGCTGCAGAAAGAGCTGAATTAAGACACAACAACATAAGCTTGTAGCTTGGTGGTCACAATGCAGACTCTTATCTACATTGCTAAGATTTGAACCTGTGACCTTGTTTCTAAAACATGCGCTTTAACTGTTGAGCCACCACAGCAAATGCAAAGAACTTTGGTACATTTAGAAGCTTTAACTTATGCTAGGAACAAAAATTAAAACAAAAATGTCAGTAAAATTAGCTGACTGAGGTGTATAGCCCCAGAAAGGCTGTATGCAATTTTCGCTAATTGGTAAATAACCTGCAGGGTAACAAGCAGCTTTCAAAGTCTTATCAGGGACTTCCATCTTGGTGTAGGGACATCTGAATAAAAAAAAAACCTCTGTGCATAGAGACAGTGAATACTGGGGTCAGGTGTAGTGGCTCTTTAGAGACTGCATAGTATGTGAGTTGTACTGGCAACAACATGGAAGCCTTCTTAGTTACAGAATATCTTATTTCTGTGTACTAAATGTAACTTACTAGAGAATAATCTTACAATGTATTGGTGCTCTGGGGAGAAAAAACTTTCAGAATAGGATTTGAAAAAAACAAACAGTTCTCTTTTAAGCCTGCACTTGCTTCAAGGTGTTGTTTATCTGCACCTAATATGACAGGTATACCTTTGCTGACCATTTTTACAGACTATATATGGTCCTCTGCAACAATTGAACATCATTTAATGTTTTCAAAACCCCACATAGTTTAATGTCATCAGCAAACACAGAGGCCTTGCTCTCAAGGCACACCTTTGAGTAGTTTATAAACAGATTAAATAGAGGTGGCCCCAGTACAGAAACCTATGGCACCCCAAAAACAACTTAAGTTCACATAGATGAAGCTCCATTGCCAACTACTCTCTGTAGGCAATCCGTCAACCAATTTTCTATTCATGTACAAATGTATTTTTCAAGGCCAACACACAAATATGTCACCTATGTGGCCCACTTTGCCAGAATATAAATTCTTACTCAAATCTTTATAAAAATACAAGATCTGTTGGTCAAGATCTATTTCTCATAAATCCATGCTGATTACTACTTAATTGGTCAATCCCTACAACATATTCCAGAATCTTACCCACCATATAACCAATGTAACCTTATTTTAAGAGGTCAAACATTCACTTTCTTTTTATTATTGGTATACTTTATTTGACCTTGCAGTATCAATATTTTATGCCGTTATTATTCACCATGGTCATAAACTGATAGATTTTAAATGAACAGGTCTATAGTTATTACTGATAGTCTATAGTCTATTACTGAATATAGATATTACATCAGCTTTTTCCAATCCAGAGGCACATCTCCAGATTCCAAGTGACTCTAAAAAAAGGGCAAGGAACAACGGTCCAGATAAAACTGGTGGATGCATTTCATCAGGTCCAAGATCTGTATTAATATTAACTTTGTCTAATTTTTTTTCTGTACTATAGCTTCTGTCAGTCAGAGTAAATATTCTTCTTTTATACCATTCTTATTACTACAGTCTCCGCTATTATAACTAAATTGCACTGAGAAAAAAAAAAATTGGTGTAACACATTTGCCTTCTTATCATCCTCTATAACCATTTTTGCCCTATTTTTACAATTGATATACTTTATATCAGTATCGGGGCAGTATCGGTATTTTTTTGTCACAGTAGTTAATGTACATCCTGGTTATAAAATACTGTACAGTAGCAGAATTCTACAACAGCGTTAAATGCACCGTATTGCGAAATATCATTAATGTGCCTTTATAAATGTTCTTATTGAATGAGCATGTTTTCTCCCAAAATAAAATGTATAAACCCCATAACCACAATATTTAGAAAACTCTTACCTTAACCACTTAACTTACATTCAGCTTAATGTTCCTGAACTCGTCTCTGCTGCCTTCAGAAATGTTATCTCCTCCTTAGTATGAGCTTGCACAAATGCAGAGGAGGTGGTTCGGGGAAGATCAGTCAGTTATTAGCTGTGATAAAAACATGCTGACCTCTGGTGCATGGAAGAACATTGGCTGTGACATCCATTGTCACTGCTGCTACCAGAAAAAGCAGGTTGAATTCAAGTTAAGTAGGAACATGAGGCTGAATGCAAGGTAAATGTTTAAAGTCCAAATGACTTCTAATCAGCCTTTCTAAATAAACCAAATAATGAGTTTGTGTTGGTTCTAGCAAGTCTTCTAGCACAAGCTTTATTAAATAGAGGCACAATTATATTCAATTTACTACCTACGAATTCAGCAGAAGGCAACATTTGGACCTTGATTATGATAGAAAGAAGATAAAGCTTAATCATAGTTCAATATCAGTCAGGCAGCAAATCAAGCATTAGTTTGCTTGATTGAAGTGTTCTTTATGGCAGTGCTTTTAGGAAGGTACCATCTGTTAACAAGGATAGCAAGTATTCAAGAAAACAATATCTGTGCCAGGAGCAGTATACTGCACGGGTAGGTTAATAAAATAAGTAAGTGAAAAACAAGTATATTTATCTACGATAAATAAACAGACTATAAAACAAAATTCTTCAGTTACCTACACAATTTGTTCAAAAAAAACTGTCCCAGCCAATAATGTGCATAGCCGATTGATTACTTAAAGTGTTTATTATCATGTAACAAGTACAGATAAAGTCATTTGTATTATGGTTAGTGTGCTAATTCTTTCATGATCCTTATATGCAGAATATGCAATCATTTTAACAGAACGGCCTTTATTTGAAGACCAAAAACTGGTGGGTCTGTATAGCCCATGGGATCTCTTTGTCTATTTGTTATTGGCATCTGATGCTTTAGCAAATTCTAACATAAACTTGAATGAAAAAAAAATTATGTATGTCATGTAATTAACAGAAGATTAATGTAGGGTGAGCTGGATATATAAATATCCAGTGCATCTTTAATATGTACCTAATGTACAGTAAATAACAGTATGTTGTATATTTTCCACTTGACTGACAATGTTGATGCTGACTTGCTGCTTACAATGCACTGAGCAAATGCGTGAAACATGGCTTGAATAAGGGGGGAAAACTCCCATAACCCAACCATAACCATCTTTAAAACCCAATATTTCCACACAACACTTGGAACAAGAGGCCACAGCATTTCTTTAAATTGTGTTAGCCAGTGATAACATTTTGAACATTAGCAAACTATTATAAAGAACAGTATATATGAATAACCGTAAATATACCAAATGACACAAATAAGCTGCCTATACTAAGAGGTGGCCAGGGGCTAGCGCTAACCCAACCAAAACTCACTATTCACAAACTTCACCGACTCAGTGAGTAACTTATCTTGAAGTCTGCAGAGGGCTCATGCCCTCTTCCCACCAGAGACCAGTACCTATAATCTGCTCCCCCTTTGAGGCAGATCTCCTTCTAAAGCGACATCAGCCACACTCCCCTGCCCCCACCTCTCCCCACCACTGCAGGTTAGCCTGACCCCTCTGGCTAATCTGCTCCCCACAGTGTTAAGGCTACTCTAATTCCCTTCTGCATGTCAAAAATGAAAAGGTCATACCCGATATCCATAAAATGCACACCACTAAACCAGGAAGCCCTGTCAAAATCGAAGTCCCTGTGATGAATTGAAAACCCCCAATGCGCAGCATCTAGTGCCCTTATTGACAGAGTGTAGTGCCAAGAGAGGCGCGTAATGATATCTGACCAGATTAACCTTATATCTGGGAAGGAGGAGTGAAGCCATAGTAAATCACATTTAATATCAGTAATAAGTGTCTTAGCTAGAACTGTACCTAGGTCATTACCTCCTAAGTGTGCTATCAATATATTTGGTTGGCCATGTAACCTAATCTGTTCTGAAGTATTGGTAAAAAATTCCTCCAAGAGACCCCTGTAACCTAACCAGCGAACTAACACTTACCTGTTATGAAATCCCAGCTGGTGACCATCCTGCTGGACTCCGGCTTTGCATGCCTCGTGGAAGACATGAGAATGGCCATAGATCCTGACTACCGTGGCTGGTGCACTGTAAGTGAAAAGAAAAGTGTGGGTGTTGTTAAAAACTCCCAAAAAGAAAACTCGGGTAAAAAGTCTGGGGGTAGTGATACACTAACTTAAATCTTATCTACCCGAACATAGCTTCTAAAGCGGTGAGATTCCCATCTACCTATCTTTTTAACCAGATCATCACTAAGACCCCAGCATACTGCTTCCGTTATTGCCCCTATTCAAAATGAATGCGTACCGTACTCAGCTGCAGCCAGACCTAGTAAGCGCAAACATTTGTAAAAAATGGAAGTACATGGGCTCATGTAAGGCATGCAGCTGCACTAATCTCCCTTTCCCTATTTGGTCTGTCTTAGATCTCTTAATTGTGAGTGAGAGGATGGAATCTGAGATGTTGAAGTGTTGTAATATCAGGCCGCCCACCCCTGCCCTGTTGCAAGGAATCAGCTCACTAATTCTAAGGGCCCCCCCTAAATAAAGACACCTCATAATCTGAAAAACATATTGAATGCAAGGAGCGGCCCAAATCTTTGAGCAATAGGTAGGTGATTGGCCTCCTAGGATCCTTATTGCTAGACCCTTTCCGGTACCCCTTCATTGCCTGATGCACCAAAGTGTCTTTTGTGACATCTGGGAGCCGGTTCAAACGAAAATAAAATGCCAATCTTGCCAACCTGCCTGATGCTACCGAACAGGAAACCTTCTCCTTGAACATCCTGCCTATCCACCAGAGTAGGACATCCCTGCTGGACGCCCCATGTTCACGTACCCCCGATGGACCCGCATCCAGTCTTCCCAAACTTTGGAGTACCTAACCCATGTTGAACCTGTAACTGACCTTCTCACCAATTCTTCCATACCCCTGTTCCTAAGTCCCAAAGGAAAGGAGCGCATTGGGAGCCTTCGTGGTCCGACATTGGGGCCAGCTGTCTGAAACGATCCCACTGAAAGCAAGACATCGAGTAATGGGGGTTATGGTTACCTGGGATATGTTTTGCCCTCACAAAGATGTTGCTATTGAGACCTTGTAATACTAGATAACGTAACAGGTGAATCACTGGTGAAGAAAATGCAGAGAGAGGATTGATTGCCTGCACTACACCTAAGTTGTTATAAATGAAACAAACCCTTCTATTCTGTAGCAGATACTGCCAGAGCTCCAGTGTCAAAACTATAGGAAATAATTCCAGGAATGTAGGCCCAAAACTTGCCATTCTCTGGGCCACTGAGTGGCACTCTAATGTCCTGCAAAAAAGGGCACCGTAATCGAAACTTCCGACAGCATCTCATCTACTGGCCAAATAGTCCTGCCATTAAGTGAAGACAAAAATCGGTCCCATACTCCCAGGTCCTCCTTAACTCTTTTCCCTAGGCGTATGAAATGAAGCGGGCATAGCACCCCAGATTGTAGCTAAGGCTAACCATCTCGCAAAGATCCTACCTATAGGGATTACTCAGCAAGCAAAATTGAATTTGCTTAACAATGCCTAACACTTGCTTCAAAGTCATTTTTTTGTTGCATTTTGCTTTCTGGACCAACAGCTGTAAGTTTGTCTAGTAATTTTTGTGCAGGTGAGCAGAATTCCATGGCCACCGAATCTCAAAGCCTAGAAACTGCAATAATGTTGATGGACCCTCTGTCACACGCAAGGGGAATTCCAAATATTTTCACCAACTGCATGGTGGCCAGTAATAAGTAGCACAAAATCAGCACAGTAGAAGTAGGTTACACACCATCCAAAGTCACCGGGACAAGGAAAACCAGGCTGCAAGTCTTTCAATTCATTAAGTTTATTGAATCACGCAGTAATAAGTCGCACTGCTGGGTATCCCCTTGACCAACAAACAGAAAGTCATCAAGGTAATGTACCACTGATTCCAAACCTGCCTCTAGGCGAACCACCCACTCGATAAATGTACTAAAGTTTCCAAAGTATGCACACGAAACGGACAGCCCATTGGTAAAGATTTATCAATAAAAAGCTTGCCTTGCTTTCTGCAACGTTAAAGGTGGAAACATTGCAGGTGCACCGGCAGTAGGAAAAGGTCAACTCATTGTCGGTCCTAGCCATTAAAGTGCCTTGACCCGATTTCCGCAGTATTTCCAGTGCTTTGGCAAAGGATGCATAAGATACCCTGCAGAGCTCTTTATCAATATCATCGTTGACTGAATCCCCCTTGAGATAGGAAAGGTGGTGTATTTAGCGGAAACCCTCTGGTTCCTTCTTGGGGACAACTCCCAAGGGGGACACGTGCAAGTTGGACAAATGTTAAACTTTGAATGGACCAACCATTTGACCTAATAGGAGCTCTTTTTGTAGCTTGGAAACAACAATATCAGGGTTTTCATAAGCTGACTTTAAGTTTCTGGGCCATGGAGGTATAGTCGTGGCCTTTGAAGGCATAACAAAACCCTGAGAAAAACGCTCCCTCATTAAATTAGCTGCTTTTTGATCTTTATAATGCCCGAGGTGCCATTCCATGATCCACGATCACTGGGGTCTTCCCCTTTTCCTCTAAGCTATGAATTCCTGCTACTTGTTCTAGAGCGCTTAAGCACCTGGCTGCGCTATGGTTACCTCTACAGTGGGAGCAATCATGTCGAAACCTACATGAGCTGCCAAATTTGCAATAACCTTCGTTGAAGGGCCAGCATATGCCTCACTATCTTTTGGACAGGCTAGCTGATGGGATGCTTTGTGACATCCCGGTGGCTTGAAAGGGAGTTGTAACTGTTCTGCTGGGACACATCAACTTAAGCCAAAGCCCTACATCCCTATGATCACATTGTAAGCTGGGCCTAACTGCCTTGCGCTGCCTAAACTGCTCATCATAGAGGAGCCAGGCAGAACCACTGTATGTCCTCTGTGCATCAAATATGCTGTCTGCATAGCAAAAAAGGGATGAGCATGATTCTGGGGCTTTTTCACCTATCATAATAGCAAAAATAAAAAGGCCTGTAGCTAGTTGTGGAATGTCCTGGAAATTAAACAGTAATGTTTCTTCTCCTCATCTTCCTTCTTTTCATCTAAATGAAAACTCCTATTCAAATTGAATCTTACTAGGGGCAGTAAGGAAAATATTTCAATGTATTCCCCTTTCCTTCAGGAGTGCCTGCTAAATTTGAATGATCTCCCAATCCTAACTGAACAGCTGGCAGAGCTTGTGGTTGTACCGCATGAGGAGTTGGAGACCCTGCTGTATTGTGGTTAAGCCCTACAGCTCTATCGTCCCATTTTTTAAATACTTCCCTCATGTCGTGTAATATTTCCCCTAAATTGTGTGTTTGCTGCTGTGACCGTTGTAAATGGACTGAAATGGGTGTGGTGTTGGTAGTGTGCAAAACATCAATCAAATTTGTGTGGCCCCCGAGTGGTGACTCACCTAAAAGCTGGTTGGCTCCAGAAGTGCCAACAGCTGCTGCTTCTGAGGTCCTGTTGTCGGCTCCGTGGGTAAGGAGTGTCCTTGAAGGGGTCCAGCCATGCTAGAAGCAGTTGATGGCTGAAGAGAAGCATCTGTTGGGGCGATCCTGGAAGGTGCGTTGCCCTGGATCCTGAAGACTTCTGAGGATGAGAAGAGGCGCCCACAGCACCTTGATCCTGAAGCTGAATAACGTTCCTGAGGAAAACCAGCCTTTTTAGAAACATTGGCTGGTTGTAAAATTGGTAATCCTAGAAGATGCTGAGTCGTGGCACCTGGTAACTCATGCATCAGAAGATGTACGGTCATTCTAGAGGGGTCTAGATGTATAAGCGGGCCCTCCTGGTTGTCCCGCCGAGTGTCTCTGGCTATGCGCTGCTGAGCCTTGCTTCTGGTGTGGTAGGCCACTGGCTGCTGTTGTTGTATCTGTGATGTCATCCGTGAGCGACCGGAAGTGATGTCATCTGGGCGTATTGTTATTGCTCCTTCTCCTTGTAACCGGACGCGGTGCTATGTCTGGGTTGAATCTCTGTGGAGCCCTGGAACTTATTTTGCTCCGAAGAGATGGGGCTGCATCCTGAGAGCGGAGGAGACGATTCAGCTGCTCCCACAGCCAGCTATCACCCAGCACTGCTGCTTTAGAGCGGAGTTCCTCCATAAGTCTCTCCACTCCGGACATGGTAAGTGAGACAGCTGGTTCTTTAGCTCTGGGTGGAGGGAGAGAAATGGAGGGGTATAGGTAGGTTGTTGCTTGTAGATTGCGATCCCGGTGACTGCTCTCTATCTTTCTGGAACTCCTGATGCCCTTAGCTCCTTCCTTACCTATGTTTATACCCCCAGTCCCCCTTTTCTAAACCTTAGTCTATACCCCCTACAATGTACTCTATTTCTGCCTCTCTTGTCCCAATTACCCCTCCTTCCTTGACTTCAACTTGTTCACCCCTGCTAACTGCGCTTCACCTAACTGCACTTTTCGTTGGATCAATCTCTAACTGAAGCTTGTCATAAGTTATATTGCTGAATAAGTTAAAACTTCCTGCTTCAAGTAGCTTGAGTAACATTGTCTGCTCCCTCTGCTCCTCACCTGTACCAAAGGTCAGAGCATGCTCACTTAAGATCATATACTTTAGTACCAAGTTGGTTACATGTAAAAAAAACACCTTAGGAAAAATAGTAAAAATGTCAATAAATATACAAAAACATGGCTTTCTTGTCCTGTTATACCCTTAAGAAGAATCAAACTCTAATTATATGTACAATTATATGTTCAGTAAACACTAATTTTTAGATACAAACTCTCCTTATAACCCTTTGTTCTCTGGCATGGTGTACCAATGTCTTCCACAGTCTAAAAACTAGCTTACAGGTGTCTTTAAGCAAGTCTATAGTGATTGTCTAAAAAATAATTTTAGGGATCCATGGGTGATTTAATTGAAAGGCTGTACCTATAATTAGAGTTAAGTTGTCCTTTAATTCTCTTTCAAACTAATTTTTCTACTTTATCATACTGGAAAAGCAGGAAAAAGATAACAGTGAAGTTGCAGGAAACCACGAGAATGAATGTGGGACTCTGTAGTGCAATTAATGAGATTATATCTGATTAATTAGAATAATGTGATTTCCTGCGATGATCACTTCTGTCTGTATAACTAATAGCAGCTCAGTGCAAGTTCATAAAAAGAGAGTTTGCAATGTGGCAACTATGAAAGGAAAAGATGCTAAACTTTAGCTCTAGGATGAATAGCTTTTATTAAATGAGGATTGTTTACTTTACATGCTGTGTACAATATCCAGTCTAGTTTTATAGACTGAACCTGCAATCCTACAAATGATCCTAATGTATCAATAGATGAATAAAAGGATTTTCTTATATGTAAACTTTATACCTTATATTTTGTTTTATGTTTTTTAAATATATACATGGGTTTATATAATAACCAAAAAAAGAAATTGAGATATTAGCTCAAATTTGCAGAAAACAATTGAATCGTACAGTTATAGTTACAGTACATTCAAACAACCTCAAATTAACTTGAGCATTGGACCGGTCATTCTGGTGACCTCAATGTCAATTCAAAAATGACTTTTCCTCACCTTAAAGGGGAACTGTGGTCCAAAAATGACTTTAGGTAAATTGATAGGAATTGCTCTCCTGAGAATTTTTGCAATTTACTTTCATTGCTTATTTTGCATAATTTTGAAGATATTTACATTTTTGTGTGAGATATGGCAGCAGCATTACCAGGTCCCCTACACGTCCTGCTTCCTCCTCTGAAACCATGTCAGTGGATGACAGTCAATTTGCCCTGTCAATCCCCCCCTACAGAAAACTGTGTGAAAACAGCCTTTTCAAGCAGAGTGAGAACTCAGTCTGAAAAGGCTGTTTTCACATACTGAGAGAGTAGGACTGTAGATTCCCTCACCTGCTCTGTGGGGATCCTCACACAGCAGGGAGGGGAGGCACTTCCTGTCTCCTGTCCTGTCACTGAAGTCTGAGGCTGTACTCACTGGGGGCGAGGTGGAGGAGCAGCCTTAGGAATGTCAGCCTCCCACTCATTAACTTTCTGGTCAGTAATTTCTTTATATCTTGGGCTGTGGAGCATGAAGATAGGTGGTTGATGGCTTGTTTTAAATGTAGTTAACTGGCCTTTCATTTAAACTCAACTTGTTTAGAGACCACAGTTTCCCTTTAATCTATAATTGAATACATGTAAGTAGCACTGCTGCATGCCTTCAATCCAGCACACATTCTGTTTAGGAGCAGTATTGCCCCACCATCTTTTAACCACTCTCACTTCCATCCGACCTGACTTTTTTTCCCACAAACCAACTGTCAAGCCTGCAAACAGCATTCCAACTGTCAAAACTCAGGAAACTGCTTAGGTTGGAGCTGTCAGTGCCACATCCAGTGCCTCTTTCCTTGCTAACCTCAGCAAGGTCTGAGGCATGCTCAGTAGAGACCTTTCCCCCCTCTCCCTCCCGATCCCTCCATGGCTGGCAGTGTTCTAACTATAAAAGCTTTTGCCACAATGCAGGGGATACCCTCCCATCCCCAACTGCTATATTCATAAGTGTAAAAAGCGCTTATACTTATGAAGGCAGCCCCGGATGTGATTGGCTGCCTCTCAGCCAATCACTTTAATGTTAAAAGAAAAAGTTAAATTAACACATCTAGATGTGGGCTTCTAGTGTTTTTATATTGTAATTTATGGAAACTAAAGCCTGCCAACCATGTGGGGAACCTAAAGCTTTTGAATAAGTCTCTTGACATAAAATACAGTAATACATGTCTTACTTCTCATTTCGATGTGGGGCTGGAAAATTTACCTTAATAACATGGGATGTGTGTTTTATTCCCCAACATTTTAGTATCACAAAGTTTGGTCAATTATCATTATATTCTTCATACATGCCCAGTCCTAAGCTACTGCAGGACCTTGTTACAGCAGGTAATGGCCACTAGTAGTCTCTAGCAAGACACTTTGTAGGTGTGTTACCATACAGTGCACATACACACAGGTCTCTTATCCAGTTCTTCAGGGGATTACATATAATTTAATGGTATTTAATGAAATAGAAATTTACAGTTCATTGGTGTTCTTGGATGGGGGTCTTTTAATTATAGGAAGAATACAAATTTGGGTTTAGTTCTCCTTTAAACTCATTGCTGATATTGTGTTGCATTGCCATCACGTGAATGTATTAAATGCTAACAAAAGATACAATACAGGGTACAAATGTCTGCTATAGCTGTTTTTAAGATAATCCCTCATGTTAAATTTAAAAATATATAAACAATTTTTTTTCTCCTACTACTTCCATTTGTAGAGGCATCAGAAATAATTAATTACTTGCTGTCTTAAGACAAACAATTATGGGCTATATCATTCTAGGCTGACATTTTGTGAGGAACTGACAGAAAATCTGTGCAAGATACTTCCAAATTCCAGAGAAGTGTTTGAATTCTGTTGATCATCCATCTATAACATCCAACTTTGGCTTTTGGTCTGACCCTCTGCCACAACTAGGCTTTAATTGCATGAGAATTCAAAGACTCAGAATATAACAGGCAGAGCTGAAGAAGAATCCTCCAGCCATGCCGACCAAGTCAGTGACAGATCAGAAACAACTGTTCAAAATTGTGAAGAAAGTCAACAAGCTAAATTAAAGGTTGGCATGAGCAGGTCACAGCTAATAGGCCATCACAAAAGATCAGATCAGATGCACAGTAATAAAAAAAAAACAAGCTGATGCAATTAAGGGCCAGGTCCACTGAATATTACATTTCAATTCCATCTTTCCCATTTGCCTGTATCTAATCGTCAAAATCTATGCTGAAAATCTCTTAAAATGACTTGCGTTGTTTGTACCATGTTTAGTTCAAAGGGTTGCGAGTCTTCGACAGCCAACACAAATGTCTTCGTAAACCTTTACTAAGTCCCTAATACATCTTCCAAAAGTTAGAAGATTTTCGGAATTTAGCAGTAATTATTGCATTGCTCTACTTAAGTGTAAAATAGACAAGCCAATTGTAGATTAGGATTGGGTGGTAATAAAAAAAAAAGGGAAAAAAAGCTGTGTGGAATAAAGAGATATAAATGATTATTCTCCGACAGAGCCAGGCCCACTGTGGTCAGAGGAAAGTCTAGGTTCCTGAAAGCTGCAGTTTACATATTGCACTGACACATTCTTAACCAATAGTGTAAAGACCCTCACTGTGTGATTTGCTGTAATTATTACTGAAACAAGGTTACATCAGACTGAGTACTTCTGTGCAGTGAATTCCATCCTTCCATCCATCCTCACTAAATCTATAGTGAGAGGGTGTGTCTTACAAGAGCAAGGTGGCTGCTGTGTAGGGATTTCACACTTCCTTACTTCCTTTTTATAGTAAATAAAATATTCAGTTGTCTAATATTTCCCAGATCAATAGTTCATAAAGTGCACAAAACAAAGCTACTCGCAAATTCTATAATATTTTCAGGAATCCAGATTTAAAGCGATGTGTTATTTATGCAGTAATCGTAGAACGAGTAAATTCTAATTTATGGAAATGCATTTCATGAAATAATTGCTTGCTCGGTCTATCAAAAGCTTGCTAATGGATATATTCATTAATTTGCCGCATTTGGTTCATTAATTTTATGTTGTTGACGAAAATGGAAGTCTAATAAGTATTATACCAAGCTTCTTGAGAGGATGATATTAATGTTGACTTTTCCGTATTTACTAGCACACCAAAAGGCAGAATCCCAAATTAAAAAGAATCAATTTCTGAAAATCTCAATCCTTCTTTAATTTAACAAACATTAACTGTAAAACAGTATTTGTATTTTTATTAAAATGAGACTTTCAGTTTTATTAAGCACAGACAGAAATCGTTACAATGAATTAGACATATCATTAGTGGAAAAGATCCTTTTCAGAGGGCAAAGAAACACAGCTGTTCAATAGCTTTGCCATTACCCCTTTCTTACTGCATTCTTTTCAGTACAGCATCTGTCTAAGCAGAAAACAGATTTCTTCTTCCAAAGACTATGACAGAAATAGGCTGCATTTATAAGTCGGAGTCCAATCAGTAACAATATGCATAGTAATATGTGACATAGTTCAAATAATGAAGTTCCCAGCATGCTACCTGCAAGAATATTCTCCAGTGTAACATGATTTATTTCTTCTTTAGCAAGGTAGGACAGAAAGGGCTTATCCTTCCTCATAATACCCAAGAACTCACATCATTAACCTAGAAAAATTATAGGGTTTAATATTACTAAGAGTGTATTTTAGCACTGTGGGTGGGGGAGGACTTGAGATACTTGTGCAATGCAAAGTTTGCAGAAAATGTTTTATATTTCTTCTTACCATTGATAAGGTAAATTGTTTCCTTCTACTTTTAAAACAATAAATATTGCTCCTAATTGTCGATATATAACTGTGATATATAACTTTGGTAATAATTCCTGGAAATTGAATGGAGGGGCAGAATTATGTTGTGTTCCTAGGTAGAGATGGCCAAACTTTCGAAAATTCGGTCCGTTTTTGAACTTTCGAACTATATGGAAAGTTCGAAAGTTCGAAAACGGACCCATTACAGTCAATGGGAGTCAAATAGTTCAATGAATGGAGTCATAGTTCTAATGAAATACAATTAAAATATCAATGGTAACTTAATGTAAATGGCTGTGGGGCCTGGGAAATGGTTTGGGGAACATGTTCGAATATCCAGGACATTCGAAAATCAATTTTACTCTCATTCGATATTTATCGAAAGTCCGAAAATAAAGAAAATCCGGGTCCGGGATAGTTCGAGAAGTTAATATAAATAGTTTGGCTCGAACTTGGGTTTGAGTTCTAGTCCATCTCTATTCCTTGGGAGATGTTATGATTTTAAGAAGTAGTGTACAATGATACAGTAACACTAGATGGGAAATTAGACAGACTTTTTAAACTAAACAATTGAAGATCAGGATAGGCAACATAAAACATTTTTAGCTTGGAAGAATGTTAATGACCAACCTTACAAAACCTGAACAAAACTCTGCAATGATTGTTTATACTGTATGAGCATCTGAACAGTTATTTTCTATCAAAAGGTATTTATTTGTTAGCTTTCTATGTAAATTACCATGGTGTACAAATAAATACCTTATTTGGTCCTATCTAGCCTGTTTTATCCTGCAGCCTTGTCAATATGGACTTTGCATAACCAAACCGACATGGACTACTGACTGGTAGATATGTGGGAATACTGGGAAATCCAGACACTCAGCACTTTTTTTTTCTCCTTGTACTTGTGTATACTATTTATATATTAGAATGGCTACAGTGTGTGTTTTTTTAAATGTTTTTAAGATTTCATGTCCCTGCTGTATATAAAAAGGGTATCTTCACTCATAAAATACATTTTTGTTATTCAGTTTTATTGAAGAACAGGAGGTAACGTACACAATGCGCATTGTGTACTAAGTCCATGGGGACTTGTCAGAGGATGCGGCGGAGGAGCGAGGGATTGGGTACGTTCTCAAACTTGGTTCCCAGCTCCTGAACATTTTATTGAGAAACGGGAAGTAAGACGAAGCTCCTTTATCTCCTGTAGTCTATTTTTGTTGCAGTCTACATATTTGCTTGTTTCTCTATATGTGAGGAAATGGTGCATACTAAGAACACTTTCACCAAGAGTTAATAGTTTATTTTATCAGTTAACAATGCTGATTTACAGAACAGAAATCTAAATCAAATCAATATTTGGTGTGGCCTTCAAAGCAGCATCAAATCTACTAGGAAAATGTGCAGTTTTTGATAGAACTCAGCAGTTAGGTTATTCCAAACATCTTGGAGAACTAACCACAGATATTTTATGGATGTAGGCTGCCTCATATCCTTCTGTCTCTTTGTGTAATCCTAAAAACACTCAATAATGTTGAGAGCAGGGTCTGTGTGGGTCATGCCATTACTTCCAGGACTCCTTGTTCTTCTTAAAGCCAAAGATAGATCTAAAGGCTTTAACTGTATGCTTAGGGTTGTTGCCCTGCTGCAGAATAAACTTGCGGTCAATCAAATGCCTCCATCATGGTATTGCATGATGGATAAGTATCTGCTTATCTGCAGGCCTAATCTTGCAAGGAACCTCCACCAAGCTTTCCTGTTGCAGGCATTCAGTATTGTACTGCTCTCCAGCCCTTTGCCCAGTGAATTGCCTTCTGCTACAGCCAAATATTTAAAAATCTGTTAAATCAGCACAGAGCATCCAATGCTATTTTTATGGACCCAGGTCCTTATTTTTTTATGCATGAATGAGTCACCTGCCACTGTTTTCATGTGGGATGTATGGCTTTAATTTTTTCAGTAAGACCAGTTCCCATATTAGATTCACCAGCAGCTGTGCGGCGATTGGTTACATTTACACCGATGTGAGTATTTAATGCCAGCTATCCGGTCTCATATTAAAATGATGATGATTATCACCTGTTTGGTGTAATTGGTTAATCATACACCTGACTATAATCCTTTTATATGCCTGACTTATCTTACTAAATCCCAGTACAAGTGTACCAATAAGAATTGATGCTGATTTGAAAGCAAAAGGTAGTCACGCCATCTATTGATTTTTCTTCTTTGCTCATTTGTAATTTACAAACAGTTGGGTACCGTAAGTTAGATTGTGAAAGAATTCTTACTTTACAGCATTCTTTCACATTGCCTAAAACCTTTGCACAGTATTGTATATCACAATATGAAGCCACAAAACGTTAATATTCCAGTAACTGGATATATTGTTATTCATCTACTACAAAAACAACAACTTATTTTATACTTTTCTGCCTGCAGTATTATAGACAATATGTGATGTATTGCCCCCTAGCCATCTTGAAAAAAAAATCATATATTATGTTAAGTTTATGTACAGTAGTTTCCTTTATTTTTAACTTAGAGTAAGCTTACTTTATGTTCTTCTAAAACGCTTCTGAATTCTGTACCAATTCTGCTTTCCTCTATTGTTAGTGAATATTAATTATCACATATGTTTCTTTTCTTTTCAGTATACCATTGGTTAAGAACATAGCTTTGCACAATAATGTAAATCAACATTAAAGGTTATCGCCACTGCCAAAAGTGAGTGTGTATTTTTCAGTTTAACTAAAGAACAGTAAAGGAGCTATGTCTTATTTCCCAATCTTTAATTAAATGATCAGGAGCTAGGAATGAAGTTACAGAACTTACCCAGAATCATGCTCCTCCAATCTTCTTCTGACAGGTCCCGACAGAGCTTGTACTGTATGCGCATGTGCAGTGCATTTAGACATTTAGATGCCTGTTTCTATTTCCAAAATGTCTTTTATATATGGGATACCAAAATTGCACTGCATATCCCAAATGAGGTCTTACCAGTGCTTTGTAAAAAGGGAGAATAATATGTTGCTACTGTAAGTCTGTTATATAATAGAACCCCTAATTTTTGGCCCAGCAGAGATTTAATTTGCAGTCATTTATGGTTTAGGTGGCATATGGACTGTTAACCCCCAAATGCATCATTATTAACATTGAATCTCATCTACCATTCTGCTGCCAAGTTTCCAATGCTCTGCATAGTTTAGTGTCATCAGCAAACACAGAGACCTTGCTCTCAATACCTACTTCTAAGTCATTTATAAATGGATTAAATATCAATGGCCACAGTTCTGAATCCTGAGACACTTTTATTATTATTATTATTATTGATTTATATAGCGCCAACATCTCCCGTAGCACTTTACAATTACATAGTCATACATTACATACAGGGTAATACATGTTATATAAAGTCATACTTATTACATACACAGGTAATACATAATATAAGTAAACAGAGTGTGGAGTTTCTTACAGCAATACCATGATACAATAGGAAAGAGGACCCTGCCCAAAGAGCTTACAGACTAGAGGATATGGGGGTGAGACATAAGGTGACAGGAATCAGTAGGCTGTAAATGGATTGGCATGTGGAGTGTGAAAGGCGGGTTGGATCATATTGGGTAGTAAGAGGGATAATGTTTAGGCCAGGTTATATGCCAGCCTAAAGAGATGGGTTTTAAGGTTACGTTTGAAGTTGTTATGGGATGGTGAGTGACAGACAGATGGAGGAAGGAAGTTCCAGAACAGAGGGGCAGCACGAGTTAAGTCCTGAATACTGGCATGGGAAGAGGTGACCAGGGTGCATGAGAGGAGGGTATCGTTTGCGGAGTGGAGGTTGCGTCTGGGACGGTTTCGATGGATTGGCTCTGAAATATATAGATGGGCTGTGTTGGATAGTGCTTTATAGGATAAGGTAAGCAGTTTGAATTGGATCCTTTGTGTGATGGGCAACCAGTGGAAGGACTGACAGAGAAGAGAGGCATTAGAGAAGCGCAAAGAAAAATGAATGAGCCGGGCAGCAGGACTAGGATTTTGTAGCTTCCTTCGAGAGGAAGGGTCAAATGAAGATGTTCTTGAGTTGGAGCCGACAGGAGTTGGCAAGCGAATTGACATGAGGTTTGAAGGAAAGATCGGAATCTAGCGTTATTCCCAGACAGAGGACATGAGGAGATGGGGATATGGGTTTGTTGTTAATATTAATAGTTAAACTAGGGAGGGGAATAGATCGTGAGGGTGGGAAAAGGACAAGTTCAGTCTTGTCCATGTTTAGTTTGAGGAAGCGGGAGGACACATAACCCACATAGATGACATTTTGACTGCTTGTTTTTTAAATAAACTTTTAAGACCCAGGTGGGAATCTTTCTGTTGGTGCTAACTGTTTATTGAATTGCACTGGTTAAATAAGTTGCTCCAATTCTACCTATTCTTTACTCATATGGAAGATTTGACTCCTGGAATAGACTTGACACATAATGAACAGCTCTGTATCTATGCAACTACAACTCTCTTTCTTAACATTAGGTCACAAGAGGACAGGATCTTTGTCCTACAGGTAGCATTTTGTAAGGCATGCTAGGTAAAAGGGTGCACTATTGTTTTGTAAAGTGTAAAATGAAATGAAACCAGGAAACATTATTCTCAACTAAATCAATAGATTCATAGTCAGCTAGATTTCCAGACAAAGTCAATCCTGAGTCATTGGAGATTGTCAGACAAGTAAATCTAAATGTCATTTACATCAAACCCTAATGTTGTTATTTATTAAACAACATATTCACGTGTTCTGCTTTTTCAAATATAAACTGCCAAAATGTACAAAATGAGAGAAATTAAATATTTTCAAAACAAGATTTCCACACAGGTAGGAGTCACGAGTTAAATAAACAGTTACAGTATCTTCCTACCATGGTTATGGCCTTATACAGCAGGTATAACTATAAAGGTAGAGCCACTGACAATGATTTAGTTGACTTGGCAAATGGAGCTTAGTATCATTGGGGAGAGCTGGACAGGGGTGAATGTTTATGCCATTTCACCACGATGTATAGTGATAAAGTAACTCAGGTTGCTGAGGTACAACAATGGCTAATATGATGGTACAAGGGAAGGACTATCTGAACGTGGCTTTAAAAGACAATTATACTCACCTTCCCCACTGATCCATAGATGCATAGTACCCATGGTGAGGACCTTAATCGCTAAGTCTTCATCCTGGGAACTTTCCCTAATTACTGCAATACTTACTCAAATTCTCCTTCAGTGCTTTGCCTCATCCCACCTCTCTTCCACTGTCAGTGACAGTCCCCAGTGCAGCCAATGGAAAGACCTGCCTCCTTGCAGATTGTGTCTTCCCATTGCCCGCATCGCAATCTCTCACCTACAGGGAAAGAGTGGAGGGGCAAAGCGGATCACCGAGGGAGAAATTGAGTAAGTATTGCAGGAGTTAGGGAAAGTACCCAGGATGAGGAGTTAGTGATTTAGGTCATCATCCTGGGTACTATGCAGCTATGGAGGAAGGGGAGTAAGGGTGATTATAATTGTCATTTAATACGGAATAATAACATAGGAAGGCAATGAATACAGGTTCTCCAAAGCAGGCAAAGGGAACAATAGTTCCGTTGGTTTATATGCAAATGAATATTTTACTGTAGAAGTATCTTACATCTGATTTATTTCAATGTAATTACCGGTAACTCTGAAACAAAACTTTTTTTTTTAATTGAAACCTACCTCCCAGAAAATTCGACTTATTTTGGGTATGGTTGTCCTTTAATGGAAATATAAAGAAGACCTACCATTTAAACATAAATTAAGTTTGGGTAATTCTCTATGTTATGTTGACCTAACCTGAGATATTCAAAAGCATGAATTTATACTTTAAAAACAATGCAACCATTCAGAATTACTATAGCCCTGGTCTGGTGACATCAGCCCCATTAAAGTTGTTATAAACAGTGAGTTAAGTAATGTACTCCCAGCTTTCTCATATCAATATTTCTCCCTCCCCATCCCTTTACTTGCTGTTTACATGCTTATTTAGAGACATAGCTGCCTTTTAGGGAACAGCACCTCAGGGAGCTGTTTAGTACTAATCCTGCTGGAAGTGCTGTCATTCATTTGTATTACTGTTTATCCATTCAAGTTTAGGTCAGCTCCCCAAGCAACTTCAAGGGGCTATATTTTTTCATGGTGTAAAACCTCTTCCTTACCTTCTGTTATGTTTTTAAATTCCAGGATTATTTCTCCTTTAATTTATTGGAGCCTTTAGTTGTTTTACGTCCTATAAAATATTTCACCTGCAGATATAATTCTCTTTTGTGCCCATGGTTGCAATCTTCTGTAGCTAACCATTCACACATATCAGGTAAACAAAAGACATACAAAAGCTAATTATGTAAATGACATTCAGCAACTTTACAGAAGGATGCACCTAATTAAATATTAAAAAAAGCATAATTAATATGATTACAACACAAAGTAAGAAAGCATGTAATCTTATTTCTTCAATAGCAGGTTCCCTTTCATATATTCCCCAAAAATCATGTGGCATTTTCCATATTGACTTTCCAGATTGTTTAAACCCTTATTTTCAAATGAGGTTATTTAAATTGTCATAAACTTCAAGGGATAAAATTTAGCATTTACAGTTCTTTTTAGTTTAATTTGACAATATCAACGTTGATTTATAATATAGTGTATGCGTGTATAAATAGATAGACAGATACATAGACAGACAGACAGATGATAGATAGATAGATTGATTGATTGATTGATTGATAGATAGTGGATGGATGAATGGATGGATGGATGGATAGATGGATAGATAGATAGAAGCACTCGCTGTTTACTTGTAAAGCCTGGGTGCTCCTGAATGATCAATCAATTTACTCCACCAAAGATCAGTGAACTCCAAGGTCTTTTGTAAAATGTGTTTAATAAATTTTTTTTTTTAAACATGTTTTATTTAGAATAACAGGTCATAGATACACACAGCATTGTCGATTATTAACAGTGGTTGTAAGTACATTTATATTACGTTGTACATCCATGTCCCGCATTACATTTTATGGGCTAACATAAATATATACCTTAACATGGGAGGGAGGGAGGGAGGGAAGAAGAAGGGGGGGGGGGGAAGGGGAGGGATTCTTGATTGCATAGTGTTAATAGATTATCTGTTGGTATTCGGTCTGTTGTGATGGTATCATAGCGGGGGTCCCCATCAATCCAGTATATAAAAAAAAATTTAAACTTTTTCAGAAATGGAGACCTTATCTTGATTGAGCGTCAAAGGCATGCACTTCTTATTTACTTTATTAGTAGCATATATAGGGTTATTCCGTGTGTTGTGGAGTGATTGGAGTAGGCATCCCCAGATATTCGTACCAAGGTGACCATATTTTATTGTATCTACTCAGTGTACCTCGACTTAGATATATCAGGCGGATGAGGGGTAGATCTGATTTGATCATGGCTTACCACGTTCCACACCTGGGCGCTCGAAGGGACATCCAGGTGAGTACTATAGTGCGTCTAGCGTAGAATAGGGAGTTCCGTAACAGCTTGAGATGTATATTTGTCCATTCCCCAGCCTCATCAATCCCCAGTATACATAGTTCAGGTTTTGGGGGTACTGGTATGTGTAGTATTTGTGTCAAGGTGTTGAGAACTTTACCCCAGAAGGTCGAGACCTTTGGGCAGGTCCAGATCAAGTGCCAGTAGTCGGCGGACTCCTCATGGCACTTGGGGCAACATGAGGAATTATTGGGTGATATATGTGCTAGTCTACGCAGTGTTAGATAGACCTGATGCAAGATGTAGAATTGTGTAGTTCTATGGTTGGCCTATGGGGATACTTTTCTATGTGATTGTGCGATTTCTTCCCAGTCGGACTCTTTTAGTGTGGGTATATATTTGTTCCACTTCTGCATCAGGGACATCTGCAGCTCAGTGGTTTTGTGGCTAATTAAACATGAGTAAATGCATGAGATGAGGCGCCTCTCCGCCCTGTCCTTCAGAATCTCAATTATAGGGTGCGGGGTGATGTGGATATTGAGAGTATGGAATTCGGAGGCAAGGCAGTACCGAAGTTGAAGATAGCGGAAAAAGGATGAGTGTGTTAGTGAAAATTTCTGTTGTATTTCTGGAAACGAGATAAGTGAATCGTCGTGAATGATCTGATGGAAATATAGGACACCATTGTTTTCCCAATACTCAGATGCTCCAAAACTAGCCAGGACCTGATACTTACTGTTGTGCCATAGTACGGAGTCACCCAGGAATCCCCATACCTCTAAATATTTTGTCGTGTCTTGCCAGATCTTACGCATCTGCTTGTGTAAGGCAGTTCCTCCGCCAGGAATAATGTTTTTTGGGGCTTCTAAAAATGTGATGGGCATTGTGGGAATATATGCATGGAGCATTCGTTCCATATCATATATTGATGGTTGGGGGGTATCTTGCGGGTCTGGCGGGGGTGGGACCACCCAGTCTGTAAAATATTTGATCTGTCCGGCCAGATACTAAAGGTAAAAATCGAGTAGTGCTAGGCCAGCGGACATCTTGGGCATCTGGAGAGTGGTGAGTTTGGTGCGGGCGAGACCCGATCCCCAGAGTCGTGGGAGTAGTGCACTTTGCAGGGCGTTGAAGAAGGTTCTGGGTATAATAGTTGCAGAGTGTTGGAGGGTGTATAGTATTTTAGGAAGAATTATAATTTTAATCAGGTTCACCCTGCCCAGTAGGTTGATGGGGAGTTGTTTCCATACTTTTACTTTGCCCTGCACCCAGTCCAGTAGGGGGTATATATTTTGTATAAGGAATTGTTCAGGTGTATGAGTTACGGTGATACCCAGATACCTAAAACTTGGGACAACGGGGACCAATCCGCGTATAGTTGGTGGTAGTGTGATGTCTGAATCGAGGGTGAATATACTCGATTTATTCCAGTTTATATATAGTCCGGAGATTGGTCCAAATTGTGAAATTATGTTATGTGCTGTGATTAGGGATTGGTCGGGGTCTGCTAGATATAAGATTAAGTCGTCTGCATGTACTGAGGTTTGAGCTCCAAGTGTAAGACCTTTGATAGATTTGTTTGTTCTAAGTTGTATCGCGAGGGGTTCTATTGCAATGTGCCTCGGCCGAGTGCAAATTGTGTTGAGCGTGTTCCATTGATTAGGAGCGAGGCTGTAGGTTGGGCGTAGAGAAGGCGGACCCAATTAATAAATCTGGGGCCAAAGCCAAATTTATTCATACATTGCCAGAGGTACAACCACTCAACGGAATCAAATGCCTTTTGGGCATCTAATGAGAGTATGATACGTGTGCCCGCATTATCATGGTCGATTTGACTATGGATTAAAGTTTTCCATATATTGATTGAGGTGGATTTGGCTGGCATGAATCCGGTCTGGTCGAGATGGATTATACGGGATATTACTTTCTTTAGTCTGTTTGCAAGAATTTTGGCAAATATTTTGTAATCGGTATTGAGTAGTGATATGGGTCTGTAAGAACTACAATCTAATGTATCCTTCTCAGGCTTGGGGATGAGTGTAATATGTGCTTTGCGCATTGAGGGTGTCAGAGCTTGGGATTCCATTATATATTGTATTAGTTGGAAATATTGAGGTAGTATTTGTTCACTATACCTCTTGTATATCTCAACTGGTAGTCCGTCCGGCCCAGGTGCTTTTCCACCTGCCATATCTTCCATGGCCTCTACCACTTCTGCTATAGTGACGTCTGCCTCTAGCCAGGTCTCGTCGCTGTCGGTGAGTCTAGGGGTTTCAATGCTATCTAGGTATCTTTTTAATTGTGTTGGGGAGACGTTTAGTTGTGATTGGTAAGTGTCCTGGTAGACTCGTGAAATTTTGTATTATGTCCGGCGTGCTTGTGACAGTGGTTCCGTCTGGGGTTCTGATTGCGAGAATGCTATTAGTATCCCGGTGGGCCGTGGGCCAAATGGGCCAGGAGTTTGACCTACTGGCTCCCATGTTTCGAAGTATCTGGCCTGGCAAAAATATTTTCCTCTGTGTTTTTTCTGTGATACAGTAATTAACAAAATTTTGTGCCTTTTCCATTCTGCTCTCGGATTTGATCCGTGGGTTTTCTACATATTTGTTTTGGGCTCGCTAGCAGTCTGTTGGAGAGTTCAGTTTCTGATAATGATGTTTGTGTTTATATATTTGATGGCGCTATTAAAATGACCCGGTGAAGGGCTTTGAATGCATCCCACTGTATTTACGGGGGGACAGACGCAGTGGTCTAGTTAGAAATTAAGTCGATATGGCTGGGGATCTGGTCCTGTCTGGGGGAACTGAGTCCAGCCAAAGGGATGGATTCTTCCAGACCGGGTCGGAGAGGCCCCCACATCGCCCGCAATCGTAAAGCAGATTGGGGAATGATCAGAGTCCCCCTGGGAAGATGGGAGCACCTGTGTTTATATGGGGTAGCTCTTTTGTTTGTAAATATGTAGTCTATTCAGATAAGTGTTGAAGGTGGATGAGAAGCAGGTTCCTTTTCTGAGAGGGGTGGCGGTGTCTCCACACATCCACCCACTGTAGTTTCAGTTAATAGATTGTTCAATGTAGATTTTTTGTGGAGGGTTGAGGGGGTAGTCTGTCTATAGAGGGGTCCCATGCTGTATTAAAATCCTCCCATGCAAATTATTCTCGCATAGGGGTATTTAGTAAAAGGGAGTATAGTTCGAAGCGGTTGTTGTGAAGCTGGGGCCTGGGTCTTACATCCAATCATAACATACAAACAAAGATTACAAATATCCAACGCCACGCATATATATCTTCCTCCTGGGTCTGTCTTGAGTTCGGTATGGTGGTATCTCAATTTCTTGTTGAGCATCAGTGAAACACCTCTGGAGTATACCGAATAGATGCTATGTGTGACCACCCCACCCAGGGTTTTTGAAGATAGTGTGTGCGGATGGCAGTAGGTGTGTTTTCCTGTAGGCGACAATGTCTGCCTGTGTTGTTGCGAATTAAAGAGGTTACTGTTATAACGTTGTTGGGGTCGTTGAGGCCTCTAACGTTCCAAGTAGGACTTTTAGTGTTTTGGTATGTTTTGTTCGGATGTTCATGCACGCCGTTGACACTCTCTCATCCATTGTGGTGTTGCAATATACTATACATTCTCATTTGGGAACTGTCTGTATGGAAATGGAGGGGGGTGGTAAGGGGGGGAAAGGATGATAATCAAACAATGATTAAACAAAAACATAAACATAACAAGGTTCGCAGACTTCGGTTAACCTTGGTCGCTATTGAACCCTAATTCCAGGGGGGTCCTGGAAACTGTGGGGTTGCACTTAGTGCAGTTCCTGCGGGGGTGGAGGGAGGGTGTCTCGTTTCCCTCCGGCGCCATCATATACTTATAGTAGTGTAAGGAGGGGTTAGCCACTATTCCCACTTTGCAGTGGGGTATATAAGTGGGTTATGTTGATATGGTTAAACCCATAGGGGTAGTTGGATAAAAGGAAGGAGTAAAGAAGGGGGGATGAGAGTCATTGGTCTGGTGGGGTTCTCGTTTACAATGGGACATACTTCCTGTAAATAATTTGATGATATTAAATCATGCATATCTCCTGGCCAAAGCTCTGGTGACTCGTTCAAACTATAGCTGAAACCTTTTAGTATATATAAAGTGTTAAATTGATAAATAAAGGGCTCCTTGGGTTTTAAAGTGTTCAATATCAATAATAAAGTGCCTAAACATAGAAAGTGCTTTACACAATCTGCCATGTATAAATTAAGTTTAGCATTAATTTCCCTTCAAACAGAGTGGGTCCCCACTGCCACCCTTTTTAATTATACCCTTTTTTGATTAAGTTTTATAAATACTGTATATACTGTAGGTGTGCAGTCACCGGCACACGGCAGTAATTGTACCCACACTCGTGCTCCAATGGCACGCCAGAGTCCTCTCAGAGGAGCAGGAATTAACAGGTATGGATTATACACAGACAGGCTTCTAAGGAGCAGAAGAGAAAATGGGGCCAAAAGTGGGGCTAATTTTTTTTGGGGGGTAGACATACCCTTTAAAAATATATCAATTTGTTATAGATAAATCAGCAACCATAATTATTTCAAAATAATAATAATAAAAACTTCAATATTAACGTACATTTATTTGTGACTAAAAGCATATGAAGCAGCAAATTTCTATAGAATGAACAAGCAAATCATAGAAAACCAAACCTTGTGCTTATCTCTCTGACACTAACCTGTACAAATGCAGGTCAGTAGACTTAACCAGGACATACTTCTGCATGGGTCATACAAGCAAATCATGGAAAACCAAACCTCATGCTTTTTCTCTCTGACACTTACCTGTACATATGCAGGTCAGTAGACCTTAAAAAAGCAAAAAAAAAATAAAAAAAAACAAAAAAAAAAAAATTAATTAAAAAAAAAAAAGCAAAATCAGAAACACCAAAAACATAAAAAAAAAAACCGCCCCGCCCTCCCCCCTCCCCCCAATCCCCCCACTCCCCGCCCCTTTCCCCCCCCATCTCCTCTCCTCTTTCCCCCGCCCGACCTCCCCCCCCCCCCCACCCAGCCCACCACACAACCCCCTCCCTCCCCCCCACCTCCCCCCCCCCCCCCACCCCGACCCCCTCCTCCCCCCCCCACCCACCCCTCCCCCACCCCCACCCCCCTCCCACTCCCCCCTCCCCCACCCCCCCCCCCACTCCCCCCCATTCCCCGCCCACACCCCCCCCCCACTACCTCCACCTAACCCACCAGGAACTTGTGGCATAAAGAACATGAAACTCAGCCTTTGACCACTGTAATGCGTTATGACCCGATGTCATGCAAGCATCAAAATGCATTTGGGTTTCCACTAAGTAGTGATGAGTTTTGGTTTTAAAATTAACCTAGTTAAGAGGCAAAACCATCAGTTAAGAAATTTCTTGTGTCCGGCATAACTTTCGACAGGCGGAACTTCAGTGTCAAAAAATGAAAAAAAGAAAAAAAAATCATGATTGAAAAGTTGAAATCAGTGTGTAAATGTGAAAAGTTAACAATCTCTGTTGGTTTGCGCTGAATATGTGTTGGAATTCTGTGGAACCAAACATACGTTTGGAGCCCTTTAGTTTCCATTCACTGCTTTTTATTTTCCTGCGCTCAAGGGAATTCATTGTGATGCAAACCTATGAATTTTAGTTTGTGAATCTGACGTCACAGTTAAGAGTGATTTAACTTAATATAATGTATTACAACACAGGAACATATATTCAATAGTTTTGCACAGATGAGAGATTAACAATTTAGAGGAGTTGCAATAGGGACAAAAATAATTTGTAATATCTGGTTAGCGTATGGCTCAGTCTTCCTCATTACCATCCACCTGATGCAAAGAAAAAAACTTTGTTTTGTGGGCAATTAATAGTGCAAAAAAACACAGCCGTGAGTACTGCATGGCGAGAAACCTGAACGAAGAGGAAGTCAGGGCGATGTAGTAGGTAGATTTATGGCAAAATGCAATGGAGCAGAATATTTCAACAAATACGGTAGTATGCAACTTTGCAGAAAAAGACAATACCATGGAAACACTATGCAATGCTTTGAGAAAGGACAAGTGGGTCCAAAACATGTAGCAGGCATGTTTTTTGAAATAAACTGCACTATTCACAGCTACAATCTGTACTTGGTAGTTTTTCCCCTGCAATATGTTGTTTATAAAACACTATGCAATGCTTTGCAGGTCACTAGTGTATAAACTGCATTTAGTCAAAACTCAAACTACAGGTCTTGCAAAATTGTACAATTTACCTATATCTGAAAAAACTCATCTACAAATACATGAGAAAATGTATGTAAAACCAATATAAATTAATGGGTGAACTTCACAATAATTAAACAAGAATTGGTTTAAATTTATTACAAAAAAAAAAACTTGGGAACTGCCTGTTTCTTTAAACAGTCATTAAATGGATTATTTAGGTGCAATGTCAAAGAATGTTTGGGCACACTATTCTATATTAAAGTCTATGCAAAGTTTTGGCATCTCACTGGATGTCTTCATCAGGAAATTAAAAAGGTTCGCATTACTCCAGGTCATGGTATATCTGTTGTATTCAGTTAGATAAACTGGAAAGTTTAGTTCTTAAAGATGTTTTCTCAATTCAGAATAACTTGTACAAGAATCTGTTGGCAATTATGTACCCTGGAAAGTCCCAATTAGCATATCACAGCCAGGTATTAAGGACCTTTTCTGAATGCAAGGCGAGATTGCATTGTGGCTTAGAGGTGTTATAGGAACGCCCAGGGTAAGGTGTCAAAACAGCATTGTACATGGCATCATTCCCCCCATCACATCACTCCTAAAGCCATCCCTGTGGTGGATATTATAGCACCCACAGAAGCCTCAATCCCCAATCATAAGGTACCACAGAGTGAGGCAGAACAATTTCACCTTAAGGTATCTGCAGACTTAGCCAGTGCTAAAACTCCTTCATTTAACCTGACCATGCAGGAAGGAAGAGCCTTGATATCCCTCAAGAAAGAATTCAGTATCAGATTCTGTCGGCAGACAAGAGAAGATGCACAGTGGTACTTAACACCTCACACTACCACAAGTTCTATAAGCAAAAACATGGGGATCTCCAGTTTCACCCATTGTGGTCAACCTTTACATGGAGGAAGTGGAAAAACAGGCACTTAATACCTTTAAGGGCATAGCACCCAGCCACTGGTTTAGATATGTGGATGACACCTGGGTTAAAATCCACCAGAAGGAAGTACAAACCTTCACAGAACACATCAATGCTGTAGTCCAGAACATCAAATTTTACAAGGGAAAAGGTACAAAACAACAAACTGGCTTTCTTAGACTGCTTGGTAGAAGTCAGGGAGAATGGTAAACTGTAAGTAGAGGTTTACAGAAAACCAACCCACACAGATCAGTATTTGATGTTTGACTCCCAACACCCTTTAGATCACAAGCTGGGTGTCATCAGAACCCTGCAACGCAGAGCAGAGAACATCCCCACTAGCACAGAGGCGAAGGCTAAAGAAACAAAACATCTCAGAGGAGTCCTTAAAACTTGTGGGCCTTTGTCAAAAGAAGCAGAAGGAAAGAAAAGAACATATATACCAACAGTGAAGGGGAAAAGCAAGACAGGAGAATGAACATGGTCATCCCATATCTAGCAGGGGTCTCCGAGAAATAAGAATTTTCAAAAAACACCGTATCCCTGTCTGTTTAAACCAAACAACACACTGAGGCAGCAATTGGTACATCCGAATGAACCAATACCAAAACACAAGAAAAGTAGCGCAGTGCAGTTGTAATAAACGGCCAGGCGGCCAGGGTACTTATAAGTACGCTTTAGGAGGAGGCGGATAGTCCGGAAAATGCAGGACACAGAGGCTGTGGGGAACAGAAGGCTGGATTCTGGAACAAGGTGCTGATGGGAACTGTAGGCAGGTTACTGGAACGAGGTGCTGCTGGGAACTGTAGGCTGGGAACTGGAACAAGGTGCTGCTGGGAACTGTAGGCTGAATACTGGAACAAGGTGCTGCTGGGAACTGTAGGCTGGAAACAGGACCAAGGTGCTGCTGGGAACTGTAGGCTGAATACTGGAGCAAGCAAGGTAAGGCACAGGAACAGGCTAGGTAAGTGGACACAGGAGCAGGCAAGGTAGGTAATCTCTGGAGCGGGAAAGGTAAGTAGTTGGAGCAGGAGAGGAGCAGGATCCAAGGCAGGTGAGTACAAGGAGCCAGGGGTAGCTAACGGTACTATCGGGCACCGGGTCCAGGAGGACGCTGGCTTTTGAATTCTCGCGCCGGAGCGGCAGGTAAGTTCGTGACAGCAGTGCAGTGAAGAGTGCTCTGATTTGTATGTGGGGAGACCAAACAGAAACTGCATCAACGTATGGCTCAGCAGAGAAGAGACAATTCCTCGGGTCAGGACTCAGCCGTGTACCTGCATCTTAAGGAAAAAGGACATAACTTTGAAGGCTGTAATGTTATCATATTGGCAAAAGAACATGACTGGTTCAATAGAGGTGTCAAGTAGGCCATTTATGTGAAAATAAAGAAATCAAGCCTGAATAGAGGTGTGTGTGTAGGGGGGAGGGGTTTCACACCAAACTGTCTGCCATGTACAATACTGTTTTGACACCTTACCCTGGGCATTCCTATAACACATCTTAGCCACAATGCAATCACGCCTTGCATTCAAAAGGTCCTTAACACTTGGCTGTGATATGCTAATTGGGATTTTCCAGGGTACATAATTGCCACAGATTCTTGTACAAGTCATTCTGAATTGAGAAAGCCAGTCAGATGACTAGCGAAATGTCTTCAAGAACTAAACTTTAAGTCCAGTTGATCTAACTGAATACAACAGATAAAGTGCTGTGACAGGAGATCTGGTCTGGTTATAGAGGGAAGATATATAAGTCCCGATTTGCTGTGCAGCATCTACCCTGAAAGGTTGTTCCATTCCACTGGTAATCCTGCACAGCGCTTTGGTTAAGCCCTGAGAGGCCAGGTAGCTGTTACACCTGTGCTAATCAGGACTTAAAACAGGAGTCTGGGGTGTGTGTCTCTCTCTCTCTCTATTTGCACAGAGGCAGGGAGCGTGGAGGGAGAAATCAGAAACTCACAAGTAAGACACTGTGTTTGGAACTGAACTTATTTTGTTTTTTCTATTGTGTTATTTATGTGTGGTGTTATTTGTGTTTGTGTGGAGTAGCTACCCATCAATAGATAGCTTGAACTGTATAGCAGCGCTATGGTGCAAGGGTTTTGTTGTTTATTTTGTTTATGTTAACCCCAGTGAAGACCATTAACCCTTTCACTGCCAGGAGATTTTCATTTTTTTTGCGTTAACTGCCAGAAGAATTTTCAGGATTTTGCCCTTAATCGCTTTAGACTAATTTTACAGTAGGAAACCTTGCAGTAAATCAGGAATATTATACATTGTTTTTTTCAGCACAAAAGTGTACTTTAACATGGTAACAGAATTTTGTAACTTTTCTGGAAATTTTACTGGATTATGGGTAAAATATGAAAAAAAATGAAAAATTTGCAAATTTCACTGGATTTTTCCCATTTTACTTATAGTTATCTTAAGGTTACGCACAAAAATTTAATGTTTCTAAAAGCTCAGATACTCCCGAGTACAACGATACCAGATATGTAGGTACCCGACTTTTCCTGTACAGGAGAACCCCCCAACTAAAACTGCACCTCCTAGAATATTACACCAAATAAAATGTGTAACCACTACTAACAGTTAACATGAATATCTACCAAATTATCTAAACTATCCCACAAGTGAGATATTTTTAGAAACTACACACTCGCAGGATTTTACGAGTGAGGTAGTTCGATCAAAATGCAGGTATAGGACGCAGCTCTTCGTCAAATTGTAAGTTACTTTCTCACATTTTCCTTTTTTTCCTAACTGTAAAATCGAGACAAAATCAAATGCGAATTTCAGCTAAAAACTGTGGAGGAAAGTTCAAACGCATCTCAAATATGAAAGCTAACCCCTCCGAATAAAACGGTATGCCACATTCATGGGTGTACCCAGAGACATGGCTACCAACTAACCCAGAGCGTGACCAGTGCCAAATGTCAGTAGAGCAAAAAAAAATTAGCCAGTTTGGATTTTGAAACGTCTGCAGTTTTTCCACGAAAACACCCCCCCAACTCAAAAATACCCCCCACAAACTATATACTCCTGAAATCTATACACCTTCAGCTATGTAACGCCATAGTTCGTTCATTCATATCATCAATGGTGTGGGCGCAGTTCTTCGTAGAAATTTTCACTTTTACCAGATTTTCAAAAAAAATGAACATCAAACAGCGTTCAAAAAGTCGAAATCATGCCAAAACCCCGGAATGTAAAAAAAAGTTACTAAAATCAATCTCCAAATGTCCTGAATCAAACGGTTGCCATATGTGTGGTAACACACGCAGACGTGGAAGGAAAAGCACAAAGTGAGACAATGCACGATGGCTCAGAAACGGCGAAAATTTTAGCCAACTCGAATTTGGACAGTCTGCAGTTTTTCCACAAAAACACCCCGTAACTTAGAAATAACCCCCACAAACTATATATTCTGAAATCTACACACCTTCAGCTATGTAACGCTGTAGTTTGTCATTATACCATAATGGTGTGGGCGCAGTTCTTTGTAGAAGTTCGCATTTGTCTGAAAAAAAAGAACATAAAAACAACTTCAAAAGGTAAAAATCATGCCAAAACCTCATGGAATCTAAAAAAAAAGTTACTAAATATCAATCTCCCAATGTCCTGAATCAAACGGTATGCCATATGTGTGGTTACACATGTGGAGTGGAAGCGAAAAGCCACAAAGTGAGACAATGCACGATGGCTCAGAAACAGCGAAAATATTTAGCCAACTCCGAATTTGGACAGTCTGCAGTTTTTTTCACAAACACACCCCGTAACTCAGAAATAACCCCACAAACTATATATTCTGAAATCTAAACACCTTCAGCTATGTAGCACGTAGTTCGTTCATTCATACCATCAATGGTGTGGGCGCAGGTTCTTCGAGAAGTTCGCACTTTTCTGAAAAAATGAACAAAAAAACACTTCAAAAGGTAAGAAATCATGCCAAAACCTGACGGAATGTAAAAAAAAGTTACTAAATATCAATCTCCCAAATGTCCTGAATCAAACGGTATGCCATATGTGTGGTTACACAGCGGACTGGAAGCGAAAAGCCACGATGTGAGACAATGTATGATGGTTGAGAAACAGGAAAATATTAGCCAACTCGAATTTGGACAGTCTGCAGTTTTTTTCACAAAAAACACCCTGATAACTCAGAAATACCCCCCACAAACTATATATTCTGAAATCTAAACACCTTCAGCTATGTAGCACTGTAGTTCGTTCCTCATACCATCAATGGTGTGGGGCGCAGTTCTTCATAGAATTTCGCATTTCTACACAATTTTCTGGAAAAATAGAGAAAAAATACATTTCAAAGTTACAAAATCACACCAAAACCCATGTAATGTAAAAAAAACTTACCAAATATCAATCTCCACATGTCCTGAATCAAATGGTATGCATATGTGTGGTTACACACACGGACGTGGAAGCGACTAGTCAAAATGTTAAACAATGCGCAGTGAGCCAAATAACAGCATTTTCCCAGATTTTTCAAACTGAACACCCCTCTAACTTGGAAATACCCCCACAAAACTATATATTCTCAGAATCTAACATACCTTCAGCTACGTAACGCTGTAGTGTTTGTTCATTCATACCATGAATGGTGTGGGCGCAGTTCTTCGTAGAAATTCGCATTTGTCTGAAAAAATGAACAAAAACAACTTCAAAAGGTAGAAATCATGCCAAAACCCCATGGAATGTAAAAAAAAGCTACTAAATATCAATCTCCCAAATGTCTGAATCAAACGGTTAGCCATATGTGTGGTTACACACGTGGACGTGGAAGCCAAAAGACACAAAGTGAAACAATGCACAATGGCTCAGAAACAGCAAAAATATTCAGTCAAATCTGAATTTAACAGTCTGCAATTTTTCCCCACAAAACAACCCCCACAAACCATATATTTCTCGAATCCACACACCTTTATCTACGAAATTCTGTAGTTTGTTCATTCGTACCATCAATGGTGTGGGCGCAGTTCTTGTAGAAGTTCACAGTTTTAGCAGATTTTCTAAAAAATTTGAAAAAAAACACTCTCAAAGGTAGAAATCATGCCAAAATCCCAAGTAATGTAAAAAAAAATTACCAAATATCAATCTCCAAATGTCCTGAATCAAACGGTATGCCCTATGTATGGTTCCACACGCAGACGTGGAATCAACTAGCCACAAAGTGAGCCAATGAACAGTGGCCCAATACAGCAACTTTCAGATTTGTCAGACTAAACACCCCTCATATTAGAAATACCCCCAAAACTATATATCTTGGACTCTACACACCTTCAGCTACACAATGGTGTGATTCTTTATGCATACCACCAATGGTGTGGGTGCAGTTTGTTGTACAATTTCGCTTCTTACCAGATTTTCAGGAAAAATTTATAAAAATACAATTCAAAGTTAAAAATCATGGCAAATTTCCATGTCATGTAAAAAAAACTTGTCAATTATCAATCTTCCAAATGCCCTGAATCAAACGGTATGCCATATGCGGGATGCACACAGGGCGTGACCACCAACTAGCTCAAATGGGACGCATGCACCAGTGTAATTACAAGAAAAATATCAAAGTGCTCTGTAATTTCAAACAGCCCCAAAACTTTGAAATGCCCCCACAAATAAAACCCCCAACTAAATATCAATCTCCACATGTTCTGAATCAAACGGTATGCCATATGCGTGGATGCACACAGAGAAGTGGCCCACCAACTAGCTCAAATGGGACGCATGCACAAATGCAATTAAAAGAAAAAATCAAAGTGCTCTGTAATTGAACAGCTTACCCTTTTTCTAAGGAAACAGTCCCGAAACATGGAATTCCCCCCACAAACTATATATTTTTGGAATCTACACACCTTCAGCTACGTTACGGTGCCATGCTTTCATACATGATGAAGAATTCCAGACCCAGCGATCCAAAGAACTTGTGTTTTTACGAGATTTTGTGAAAAATAAAATAAGATGATTCAAGGTGTTGAAATCCTACCTAAACCCACTTGACAAGCAAAAAAACCCACTAAATAGCAATCTCCCAACATGTCCTGAATCAAACGGTGTGCCATTTGCGTGGGTGCAAACAGAGACGAGGCCACCAACTAGCTCAATGGGACGCATTTAGAAGTGCAGTTACAAGAATAATTTTTAAAAACGCCACCAACCCACCCCCCACACACACATCTCCCCCTTTTAGTGGTTGTTATGTGAAATCGGTTAGTATGGAGAGTCACACACGTTTTTGCACACTTACTGATCCTAAAAATTCAATACGGTCTTTATTTGGTACCTCTGCAAAATTTCCTTCTAAAAAATAGGCTAGTTTCCCTTGAAATCGTCACAAATAAGTATCCCGTTTACTTTACCGATATCACTGGGGACATTGGGGAGCTTGGAGAAGACAATTTTTTCTAATTTATAGTTTTAGGGTAAAAAAAAAAAAGAGGTGTGTGGTATCACTTAAGAATTTTTTTGGTGTATTTCCCATTTTTTCCCCGATCATTCCAAAGATGATCATCAGATCCTCTTAGGGAATGATACCGAACTTGGAATACGGGCTAAATGCCCGTTTTCCAATTCGAAAACGATCAGAAAATCACTTCCCGGAAATCTTTCCAGGAAGTGAATTTTCATTCATTGGCAAAGATCAATAATTTGGTGATCAGAAGTGATCACCAAATTTTGATCTCTGTCCCCATTTTTTTTCTAAGTCTTCGCAGTAGCAAAGACTTAGAAAAAACTATTGTGAATGGAACTTTGAGTTCCATTCACAAAATGTATGAAAAGCTGTTAGCTTGACAGTTTTTCTATACTTAGGGACTGCAGCATGATCTCATAGATCATGCTGCAGTACCTCCACTGGACCACTGGGGGCAGCAGTGTACCTCCATATGGGAAGACCCGGGGAAGGAGGAAGTCTGTGATGTCACCGGGGTCTCCCATTCAGCTTCCTCCTCCGGACCGGCCGCTAAGGTGAGGGAAAACTTCAATGTAGGATATCTCCTCCCCTCGGATTTGGACGAAACCGAGGGGGGATCGAGGGGGACTAGGGGGGCAGTTGAATGCTGCCCCCCGATCGGCCCTAGCAGGGGGGAAAAAAATTTTTGGAGGGGGGAAGCCACAGATCGTATATTCACGATCTGTGGCAGTTAAAGCATTCTCTGCACAGATCGTGAATATACGATCTGTGGCAGGGAAAGGGTTAAAGACTGTTAAATTGCCTTTAAGCCTGAACTGTGTTGCTTCCTTCCCTGAAAGACTGTGGAGTATTTCCCATAACAAGGCCCAAGCAGCTCTTAAGGGACAATCTGTTACAGTGCAAACCAACCTTTTAACTCCTCCCATCTCTGGTTACTCTCCCAGTCACTCCACCCATCATCATGGTGAGTAAATAAAGTTCATAATGTATGCATGTTCCTCAAATGATACCTGAAATACTGATCTATGAACTACTTGGATTGGTGCAGGTGAACGCTTGTAATTTGTAAAGGAATATTTAGGCAAATAGATGTTACTAATTAATGACATTCATTACTTGCATTTAAAGGACATTACTTTAAAGATATAGAGCAATGAAAAGTTTAACTTTAGACAAAGCCCCTGGTATCCTTTATCATTTATGGCTAAGGAATCCGCAGTGTTCTTCATCCAAGCAAAGAGAGCAGCTCTCCAATCAGTCAGAAGGTGTTTGATCTGGTAACTTTTTCATGTCTTTGACAGGTTTTCATGTCTTTATAGTGAAGAATCCACATAGAAATATTTAATCGTTAAGATCAGCAGTTTCTTGTGATTTAGCCTAAAGGTTTTTCTTTAATATATAAAGTAAAGCATTTAAGAAATGTGAGTGGAGTGGATATGAAAGCCCCAGCTGGAGTTCTTCCAACACCTGTTTTGGGGGACTGATAACATAAGGGAGCGCTCATTATCTACCAAGCACTTCTGCTTGTAGTTGAGGTGTTAATCAAGCAGCAGGGTACAAAGTTTCTTTAAAGTTAGTTTATATTACAGAAATAGGAAAGTCAGAAAAAGACGGCAGTGCACCTGAAAATAAAGGATAAATAGATCAGTTGCTAACAATCTGAAAGAAACAAGAATTCGAGAACATGCAAACAAGCACCACCAAGTGTTCATTTTGATAGAATTTAAATTGAAATAAAGCTAATATTTACTGACGCGTGCCTTTTGGATTTAAACCTAAAATAATGAGATAAAACTGTATAAATATATTTTCTATCAGCTTATATTACAAAGGGTTGAGTTCTTTTGTAGCACCTTAGCAATAGAATGATAAGTACATAATAATGAGAAAAAAATAGCAGATAGTTGCAAAGAGAATATTAGGAAAATATCAAAGGAAAAGGGAATAATCTACAGTTTTACAGCTACTGAAAATTAGAGGGATCCAAAATGGAAACCCTCAGTTCCGAAATTCAAAACCTTCCTTCCAAAATCAGCCAGATCTTTCGGATTTCGGAACGTATTTTCAAAAGTTACCAAATGTGCGAGGTTATTTTCACAAGATTTATGGAACTTGTGAAAAACCCAAATATCTGAAAATCCAAAACTGGAACTTACTTTCGAGTTTCCGGTCATATTTTTGAGGGTTGTCGAATGTTCAAAGTTAATTTTGAGGGTTACCGAATATAACCTTGTACAATCGTTAACCCTCGAAAATGCGTTCGGAACCCTCGAAAGTAAGTTCCAGTTTTGGATTTTCAGATATTTGGGTTTTTCACAAGTTCCATAAATCCAAAAATGGAATGAAACTTCCGAGTTTCAGCCATCTCTACTGAAAATAAAAAGAAATGAAGATAAGAATCTCAAACATAGAAGAGTATTTTAGGCAGAGTGGCATTATATTATGATTTAATTACTTACCCTTCCTTTTGGATTTCAATAACCTTGATACTGTAGGTAAAGGACTATTAAATACGCATTTCAAAAATTCATATTGCTTACAGAATATTATATAATATAATAATATATAATATAATAGTTGAGGGAATAACCAATATTTCTGGGTAGCAATTCCTCATGAATTGAAATAGGTTGTTCCTTTATCATGGAAGTTAAGGAAATAAAACACTTAAAGATATCTAGTAGAGATGTTCGAAACTGTTGAGTTTTAATTTAAAAACAAACCCATAGAAATCTATGAGAAAAAAAACCCGAAAGTTTCTGTCCATTTTGAGGGACAAATAATAATAGTAGGTTACTGTAAATGACACAGAGACCTGGGGAATGGTCTGGGGAACCCTTAAATATAACCAAAATTTATTTTAAAACTATCTTTCCTTACGATCGGGGCTGTTTCGAGCTTCCGCATTCGATTTTTGAGAGTTACTACTTTCAAAGGCGTTTTGATTTTCGATTGTCTATTTTAAATTTTTGATAATCGTCTACTTTCTATTTTTGCTAAAAATCGAAAATTCATGAAATCCGTCAGTTCTGAAAGTTTTGTTAGGACTTCGAAATAGGGTTATATTCGAAACCACATAACATCTCTAGTATTTAGTAGTAAATAGAAATATATATAGTATTAGTCTTGGTTTCATTCTCCAGTGACAACATATGCCATTAATACAAATATTAGCATGTGTCGTATTGGGCATTCATTTAAACTACATTTTGCAGATATTATTAACTAATCCAAAGCTCAAGTAGGGGGTAATATTATAGATGAACTGGAAAAACTTAAGAGATGGGCAATCAGGTTAATTAAGAAAAGAATCTAACAAACTGTCATCTCTTTTCCAATGAAGGTGACAACAGGACATCTGTTTTCAGTGGACTTGTGAAATTGCTTTTCTTTAAGTTTCCCTAGAAGAAGAGTAATTACCTAACATATAAACTCCATATTTGCACACCATCTTTGATGACCAGTAGTTCCTTCGGGGACTACAACTAGAAATTCTCCACAAAACACTTGGATTTTTGATAAGCGTTAGTTGAATTAAATAAGCGATTAGTTGCTCTATTTTATTGTGGGAATTGCTTGAATTATCCTTCAGTATCATGATATTTCCAATCATAAAGGTCAATAATTTTTATTAAAGGGCAGGTCCACCCTCTAATCAGTATTATATATATATATATATATATATATATATATATATATATATATATATATGTGTGTGTGTGTGCGTGTTAAAGGTCATGTCCATCCTTAAAAGGAAAAACTGGTCACTTGTGAGTTATCTTCTCTCAATTTCAACCGATATATTCAGCGCACTTTTAGATGTTTTACTTATTGCTCCTATTCTGGCAGAGAAAGCTGTCTCCGTCCTCACTCCATGCAGTCAATGTAGGCTGTGATTGCTGACCTCACACCATGATTGACATTTATTTTCCCTGCTGTCTGCACATGCTTAAATTCCTAAAAGCTCATTGAGCAGGGGGGAGGAGGCAGCAGCCCCTGCCAGAAAGAGAGAGAACAGGAGCAATACTTTTCCCTAAACATCTGATTAGAAATGCATGTGATAAGGTTCTAAAAATAGCAGTTGGGGTTAGGGGCAAATAAATGACAGGAGATCAATTTTGTTTAGTGTAGACCTTTAAGCCCTTTAAGCTATTCTAAGATGTTCTTGAAAGGACTTACAGACCCCAATCCCTTGCTGGCACTATTCAGTCCTGCAGCTTCTGGGCAACATCAGTCAAACCCGTGACTGTGACAGCGTACATGTAACTAGCTCACAACAGCAGCAAAAAAAGGCTGAACATGCCTGCGAGGGATCGGGTGCAGTTGATCTAAATTACATTAATAACTAAAAAGGAAAAATGTACTATGATTCTGTACCTAAATAACCTGTATCTATTTCAAGTAAGCAAATGTAGTATAATTGGACAGTAGCACACTGTGAATAGGTAAAAGACAATTAAACAAACTGCAAATGCATTCATTATTCGAGTCCTTGCAGTACATTGGTTACAGATTTGTTAATATTTGGATCTGGTATACAAGATAAAGTTGAACTAAGGATAATTCTAATTATTCTAGTAATTATCTCCAGTAATATAATTTTAAAATGTTTTTTTAAAGGTTTTTCAAAGTGATCTTTAGATTATATTCATGTAATAAATTATGCGTATTCTTACATCTTAAAGGGCAATTAAACCCCCATCACCATCTCCTCCATTTACCCAGGGTGAAAATGAAAGACTTAAAGTCTGACCCGCAATGCACCAGTGTCAAACGAATGGCCTTTTCGGATGACTATCATGGTATTTGGATGGGCATTGTTGATGATCAGCCAGGTTAGATCATCATGACGCCCCAACCAAATGTCCATTCTTTTCAGTGGGTGCCCATACACCAAGCAATAGTAGTCAAGCCCATGATCACATGTGTGTATGGACCTTTAAAATGCAAGGTCATTACCCCTGGAGCTGCAATATTTTATGGTCTGCTCTAAAACCACCCCTTTCCCTCTTGCAGACCTTATCTTACCATTGGCTGGGTCTATACACAAGTACAGGGTAAAGGTAGTTACACACTAATGAGAAAGGGACATTTACCGTTGTCCTCGTGATAGTTTGGAAATGCCCGAAAATTGCCATTAGCCATGGCCGTCTCACTGTGCCACTGTGCCAAAAGTATAGGGTTTCGGCTGTGGCTGAGGGAAATTTGCAGTTCCAAGCGTTCCAATGCTTTACATAGGGAAAATGCTTGAGACTGTGTGTAGTGGAATCTTTAGAAAAAGACAAACAGATAAATTCATGTGTGTACCCAGCTTTTGAGTTTGACTTTCTGTATTGTGTTTCATCTGATGAATCACAAGAATGAGAATATAATATTTTAGGCTCTCATCCTGGGGACATCAAAGATGTCCTTTTTATTACTTTAAAAAGATAACTCATGTATAACAATGTACTGTATACACAGATAAATGTTTCATACATCATAACAGGCCTACCTTAATTTTAGGTTAAAGTTTATCTCCACCCCATAATATAACTTTTGTTGTAGTGTAGGGGACCTCCCTGCAACACCAAGTCAAGTTCAAAAAAAAGTGCAGAGAAACAGACTTACCCCCCTACATTCCCTCTGCCTCTGCCTGTATTGCTTCGTCTGGAAACCAAGTTAAAAAAGTAGATTGGCAATGGAGTTTGATTAGCGGGTAGGATCATGTTCGGTCAGTGTATAGGATAGTGTCTTAGGCCAGGTTATATTAAATATTATATTAATACATTTGGCAGCATAGTTTAATATAGATTGGACTGGCGCCAGATGGTTGCTTGGTAAACCACACAGGAGGGTGTTACAGTAGTCGAGCATGGATGTGATGACGGCCTGAACTAGGATTTTGGTAACATCATATGAGAGAAAGGAACAGATGTGAGAGATGTTTTTGAGTTGAAGTTGACAGATTTATTATTATTACAGTTACTAAGGGTGTTGACATGGGGTTTGAAGAAAAGATCTGAATCTAGTGTTATTTCTAGGCAACAGGCACAAGGAGATGAGGATATATGTGTTTTGTTAATATTAATAATTAGTCTAGGGAGGTGCACAGATCCTAAGGGTGGAAAACTTAAAGTTCAGTCTTGTCCATGTTCAGTTTCAGTGGAAGCAGGAGAGGTGTATATTTGGATATTATCCACATAGAGGTGATACTGAAATCCAAATTAACTAATGAGTTGTCCAAAGCCAAAGGTGTAAATGGAGAAAAGAAGAGCGACAAGTACCTTGTAGTACCCTCACAGGGAGGAATTCCAGAGTGGAAAAAAAAGTCCAGTTAGAGAGATAGGAAGACAAGAAAAAGCAGTATCTTGGATACCTAAAGAGGCTAAGATCTAAAGAAGTAGAGGTTGATCAACATTATCAAAAGTTGAGGACAGGTCAAGTCAAAAAATAGAGTGGGGGCCTTTAGATTTAGCATTAATTAGATTGTTGGTCACTTTAGTGAGGACATTTTCCGTAGAGTGGTTAAGGTGGAAGTCTGACTGAAGGTGATCAAAAAGACAGTTAGTAGAAACGTGGAAAACCAGGTTAGCATAGACATGCCTTTCCAACAGTATGATGCAAAAGGGAGAAAGGTGACAGGCCAGTAGCTGGAAAGAGCAGAAGGGTCCAGAGAGTGTTTCTTAAGATACCACAGCATGTTTAAATGAAGAGGGAAAAGTACCAGTGGAGAGGTACAGGTTAAAAAGACAAGTTAAGGCTGGTATAAAGGTAGATGAGGGGAATGTGATAAAAGGGCATTGTGAGATGGGTAATGAGGGAGAAGGTGGTGAGATGTGCCCTAGAGAGAAGAGATAAGCGTCACTGTTCTGTAGCAGTGGGGAAGCATGTTAAGGAGCATAAATATGTTAGGTGGACAGTGATGGGTGGCTAGGCAGTGCAGTGGTAGAGGGTGGGCGCTGTAGGGCTAAGTTAGGGTGGGCAGGAAAACCATTTCTGATGTTTTCAGTTTTATTCTGTGAAAATGTGGCTCTGTCCGCCACCTTTGTAGGAGAAGGTGGCAGACAGAGCAGGGAGTTAAATACTTTGAAGAGTGCTTTGAGGTTATAGGATTGTGTGAATATGAGGGACCTTTATCACTATGCTGTTTATTGTTTAACAGGGATTTTATTTTATAAGCCTTTTTGTAACAAAATGAACAAGCAAGTATTCATATTTATTTTTTTTACAATCTTACTTTGTTTTGTAATTTTAAAAACCTTCATTAAAACCTTTTGATCATTAACTGTCTAATATGGCTATAAACAAGTGGTCACATTCACAGCATTATTTTACGGCCTCATCGTAAAATGGTGCTATAGAAGTCACTCAGGCCACTGCACCATAGGAATATTATGGAATATTGTTCATTCGCTAATGCTTCTTATAATTATAGAAAATACAATATGCTGAGCCAACCTACAGCAATTAAATTAATTAAATTAAATTATTACATATACATTATTAACAGTATATGTGTTAGATCAAATAATGTGTGTATATATAGCAGTGATGGCTTGTTAAGAAACTACAACTCCCAGCATGGCTTGAATGCATTCTGCTTCCAAGGCATGCTGGGATTGAAGTTTTCAAAACATCTGGAGTTCCAAGGTTTGGCCCCAGCAGACTCCAAATGGAAAAGTTTGCTTATCTTAATTAAAGTAAAAAGGTTAGAAGTTAGGACCTTCCAGACTGGGGTTACCTTGACGTGGTTGGAAGGCTTTTCTTTCATGTTATCACAGTAATGTATACTAAAACCCCTTTGTTTATAATGTATGCAGGTTTGCAGATAATACGATATTGTATGGGGCCTAGGAATGTGCATTGATTATGTTTTCTATGTTTGTATAAATGTTTGAACAGATCAGTAGCTCTTCTGCAAAACGTAGTTGTAATTTACAGAAGGTAACCCCAAGACACATGCCACCTCAAGACATATTTGTGCCTTTTGATATATGTATATTATCAGTAGGCTGTGCAGTACACACATATAAACAAGCCACCATATATTTGGGATATGTTATATGCATGGATATGTCACAGCATGTTGCACCCTCAGAGGTTGCGTTGTGTAATAGAGAAATGTATTTGTGAAAAAGATCAACCAATGTATTTTGTGCTAACATTCTTCTTCTTTTTAGTGCAATGTCAATTGGCTTCAATAAAAATCCAAACATTTGTTTATGAAACTGCTGCAGAAACTAACAATATTAAGCTTCTATGTATAAAGTTATTGGTCCTTTGTGACCTTCAACAAAACCTAAAAATGACATAGAGGGAAAATACGATCATCCGCGACTGATATTGAAAGAAGAAGAATCTACATAAGAATATAAGAGTAAAAATTGTCTTTTATCCAGGTTCCAGCTTAAATTCATCATTCAAATATATATGTTTATCTAATTTTTTAGCTACACTGTGGACTGAAATTTGTAGATTTAGTGCATTAAATGTGAAGTCCCCTGTTGAGTGCTTTCCGTTTGGACGCTGTAACAATTTTTTTTTGGGTAGCACCGGGGCATTATCATCATCATCATGGATCATTTCTTGGATTATATATATATCCCGTTATCCCTTTCCCTTATATTATATAAATATATTTATATCTCCATAGGAGTTTTTAGGAGCTACCAATGTGGTGTGGGTATAGGATATTACACATAGGAAAGGTGTATATGTAAGTGTGTACTATCTCACTATTACCATTTAAATGACCATCAGTAAATGTATATAAATTTAGCACTGACTTATATTAGGTACAACACAAAATATACAAAATACATAAACTTACTTACAGAGCTGAGATCCCTATTTTAAAATGGAATGGTCAAATGGCAGCTTAAACCACATCCCTGTGTCTGCTCCATGTGAAAGGAAGTGTTATCCAAAAAAAGTTTCTGTCTGCTACACAGGATGTGATGTGTATTGTAATGGACATGTACACCAAGGCTCCTTATATACCTCCAGCCTGCAGGTGGTGTCAGTGAGTAATAAAATACAAGACATCCCTGCTCTCTATGGTAGGAGGAGAGAAAGTGGATTGTGGTGTGTGCTTTGGAATGATATTGACTGCAACATAAAATCCTGTGTATAAGATCCTGTTACCACCTGTTGGGAGGACAGATTACTGGAAAGACAATTTACATTATTGGATACAAACTCTGAGGCAACAGATAAGTGTACACCAATTTACAAGGACACACAACATACAGGCCTGGTCAATATTCAAAGTGGTGCACCACAGACAGGGACACTCCTGATTACTTCACATGTTTTGTGGAAACCTGTTTATGTGCACTTTCTGCTTTGTGCCAGACCACCAGAGTAACCCACTGTGTGCCATGCTACCCATAATCCTTCCATAAAGCAGTGATCTGATACATATTGGTGGCAGCGGTGCTGGTAATACCATTAATTCTCCCTGTTTTCTTTGTATATTTATTCTCTGTATTAAGCTATGGAGGCTGCTACCGATAGTATTGGTTTAGTATTGATTTGAATCCTCCTGTTCTTGTACCTGCAGATGAAATTCCCCAATTAGACTCAGTAGCTCTACCAGGCCCAATTGCCAAACCTATTTTTAAATCTGATCCATTTGATGGGGTAACTAGGGAGTGGACTGATTGGCTAGAACAATTTGAATTGGCAGCCACTATTAATGGTTGGGATGAAGGTGCTCGCTTGCAAGTCCTTAGCCTTTTGCTTAGTGGTAAAGCCAGGCAGGTATACCAAGGATTTACTGTAATACTTAAATAAAAAGCAGTTATCAGTTATTAAAAATTGCTCTGAAGCAACTTTTTTCAATGAGATCTGTATAAGAGTATATAAAGGATAAATCCATTTCTTTAGGTAAACTGGGAATGAGAAATGTTTGTTTACATGTTAGATTATTAGGGCAATGCTATTACAATAACATGATGCTGTGCGGTACCTTCTGTTATAATATATGAGGTACCATCACCACTTGCTAATGTTCTAATGTCCTATGAGTACTTCATCTCCCGATTGCAATATATATATATGAGTGCACTAAGCTTCACATGGACTGTATCACTTATCTTTAGTAGCACCAGGGTGTCTAATCCCTTTATACCTGTTTGATTGTGTGCCTACCATTTGGTCTGGACAATATATATATATATATATATATGTGTGTACAATACAAGAATTGTGGAAGCACTCCAATTAGGCTAATTTTAAACTACATTTAGCGGAAGTGCTACTGATCTGGTCAAACATTTATACAAACATAGAAAAGATAATCAATGCACATTCCTAGGCCCCATACAATATCATATTATCTGCACACTGGCATACTTTATAAACAATGGGGCTTAGGTATACATTACTGTATTCCAGACCCCAGTCTGGAAGGTCCTAACTTTTTTTTTAAAGTCAATTACCATTAGCAAACTTTTGCATTTCTCATAGTGCACTGGATCCATACAACAGCCTCTCACTTCCCCCCCCCAGCCCTTTGGCTTTTTAAAATGAGGGAAGAAGCCATCCATCCAATGCTTTATATTACAATACAATTATTTATACAATTATTTATATAATATAAGGGATATATATATATATATATATATACAATGCACAGGCACTCAGCTCTTCCCAAAGTGATTCTGCCCCAGTGCTACCGATAAATCTTAAAAGTGTACAATTTGAGAAAAATTTAGTGCATACACGGGAATTATTGCAAAACACAATAAAATGTATTCAGATATGGTGCAACACAGGCGTATATATAGTCCTCTGGATCAGTTGTACTCCACCATATGTGAAACCAAATGCTCCGGTGCCGAAACCTCCAAAAACTTCCAACATGCCCTGCCCATTTAGTGATAACATATGTTAACCCTTACAGTATTAACAGTTTTTTTAATTGATAACAAAATAATAATAATCAAATATTGATAATACAAATATATATATATGAAAATAATTGTTTTTAATATTTTATAATACTAATTAGACTTATTAACACTATAAAGAATTTTTAAACACAGTTACCTTTATTGTATGGAACATGCACTATATATTGATTAATATGTCATCGCTAAAAAAACCTGTTAATGGTGTATGGGTTAACATATGTTATCACTAAGTGGGTGGGGAATATTGCTGATTAAGCAAGGCAGTTTGTTCACTATTTTGAGCCTGAGAAAGGCCACACACAAACATCCAGTATTTGCACTTTATGATCGAATAAAAGACTTTGAAAAATACCCTGTGTGCACTAACTAACATCTTTATAACACACACATATATATATATATATATATATATATATATATATAATTTTTTTTTACGACAATATAATGAATGTTATTAACCTGTATTCTAAAGGTCATAGAGATTTATATACTTTAAACACTTCATTAACTTAAATACTAGAGGGGAAACCATCAAGCAGACAATAGGTAATAAAAAGAACTGTATTCCAGTGGCTTTGCTGAAGTAGAGAATCACACAGTAGACTCCTAAGAGTGCTAAAGGTATGGGCAAAGTAAACTAATTAGTGATTTATGTCGGATTCCAACCTATCAGAAAGAATTCATTTTTATTTTCCGTGCATTTATTCTAGTGTTTTCTGAATCCCATTGTGAGTAGCAATATATCATCCTGTTTCAACATCTGCTAGGTTTCCCATTTCTTTCTAATATACCCATGTCCCAAAAGCTTTCTACACCTGTTATAGCACCAAATGCTCATTAGAAAACTCTCTAACACAAGCCATTGTCCTTTCTTCCAGGAATTCAAGGTTAGTACAAGATAAATAAATAACATACACATATATGCAGACAAATGAAAAGCTGTTACTAAATTATTTTATTTGATTAGAATCCAGAAATCTAATCAGCTGAAGCAAGACTTTAGATTTAGCAATGCTTAGAGCTCATATGATATTATGGTACCTGTCAACCACTCTGCAGCATAACAAAATCATAGAAATTATTGTATAATTTTTTTTTATACTGTACAAAACATGGAGACAATTACTATTCTTTTAAAAGAATTACTGTGGAATCTACTGTTGCCATATTATTTCTGGAGATAATTATTTGGCTTGCGTCTCTTAGCTAGTAATAAAGAATATATAAAAAAAAATAAGAAAAAAACTTTAAGGTAGTCTATTGTTCCTTTAATGCATATAACACCATTACCAGATTACCAGTTACATATGGATTGTGAAGTTTAAATTTGTGTCCATACGGGTTATGTGGATATGTGGACAGTCTTACTTAATATTACTATGTAATGGGTTATATGTCCCCCTGTATCCTCCTGTGCAGGGTAACAGCCACCCGTCTACCTTTGATAATCCCAAGAGTACTTTTAAGGAGCAATAAAATAGTTAAAAGTTTGCAGAGATGGATAACCTGATAGAAACAGTTATCACTAAGAGAAATGCAACAGAGCAGTTCTATAGGCACAATAAAATAAAAAAGTCTTACCAGTAAAGGCTTCAGCTCAAGTCAATATCTTCTCTAGCATCCAAACATGACAGATCTAGCATCCAAAAATGCCACGGCCGGGCGTTCAGGGGTCCCGCAGCTCAACCCGGGACCCCCCTCCCCAGAACTTATAACTGCCCTTGTGGTACTGTCAAGTGCCTTTTGAGGCTTAAGGGGTCCCGCAGCTTGAACAGGGATCCCCCACCCCGGCACTTATAAGTGCCCTTGCTGACAAGTGCCTATTTTATTCAAATATCATTGGTTAATTTGTGATCATATGACTGCAAGCATTGAAATATTAACCAATCACAACTGGATTTTGTCCTTTATCAAACCTATTTAAAGAAGTGCAAACCCTGCGGAAAAGAAATAAGATGGAAGAATGAAGACTTTGGATCAAGACATCTGCAACACCGACGACATTGATGTTGCCAGCGTTGGCGTTGTCACTGGCGGTGTTGGTGTTGCTGGCGAAGAACAAAAAAGATGCTACAAGGTCACTTCTAAGAGCCAATGAAGGTCCTGGTTTCCAGCTTTCGGACCCTCCTGTGGGACCCTCAACAAAGGTACTTATAAGTGCCGGAGAAGGGGGGTCCTGATTCGAGCTGCGGGACCCCTTAAGCCTAAAAAGGCACTTGTCAGGGCCACAAGGGCACTTATAAGTGCCGGGGAGGGGGTACTGGTTTCAAATTGCAGGACACCTCAAACCCCAAAAGTGCCACAGTGGTCCTTCCATGGACACGGGAGGGGGTCCCAGGTTGAGCCACTGGACCCCCAAACATCCAGCCGCAGGAATTTCAGCCATTCAGTAAGGATTCGGAAAGTCCTTGAACGTTTGGAAAAACCTTTGAACGTTCAAGGATTTGCGAAAATAAAACAATAAGAACCATAGATACTTGGGTATAAATAAAAAGAGAGATATTCCTTTAATTATCATATAAGTGTATACCAATATAAAATATGTAATATACGTAAATGAATAAGTAGTATTCCTTAATAAGCCATATTCACATGTTCCATCTATAATAGTCCATACAGTACATATAAAGTCTGTGTATCACAGTATAATCCAAGTGCTGTGACCACTGTGAAAATCCTGCACGTCACTTACCTCCTGATTACTGTCTACCACCACTATTGAACATTGCACGCTTTTAACTATCTCACCCCTGCTGCGGTCATTTCCACCGGTCAGCCCTCCTCTTAGTTGAGCTGGTAACAGTATGTGCACTTAGCTTTGGATTTTTGGACTTTGTTTCTAGTGGCCAGCCCTAACCATGTGCCTGTTCTTGGACTTTGTTTGTCTGCTGCCTGCCCTGATTACTGCTTGTTCTATGAACTTCCCTTTCCTTCATCTTTTGGAACTTGTGCTTCCTCCTTAGTTCCGACCACATCTTATATATAAAAAACGAGTGAGGTGGCTTGTTTTAAAGGTAGGAAACTGGTCTTTCATTTAAACTTAACTTGTTTGGAGACCACAGTTCCCCTTAAATACAATCAGTCATATAAACAGCAACTGTATTAGCATAAAGTCCAGATTGCCCATGCAGTCTATCTTCAGATCGTTCCAGTTTTACAGCTGAAAACAGGGCAGAATCAGTGCTATCATCCTGAATCTAAACAGTCTTTACTGATGGTTGCCTACATGCCTTTGGATGATACCTGGAAGTAAGCGGGACAGATAGATGATCCAAGAGCCCATTGTTTAAGAAGGTAAAACTGGATACACACATGACAGATTTTTGAAAAATAACAGACAGGCGACTCCCTTTATAGGGAGAATTACTGTGGCTGAGGGAAATTTTCGGATCTTTCCCTAATGACCGCTTGACCAATTGGGCCATTCGGCAGGTGTGCGCTCGTTTGGGACAGCCACTACACACACTGTCGATAAAGCCTGATACTGTCGGATCCCGCTATATTTATATACAATTTTCAAATGTTTTGTTTATTTTGAAAAACCTATTAGGTATGATACCCTTTGTAAATGGCATACAGAGAATGGAGAAGTCAAACACATTTAGAAAAACAAGAGACATAAGACACAGAATAGATTATTAACTACACTCATGAAAACTCTGGTAAATGATTTATAAAAACAACTGTAAGACAATTTCCCAAAGATACGCAGAAAGCTTTTATCCACTACTCAATATTGATTTATCTACATTCTCAGACGCTTTAATCTCTTGATCAATCATTTTCATCTTGTAGTCAACTACAATGTATGATCCTATAATTGTTTGTTTTTATTTTGTCTTTGTTAACAGCATGATGTTAAACTGCTGAATACCGTTCAATTAAGAAAGGCAAAATCTTGCTTACAAATAATTTATTGCAAAATCACAAATTTCCCCAATTGCGTAATAAAAAGTCTTTTGAAGGTTCTTTTACGGAATACCTTTTTTCTGAGAACTCCATGTTTTTTTGACTGTCCCAAGGCAGGATATTTTTTAAAAATGAAATGTTTATTTTTATGTACAAATTCTGCATTCTGCTTAACATAACAGCAAAGAAATCCCCAAATATGATTGCACATAGAGCACGCTTCCTGAAACCATATGTCTTCTATTTTTATATCACATTTACCATGAAACATGTTGCTGTTGTTAAATCCAACATTTAAACAATGATATGTTACACCCAAGTGTGGATAAACAGCCACTACTCTAAAATAAGCTCACGTACTAACCATGTCATGAGAGCCATTTCATTTCTATAGTTGTGATTAAAAAAAAAGAAGTAAATAATACATTTATAATACATAAGGCTAGGCATTTTCAATGGGAAGGTGCAGTGGTGAGAATCTACCTTACATATATAGTGTAAGTGGCAATTGTTGGTCACAAAGAAGAACGGGAAAGGCGATTGTGGCAGGATCCGTCTAATGTTGTGGGATCGCTTGGTCAGGTAAGTAATCATAAGATTATAATCATAATTGATCCGAAACATGTCGCAATAAACGATGCTTTAGCAGTGTTTTTTCTGCGTGAATGCCTCCTCATTCCTCTAAAGTATACTGCAAACTCTTCTGTTGTGGGAACAGAAGAGTGAGGTGTGATGGATGCGGTCCGGATGTGTCACTTTATATAAGTGAATTGATATTGAGAATCCCACAGACACAGCAACTAGAGATGTCCGAACTTTGAAAAATCCGGTTTGCGCGAGGATCCACGGATTTTCGAAAAAATCCGTAAATCCGAAAATCTGCGAGCAGACCCGTTAAAACGTATTAAAATGAAAGTTCTGCAAAATCCGCATTAAAAGTGGTCTAAATAGCCTTGGTAACGTACACTTAATCACTCAGGGACCTGGGTAATGATCTTAAGAACACGTATCAATGCCTACAATACCTAAAAATTACAGTCCACTAGCGTGAATTTTAAAAAACAGTATTTTCGAAAATACGAGGATTTCCGTAAAAACGGGATTTTCCGTAAAACGAGGATTCTCGTAAAAACGAGGAACCGGAACCTTCTGCCTGCACAATGGCGAGTTCTGTAAGGCAGATGTATGCCACACAGTACCTCCTGGCCAGGGGGTACGATGATTTCCCCCCTGGCACCTATCATGTGCGGTGCCGAAAGCGCAGGATTATGGAGCTCCAGTGCCGGCTCCTGCGCCGCTTCGGCTACCAGACCACTGTCTCTACCCTCCAGAGACAGTGGTCTGATCTGAAGAGGCAGAGGCCTCATTATGTTCAAGCCATGCGGCAACTGATGGAAGGCAAGTATACTTTTTATTATATTACTGTATTGTAATAAGTAGTAAAATATTTTAATTCACTTCTGACAAAAACATATTTATTGTATATACCTTACCATTAATGCCATTACACACACCACATTGGCCACATTCCCTATATAGTAGTTTGCACACAACAAGGGAAAGAAGGCGATGGGGGTACTGGGTTACATAATGTCCATTGCGGTTTGCCACCATTGTTGTGGGGCCAGGCAGACTTGGCCCCACTGGACATACCCCTCACCCCATTGGCTTCTTTCCCTCAGAGTATGCTTCATGCAAGGGAAAGCGGGTGAATGGGTAGGAACAGCACCATTGAGTTACATCAGGCCCACTGCAGTTTGCCACCATTGTTGAAGAGCCAGGCAGGCTTGGCCCCACTGGACATACCCCTCACCCAACTGGCTTCTCTCCCTCAGAGTATGCTTCGTGCAAGGGAAAGCGGGTGAAAGGGTAAGGCTTCGTAGGAACAGCACCATTGAGTTACAGCAGGCCCACTGCAGTTTGCCACCATTGTTGAAGAGTCAGGCAGGCTTGGCCCCACTGGACATACCCCTCACCCCATTGGCTTTTCTCCCTCAGAGTATGCTTCGTGCAAGGGAAAGCGGGTGAACGGGTAAGGCTTTGTAGGAACCACACCATTGAGTTACAGCAGGCCCACTGCAGTTTGCCACCATTGTTGAAGAGCCAGGCAGGCTTGGCCCCACTGGACATACCCCTCACCCCATTGGCTTCTCTCCCTCAGAGTATGCTTTGTGCAAGGGAAAGCGGGTGAACGGGTAAGGCTTTGTAGGAACCGCACCACTGAGTTAAAGCAGGCCCACACTTTGTAATATGGAGTACTGCTCTAGTGCCAGGCAGGATTTACCCAGAGCTGAAAACATTAGCCACAGAGTAGCTGTTGCGGCTGTATGAGATGGTCAGAGTAGGTGACACCACAAAGGTGCCTCGTGGAGAGAGGGAGAACAAAGTACTGCTCTCAGGCCAAGTAGGATTGACCCAATCTTAGAAAAATTAGCCACAAAGTAGCTGTTGTTGCAGAGCATTTGTTATTTCACAACTTGAATGCAGTAGAGCAAGGTAGGACCATATATGGCCCTGCCAATAAGAAAAATTTGCCATTTGGCAGCTAAGCTGGCATCAGCTAAGCCTCTAGGCGGAAAATGAGGCGGAAGGAGCAGTACGGGTGGCCAGGGGCAGGAGGCCTTCAGTCACAGGCATCAGCATCAGCAATAGGGGTGCTGTACTGAGATGTGATCCACACCTCATTCATCTTGATGAATGTAAGGCGGTCCACATTCTCAGGGGAGAGATGGGTCCTCCTCTCCGTTACAACAAGGTTAGTCCTTAAAAGGACTGTTGGGTCTCAAGATGTGTGAATACAGGGGTGGTTAACAACAAGTGCTAAACCACCATACCGAAATCCACACACAGAAAGCTCAAAAAAAGCTCAAAAAGCACAAGAAAATCTCTCCAACTCCTACACTGTAAGGTCTCCACTAAACACATTCCAACACACTGACAAAATGGCGCCTGTGAAGCAGCCTTTTATACCCAGGGGGCTGGCAATAATCATGTTAGCTGCCATTAGATAATTTGGGACATGTGGCTTGCTCCGTCTTCAAAATAATCCCCAAAATGCAGAAATTCCGCGAATTTACAAGAATTTCTCGTTTTTTCGAAAATTTTCGAAATTACGAGAATTCTCGTAATTACGAGGACCTCCGTTTTCTCCGTATTTCGAAAATACGGAGATTTTCGAAATACGTTGTAAGATTTTTTGGAAAACGTTGTAAGTTCAGATGTTTAAGAAACTACAACTCCCAGCATGCCTTGATTGCATTCTGCTACCAGCGCATGCACATGGGATAGATAATAGCCTAATAGGACTATTGAACTATTACCTACCCCCATATGCAGTGCAGTCCACTCACTATAACAGGGCAGGCATTGTGGCAACATTTGTTAATGTGCACTCACTAGGGCAGAACATGTACGCTACCCAATACTGCCACACTGTCTGCCATGTTATAGTGAGTGGATTGCAGTGCACATGGGGGTAGATAATAGCCTAACAAGGAGTGGATTGCACTGCACACGGGGTAGGTAATAGCCTAATGGCACTATAAGGCAATCACCTACCCCATGTACAGTGCAATCCACTCACTATCACAGGCCAGACAGTGGCAGGATTTGTAATGATAAAGGCACCAATTAATATATATAACATTGAGATATAATATTGTAGGTAACTATGTAAAATGGGAATAATGGTCTATAAAATGTGTGTAACCTTAACAAAGTGGGCGTGTTCCTAACACAGTGAGCATGAAAAAAAAATCCACATTCACCACTTCTCTTCTCCTCATGTGTCTGAATTGGTTCGTGTTATGGGGGCCTCAGAAATTTACCCAGTATGGGGCCCAGAAAAGTCTGATGGTGGCCCTGGGTCAGTGTTTCAGTCTGAACAGCTGCCCAGTGATATTTTGGTCAGTAATGACATATAATGAAGGTTGGGTAGCTTTTTTTCTCCAAAAAGAATACTGAGCAATATATCTGTTGGAAGAAAAAAAAACGTCAGCAGTTGGCTCACATATATAAAATCTGTATTTATCTATACCGGCTTAGAATATTAAAGGGTAAATGTGATCTCCAAACAAGTGAAAAGTGTTCTCTCGTACCTTCAAATAAGCTTAGGATGATGTCCCTACTGTAGCTTCTCTGTTATAGGCGTGTAAAGTTACACTTCCTAGTTTGCCCTGTCTATGTAACAGGCACTCGATAAGCTGTGTAAAAATTGATCTTTTCTGAGGCTACAGTGGTCACAGACCTGCAACCATTCTCTGTCCTTTTCTCCACCTTAAGGGCTAGGCCACACAAGCCCATTTTAACACTCGATCTGGTCGCAATCCCATTGCGTGTTAACAAGTGCACACTAGTGTGTCCAATTGTTGTAACCACACTAGGTGCGCTGATGTGCACTGCTCTGTGATCAGTTAATCATAAAGCATGTAATTGTGCAACATTGCGCAATCCTGAAAATACTATTTTTTTTGTCTTCTTAGGCTGAGGACGCACTGTAACGCACATAAGTATGCCGTAAACGTTGGCCCGACCATTTCCAGAGTGCTCATGTGCGTTACAGTGAAGGAGAAAAAAAGGATTGTGCAAGCTTTAAAAATGATTGGGAGCAGGTCTTATGATACAGTTAATGATGCTCAGTCCCATAGGTAGGATACAAATGAGCATGCTCAAACCTAAGACTTGTGGGCAGAGCACTGGTGCGTATGATGTCTTAGCCCACAGTGTAAGCAGGAAATGCAGAAAACACAACTCCTTATACTGCTGTAACTTTGGATAGATGGCAGCTAGAAGCATGATCCTGGAGTAATTTAAAGGGGGTGTGCTCTTTTAATAAAGGGCATTTGTATGGGGACCACAGCTCCCCTTTAAATAAGACATTTGTAGTAAGAAGTATTACAGTTTTAGTGAAACATATACAGTAATATATGAAATAGTGAAGCTCAACACAAATATTGTAATCATTGCTGACTCCCGTTTTTTTTTTAAAGACCATAATAATACTAAGGAGGGTGTTTAAAGGAATAGTTCACACAAAAAGTGAACTATTCCTTTAAAGCAGTGATTGAAGACCAGGAGGTAAAGGACCAATTCCTTACCTTCCGTTCTTCAATCACTTTCACCAGGATCCAGGACCGAAGGTAAGTTTAATTACCTTGCGCACGATCCACCGCAGCTCCATTGATAACTGCCGACTGCTTCCTGGTTTAGTTTACTATAGCGCAAATATTGCGCATGCGCGCTATAGTGCAACTAAACCAGGAAGTGGTCGGCAGGTAACAATGGAGCTGCGGTGGATTGTGCGTGAGGTAAATAAACTACCCTTCGGTCCTGGATCCTGGTGAAGTGATTGAAGAACGGAAGGTAAGGAATAGGTCCTTTACCTCCCAGTCTTCAATCACTGCTTTAAAGGAATAGTTCACTTTTTGTGTGAACTATTCCTTTAATAAATCCACAGAAGGGACAACTTTGTAATGCAGATACAATGCTACACAATAAAATAACACAAAACCATTTGTGTAAAAGGTATGAATTCATGTAAACTGCCAAAGAGCCTGTATTTCAAATGTTGATTTTTATAACAGTAAATTATCAGATCCACATAAAACCTTTAATGAATAAATCTAAAGGTAAAATATCCCAAATAAAGAAGGATATGACAGTTCTCTAAGTTACAATTCGCTAACAATAAACAGGAATAACTGCACCTGGGACATTTGTTTGATTGTATTTTTATTGTACTGTACAAGAAAATAAAGACCAATGTGACGCTGCTAGAAAAACAAAACCTGTAAACAAGATATGTTTTTATTTGATCCAATAGAGGTTTTTTTTATAATGCCTTTGGTACCAATTTTAGGATAACCAGACAAGGCACTTGCTTTCTTCTTAACCTTTGCTCAATACAAAACAAGTTTGCTGCAAGCTTTTTGAAGTATTAAAAAGTGTTTAGAACCAGCTAAGAAAAATGGATGACTGTCCTACTGGGAACTCTCTCTCATCTTTATCCTTTACTGTCCGTATGCCTTCAAGTCACTGAAAATCAATAGTATCGTTACATTACTTCTCTATCTTCATTGAAATCAATCCCAGAAGTAAATGGGTTGATGGTAACTGTTTCACTGTAACAAGTACCACAAGATGAGTAACAAATTGCTGCAATTATTGTGTTGACTTCCTATATTACTTATCTTTCAGACATAATATGTCTATTTCATTTCACAATAGGAACTTTAGCATTAAACTTTAGATTTGCAATAAATGTTGAAGCACGTTTTAGTGATGAACAATTTCAGTTATTTCTAACTTCGGTTAATGCTTTTAGTTAGTGAATCTTTTCCATAACTGCCCCCACTTAAAAACTAATTTCTGTATTGATGAGTCCTAATAAGAGTGAAATTGTTCTGCAGATGGGTACTTACCAACACATGGACCAGTTTCTTTTCAGTGCAGAGTTTCCATGGAAATAGGAAATACTGGAGAGAAAACGGTAACATTCCTTTCAAGTTCTGATATTGTATGTGTTTAAACGTAGTTAATCCAAGAAGAAACATCTACACAAAAGGAAATAGATTAGGCTAACTAATCTGGCTCAACATGGCATTCAGGTACCCTGGATCAAGGGGGTACTAAAATATAGATCTTTACAAATTAGTTACTGGAGTGCATATGCCTATTCTTTTCAGTTAATTAAGCAACAGGCTTAGCCACCTACAGATGACATTTTATAGTATAAGATGACATACATGTGTTCATACTTAAAAAGTAACTTAAGTGACCAGACAACATTGTCCCAATAGACAAAGCGCACTCACAAAGATACAAAAAGATGTGTCTCACTCAGGTCTGTTCCTAGACCTTTTTGCATGCCAATGGGAAGCTGTGTGTGGCTTGTAGACGTGAACATGTCTTGTAGAGGTGGGTTTGGTGGGCTGACTAACACTAATTGGTGAACTGGAGGGCTGACCTAAAACTGTCTGGTGAACTGGAGGCCTGACTTAACACTGACTGAAGAACTGGAGGGCTGACTAAACACTGATTTGTGAACAGGAGGGCTGACAACACTGACTGGGGTGACCTCTTGGGTTGACTTTACACTGGCTGGTGAAATGAAGGAATGCCTTTACAATGGTTGGAGGGCTGACTTTACACTGGATGGTGAACTGGAGGGCTGATTTTACACTGGCTGGTGAACTAGAGGGCTAACTTAACAACTTAGCACTTGCTGGTGAACTGGTTAATATGAGTTTCCATAACACAGACTGGTAAATATAAGTGCCCACACAGACTTGTTGTCAGAACACTTTAATTTCGTCCGCACCCTCTTACTGCTTCATGCCCTGCAGTATAAAGCATAATGAACCAAACTTGAAAAAGGAAGTAAAACTAACCTTGTTTTATTGGCCTTGAAGTCCAACGTGAACTTCTGTCCTGTTCCTCGTTCTTTAATCTATCACAGTGTGTCGGCTGGGCATCATATATTTACAAATCTGTAATGAACCAAACTTGAAAAAGGAAGGGGACACCATGCAGAAGTCTGCAAAAAGTAACCTTGGTTTATTGCGACATGTTTGGACTACATAGAGTTCTTTATCAAGCAATCCAATTCTGGAAGTAATTTGAATTGAGTTTTAGTTCTTCGAAGATTCAAATTACTCCCAGCATCACTGTATGGAGTACCATAAAATGGATGATTCTAATGATACGATTGGACTTTTTAATTGCACAAGCTGGGTTAAAAGGGTGGAGTCATTGGGTTGTATGTGTAAAGGTTTTTACTGTTATCGCACTTGGATTGCTTGATAAAGGGCTCTATGTAGTCCGAAACATGTCGCAATAAACCAAGGTTACTTTTTGCAGACTTCTGCATGGTGTCCCCTTCCTTTTTCAAGTTTGGTTCATTACAGATTTGTAAATATATGATGCCCAGCCGACACACTGTGATAGATTAAAGAACGAGGAACAGGACAGAAGTTCACGTTGGACTTCAAGGCAACACAACAAGTGTCTATAACAAAGCATTTATTAGCAAGTTTAGCACACTTTTGCAAGAGTAAAACTTGAAAAAGGAATTTGGTCCGAAACATATATTGGGAGATTTACCCAGAGCCGCTATCGCTCTTGGTATTTCTCTCCCTGCCCAAATTCAATATCAGGTTTTCAGATGTTGGTAAATCCCAGGGATTTTCCCACAGTGAGCCTTTAATGCCAGCTATTTACTGGGAGCAGAATGGCTGATGAGATTCAATGTTGATAAATGTAAGGTGATGCATTTGGGTTTTAACAATCCTTGTTCCTCCTACACCATAAATAACGCTGTGCTAAGTGAATCTCTAATGGAAAAAGATTTGGGGGTTCTGGTAGATTTAGCTGTAGCAAACAATTGCAGACAGCCACGGCTAGAGCTAACAAGATATTGTCTTGTATAGCGAGGGGAATAGATTCAAGAGAGAAAAATATTATCCTCCCTCTTTACAAGGCACTGGTAAGGCCTCATTGGGAATATGCACTGCAGTTTTGGAATCCCATATACAAAAGAGACATCATGGAAATAGAACGAGTTCAGAGAAGGGCTATTAATATAATAAGGCAAATGGAGGGGCTTGAATATGCATGCAGATTAGACAAATTAGGGCTGTTTAGATTGGAGAAGCAGTGATTATGTGGGGATATGTTAATGGGCCATATAATAAACTCTCTGGTGCATTGTTCACTAATAGGTCATATCAGAGGATACGTGGACATCCTTTAAGATTGGAAGAAAACAAGCTTCATCTTCAGGTTAGAAAAGTTTTCTTTACAGTGAGAACGGTGAAACTGGAACTGTCTTCTAGCAGATGTGGTAATGGCAAGTTCATTGAATAGCTTTAAAAGTGGGCTGGATAAGTTTCTAATACTAAAAAAATAATTAAAAAAATAATTACTGATATTAAGACATATATTGTAGTTCTGGTTGATCTAGGGATACTTTCCAATTGCCATTTCGGCAAGGAATTTCCCCCCCTCTATTTAGCTGTTTTTTTGTTTTTTTTGCCTTCCTCTGTATCAAACGTTAGGTAGGGTTAAAAAGAAGGAGGAAAGGTTGGACTTGATGGATGTATGTTACGTTATTCAACCTCAATTACTATGTTACTCAGGGTAGAGTACACAGGTGTCAGCCTACACAGGGTTAGAGTATGTTCTAAATTATACAGATCAGTAAATATAAGATGGGCGCATGCCCAGCCCACACAGACTTGTACATATAAGATGCCCCCAATAACCAGTCCACACAGACTTGTATATATATATATGCCCCCATGTCCCGCCTATCCACTGATCCAGTCACTGGAAGCTGGATGCCCTGAATCGCTCTGCATGTGTAAGCTGTCTTTTAATGCTGATCAGGTAATCAGTTCTAAAACCAATAGATGGCTTGTTGACGATGAATGTCCTTTCTATTGAGTTATAGATTTAGATGGGCACGCGTACACACACATGCACACCTACAGGCATGCTTCTGGGTTGTTGGCTGCACCATGTGTTTTAGATTTTTCAGTATGCCTTATGGCAGGCAAGACCCTAGTCACATCTCTTTATTTGCCATGGCTTTAGGTGGATTTTTTAAATTAACCGGTGCGTACAAGTGTTCAGTTTGCATTATCCAATATTTTTTTAGTTTTGTTTAACCAAAACGGTTGCAATATACTTTGAATAAACTCTAGCTCCCTCGTTCCTCTGCCGCACTGCCGGACCTTGCTTGCGAAAATGCAAGCAGAGGGCGGGACCGGCGGCAGTCGTGTCTGTGATTGGTGAGCGGCAGCCAATCACGGAAGCGGCTGCCGGTCATTCAGTGCAGCGGAGGAAAGCGGAGAGGTAAGTAAGAGTTTGGGGAGCTTTTTGAAAAAAAAAATTATGCGGTTGGGGCTGGGGGACATGGGGGAGCAGCATATTAAGGGGGATTGACGCTAGGGGGAGGGATAGTAGAACGGGAGGGAGGGAGGGGAGGGGGGGGGGGGAAGGACTGCAGTGTGGCATGGCAAATATCTACCGGAGGCAAGATAGCAGGCAGAGCCCTGCTAGCCTCCTGGTAGTCATTTTTTGGGACTTTGGGGGGGGACTACAGGAGAACCCTATGGAGCTGGGATGTGAGGTAAGGATTAAACTACACTACATGGTGGGGCCAGTAGTTGGAGGGATTATAGTTTTGGGGGTGGACATGCCCTTTAAGGTGGGTACACTCAGTACCAATCTGTCAAAGATGTCATCTTGTCAGATGGGATACACACAGTCACAAGCATTCTCCCTATATAAAGTATAGGGAGATTGTTTGTGACTGTCATACTCCCTACTATACCTTAGTACAGGGGGCCGACCGTGGGCGAGGGAAATTTTCCAGTCAGAACGACCATTTCCGATGCAGACGACGAATGTTTGTAGTTTTGGACGTACACACATTACCGATCAGTATTGATTGGCCATATATTGCTAATGTGTGTACCCAGCTTTATTATAGAATGTATGTAAATGCGATTTAATAAAAAAGCATTTAACATACATATAGAAAAAATGTATATTAGCAAATATAAGTGTTCTGGAAAGACAAGCTTTAACACTAGGATTTTAAAAAAATAAGTGTTTTCCCCTTTATATTCTTCAATGCAGTTATTAGACATATATAAATAAGGCTCTCTATTTTAGAAAAAAATAAAACATAGGATAAAATCCTCTAGCTAAGTAAGATTATGGGCCTGCTCTTAACAAGTTCAACATGCAGTGGTAGCCATTTACAAAATAAATATACCGTAATTGGATCTGGAATGGTTTGGAACAATCCACTCACATAAAAAGAGATTGAAATTCTTCCTTAAATCCCAAATTTGGTTGGCTAGCATGAAAGTCTGTCCCTTTAGCAAAAAAGCTGAAACGCCTGATAGTCCCAGATCTTGCATGACTTTTCTCTAATAGTTGTCGAATACCATCCTGCCCTTTAGGTCTATGATTATCCTTTTGGGAAAAGTCATTTCTCGGTTTTTAAGGGAACCTACCTGCAGTGAAAGAAAATCCTGTTTATCATATTAATAAGCAAGTTCTGTGATTGTCACTTCTCTCTAATATAATTATACCTGGGTCGAAAAAATCCATTAGCACATTGATTTGTATCCAGTTAATTGAACTGGTAGGATAAATTACTGTCAAAAATGTTTATTGTAAAAGCACATTTTATTTAATTTGATATGATTTTATTCAGATTTATCAATAAAGCAAAAATATCAGGATACTAATTTCACATAAATTAAAGTTTTATCTTTCTGGGAGTCTTTCATTTGGTAAATAGCAAAATTATCTTTTATGATATATTTCTAGTTATATTCATGTATGAACACATACACTGTGGAACTTAAATGTTTTTCAGAGGACTAATGGGCCTATTTCTAAACCCCCCCCCCCCTAGTATCGACTATCCTGTGTATCGGTATTTACAGTGTCAGAAAAAAAAGTTGGTAAAATATTGTATGGTATTAGAATTTAGGTATTGCAATAAAGGCAAAATAGTGATAACATGCCTCTATAAATATGCCCCTAAGTCATACATATGTGACAGTATCGGCTTTCACAATAATATCTCTAATGTTAATTGCATTGGCTTCACAACAAAAATATTCCCCTGTCAAGAAAAGATGGAAGTTTAAATAATGGTTTTGCATAGTAATAGACGAGGGGGACAAACACTAATTTACCCTGTAAATATTGATTTACTTTCCCTTAATGGGGACCTCAAACAGTTTTTTCAAAACCAATCCTGGGTTATGTGCTGTTTTATTTAGATACTTTTAGGAGATGCAGAAAGTGCAGATGGCTTTAGTTTAGGAGCTAAGATTCTAATCATTGATTTGTTTCGCAAATAAATTTTTTTACTCCTTAGAACTTCTCTTATACCACAATATTAAAGGGACACTTAAACAGCAATTTAATGTTGCTTGCATCTGAATCTGTTATTCACAGGGAGGTAAGATCACCTATTCCCACTTCCCTATGAATAATACAATGCCTGGGTTAAAAGTTAAAACCTTACCTGCCAGAGTTTCACTCTTGCTCCTATCTTTATTATAGGCGTGCATGCACAACGTATAGGAGCTGGTCGGGACAGTGTGCCATCTGCTGTTGAGTTAAATTATTTGCAGAGAATAATACTGAAATAATACTGAAATAATCTTGAAATTACGGGATAAGCGTCCCTTTTAGCATCTAAACCCAGACAGGCCATAAATTCTGACCAATTAAGGGAAAACAAGTGCTAAATCCACTTATTTTTTACCTTCAACAAAGGTTTATTCTTTTATTGAACTTGTTTTTTTTTGTTGTGGCTCTTATGCCTTTTCCCTTGTTATAATTTCTGAAACTCGAACTTTTGAAATTTCCAAAAATTCGAAAATTAAACGAAACTCAACAGTTTCGAACATTTCTACTTGTAATGCATTTCTAGTCAATTGTGCATCCAAAGAAAACAACTACTACATAAAATATCTAGATACAATATTAGATTAATACATAAACAGGGAGTTTCAATAAAAGTTCTTATTGTTAAAAATGGTGCTAATTTTGCCCCAACCAATCAGATGTTAGCTTTCAAATGTTAAAGAAGATTGGATTGGTTGAGGCAACATTAGCACCATTTTTAACAATAAGAACTTTTATTGAATCTCCCTGATAATATTTAGATATAATATCAGAATATTAATACATATAATATTAAGATATAATGTCTGAATATTAATACATATTTAGTATCTAGGCATAATATCAGAATATTAATACATACAGTATAATATCTAAACATAATATCAGAATATTACTACATATAATATATAGATATAATACATAAGTGTGATATTTTATAATGGGAGGTGCAGTGGTATAGATCCTTATAAAAATCACTCAGCTATGTCACTAAGTGATCCATTTCTTATATTTCTTATATCCCACTACTCCGCCCATTCCAGTGTTCATGCCTGGACAATGACTCAGCATTTTTTGCTGTGTTTAACTTCACTAATGGGACCTGCTGGAGCTGCTTCCTGTCACTTCATAACCAATGTCTCTCTCCTCCACCACAAATATTTGTTTAACCACATAGATGCTGGGCTGGGATGTTCCTTTCTACTGGGTTTAAGTTACAGAATGTAGCTTGGGGGTTTAAATTAAAGTGGGAATAGGGACAAGGCTAGAATATAAATTTCAATGGGGTGAAGGAATCGTGCTTCTATATGGTCAGGGAACTTCTCAGTGGCATAATATCCTTATATTACACTGTAAGGGGCGCATTATCCCTTATATAATATCAGAAATTTCAGGTTAACCTGGGTTTTAGACGGATTTTAGAGCACAGCGCCATTTCCAAACGTTTTTAGAAATAGCACCGTGCTATAGATCCAAAACCCGAAAGCGCTACTTGGTTGCGTAAAACTTAATGCTAGTGTCTGGGAGACGTTAAAACCACGCTCTTACCTTAGCCCAATCCCGCGATGTAATACCTGATGTAATCTCGTTTACATCAGGTATTGTATCGCGGGATCAGGCTAAGGTAAGTAACGCGGCCGGCAATATTGAATCTCCCCGCCAGTATCTAGAGGGTAGGAGGAATAAGAAGATATTTTATTCCAGAACTGTCAAAATACTAAATTGTAAGTTCTATGGGCAGAGATCTCTTTTCTCATAATGCATAATGCATGGTTCAACCACCATGTATGTATTAGAATATTATACAGCACTATGCCCCAAATAATGCTATATAAATAAAACTATAAATACATACAAATACAATACAGAGGTGTATGTACACATATGTTCATCTAGTCCAACCTACTCAGCAATACCCATATTTCCTGCCTAACATTTTAATCCAGAGGAAGGTAAAAAAAAGTGTCGATTGAAAATATCCCTGGATCAGCTGCAATTTTATGAATCAATAACAGTAAAATGCAACATTCTTTGTTTTTAGAAATTCATTCACCTTTTTTTAAAAAAAACCTATCAAATAAACCTGCCATCCCAACATCAATGTTCAATAGTTCAATAGTTTCATTGGACTCACAGTAAGAAAAACTTTCTGAACTTGATGACTTTACTTCTTTTCTTCCAGTCTTAAAGGAGAACTAAACTCTCCAGACAACATTATCCAAATAGACATAGCACATTTACAAACATACAACAAGCTTTCCCTTTGCTGCGGCGTCTGGGTGATTTATGAAAATAACCTGTGGGTACTAGAGGTCAGCTCCCGTAATCCACTTTAGCTGGGTAAACCCAGCTTAGGGGCATATTTATAAAGGTTTGTTAACTTTTCGCGGCCGTTTTCGCGGACATTAACGCATAAATCGCGTTTAACATGATTTATAAATGTCCGAAAACGGACGCGAAAAGTGAACGAGCCGTTAATTTTCCCTTCGCGGCGATACTTACCTGTTAGAGCGAAACCAGTACCGCCGCTTTATAAATAGAAGCGGCGGTACTGGTTTCGCTCTGCTAGTATCGGCTGTTTTACTTCGCCACCTTGAAGGTGGCGAAGTCAGCCGATACTAGCCTCCCGCGGCGGGGATGGGCAGGCAACCCACGGCGGGTGGTCGGACCCGCCCTGGGAGACATGCCCACCCTGCCCACAACCCGCCGCCGCTTTCCAGCAGCCCAACCCGTTCCCCGCTCGCGGCAATCTCGGAACGGGGGGCTAGGAGGGGCTGCCGGGAAGGGGCCGCAGCAGGTAGTCGCGACCACCCGCGCGCACCCCCTCCGGCAACCCCTCCAAGCCCCCCGCCCCGGCGCTCCCGGGGAGGGGAAGGGAGGGAGCCGCTGGAGGGGTGGAGGCTCCCTCCAGCGGGGCCCTGAGAAGGGCCTTTTGGGTCTTAAGGGGGTCCCGAGCTCGAACCGGGACCCCCTCCCCGGCCCTATCAGGGCCTTTGCGGCACTTACAAGTGCCCTGCGGCTCTGACAAGAGCCCTTTGGGGCTTAAGGGGTCCGCAGCTCAAACCGGGCCCCCCCCCCGGCCTTATAAGGGCCCTTGCGGCACTGAAAAGTGCTTGGGGCTTGGGGGTCCCGCAGCTCGAACAGGACCCCCTCCCCGGCCCTTGTAAGTGGTTGCGGCACTGACAAGTGCTTTGGCGGGGGTCCCGCAGCTCGAACCGGGACCCCCAGTGTGCGGCTCTTAAAAGAGCCCTTGGGCGACGTCTTCGGGCTGGCGACACCAACCCCACTCAGGTCGCCGATGCCAGGCAGACTCACTGCGGCCGACAGTGAGCCCGCTGGCACCGCCGGCCTCAGCGGAGCCGATGTTGCCAGCCGCTTCTTTCTTCAGCCATCTACTGCGATGGCATCTGAGTTCCGCGGCGGAAAGCTCCTCTTTATATAGGTTTGCAGAAATCCATAATCCGTTTCTGATTGGTCAATTTTTTAATACTTGCTTTACATTAACCAATCAGATTTCAGAACTTTCCAGAAATCTGATTGGTTAATGTAAAGCATGTAAAGCAAGTATTAAAAAATTGACCAATCAGAAATGGATTATGGATTTCTGCAAACCACCCTACATCAGAGGCCGACGGCCGAACCCCCCTTCACCGCCCGCCCCCCCCCAGCCCCACACACCTCCCAGCACACTCGCACACCCACACCTGATTGCTGGGCTGGGATGTTCCTTTCTACTGGGTTTAAGTTACAGAATGTAGCTTGGGGGTTTAAATTAAAGTGGGAATAGGGACAAGGCTAGAATATAAATTTCAATGGGGTGAAGGAATCGTGCTTCTATATGGTCAGGGAACTTCTCAGTGGCATAATATCCTTATATTACATGTAAGGGGCGCATTATCCCTTATATAATATCAGAAATTTCAGGTTAACCTGGGTTTTAGACGGATTTTAGAGCACAGCGCCATTTCCAAACGTTTTTAGAAATAGCACCGTGCTATAGATCCAAAACCGAAAGCGCTACTTGGTTGCGTAAAACTTAATGCTAGTGCTGGGAGAACGTTAAAACCACGCTCTTACCTTAGCCCAATCCGCGATGTAATACCTGAGTAATCTCGTTTACATCAGGTATTGTATCGCGGGATCAGGCTAAGGTAAGTAACGCGGCCGGCAATATTGAATCTCCCCGCCAGTATCTAGAGGGTAGGAGGAATAAGAAGATATTTTATTCCAGAACTGGTCAAAATACTAAATTGTAAGTTCTATGGGCAGAGATCTCTTTTCTCATAATGCATAATGCATGGTTCAACCACCATGTATGTATAGAATATTATACAGCACTATGCCCCAAATAATGCTATATAAATAAAACTATAAATACATACAAATACAATACAGAGGTGTATGTACACATATGTTCATCTAGTCAACTACTCAGCAATACCCATATTTCCTGCCTAACATTTTAATCCAGGGAAGGTAAAAAAAAGTGTCGATTGAAAATATCCCTGGATCCGCTGCAATTTATGAATCAATAACAGTAAAATGCAACATTCTTTGTTTTTAGAAATTCATTCACCTTTTTTTAAAAAAAACCTATCAAATAAACCTGCCATCCCAACATCAAGTTCAATAGTTCAATAGTTTCATTGGACTCACAGTAAGAAAAACTTTCTGAACTTGATGACTTTACTTCTTTTCTTCCAGTCTTAAAGGAGAACTAAACTTCAGACAACATTATCCAAATAACATAGCACATTTACAAACATAAACAAGCTTTCCCTTTGCTGGGCGTTGGGTGATTTATGAAAATAACCTGTGGGTACTAGAGGTCAGCTCCGTAATCCACTTTAGCTGGGTAAACCCAGCTTAGGGATATTTATAAAGGTTTGTTAACTTTTCGCGGCCGTTTTCGCGGACATTAACGCATAAATCGCGTTTAACATGATTTATAAATGTCCGAAAACGGACGCGAAAAGTTAACGAAGCGTTAACCCTTCGCGCGATATTACCTGTTAACGAAACCGTACCGCGCTTTAAAATAAAGCGGCGGTACTGGTTTCGCTCTGCTAGTATCGGCTGTTTTACTTCGCCACCTTGAAGGTGGCGAAGTCAGCCGATACTAGCCTCCCGCGGCGGGGATGGGCAGGCAACCCACGGCGGGTGGTCGGACCCCCTGGGAGACATGCCCACCCTGCCCACAACCCGCCGCCGCTTTCCAGCAGCCCAAACCGTTTCCCGCTCGCGGCAATCTCGGAAGGGGGGCTAGGAGGGGCTGCCGGGAAGGGGCCGCAGCAGGTAGTCGCGACCACCCGCCGCGCACCCCCTCCCCGGCAACCCCTCCAAGCCCCCCGCCCCGGCCGCTCCCGGGGAGGGGAAGGGAGGGAGCCGCTGGGAGGGGGTGGAGGCTCCCTCCAGCGGGGCCCTGAGAAGGGCCTTTTGGGTCTTAAGGGGGTCCCGCAGCTCGAACCGGGACCCCCTCCCCGGCCCTATCAGGGCCTTTGCGGCACTTACAAGTGCCCTTGCGGCTCTGACAAGAGCCCTTTGGGGCTTAAGGGGTCCCGCAGTCAAACCGGGACCCCCCTCCCCGGCCCTTATAAGGGCCCTTGCGGCACTGAAAAGTGCTTTGGGGCTTGGGGGTCCCGCAGCTCGAACCAGGACCCCCTCCCCGGCCCTTGTAAGTGGCCTTGCGCACTGACAAGTGCCTTTGGCGGGGGTCGCAGCTGAACCGGGACCCCCAGTGTGCGGCTCTTAAAAGGCCCTTGGGCGACGTCTTCGGGCTGGCGACACCAACCCCACTCAGGTCGCCGATGCCAGGCGACTATGCGGCCGACAGTGAGCCCGCTGGCACCGCCCGGCCTCAGCGGAGCCGATGTTGCCAGCCGCTTCTTTCTTCAGCCATCTACTGCGATGGCATCTGAGTTCCTGGCGGAAAGCTCCTCTTTATATAGGTTTGCAGAAATCCATAATCGTTTCTGATTGGTCAATTTTTTAATACTTGCTTTACATTAACCAATCAGATTTCAGAACTTTCCAGAAATCTGATTGGTTAATGTAAAGCATGTAAAGCAAGTATTAAAAAATTGACCAATCAGAAACGGATTATGGATTTCTGCAAACCTATATAAAGAGGAGCTTTCCGCCGCGGAACTAGATGCCATCGCAGTAGATGGCTGTGAAGACTGGCTGAAGAAAGAAGAAAGAAGCGGTTGGCAACATCGGCTCCGCTGAGGCTGGCGGTGCCAGCGTGCTCACTGTCGGCCGCAGTGAGTCTGCCTGGCATCGGCGACCTGAGTGGGGTTGGTGTCGCCAGCCCGAAGACGTCGCGTCGGATCAAGACGCCGGCAACATCGGCCTCGTTGAGGTCGCCGGCGCCCGCCGGGGGTACCCCTGGCGGCCGCAGGGGTACCTCTCGGGGGTCGGCGGCCTCGGCGGAGCTGGTGTCGCCGGGACTGGAAGAAAGAAGACGCCGCCCAAGGGCTCTTTTAAGAGCCGCACACTGGGGGTCCCGGTTCGAGCTGCGGGACCCCCGCCAAAGGCACTTATAAGTGGCCCCGCTGGAGGGAGCCTCCACCCCTCCCAGCGGCTCCCTCCCTTCCCCTCCCCAGGAGCGGCTGGGGCGGGTTGCTTGGAGGGGTTGCTGGGAAGGGGGTGCACCACCTGGAGCTTTCTTTATCTAGAATGTTGTTTTGCCTTCAATGTATTTGGCCACGTTATATATGCGTTGGGCCCCAAGTAAAGCCAGGTTCTTTTTTGCCCCTTATTTCCTCTGTTCGTCCCTCTGTATTTAATTAATTCCATATTTCCAGGCCTAGTGCCCATGTACATACGTTACTGCTTGTGGCACTTTATGCTTGCTGTTTTCTACGCATGTTTGTTATGTCCGAAAATTTAGGACTGATCAATTTATATTCCGACACATACAAGTTGTCATTCATTATTAGGATATCCCAATATTATATAATTGGAATCTTTGAGTGTGTGGCCAGCATTAAATCATCTAACCACCTTTAACTGTTCTATGTAGAATATTATCTTCATATCTGCTATATTTCTTTGTGATTCCGGCTGAAGTGTAACTGGTACCACTAGGAGTAATAGCTTGCAAGTTGCGAGGAGCATGTTGTAAATAGATATAGGGCAGCTAAGACCATGTGTAACTTCACAAAGACACATGTTAATATGAAAGGAATTATTCTGAATGTCTTTTCAATCTGCTTCCACGCTGTATTCAAGGTACTTACAGGGAGATTCAGGCAACACCAATATGCCAAAAAAGGTAGACAAATTCCTGCTAAAAGTAGACTTTGGCTGTTTCGTGTATGGAGCCAGACCAGCAAGTACCATGGGAGACTGTATTCGCCTGTTCTATGTTGCTTGGGAAATTGCTGGACAACTATTAATTGATTTTCAGTATCTTTTACTCACTGATTTTTTTTTAAAAAATCTCTTGCAACAAAATACTCATAGGGAGATTCAATAAAAGTTCTTATCGTGTAAAATGGTGCTAATTTTGCCCCATCCAATCAGAACTTATTTAACATTTGAAAGCTAAAATCTGATTGTTTGGGGCAAAATTAGCACCATTTTAAATGATAAGAACTTTTATTGAATAACCCTGAATATATTTCTTGACATCAGGTGCTTGCTGTGGTGTGCTAGGAGCAGACGACTTATGTTTAGCTCAGATGATTTAAAATGATCAAATGCAATTATGAACTTTCTTTTAGGATTGCAGAACTTTAGAAAAGGAAATATACAACTAACTTTGAAGCATCAATTATTACAGTGAAATCTGGAAAAACAAAAACACAGAAAATGTGTTTTGGTGCTAAATCCAAATATAGAATCTTATTTTCTCCAGCAGTGATTTTTTTAAAAAAAAACTGGTTAATCCCCTGTTGTTCTTTTCAATGGCTCAGCCAATAAGACACAGAAAATAGTAATTCCTTGATACATGAAATTAAACTTTAACTGCAGTGTAAATTTTTGCAGACTAAATATTAGTTTACAGTATACACGCTAAAATAGGGCTAGAAATTCTTAAATGGTCTGAAAAAGAAGAACGGACGCCCATTGTGCAGACTGTCGGAAAAGTGAAAAGGCGAAGATAGTACACTTTTTATGCTTAATATCCCACAAATTGATCAAGATAAATACATGCATTTGAGCGACTCCTCTGGGCATAGCTTTACATTTATTTTAAAATGAGGTTTACAGGGCATTAAAGTGTAGACAGGGCCAGCTGTTTCAAATGGAAGATATTGACAAATTCTATGTTTGCTTAAGACATTTACAAGCATCGTGTTCTTTGACAAAATGCTTCACATGCAAATCGTATAAGACTGTGTCTCAGCAAAGCCTTGATGATGATGAGCACAGAGCCCACTAAATCTTTAGTCACATTAACAAAGGCATTCGTTTTCAAGTAGTATTATTTTCATTATTATTTGCTGAATGGGGTATTTATTCATTGTTTTGCCTTGAGAACTAAACAATTTCATTCATAAACAGTTTAGTCAGATGTTTTTGTGCAGTGAATGAGGGAAACATGTTTTATCGAAGTTAAAATATTATATTAAGTATCAGAAAAGTCTTTATTGGAAAATTAGGGATTTTACCTAGAAAACTGAACTCTCCACTTACTATTCCTACTTTAGAATCTGAAATGTACCGTTAAAAATAAAGTAGCATATCTGCTAATATCTGAGAGGTTCCTATTTTAAAAGTACAGTGCATTTACATTAGAAGCATGTTGCAGGCTGCATTTATTTCAATGTAGCCATTAGAGATTCAAGTTCGAACGGACTCTGAATTCTCGAACTATCCCGGACTCGGATTTTCAATATTTTCCAGACTTTCTATAATTATCGAATGTTTGGACATTCGAGGCATGCGCATATGCAAGTAAAATGTCTATTATACCTATACATGAGTAAATATCGAATTATCGAATCAGCAAGCAAAATGTCTATTATACCAATACGCAAGTACATATCGAATTCTTGAATCCGCGAGTAAAATGTCCGTTATACCTATACGGATAATGAATAATTATCGAATGTTCGAAAGCGAGAGCTCAAAAGTAGCACGCGTGAGAGTAAAGTTGAGTTTTCGAAAGCTCTGGATATTCGAACATGTTCCCCAGACCATTTCCCAGGTCCCACAGTCATTTACATTAAGTTACCATTGATATTTTAATTGTATTTCATACAAACTTTTTGAACTATTTGACTCCCATTAACTTTAATGGGTCCATTTTCGAACTTTCGAATTTTTGAACTTTCCATATAGTTTGGCCATCTCTAGTAGCCATACACCATGTTATAATGAACTGCTACATAGCCTTGTAATATGTGGATTTCACACGTATTTAGGCTCAATTTTTCACAAGCTCCACAAGACTAGTTTTATTCTGCTAGTCTTCTAGATATTGTGTTCAAATGGGTTTAAACCTACCAGTCTCTCAAAGATTGCATATCATTTGCATACTCTTTAATATGACCCCTTTAATAGTTACACTTAGAAACAACATACAGGCCTATGTAACAAAGTTTCTTAGTGTTAAAAATTATGTTAATTTTGCCCCAACCAATCAGATGTTAGCTTTCAAATTGTACATAACATCTGATTGGTTGCAGCACAATTAGCACCATTTTTAACTGTAAGAACATTTGTTATATAGGCCTAATAGTGCAGAGCTTCAGAGGGAGTTTAATGAAATGAAACTGATCTTAGCAGAGCTCTGTGCAATGCATTTCTCAAAAGTGTCCTTATCTGAAAGTAAATGAAACCTTTACTATCTGAAGGCAGTAGTATAACTAACAGGGAAGCAGACCCTGCAACTGCCACTGTCTGTAGGTGAATGAAACCTTCGGAGCAGATGAATCTGGCTCCACATTTTTGTTAATTACTCAATAATGCACTGGCACACTGACTAACCTAGAGTTATAATAAGATCTCAATTACATCCAGTGGGGGGCGACACCTTACTATATATATATATATATACTAGCAGAGTTGTCCAGATTTTTAAAGATTCAACCCGAACCTGCATCTTTCTAACCAAACCTGACCCATTCAAACAATTTCCCAACATTTAGAAACATACCTCCCAACATTTTAAAATGTAAAAGAGGGACACATTGGGAGAAGAGATGCAGAGCGGGCAATAGCCCAAATGCCAGTACAAGAGACTTATCTTGGATTGGCCAGGTTGCCTATCAATTTTGACTCTGGGTGAACCACAAGTGAGAGGAGACTGAGTGTGGCTGAAAGTGGCTGACATTGTGATATTATATTTTCTGCTGCTCCTCATGATTGACAGCTCTATTCTCCTATCACAGCAACAACAGGACAAAATGAAAAGTAAAGCATTGTACTGTTCTGAACAATCTGTGACATTAAGGTAAATTAACTTAAAAAATGAAAAAAAAAGGGGGTACAGGGGATTTTTAAAGGTTGTAAAGTAGCCTATGCTGTTTTCCAGGTCCTTAAAGTATACCAAGTCTCATGAAAATTGTCCGGCCGTTTGGAAGTTTTTCTTGGAACTCAGGGACGAAACGTTGCCAGTATGTTATGTAGCCAATTAAAGGAATTGTTGGAAGTAAATCCCACGTGTGTATATATATATATATATATATATATATATATATATATAAAAAGCAAGTGTAACAGCAGCACTCCACTTAGTGAAAAATTGCAGGGTTGGTATTAGAAACATCATTCTAATATGGCTTGAGAAAGGTAATGGATGTTACCGAAACATCCAGTGCACTCAGGGATTATGTATGTATGTATATGTGTGAAGACCCACGATTGCTCTAATCTTTGGATGAAGTATATATATATATATATATATATATATAGCATATGAATCAGCGATCGGCACACCATTCCACTCGTTACAAACGCCTGGGTGCACTCCAATCGATACGATACAGCACAAGCAGCGGAGGCACTCACAGGTCTTCATAAAACAAAAACTTTTATTGAAGCATGTTAAAAACGCACTAACATCAACGTGTTTCGGCTCAGAGACAAGCCGTCCCCAGGATGTGACGTACTATGTGTGGGATACCTTTTTATACCCTGAACCACCAACTCACTGTGTAAGGAAAAATATACACCATAAAAACAGTTAAAAAATCAGTATAAAAACATTATGCACAAGAAAATCACATAGAAGCTGTAACCCCAGCTACAAAATAACATATTGCATATAAATCCAAGGAACAGAGGGAAAATTGGATACAAATGCCACATGAACAAAATACAATGTTGCCATAATATATAAAGGCAGAGAGTTGTTCTCACATACATAAGATGAGGAAAAGACTAGGCTAACTGTCAAACCTACGTTCATAAAAAACAGTGTAATGAGAATTGTTCATTTAATCCCTTTGGCACTAAAGTATCAAGTCGATGTATCCATCGAGCTTCCTTCTGTAGAAGCACTTTGTCATGATCAATATTTGACTGAATCTCCCATGCGGTCAGCCCGTCAAAAATCATGCATCTAAGAGACGACAATGGATGGCCCATTTTCCTAAAATGTCGATCAACTGACAAGTCGCCAAATTTGTAATTGGATGCCGCAGATTTACTCGTGTTAAGAGCTTGTCTGACCGAGGAACGATGGTTACCCATCTGTTCCTTGAAAGATGTTCTAGTTTTCCCAATGTGGTATAACCCACACGGGGAAACTATAAAGTAAATGATACATCTGCTCTCACACGAGAACCTCTGTCTGATGGCTATTCTACATCCATTATGTGGATGGGCAAAGTCTTTGCCCGTCAGCATGGACCGGCAGGTGATGCAATTCGGACATCTATAGCAGCCTAGTTTGGGACTGGCCATAGCCAAATAATTGACAGTGCCTCCCCTTACTGCAGGTGGTGATGTCTCATTGGTATGTACCAAATAACGGGCCAGATTTCGTCCCCTTCTATATGTATGTCTGAGCCGTGTGTTATGAAAAGGAAGATGCTTATCCTTTGTATCTAAATCCCAATACTTGTCAGTCACAGCCCTCATTTTGTTGCTTTGGGGTGTGTACATTGTACAAAAATCCATGACCTTGTTGCGTTCCTCAGCTACCACCACAATGGAATGCCCTGTTATGGTAGACCTGGCTCTATCGAGTTCATAATCCAGTATAGTGCTGGGATAAACAGGTACTGATATAAACAGGTACTAAGCATAATTAACAGGTAAACATCACAAAACGTCCCATGAAGAGAAATAGACAGCGGGATATACTAAGGAGGGACACAAAGTATTTCATGGGTCCCTGCTTTACTTAAACATCCAAATTCTTATATACAAACAAATGCTAATATAGATCAATTAATTACAAATATACATGGAGATCATAATCATGATTGAGGCCTATTGGGTGCAAGGTATTTTATCAATGCACCCCCCAGACCTCTCTTTTCCTCAACATAAGCTCCCTGTCACACCTTGGTCTGGACACACACTCCAGAACCAAAAATCGTAGGTCAGATTCCTTATGCTGGACCTAATGGAAATGGACAGGTACTGGTAATTTGGAGTTTGATACTTGATTTGTGCTGAGAAATTCAATTTTTAATAGGTTGGGTTGTCTCGCCAATGTAAATTTTATCACAGGGACAAAGTAACACATACACAACATATTTAGTGTCACAAGTGAAGTATCCCCCTTAAAGGGAACGCCTCCTTAGTGCAAGGATGCACAAACTCTTTCGTTTTGTCCACATGATGACACTGTTTACAACTCCTACAAGGGAACATACCACGGTTGCCTAAACCCATTTTCTGGTCTATCCAGACATCCGAGACCACCAGATGATTATATAATGATTTACCCCTCCTATATGAGGTAAGAGGGGAACAGAGAATTCACCAATAGTGGGAAAACCTTCCCTAAGTAAGGGAGGGGATCTGCATCCCCCCAGTCTTGGGGCGATCGGATCGATCCTTACATGCCTTGGTTAATGCCTGGTTCAGAACTTTCAGGGGACACCCCCTCTGTCTGAATTTAGAATACATATCAGTCAGCTGTTGAGACCTTCATGCTGGATGGGAAACAATTTTAGTTACTCTCCCAAACTGACTGATAGGTAATGATTTTATAGTATTACCAGGATGAAAACTGGTGTACATTAATAATTGTTTGTGGTCTATGTGTTTAGAATAAAGCTCAGTTTGAAACCCAGCATCTTGAATCACCATGACATCTAAAAAAGGAATGCATTCCATACTACATTATAAAGTGTATTGGATATTAGGGTGTATGAAATTTAAGATGTCGTGGAACTCCACAGCACAAAGATGTCATCTATGTACCTTCACCAGGCACAACAGTGCCTGAGAAATAGAGATGAGATCCACCTCCTGCCGTAGCATGAAGGCGGGCGGGCATTAACCACCTTCCAGAAGTTTAGTATAGTATAGTATTTGAGGTTGAATAAAGACATATGTCCATTCAGTCCAACCCATCTAGCAATATCCTCATTTCCTGCCTAACTGTTGATCCAAATTTATGAAGGGGGAAAAATTCCTTCCTGAATTTGGAAATTTCCCTGGATCAACTAGTTTTGACTGTGTTTAGTCCCTTGCAGTATCAAGAACATGAAATAAAGCTAACACTCAGAATATTGACTTGTTCACTGATCCAGACAGTGGACTGTTTCATGCTGTATTTCTATTGCTATTCTAGTTATTGCAGATAATGTGAATTGCTATAGGTTACATTAGAGCAAAATTAATGGGTCGGGTCATATCACAATAAAATAGACTACTGTCCCCATTAATTGTAGTTTTTATGGCGCTTAGGTAAAATTGAATAGGGAGATGTAATATCCCTGATTGGAGGCTTCAGGCTTCCCAATGTCATATTGGGTTAGTGTGGGGTTAACTCTATTTTTCCCGGGCCTGTGCCATTTCCCCAATAATGTTGTAAGATATCACTCTTTACCAATGTGTTTCCCTTTTTTAATTGAAGACAAATACTAGTTTATTGTAGGTAATAATTTCCATCAATTAAATCTTAACAAAACCATTATAAACAATTGTTGACAAAATCCTTTTAATTATTCGTATAGGATCTTACAGAGCAACTTTTAGAAAATATACATAGGATTGTCAGTTTCACCAAGGAAACCAAGTTAAATAATCTCCTTGAGGCTAACTAATTACACATCATGATAACCTCTCGTGGAGCTAATATTATATATTTTTTCCATTTATTTCAAATTATTATGGATCAGTGGGTAGAGTATTGATTTGATTCATTAACTGATTCCCAAGATGTTTCAAGGTTAATGATTACATGAATCTCAATTACTTTTTTAACAAGGCGGCCTATTTGATGTGTTTTAACTGTATTCGATGTATGGTAAATGAAACATTTTTCCAGAGCCATGATTTAATAGAGAAATGTTTATCATTGGCATTCACAATCATAGACAATATAATAAATAAGTTCTACATAGGATGAGTGTCAAATAATAATTTGGTTAAATATTTATGAAAATGATAAAAAGATATTTTTCTCTAAAATATAAACAGGGAGATTCACTTAAAGTTCTTATAGTTAAAAATGGTGCTAATTTTGCCCCAACCAATCAGATCTTATTGAACATTTGAAAGCTAATATCTGATTGGTTGGGGCAAAATTAGCACCATTTTTAACGATAAGAACTTTTATTGAATAACCCTGCTTATCGTTAAAAATGGTGCTAATTTTGCCCCAACCAATCAGATCTTATTGAACATTTGAAAGATAACATCTGATTGATTGGGGCAAAATTAGCACAACTTTTAGCGATAAGAACTTTTATTGAAACTCCCAGAAGGTTCTTTCTAAATAAATTAAATAGACTTTGTAGTATTTAAAGGGCAACAAATAAAAACCCTGAATTACTGCAGCTTATGAGACATAATATCATGCATAATCTTTAAACTTATGGCTAACAGTAGCTTGAATGATATCACCAGACCCTCTGCTTCTCCCCTATCCACGGGGACTGAGTATGCTCACTCTTAACTTAAAGGGAAAGTTCAGTGGAAATTATCAATATTTGTTAAATTGTTAGTTTGTGTAATGCATACTTAGTTATTCTACATATTCTCTCCCATTTTGAAAAATCAGTTCATTTCATACCCTTTGCTGTTCCCTGGCCATTAGTGAGCTGCCATTTCAGGTTCTAACGGTCCTTCTTCTTCCTAGGATGCACCACATCCTTGGAATGTTCCTAACAGTCATTTCTACTCATTGGCTGTTGCATGGGTCAAAGATGCTCAGATCTCTACTGAGCAACTGAATCAACCCAGGTGCTGGGTCAAGGGCAAGACCATAACTGTCTCTACTAGGGGTCCTGCAAACAGGAAGTCAGTATTTCGGTTGCATATATTTATACACAGACAAAATGCTGAATTGGCAGATTAAGGTCATTGGGATGAAAAAATACTGCTCCTCTTTCTGAAAATACTTGTATTTGCACTGAACTTCCCCTAAAATAATATATTATCCAATCTTTATTTTACAATAATGCCAGTGCAGTTTACCATTGGGATATCGTAAAAAAGTTATATTGCTGAACCGTTCCAACAATATAACTTCTCACAAATTTACCTACAGACTATAACCCTAATTTGTTCAGAGGCCAAAGTTACCCTTTAATAAAGAACTCTGTAGGGAATTGTCTCTGAATACAAATATATTTATTATTTAAAATTCTATGATGTTTAAATAGCCAAATTTTAAAATTAAATAGAGCAAATTTGAATTTATAGATAAGTGATCACATTTTACTCCTGACTAAATTGTCAAAATTCCCCTTTATATAGGATAAACATTTCGGGCCATATTTACAGGTTTAAGGCCCTTTATAGCTTTTAACCACGCTTTTAACAATCAGAATTATTACGACCACAACATACAATTATGATCTTGGTCGGAAATTTGTGATTGTACATTTATATTCACTTTCATATTTGTATGATTGCCTATACTATACCATTGCGGTACTATGATAACCCACAGTTTTTCAATACAGCAAGTAACTGAATATGGCCCTTTAAAACTTCTGGAATAAAGAGAACTTTGAAACTTAAGTTCCAACTCTGAGTTTATAATTTGGATTCAGTGCCACATTGGTATAAAACCATTAGGGTTATTCAATAAAAGTTCTTATCATTTAAAATGGCACTAATTTAGCCCCAACCAATCAGATCTTAAGCTAACATCTGATTGGTTGGGGCAAAATTTTAAATGATAAGAACTTTTATTGAATAACCCTGCATGTTTTCATGGTGTTGATTTATCCCACAATTAAAGGGCCTCTAGGTTAGGTTAGTTTCTTTTTCCATGCATTGCCCTTATTCATATACTCATATAGCAAAAAAGTGATAGATTGCCCATAAAAATTCCTTCCGTTTGGATGGGTAAACATGGGGAAATTATTTGTTCCTTCCGAGCGTTCGATACTAGCAAGCACTCGGGCGGGACAAATGACTGTCGTTCTCGGCAACAGTGGCCATGGCCGTCAGTTCGCCGAACCAATCATATGGTCGGCCATGGAACTGCACAATCGGACGTGATTTACCAATGGGCCCGAGCTTAGTCACAGCGCCCCTGCACACACGGTACCCAGCTTTTGGCACAGACACTCAATTTCCCATTAGATGCCAAAAATAAAGAGTGAGGTGTTATACACAGACCTACAGTGAAACATCTTAATGTATTATTATTATTTAACTTCTCCAAATGTTTACATATGAGGGAAAGGCTAGATTGGTTTCTTACTGAGTTCCCATATTCTGACTTGTAAAAAATCTAATGGAAAGTTAAATGGGTTCTAAATATTATATTGGGATAGTGTATACGATCTTGGAGTATTTTTGTACTTTTTCTTTTTTCAAATCATTCTAGATTAATCAAGACTTGAATTTGTTTCTTACTGCTTGTCTTCTTTTGAAGGAAACTTGCAAAATATCAGTTTCTGAACTAGGAAGCTAAATTAAGACAGTCACATGAATCAGTTCAATCACACAGTGAATTAAATAAACAATGGAGCTTGCAGCTGAGCTATTAAAGGGATTAGAACAATTTTTAATTCTGTAGCTTTTATTCTATTTCCATTTCTCGAAGTCTTCTAACAATGAAATGATGAGAAGATTGGAAATAAAATATACTTAAGATGCAGAATCTGTGGGTTAAACAACATTATTACATAGCATTTCATAAGCTGCAGTTTCTTTTCTTCTTCTAGAAATCATGTCCTTTGTCAACTTGTGGTCACATCAGCAATTCTGTTGATGTAATTTGCTTCAGCTGCAGAGCAGAGCTGGCCTACAAATCAAAAACGAGAATAGAGGATGTCAGGAATAATTCGATGTCTTCATTGCTTAGATAATGTGCAAATCAATTCACATCCTATTTTTTTCAGAGAATATGGAGCATGAAGTATCTAGCGTAAGCAAAATAGAAAACACAACAGCTGGTGAAGAGCTGATTTGTCTGGAAGAGCTATTTTAGTACCAATTTCTAGTACTGATTATTAGTGACACAGTCATATTAAAGAGAAACTATCATCCAAAAAGGGCACTTTATTGAGTGCAGAGGTTGTAAACTCTGCAAGTGCTACAGTATCTTGAGAAACAATCTAGTTATGCAATTTTGGATTTGCAGCTGAGGATTTGTCTTGGTTTTCCATCCATCTCCATGAGGAGCACATTATAAGAATGTCATTTGAGGATTGCCTGGTTTGAAAACCTCACACTTCTTTTTATTATTTTCAATAGGTTGAAATTTTGATCATCTAAATTACAGGCTTGTTAGTTACCCCCAATTATTGGTCTGATGAATACTGATACCACATGGTAACAACATCTGATGACAGTTAAAATCTATCAAAATTAGTTATGTATCTTCTCTTCTACTATGCATGTATATACTATACAGTACATATCTCTACATCTGGACTGATGCAATAATTGGCCCATGCTATTAAAGGTTATGTCCACCCCCCACCCCAGCCCCCAAAAATAGCATGTAGCAGGAAATCCCACCAAACCTAGACCTTGCTAAGTTTAAAAGCTTAAAATCGGCTCTTAAATTTACTTACCAGCTTTTGTTCCCGCGGCTGCCTTCTGATGCTGAGTCTTGCGATGTAATAGCCAATAATAAAGGTGGTTTCAGGTCTGGCACCTTCTGCTGCTTACGTGCATGGATGGAAGCAGCCAGAGGGAGGGAGGAAACTTCACTGTGCTTGCAGAAACCTTGCCAAAAAAAGATTACACACAGATGGGCTCCTACTATTCACTTTCCTGTACTGTACTGTGGCCTTACAGGACAACCATATACAGTAGAAGAGAAAGAAAGGGTTCTTTAAACATTACAGTGGGCTCAACAGTGGGAGAAATTTCAGTTGAGGGAGTGGACATGCCCTTTAGTTTGCAGCAACCATGTTACTGGGTCATTGCAGATTGGTTGCTAAAGATTATTAGCATTATCAAATTTTGCACCTTTTCTTCCCTCATTCTCATAGTATATATGTTAAGTTCTTTCTAGAATACTCAAGAAATCCAAGTTTGAATGAATGAAACCATTATAGACACATGGAAGATATACTTTCAAAAATGTTTTAAGGGAGAATTTGGAGCTTATATTCCACCCTAAAATTATAACACTTGATAGCAATTAACCTCAAGGAAAAGTCTTTGTCTAGACAACATATATCCTGTGATGAAAGTAAAGGAAGAACTTATAGTGTAATAAACAAAGCAATGTGACCATCAATATAGCAATATTCACATGACATTGACATTCAACACCTGGTTTTGAATGTCAAAATTTTGGTAGCACCACTACGAAATTTTACGTAGAGTACGAAGAGTAACAAAGCTCAAACTTTAAAATTTGAACTTGGAATATATATATATATATAGGAAGAACAAGGAAGAATATATATATACTCCAAGGGCTTCTAACAATTTATTAAAGTGCAATAAAATTTGAAATGCAAAGAAGCCCTTGGAGTGCAACTTGTTATTATTATTATGGATTTATATAGTGCCAACATCTTCAATGGAGCTTTACAATTACATAGTCATACATTACATACAGGATAATCCATGTTATAAAAGTCATCCATAATACATACACAGGTAATACAAAATATGAGTGATCTTACAGCAATACCATGATACAATAGGAGAGAGGACCCTGCCCAAAGAGCTTACAGTCTAGAGCTGTGGTAGGCAACTAGTAGATCTCCAGATGTTTGAAAACTACAACTCCCAGCATTCCTCTACAAGCACTTAGAGAATTCTGGGAGTTGTAGTTTTCAAACATCTGGAGATCTACTGGTTGCCTATCCCTGGTCTAGAGGATATGGGGTAAGACAAAAGGTTGCAGGAGTCGGTAGGCTGTAAATAGATTGGCAGTGGAGTGTGAAAGGTGGGTTGGATCATATTGGGTCGTAAGATGGGTAATGGTTAGGCCAGGTTATATGCTTGCCTGAAGAGGTAGGTTTTAAGGTTACATTTGAAGGTATTAAGGGATGGTGAATGACGGACAGACAGAGGAAGGGAGTTCCAGAGCAGAGGGGCAATACGAGCATGGGAAGAGGTGACAAGGGTGGATGAGAACTTGCTCTTCCTACATATGATATTTGTATCTCCAATGTAGCACTCAGGCATCACCCCATATTGCAATATGTTTTACCAACATCAGAAAGTACCATTAATAAGTAAAATATTAAAAATGTATTTTGTTTTAAAACCTACATACTTTAGTTGCATTCAGGTGATTCCAAATGTAAAAAAGACCTGAAGTGCTTTAAAAGTATTATCAGTTAGCTAAAAATGTGCATGATTGTGGGTGATACTTCTATTCTTCTTCCAAGCTCCTTCACTGCAGGAAACACCTTCTGACCTGACTAGCTTCATTTGGCACCACCTCCATAGATTTAAATGGATCTGACATAATCAACCTTTAGAGAATCGTAGCAAAGGGAAAGGCAGTAACAACAAGAAAGGCAGTATCATTAATCAAATTGGTACAAGGTACTTCCACAGAGCTCCACTGTTTCATTAAATGCACAAAAATCCTGTATTGTCAAAACAAATCTATGAAATGTTGACAGATTTTTTTTTCATGTCTACTTCTAATCTCACTGCTTGTTTGCTACTTTTGCCAACTTCTCTATCCTCTGCATAACTTATAAAACATTTTCTCTTCAAAGGAAAGTTAAAAGGAACTTTACGATAAGGCAGTGATCTAGCAAACTGGATAAATTCCTTTTTTTTTTTTAAAGGAAGAAGTAAAATGATTGGAATATAATGGCTATTTTTTAAGGCGTGTTAATGGAGAACGTAATCCTGAATGCTCTGTATTATTACCATGGCAACCAAAATACATATATCTGTTTCTTGATTTGGTATGAATCATCTCAAACAGATCCTTAGTGAGCTGCAAATAAAATTGTCGATAATTCTTATTTCTACCTGCAAAGACTCGAACCCGTTCGAACGGACTCGGACTTCTCAAACTATCCCAGATCTGGATTTCTCGGACTTTCGAACTTTTCATAATTATCAAACGTTTGTCATCGTGGTTTCCAGAATTATCGAATTTACGAGCCATTCGCTAACCCTTGAATGTATCGTTCGCTAACCCTCAAAAGTATCATTCGTTTTTGCTAACCCTCGAAAGGATCATTCGATTTCGGTAACATTCGAATTTATGGTTCTATTTTCTGTAACCCTCAAAAGTATTGTTCGGTAACCCTCAAATTGGTCATAACCCTCGAATGTAGCTTGCGCAAAACCTGACCATTGCCCGCTCGTGTTATAACAAGTTTTAGTGACATGTTCCCCAGACCATTTCCCAGATGCCACAGCCATTTACAGTAAGTTACCATTGTTAGTTTAGCTGTAATAAACCCGGAATTTTCGAACTATCACTCTCCCATTGACTTTAATGGGTCCGAATTCGAACAGGGACCGAACTTTATGAAGTTTGCCCATCTCTACTCTCTACCTCTCATCGCCCCTCTCATTCATAAATGACTATCACTATTTGTTAACTTAGCATGCTTAATAACACTGCTAGTTTCTCATGATCACACAATTATTGTCCTTATTCTGTCCTTGTCAATGCTTTCCCTATTCTACCCATCACTGCCCTCTATATATTTCCAACATGTTTGTTTCTCAGACTCCTTCTTTACAAATTGTACAATCCTGCAGCCAACAGTAATGGTTTGTTTGCCTCAGACCAGACTCTTACAATATACACATGGCGATAATTAAAATATCATGTCAGATCCAACAGAAATTTGTCAATTATTGGCCTGGCCTTCTGCCTTCCCTAAAATCAAGTGGAAACTCTGCCAGATTTGGTTTTCATGTACTTTAAATTTAACTTAGATATTTTACAAGAAATGTTTGGTTTTCTAGTAAATATACAGAGTGGGGCTTATTTTATAAGATGTACAATATGTTGTCCGTGTTTTTAAACTGCAGTAACCAATCAGATATTATCAATTCCACTAAAAAGGTCATACCTGACTGGTTGAGACAAATTTACAGCTCGGGCACTGTTTATTAAATGAACCGGCAGCTGCGGCATTATTCAAAAGCTGTGTCCGCCGCAAGCAATGTTCTGAGTCGATAGCGGCTCTTTAAGACGGAATCAGCAGATAGCTGGCGTTAAATATTCAGAATAGAGAAACCCTATTCACAATGCACCGAGAGCTGCTATCAGCTCAGTGCATTGTCTAAATGGGGCAAAAGCGATAGCAGCTCTCAGTACATAGCCCTATTAGTCATTTATTTATTGCATAGGCAACTCCATGTACATAGAGTACACAGGTAGTGAAGTGTATTGTTTAGGTGGCAGTCTATATTACCTAGTAAAAAAACCAATCAATAGTAGTGACAGATTAGTTCTTGTCATCTCAATGCATTCACAACTAGAGCTATACAGGAAATATAAACACATTCAAATCAATTCACATTTTAATATTACTTGCAGAATGTTCATTAATCTTCTATTCATAGCTTTCAGTACATCAGTAAGGACCATGAAGGTATGTTGTTAAATAGACAAGTAAATCATTAGCAGGAGTTATCAAACCTTTCAAAGCAACTTTCAGTGACAAGAGAGATGAATTTTATAAAGGCAAAACCTGCCAATCAAGCAAATATCTGGAAAGGTGAAGATAAAAACATGATACTAATGTCGTGTTTATTAGTAATTATTGATTACACCCTTCCTATTTAAAATTCTGAAATATTTTCTTTAGAGATTACAGTAGTGTTTAGAGGTTTTTAGAGTGTTTAGAAGTGGTTGAAAAAGGTGTTTTTGGTGATTGGTGGTGGAAAAACCACGCTGTTTAGAAAAAAGGGATTGTATTAAACTATACCTCCCAGAAATTAAACTTTAAAAAAAAAAACCACATTTTAAGGCACTAATGCAGTAAGAGGTGCCAAAGTTTACCTGTGCTATTAACCTGCAGGAACCAATCAGATGTTACCTTTTTACTGGGTTACTGCAGCTAGATAACATCTCATTGGGTGCTACAGATAAATTGCACAGAAAAACTTTTGTACCCTTTATTGTATCAGCCCCTTGGGAGGGAGATTTTTCAGTGAACTATTCTTTTTCCAGGGTTGTATGAAATTCTGCTGCTGTCTCGCTTCTTTATCACCGTACCACTGATACTGTTGAAATATCATCACAATCAGGAATTACAGATAACAACTGTATTATATAATTTTCACATAATATGGGACTTTTTTGACATTTGGATTTCCGTCTTTGTGTATTGGGACCTGTCTATAGCTATGAATGAATCAATGTAAAAATGCAATCAAATGAAACGAGGGGAAAAACATTTTATTCTAACTTTTGATTAGACTGTCTGCAGATACAGTAGAAAATAAAATGGTTTGATTGTCTCTTCTGTCAGTGGTTCCATTCTTATAATTTTTGAAATTTGACTTCATTATTTCTGGATATCATTTGGTGTTGTGTGCAGGAAGCAAATATTTGACCTGTCAGAGTGTGTTGGCACGATCAGTTTCTGAATGCTAATTATGTAGGATACCATATTTATTTCTTAGAGATTTGCTTTAGAAAAAACTTCTTTACAAAGTTCCACCTTTTACAATGTAACCTTTTCTATTATTTTTATGTAGCTGCGGATCTTTTTCAAAGATACAGTTGAGCTGTAGCTAATATACAGACTCTTTCTATATTTAAGTAATGGCATAAAATGTTGGTGGATAGCTACTTTCATCATGGATTTGCTTAGACAATTTTAAATTAGATAATTTTAACGAATGATTTTCGATAATTATCAAATAAGTCCTCGAATATATATGACTTCCTGTATAAGTCATATATGACTTCCTGTATACAAAAAGATGTTCTTTTTTCACACTGAACTTCCCCTTTAATGAAATCTACTAATTATGACTTCATTAATTCTCTATTGGATAACACATTAAACAAATAATGTTAAATCTTTGTAGCATTAAAAAAACCCAACTAAATACATTTTAAGCAGGAGACTTAATGCTAAAACAAAAAAATAAATTGTCTAAGAGCTTTTCTTTTTCTTTTAATTGGTGCAATTACTGGCATTTTAAATTCTGTTAGAAGGAAAAAGAAGGTCTTTGGTACTGCTTGTTTTCTGTATGCTCTACAATCAGACATTTGAATCAATTTCCTTCTCAGGCAGTTTCTTTCCTTCTGCAGAAGGTGGTCTTTTTATTCTGTTGCTACTTCACTGGTTGCCTACAATTAAACTGCAGCACACTCATATGAACTATCATTATAGTAAATTGCAGCAACCACTAGCAATTAAAGTGCTGCACTAAAAGCAGCCCATTTAAGTGACCTCTGGCAATTATTATATGTATATATATATATTCATACAAACATACATACATACATACGGACATGTGTGTCTAACATACATCACACACTTTGCATAGTGCAAAGTTTTGATAATAGTAAGAATAATTTCACATTGACGTGCATCATGAATCTTTAAATAAAATTGAAACATTTACATATAATGAACACGTGTAATTACTCCTTGTACAAGGATGTAATTATAACAAACACTCCTTGTACAAAGACGTATTAAAGAAAACGTATAACGTAACTATTAAGTGAATATTTTGTTTGGTTTTTTTAGCATAAAAACTACATGTTGAAAACAATATATGATAAAAAGGGAAAAGTAATTACACATTATTTCAAGAGTTACAAGTGAAAGAGCAAAAACATACATATATAAAACCTACTATAGATTATTGTATTAAACTTCATAGATATATTAAAGGATAACTGAAGTCCCCAGAAAACATAGCCTGCCTGCTAAAGATTAACAATCACAATTATACAGGCTGTGTCTCACTCTATCTTTGCGATTGCTGTTGAATGATTAAGTTGATAAACCCGTGGGTACAATATCTTTGGGCATGCTGAGCATCTCTGGGCATGCTGTGACTCCAAGTGCACATTGTACTCTTCTGAGCACACTCTCCAGTGCACATTAGATCAAAACAAGAAAGCTGCAGGCTGTCCTGACACCTAGAAACGGACACTCAATCATGTTATAGCAGAGAGACCTGAATAGGATTTCACAGCAGTGGCGTACCTAGATATCACAGGGCCCCATAGCAAGATTTTGATGGGGCCCCCCACATAAAAATTAGTTTGGTGCAGTTCAACCTAACCTGGCCAAACCGCAGCAAGGTTTTTTAAAGGGCATGTCCATCCTACTAAGAAAAAAGTACCTATCGTAGTTTGTGGCACTGAAGTTCGTGAGGTAAAAAAAAAAATCTTAGGAGGGTGGATGGGGCTCCTTTTGGCTCTGGGCCTCATAGCAACTGATATGGCTGCTATAGTGATTCCTATAACCCTGTTTCACAGTCTAGTGTGTTTGCTATTACAAACCTTTGACACAGTGGCGTAACTAGGAATTACTGGGCCCCCCTGCAATACTATGATGGGGCCCCTATCCATGTTTCAACCACAGTGGTTCTCTGGGATGAGGTTATATCTGTCATAGGGAAAATAAGAAGGCGGGGGCCCCTTTTCTCCTGCCTCCCCCCCTGTGGTTGCTCCCCCTGCTCCCCTGGTAGTTAAGTCCCTGGTTCGACATCCAACACTCCTATCCCTAAAGGTACACATTCCTTTGCCTTTCACACAAAAAAATAAAAGTAATCTTTGCAGTTTATTTCCTATCCAGCATGGAGCAAGAAAGTTTGTGGAGTTGAACCAATAACCTTACAGATTCTATATTTCTAAAAGTAAAGCATTCACACCAAAATAGAGGCATGGGAATGGGTCCCCCTCAAACTATGGGGGCAGAATACAATTGGTCAAAATCTTCCAAATGATATACATAATTCAACATTCAGGTAAGTTGGTTCAACATGGAGCTATCGAAAAAGCCTTGTGTGGGAGCGTAACGCGTATAGTGTTTCTTATGGCTGCTTTTCCTCCATGTGGAACCTCCTTACCTGAATATACAGCATTGATATATACCCCCATGGTGTTACTTTGACTGAACTGCTGACTGGACAGATAAGTTGGTGACTTTACCTAGGATACTAGAGGGGACTTTTATGTTTAGAAAGGGTTGTACTTACAACAATTTTCCACACTATGGATGGTTCTGTATATATGTGTTTTTAATGTTTTTAATGTTGCTATCACTGTTTATACCCTGGGTATTGCCTTAATAAAGGGTGTGTATATACACTTTTTATATCCAATTGTGTGCTGTGTATATCTGTTCTCCATTGGTCTTTTGAGTCAAAAATACAACATACCTAACAGTCATCACTACCGCTAGCCTTCCTCACTCCATTAACTCAATTTCTAAACACCCAATAATAGAAGTGGTACGCACCCAGGGCCTGAGATTATCCAGATTATACACTTGCCTACTTAATGCCCAACTAATCCCCACCGCCATCAAAACTAAGTGGTCTCCATGTCTGGGAGAAGTTCCTGATGACTAATTGCAAGAAATAATTCAGTCACACTGTCAGGCCTCCCCTTCAGTCAACAACAAGTTGATACAATTTAACATTTTACATCAAGCATACTTCACCTCCAGACAACTCAGACATGTAGGGTCATCGAGCCCCAAATATAAACACCCAAACGCAAACTTTGCACACACCATATGGGAATGCCCATCGATTCAATCATTCTGGCTAGAAGTTACAAACTTCTTATCCCCTTTATCCCTGCATCCTATCCCATGCTCGCCACTTAGCTGTATTTTTGGTATACTGGAAGACGATATCCGTTCTGGTTATGAACAGGCTTTCCTCCAGGCAGCTTTATTCTATGCACTTAAAACTATTGTATTGAGGTTGCTATCAGAGAAAAATCCAAAACTTAGGAGATGAATAAAACTAATTAATAACGATCTACCCTTACTTAATTGATATATAGACACAGGAAATACCCTGATCAATTTGGGAAGATATGGGGGGGTGTTGATAGACACACCTACTACTATAACTTAACATCCAGGATGACACTGCTGAGGTAATTCCGCTGACCAAGATAAAGAAAAAATGGTGGAGTTTGTTGGCGGACTCGGGTGGGCGAAGCCCAAACAACTGACACTCCAAGAGTAACCAAACCAGATCAAAATCTTAATATATGTTGTTTATTGTTTATAAATATAAATACTGGATTATGTGAACAATGCCAATGACAATGTATAAAACATATAACTGCATTATATAATATATCTGCTGTTAAATTTATACGATTTTGAAAGAATTTAATATTGCAAATTGAAATGTAACTGATTTTACTCGTTGGTATAAAAAATAAAACGTATTTAAAAAGAAAAAGAAAAAGTTAAGCATTAGTCCATTAACCTGCCAAAGAAAATATATATAGAAAATACATACAGAAAATAAATACATTTAGAAACTGTATCTTGTGCTAAGATTAACAACAGAAGGGAAGTTGAAACAAATGCAATGCTGACTATTTAGCAGTGTTTCTGGTTTCTAGCAGGCTGTTCTTTGTGCCATTCATACAGGCTGGAAAATAAACTGCAAAGTAAAAGTCGCTTTCAAAGTATTATCAGGGGCTTTCATATTAGTTTGGAGATACCTTTATAGAAAGTAATCTTCACATAAACAGTAAATACTGGGGTCAGGGAATGTGGCCAATTTGTACACATGCTTATAAAGCTGTTTGAAGACTACATGGGCAGAGACATGTAATGGCAACAACAAGGAAGCCTTCTTAGTTATAGAATCCACTTCTTACATGTATGTAAATGCAAATGGAATAGTATCTAACAATTCCTACTGTAGGTTTTCTGCAAAGGAAAGCTTTCACATTAAGGTTAAAGGACAATAATACTTACCTAGACCTCGCTCCTGCCATCTATGGCATCAGTAGTACCCAGGGTGAGGCGCTTAACCGCACTGTCCTCACCCCTGGGTTAAGTTTCTAACTCTATATTTACTTACCTAAAGTTTCCTTCAGTGCTCTGCACCCACTTCCGTGAATCGGCCAATGAGAAGATGCGCTTCATTCAGAGTGTGTCTCCTCATTGACTGAAGTCTGACGGACTTCAGGATTGGAGCACCGAAGGAAACTTTAGATGAGTAAATCTAGAGTTAGAAAGTAAACCCAGGGGTGAGGACAGTGCGGTTTAGGTAATCACCCTGTACTGGGGTGATCGAAAATAGGATCGGAAACTTGAAAATGGTCTCTGATCCTATTTTTGATCATTTTAGAACGTTCAGGGCTATTTTCAAAAATTATCAAAAATAGCCCCGAACTTTTGAAAATTATTGACAATTCGTTCCGGTTTTGAATTTCGGATCTTCGGGATTTTCCCGAGATCAAGGAATACAAAAACGGAACAAAACCAGTGAGTTTCGGTCATCTCTAATATACAGTTGCCACTTCTTCACTTTAAATCTGAACATATATGGAAGCTACTTACTGCAAGGCTAAGTAACAGTTTATTAAATGCATGTTGCATGGCTACACTGAAATCAATGTAGCCTGCAGCATGCTTCTAATGGAAATACTGTCCAGCAATTTGCCATGATTGTTTATCATCTTGTCTACACTACCTATTTAATAGGTACACTAGAAAACAACATAGTGCAGAGCTGCAGGTGAAGGATAATGAATTGAACCTGATTTTAGCACAGCTCTGTGCAATGATATTCTCACTATACCTATTTACCTCAGTATTACCTATTTAAAGGTGGTGTGACGGGTTTATATGTGTTCAGAATAAATAGGCAACACTATCTTCATATTACACATTAATGTTGTGTGATGGCTTCCACAACAAGGGCATATTAAGCTTTCACTTCCTCGGTGTTAGTCCACCAAAGCAGATCTAGAATAAAAAGCAATTATATATACAGCATACAGATCCCAGAATGCACAGCTATTAAAAAAAACAATTACATTGATTTCACCCATAAGGAACAGGTACTTGTTTATGTACCCTAGATATGCTGGCAGGGAACAAGATCACAAATCACACTTTGGAGGCGATGCATTAAAAGCTTTCAGCAAATTGCAAAGATTTCTTTGTGGCACTTTTAAAGCCAGCCATTTTATTGGACTGAATTTAAACTAAAGACCTTTGTAACCTTTAAATATTTTGTACATTTTTAACCATGATGAAGTGAAAGTTCAGATCATCAGAGCAAAAAGCCACAACTATTTGCTTTAATGTCACATCTTACAGGGCTCTTTTAAAATAAGGATTTGGTAATCAACACCACCAGCTGGTAAATAACACTGCTACGGTTCAAACTAATGATTCCTAAATACCAATACTGATCCTAAAATAAGAATTCTGATCCCTTAATATTACAATTGATCTTTAAAGGAGAACTAAAGTCACGAGTCAACATTGTCTCAAAAAACAGAGCACATTCACAAATATATTACAAGCTGTGTCTCAACTCTCCCTTTGCTGTAACTGCTGGGGGGTTTATGAAATGAACATGTGGGTACTAGGGGTCAGCTCCATAATCCACCTCTTTGTTTTGGTGGAAACCCTGCCCAGTTAAGTGTCCACTGTTGTAACCTTGCCCCTAAGAAGCTGACTGTCAATCATATTACTTACAGCTCAGATCCTCCCTCTCTCTGACACAAAATAGGAATTTTATTGTATTTAAAGACTCATGCCCCTGACAGTTAGACATTCCTTTGCCTTTTATAAAAAAAAGTAATGTTTGCAGTTTATTTATAGCATGGATATAGCATTGGACAAGAAGCTTTCACATATTTCCAGTGACATTTGTCTAAATTTTGTCAACCTCAAAATTCTGCTGTAAAATTGCAGTTTTCATTGTCAAAATTTCACGTTAAAACTGCGACTTTCAGTTTCAAAATCTATTTAATTGTCAATATTTCTCCAATAAATTTCAATGTCAATCACAAAACTACTGGCAGAATGAAGCTAGGTGGGTTCGGACATCTCTATTTATAAACCCTCCTGCTTTATAACTAAGCCCCATAGTGTTAAACCAAGCAATAACATTGAATACATAATATATAGTGCTATAATCATTGAACACAATGCAATTCCCGAGTTTGTTTTGGCCCATTATGTACTTAATGTGAGTTAACCAAATCAATAAATAAAATAAGCAAATAAAAGATTAACCTTTGCCCTAAGATGGTCAGAGGTCTTTGGCTGCTCTCATGCTCTTGGCCCCCGTTCAGTACTGCAGTCACGTGAGTTACGCTTTGGTACTTTTGTTACTAGAAATAGAATCAATAGAGAACAGACAAACCCACAGTTGCCAGTTTTTACTATCTCGTGGTTTCTGTCAAAGCTCCAGGCTTCACAAGTCTGCCAGATAATGAAGACAAACTTTTTTCAGTTCCTGTATATCTGTATTCCCTTCTGATCAGAATCCCTTACCAGAATGACACATTGCAAAAAGATGGTGAGAAAAATGCTTTATTCTGTAAGTACAGTGAATAAAACCATTGTTTGTTCTAGAAATATGCAGCCTCCAGGATTTGGCCCTTGACACTTCAAAGAACGTCACAGCAGCAAAAGTAACTGAAAATATATTGCAAGTGTTTAAAGCTTTTGGGTAAAAAAAAATCTATAGAGAGCAAAAACGGTGACATTATAAGCTGCAATAATTAGAACATAGAAAGTCGTTATTGCCAGAATCTGGGGAAATAATAAATAAAATTAATTAAATATTAATTTTTATTTAATAGGAAAACATTCTTTGCAATAGGCACATGCATTGCTCTGAATGTCATAAACATGCAGCATTAAAGAAGGGTACAGAATATTTGCTTTAGTCCATTAATCAAATGGATTTATGCTGAGTGACTGTTGGGTTACTAGGAAACTCTTAAAGGGCATGTCCATCCCGAGAATAAAATTTCATCCTCACCCCCATATCTCAAGTTCTATTAGACCTCTCCATGGTCCCTGAAGCCAAGAAAATGTACCTCTCCGCGCCTCAAGAATGATGGGATCTATGAGAGATGCCAGATTTTTCCCCTGCAATGCGGAAATCAGCCTCCATTGACTACCTCTGCATTCAGGTTAGTGTTGGAAATAAAATGTATAGAAATAAACAGTGAAGGGTGTTTGTTATGAAAGTAATCTCCTTCAAATGAATATATACAATTTTATTAGCATCATCCAAGAACATGCTTATGAGAAACTGATATAAATTTTAGCTATTTTATTGCTTGTGAAGGTTCTCATTCATCCAGGTCATGGTATATCTGTTGTATTCAATTAGATCAACTGGACTTGAAATGTAGTTCTTGAAGACGTTTCGCTAGTCATCCGACTGGCTTTCTCAATTCAGAATGACTTGTACAAGTCATTAATTGAGAAAGCCAGTCGGATGACTAGCGAAACGTCTTCAAGAACTACATTTCAAGTCCAGTTGATCTAATTGAATACAACAGATATAGCTATTTTATTATTTTTATAGGAAAAAATCTTAATAACGATAAAGAAATAAACACCCTTAGTAAACCTCTAAAAATACTTTTCTCTGAGAATTTTTTCTCCTAATAAACATTAAATAATTTTAGAACTGTTTGCTAAGTTAACATCTATCTGAATGGTTACACAATCGGCAGTTCTGAAAGGCAATAGCTGAATTAGTGATGCTGAATTGGCAATGCTTCCAAAAAGATATCTTTTTTAGATACAGTATGTAACCATTGGTTCATGTTCCCCATACCATTTCATTTTTATGTTCTTATAAATGGTTTTTATACTTGAAACTTGATATTACTGAGGTTAACTAATCCCAACAATTTCCCCCATCCTCAACCCCCCCCAGAAAACAGAGTGCACCATGCAGCTCACACTGATAAACCAACTTTCTTCAACATGTCCCTGTGCCCCTTGTAATAACACCAGCAAAAACAGTCACCCAATTCACCTGACCCAGTGCCCCTGTAATAACACCAACGAATACAGTCACCCTAAAATCCTGCCCCTGTGGCCCCTGTAATAATACCTGCAAATACAGTCATCTAATTCACCAGTTCCTTTGTCGCCTGTATTGCCAGTGAATACAGTCACCCAATTTACCTGTTCCTGTGCCTCCTGTAATAATACCAGCGAATACAGTCACATCGATTACCTGTCCCCTGTGGCCCCTGTAATAATACCTGCAAATACAGTCATCTAATTCACCAGTTCCTTTGTCGCCTGTATTGCCAGTGAATACAGTCACCCAATTTACCTGTCCCTGTGCCTCCTGTATAATACCAGCGAATATAGTCACCCGATTTACCTGTCCCTGTGCCTCTGTAATAATACCACGAATACAGTCACCCAATTTACCTGTCCCTATGCCTCCTGTAAATATACCACCGAATACAGTCACCCGATTTACCTGTCCCTGTGCCTCCTGTAATAATACCAGCGAATATAGTCACCCGATTACCTGTCGCCGTGCCTCCTGTAATAACACCAGCCAAAAGTCATCCAATTCACCTGTTCCTGTGCCCCCTGTATTAATGCCAGCGAATAGTCACTCAATTTTTCACCCTCCCCATACTCCCTTCTCCCTATATATCTCTATTACCAGTGCATCACCTATTCTTTCTCCCCTCTACAGATAACCCTGTCCCCCATTATCATCTCCCCGTGTAGGTGTCAGGAAATTATACAGTACACAGCCAGTTGTCCATGTGGTTGACAAATAAGTCAAGGGAAAAGAAATGTTACAGACAGTATTTTACCTGTGTTAAATGTGAGGCAGTGGGAATGATCATGTTTGCAGCCATGTTTTATTAGAACTTCCCCCACCTAATCTGTGCTTTGCTGCTCTCGTTTTTAAGAACAAAGCTCAACATCGTCAACTCATCCTGTATTCCGTTCCACAGTCAGCAGCTGGTATTTCCCCACAGCGCTGCCACTGGTCATACATATCTCAAACGGTAAAATCGCAGGCTCAATTGCACGTAAATCCCACCGGATTCCCACAAGTGTGCCATTGCGTTTGGTGCAAATATCACGTTGGGTTTCTTAGCTGACATGGACAGATATTAAGAAAATCCTTTTGTGATCTTTTCAAGTCAATTTATGGCCTAATATTAAAACAGAAAAATAATGTTTTAAGAGATTATCTTAATGTTTACTCATAAAGTTTAATTGAATTTGTATTTGTTACTGGTGGATCATTAGTACAGTGATTATTGTCAATAGGAGAATAGAAAATATTTGTTCTCCTAACAAACATAAAGCAGACTTCCCACTCTGCCCCTTTAGGCTTCCGGGCAAGGTGGGAAAAGGGTGCGCGGATGCTTGATGTCACACGGGGCACGGCGTAACGTCACAAGGGGGGTGGCCAGTGTTCTAGGGTGGTGGGGGTGAGGTTAGGTTAGGGGTTAGGGCGTTCCCAGGGCATTCTGGGGGCATGGCCTTGCAAGAACCCCCCTACCTCTATTTAGGCTTGGTTTCTTTATTTTCACATAAATTGCCTCCTTGACACCTCCCTTGAACCAGTCACGTTCCTTTGCCAATATGTTAAAATTACGATCTTCAAAAGTATGTCCTTTATCCTCAATATGCAGGTACACGGCTGAGTCCTGACCAGAGGAATTGGCTCTTCTGTGCTGGGCCATACGTTGGTGTAGCTGCTGTTTGGTCTCTCCCACATAAAAATTAGAGCATTCTTCACTGCACTGCACTGCGAATATGATGTCGCTTTTCTTGTGTTTCAGATGTACCAATTGCTGCCTCAGTGTGTTATTTGGTTTAAAGGAGAACTAAACCCAAAAAATCAAAGTTTAGGTTAGAAAATACTTGCCTCAACACCCTTCTCGGCATGGAAGATCGCAGATCTTTACCTCTATGAGCTCATTTTAGGTTCTGTTTGTTCCCCAACTCTGAAGCTGACATTTTCCCTTGCCTGCCAGTACTTTTACCTTGATTACATTTTCAGCACCTATGTGATTTCTACTCCCACCTCTTAATCCTTATGATATAGGAATATATTAAATCATCAATATTCAAATTGGTGGTGCAGCTGATTAACAATTTCCTAGTAGCAGTGTTGTAATGTGATGTATATAGGTCTGGGTATCTAGTGTGTCCGGATCAGAAATAATGTCTCACCTATGGCTTTCACTCCACCAAATCCGATATATAAACAATAAATTACAGGTGAAACATACAAAACACAGGTCTGTAGCTGTGAATATTGCAAAACATGCGTGCTACATGTTTCAGACCCACTCAAGCACTTGAAGGACAAGTGGGTCAGAAACATGTAGAATGCATGTTTTGCAATAAACCTGCACTATTCACAGTTACAGACCTGTGTCTTTGTATGTTTCACCTGCAATATATTGTTTAAGTGTTGGAGGGCCATATTGAAAAACTTGCGATACCGCTGTTTTTCGTTACTGTACGACTGTGGCAGTAGTATACCATAACACATGGTAATAAACTACCGTAATGATATTCTACGGGCTGTCATAGATTTACGTTGACTATCGTACATTTACGAGATTTACGATAGTAATCAAAAATTGATGATCACCATAACAATCGCTAAAGAAGGCGATACCACACCTTTATAAATATGGCCCATAGTGTGAAGGTCTCTAGCTCTCACTGTCAGCTGTAGCAATATTAGTGGAAAGTGTAGCTTCTTAAACGGGAATGTTGGAGGGTAGGAAGAGTGTGTTTTTATAGGAACCACATGGTGCAGAACTGTAGGGGGAGGATAGTGAAGTGAACCTAATCTTAGCACAGCTCTGTGCAATGCATTTCTCATCAGTGTACCTTATTAAAGGGAATGTTGGAGGGTAGGAAGAGTGTGTATTTATAGAAACAACATAGTGCAGAACTGTAGGGGGAGGATAGAGAAGTGAACCTGATCTTAGCACAGCTCTGTGCAATGCCTTTCTCATCAGTGTACCTTATTAAAGTGAATATTGGAGGGTAGGAAGGTTGTGTTTTTGATTCAGCTGTCTATAAAAACAACAAGCTAAGAAATGCATTACACAGAGAAATGCATTGCACAGAGCTGTGCTAAGATCATGGTCATTATATTATCCTCCACCTGCAGCACTGCACCATGCTCTATAAGTGTATGTATTAAAGTACATATTACATAATGTACATATTAATAGGAATTATTGGAGGGAAGGCCAATTAAAGGGGCACTGTTAGAGGGAACGCAAACATGTTCTATGCAGGAAGGCTGCCTGTGGGAAGTTTAGCATAAAGAAAATCACTCTTCCAACTAGGGTTCCCACCTTTGCCTTTAAGACCCTATGTATTAAAAGTTCTTATCGTTAAAAATGGTGCAAATTTTTCCACAACCAATCAGATTTTAGCATAAGAACTTTTATGACATAGGCCTGATAATATGTACACAACAAAAGGTTGTTAGTATTTTCTTTAGAAGCATGATGCAGGCTGATACAGTTTGTATTTAATGCAATGGTACTTAGCACTGCAACATGTATATTTAATACGTGTTTGGGTCTTAAAGGCAAAGGTGGCCTTTTCCTTTACACTACTTCCAAAACTACTTCCAGGCTCCAACATTCCCCTTTAAAATGCATTGCACAGAGCTGTGCTAAGACCATGTTCACGTCAATATGCTGCACCTGCAGCTCTCAACTGTTTTGTTTTTATAAGGGTCCCTTGTAAAGTGGTTAGTTCCATTCTACTGGGGTTGCCACCTTTCCCTTTAAGACTGAAACACTTAGGGCTAGCTTCCACTAGCGTGTTTTGGATTGTGGTTTGTGATCCGATTGTGCTAGTGGGGGTGCAGGCATGTAATAGCCTATGGGACCAGCCCCACTACATAAGATGCATTTCCGAGTGCTATTGGAGTGCATGCGATTACCATTTTTTTGTCTGTATTGCATGCGCTCTGCTAGGGTCCAATTGTGGAAGCGCAAAGCCCATGCACGGAAGCGAGCACAATCGCGCATTACTGCGACCGTGCGTCCTCCTTTGCACTTAAGTGGGGCCACAGCCTCAGAAAATTGCTAAGTTCCATTGCATTAAATGCATGCTGTATGGCTAAACTGAAATCAATGCAGCTTGCATTACACTTATAAGGGCTAGGCCACACAAGCGCGTTTTTCAGGCGATTGCAATTTTCCAATTATATTGAAATCGCAGCAACGCACAAAAATTTCGTGATTTCAGGTGTGTTGCGATTTACGCATGTGTCAGCAATTTGGTAACGCATGCGGTTTTAGTGCAATCACATGCGTTTTCATAATGACAATGGACAAATTGCGAGTGCAGACATGTGAGATTCAGGTGTGTTGCAGTGTGGCCGTGCCCTAAATGTACATTTCAGCAATACACTCACTAATATAGAGTATAATGTAGAGTGCAGAAATAAACACATAGAAAGACACAGTCTTGCAGAAATGCTCGCAAATATAAAGTGTTAACAAGTTGCTTCCTAAATACATATGAAAAGGGTTACCACCTTCCCCCATTCTGTTTGAGCAGAAAAATCTGCTAATAATATTCACTGCTATCTCTGATGATTGGCTGGGAGACACCGGCTGGTGGAGACTCTGAGTTCAACTGTTACATGCAGCTTAGCATAAGGGGAGTGGAAAACAAACACAAGGTAGCTAGTTAGCATGTGCAGAAGGAATTTTGGTACCTGGACAACCAGGAAGAAGCAACACTAGAAGCCAGCTGTGACATCATAGATTGCCAGTACTCAGAAATGTTCTATAAATGATTTCTACAATAAGAGGCTGAATTCAGAGGTGAGAGACAAATAGTTTTACAAAGTGACAGTTACAGAGTCTGTGGAGCTGCCTTTGTATTTTGGGTTTAGTTCTCCTTTAAAGTAGACATGGATACAGTGTTTTTTCAAAATTCTTAATTTCTCTGAGACCCCTGCTACATATGGGATGACCATGTTCTTTCTCCTGTCTTGCTTTTCCCCTTCACTGTTGGTATACGTGTTCTTTTCTTTCCTTCTACTTCTTTTGACAAAGGCCCAGTCTGGATATCCACAGGTTTTAAGGGCTCCTCTGAGATGTTTCATTTCTTTCGCCTTCGCCTCTGTGCTAGTGGGGATGTTCTCAGCTCTGTGTTGTAGGGTTCTGATGACCCCCAGCTTGTGATCTAAAGGGTGGTGGGAGTCAAACATCAAATACTGATCTGTGTAGGTTGGCTTTTCTGTAAACCTCTACTTCCAGTTTACCATTCTCCCTGACTTTTACCAAGCAGTCCAAGAAAGCCAGTGTGTTGTTTTGTACCTCTTCCCTTGTAAATTTGATGTTCTGGTCTACAGCATTGATGTGTTCTGTGAAGGCTTTAACCCAGGTGTCATCCATGTATCTGAACCAGTGGCTGGGTGCTATGCCCTTAAATGTATTAAGCGCCTGTGTTTCCAGTTCCTCCATGTAAAGGTTTGCAACAATGGGTGAAACTGGAGATCCCATAGCACATCCATGTTTTTGCTTATAGAACTATTCCTGTATTTGAAATACAGGGATAGGTTCTATAACCCCCCCCAAAAAAATTCCTGAGTAGAGGTGGCTAGGGGTTCGACACCAACTGTCTGCCATGTACAATGCTGTTTTGACATCTTACCCTGGGTGTTCCTATAACTCCTCTTGCAATTACACCTTGCATTCAGAAGGTCCCTAACACCTGGCTGTGATATTCTTATTCAGACTTTCCAGGGTACATAATGGCCAACAGATTCTTGTACAAGTCATTCTGAATAGAGAAAGCCAGTCGGATGACAAGCAAAACGTCTTCAGGAACTAAACTTTAAGTCCAGTTAATCTAATTGAATACAACAGATATACAATGACCTGGATGAATAAGAAACCTCCACAAACAACTGTGAGAATGTTTTTAAACTCAGGTTGTGTATTACATTTGTGTGACAGGAATATATAATTAATGTATCTCTTGTTAATATAATAGGTCAGGTAGGACAGACATTAGGCCTTAAGCAACTTTTAAGGCTGTAAATGACTACAAGTCTTCCCTTTGTGTAATCTTAAGGTTGTTAATTTGTTGATTAATGAATGGAGGCAGGGATAGTGTTTTCTGTCTCTTTGGTAGTTCTGCGCTATTGTCATAAACCCAACAGTGCTGAAATAATAAGGTATTAGGAATGAACATCAGATATGATAACTATATAAATCCAATTTATTTTGCCTTAGTTAATACAAATTACAAATTAGAATAAGTGTTTAATTGCCAATGGTACACCTGCCTAACCGTCCTGCTGTATTTAATCGTTAATACATGGCAGAGCCAGGTAATCTACAAGGCTATCTAGATTTAGAACTTTAGAACTTCAGAGCCCAGGACATTTCAGGGGCTAAAGCACAGCAGTAGATCTACAGCGCTGCCTAGGGCACTATTCGTTCTTAACCAGTTATGTACAAAAAACTTTGCTACAATTAGCTCACACACATTTCCCCACTACATGCACTACATACAGGTACATATGGTATTTTAATATTTTACATTATATTGATATATTATAATATATACTTTATATATGCATGTATTTGCATTTTATATCCATTGCAGCTATAAAGTTTCTTAAAATGCTGCTTGAATTTTTTTCCTTTTTTCTAAAAAAAAATCTTTATTTATTCCCCTGTATTCAAACATGCCTAATTGACACAACAACAGATTCCCTTGAGATGATTATGGTTTTTTGCCTTCAGCTTAACTGTCAGTCTAATAACTGACAGTGCCTTATAACACAAATGCATAAGAAGAGAGGAACATTGCCTGACCTAGAGTGGACATGAAGAGAACTTAACATATCCTTCACTACAGATAATGTTATGTGCTAGGAGATCCCCTTGCCTGTAAATGGAAGTTAGAAACTGACAGGGTTATTCAATAAAAGTTCTTATCGTTTAAAATGGTGCTAATTTTGCCCCAACCAATCAAATGTTAGCTTTCAAATGTAAAATAAGATCTGATTGGTTGGGGCAAAATTAGCACCATTTTAAACGATAAGAACTTTTATTGAATCTCCCTATGAGTATTTTGTTGCAAGAGATTTTTTAAAAAAAATCAGTGAGTAAAAGATACTGAAAACCAAATAATAGTTGTCCAGCAATTTCCCAAGCAACATAGAACAGGCAAATACAGTCTCCCATGGTACTTGCTGGTCTGGCTCCATACACGAAACAGTCTACTTTTAGCAGGAATTTGTTTACCCTTTTTTGGCATATTGGTGTTGCCTATCTGATCTCAGATAAGAAAGAAGCAATGTGACAAACAGTTAATAAGAGATTCAAATGTTTCCCTGCGTCCTTAAAGGGCAAGTTCACCCCCCAAAAAAGTTTATCTAAATAGTATATTACCCCACAAAACTCCACTTTCGCATTATTCGTAGCTTCCAAATACGCTCCTAAACTTTCTTACCTGACCAGGTCCCTCGCCGTCAAGGTGCCTCCCCCTGCTCCTGTTTTGAGCAAAAACAGGAGCAGGGGACTTCTGTGCAGACAGACATCTTCCTTCCTGGTCGCAGCTGTCAGGCAATTGGGCGTGATGCCACGTCACGCCTTAACTGACAGCCGTGACCAGGAAGTGGAGCGGCTGTCAGCAGCAGAGGCAGTGTTGGAGCAGCGAGGTACGGGGTCAGGTAAGCAAGTTCAGGAGCGTTTTTTGAAGCTACTAATAAAGCGAAAGTGGGGTTTGGGGGAATAACTTTAAAAAAGTTATTTTTCCAGTGCACATGCCCTTTAATGTGCAGCAATCAATCAGATGTTAGAAAATGTTTTCCAACTGTAGTAGAACAGTAAAAAGCTAAGAGCTGATTGGTTGCTACAGATTAAGAGCAGAAGCAAACTGCACATTTTGGTGTGTAAGCACAACAAAAGAGAAGTATTTAAAGGGCATGTCCACCCCCAAAACTATAATCCCCCCACTACTGGCCCCATTGTGTAGTGTAGTTTAATCCTTACCTCACATCCCAGCTCCATAAGGTTCTCCGGTAGTCCCCCCCCAAAGTCCCAAAAATTGCCCACCAGTAGGATAGCAGAGTCCATATAGGACTCTGCCTCCTACCTGGCCTCCAGGAGAAGTTTCGCATGCGTACTGCAGCCCTTCTCCCCCTCCCTCCCCCTCCCTCTCCCTCCCTCTCCGGATTCCCTCCCCCTAGTGTAAAATCTTTTAGATATATGATTCCCCCTGTCCCCCCAGCCCCAACCGCTCCATTTTTATTCTTAGAAAGTGCCCCACACTTACCTTCCCTCTTTCCCCCGCTGCACTGAACTCCCGGCAGCCGCGACTGCTGGTCCCACCCCTCTGCTTGCATTTTCTCGCAAGCAGAGGGCCAGCAGCGTGGCAGAGGAAATAGGGGAGGTAAGTAAAGTTTGGGGCACTTTCTAAATATATAAATAGAGCGGTTGGGGCTGGGGGGACAGGGGGAATCATATAAAAAAACGGTTTTAAGGGTGGACATACCCTTTAACTGCTACACCTGCAACTTTTATTTCTTCTTTCTTTAATGAAATAAAAAGACTGCTATATCTATCTGTCTGTCCATCTCTCTATCTATCTATCTGTGTGCCTGTTAATCATCTAGCAATCGCACAATTCATCTATTATCTTTGTACATTCTATCAATCAGTTATATAATCAATCTATCATCTACAGTATATGATGTATCTGCATGTAAAGGTGCCCACACACATTAGGAAGTAACTTTCTGATGTTCCTGCAATGTTCAACGTGTTTCTGAAGGAACCACCTAACCTTTTTTCTTGTTTTGACGGAAATACTCTTGCAAAATTAATGTGCTAGGTGTTAGGTTTACCTGTTCTGGAGTCGGGACCAACAAGGAACTATGTCCATGAGAGGAGCTGGAGGCACAACAGGAACAGGTATAGTCAATGCAGAACGATACAGTTTAACACAAGGAAACAGGAATTGGAGACAAGCCAAAGTAGGAGAGGAAACCAGCAGGAGAAACAGCAATCAACAAGAAGAGGATACAGGAACACCAAATAAACAGGATCCAAAGCAGGAGCATAAACCCAGCAAAGCTGTAGAAGAAAGCAGTGCTATCATCAGGCACTGGACACAAGGAGTGCTGTCAATTTAAATCTTCGCACCAATGGCGCCTTCTGGTGACGTCACGCCCCTTGCACGTCATTGCAGGTGCGCTGGTGTCCTTACATGATGTCATGCACAATGCGTGAGGATCCCGGCACATCGGCTCACCGGATGCCGCCATCTTGGAGGATCTAGAATGGCAGGAAAGGTATGTACCTTTTCTAAAACTAGGCAGCACTGTTGTGGGACCTCCATAAGGTAAAAAAATGCCGGCCCTAAAGATATTATGGTAACTGGCAAACCAAACATAATCCCTTTACAAAGTATGGAGTGTCAGGAATGTGTGTAGGGGATTTTATAACAATAACTGGCAGCTTCCAACAGTTATAGGTTATCCACCTAGGCCACATTTAAAAGGAAAAAAAATCACCATATTAACGTATACAATGTAGAGTTTGAAAATGAGATGCATTGGTAGATTAGCTTTAAAACACATTAAACACACATTATTATTGTATTCATTTTTTTGGTTTAAATGGTTCATTCATATTTCCCTGGTGATTGCAGTACTATTACTAATGACACATTGACACAGAGAAATCCTAAGAAGTATGGACACAGACATCCAGATTAAATTTAAGAATTGATATTTTCATCTACAATTAAAGTCCTGATAAATAGGTTATTGGTTAACTTCAAAAAATCAAACAGAAATGGCTTGATTAACATCTACAAAGAATTCCCTTTATATCTATGCTACTGTACGTGAGAAACATGCCATTCATTAAAACCACAAGAAAGGAGATTTTTATTACCAGCTCAGAAAAATTTAGAATGTAAGAATTGAATATGTGATATAATAGGAGTTCTTGTGAGAAATACATTTATTTATAGTCTGGGTGTAATAATTATCTAATAACTAATAGGGATAAGGTTTTTACAAATTTTTCGATTATTGTCAAATATTTAAATCGAATATTCGAGAATTGGTGATTTTTGGCAATTCGATTTCAGAAATTATCAAATAACCATGCAGATTTTGAGAAATATCGTACATGTGATCCCTTAATTACGAATCTTTGAATCCTCGATTTCGAACATGGGAGAAATAGGCAATAAGCAAGCCCTCAATTTCAAATATTCAAAAACTATCTTGAAAATAACTTGTGCCTGAAGAAACCTGTTTTGGTTATTTGTAAGTGTGTCCAATACCCTTTCCCAGATCCCTGAACAGGTGTGTAACTGCAGAGGACCGGGCCCCCTGCAAGATTGCAGGCCAGGCCCGGAACTTCTGCCTGATCTTTTCCGGTCTTTTAAACAGCTGATCACATGTATCTTTACTGCATACGTGCAATCAGCTGTCTAAAAACACTTGATCACGGATCGTTTGGGAAGGGGATCGCGGATCTGTTAACCCCCCCGCGGGCCCTGAGCCATTAACACTTACACACAATTACAATTGCAATACCGCTTGTACCCGTCCTAAATCAGAGGGTTCTTGTACCCTTTTTAATACTCTTTCCAAAATATTATAACACTATAAAGGGATTCACAGTTTACTGCTGGCATAGAAATAAATCTTAATGAAAATAATAACATCTCAGATTTTTGATACTCTATTTCTCTAGTATCTTCTATTTTGTAATTTTTGCCAAATCAAGATAAAAAAGAAAACATCAAAATGTTTATTCTTTGATCCTTTTACAGTTTTCACCTAGGAACTGAAAAAGTATATTTTTGTAAAATACGTTATTGAGAATACTGATGATAAAAAGCGGAGGTGACATACACATGTGAAATATCAGGCTTGACTGTGTTTATTGTTGGATTTTTGCTACCCATAAATCAGCTTGATAAAACAAGTAATTTGCTATTATCACAAATTAGTCTTATTATGTCACCACAGGAAACAATATGCTGAGAACTGATGAAACAGGCAATCATAGGAGCAAAACCCAACATTAACTCACCAAAAGATGTTTAAATAAAAAAACACATTTGATTTGCTGTATCTGGTGCAACATGTTAGCGTGACCTCAAGGTAATTAATAATTTCATATTTAGCTTTCAGTACAAAGGGGTATTGACCTTTCTACATAGCAGATACTTGTAATATAAGAGAACCTTCACTGGAGTTCAACACAATCTAAATGAAATATAAAATAAATATATTTTTAAATTGTCACAAAAAATTTTATGAATTTCAGAACATAAACTTTTACTTTTTTATTATACTGTATGTTGACTGTTATGCCACATACACATAAGAAAAAAAGAGGGTGGTGTGATGTCTATGTTTAACAGCCCTTACCCTACCGGGACCGTACAATATAAGGGAACCTTGCACCCATTGCATTTCCTTCTACACAGGTGGTGCTGCTTTTGTAAAACACATACATAGTAGAGATGGCTGAAACTGTCAAGTTTCGTTCCGTTTTCGGATTTATGGATCTATGTAAAATCCCCAAAATCTGAAAACCTAACATACTTTCAGGACTTCGGAGCCCATTTTTGATTATTATAAAACGTTCGTTAATCCTCGGAAATAGGTTTGGAAACTAATTTTGAGTTTCCAACCTTATTTTCGAGGATCATCGAACATTCAAGGCTATTTTCAATAATCCTCAGACGTTCGGTAATTATATAAAATAGGCTCCGAAGACCCAAAATCCGAATGATACGTCCGGAGAGAACATTCGGACTTCGGAACCAAGGGTTCGAGATGGGTCCGAGATGGACCCGGATCCCATCTCTAATACAAAGCTCCCCAAAAAATCCATGTATAGACTGCATTGTGAAATATGTTGATCTGGGAATTGTTCATTGTTCAGACACTAACAGATATGTCAGATAATTTCCAGGACCTACAGATAAAAAGGGGAACTATATTTTATAATTCTTTAGGAAACTAGTAAAGGTAGAGATCTAGCTGCATAAAAATGTTGGAACCATGCAAAGAAATGTATATCTTGGATGCAGATTAAGGGTGCCTTGCACCAGCCACTTTTACACATCCACAGGGACCATTTAATATACTCCATTCAGTTAAGTAAAACGTAAATTTCAGGACAGGATACTAGAATGGGGATAGGAGCTTGATACTGGAACAGGTTACTGGGTACAGGTGCAAGAGACTGGGACAATAAAGGGAATCTAAAGGAGAGAAAGGAGCCCAAAGTACAGCACTACAAGCAGGTTTATTGGATAGTTTAATTTTTTTTTTTTTAAAAAGCTGGATGAGTTTCTAAAAATGAATTAAGTTGCATGTTACTGGTAATGATACATAAAGTTGCAGATGTGTCCAAGATGGATGGATTTGGACTCAGGACTCAGGAAATGGTCTGGGGAACACGTATAAATGGCCAAAATCTTTAAACAAAAGAACTGTTCAGTACTGGAAACTTCATGCGCTTCCTGTTTTGGCATTCTACACAGTATTTTTGATATTTTTGAGATCTTCTAAATTAAAAAATTCTCGAACATTTGAAAGTTTTCTAAAATAGTTCCGCAAAGTCTGTGTTCTGGCGGATCTGTGAAATCCGCTTCAGAACCAGGTTCGACTTCGGGCCCATCTCTAGTTAATAGTAGGTCAAGAGGATTAGAAGAGGTGCTCTCTAAGTTGGAATCAGAGAAATCATTCCACCATTAGGCAGATTAAAAATAACTAGAATCAAAGTAACAAAACAGTTCAGTTAAGAAGTGATCATGTAATGCCAGAAACCAGAAATAAAACAAAGATATCACACCCAGAAAATATCACTATGAATAAATTAAAGGGTCCCAAAAGTTGTTTTAAAGGGTAAATATTGTAAAACATGTTTCTATAAAGTCATAGATCACAAGTTACCTACACTTGTTCCTATGATGTATTAACCACCAACTGTTAATAATACATTGTTTGTATTGTTTGGGCTCTGCTATTTACAAAACTGTTTTAAAATAGGGCAACCATTGAATAGTTCATTAGTACAGTATCGCTTACAACATAACAAAACCACAAGGCAACTAGGTAAAGATCTGTTATCTTTACCTAGTTAAAATACAACAATGGTTGGGCATGGGTTGGAGATAAAATACAGAAACATCAAACCACATGAGAAGACATTAAAAGACAACTACACCATAAAAATTAACTTTTGAAATATGCTTGTGAAAGTTCTCATTCATCCAGGTCATGCAGGGGTGTCCCTAGGGTTTTTGGTACCTGAAACAACTTTTGAATGGCACGGAAATGGCTGTGGAAAAGTGGGTGTGGCTTATTTGCTGGGTATGGCAAAAGTTTTGATAATTTTGTATTTTAAAACAGTTATTTATACAGTTATCCATTGTTATAACACATAAAATCACATGTTGGTGCAAACGCTACATTATATTAGAAATCCCTGCCGTGCTTTCTCTAGAAAAAAGATGTTGGCCAAAAGATTGGATCTAAAGCTAACCTAACCATATGAAATTCCTTTTAGCAATATCCAACATAGCCTTAGTGAATGAAAAATATTTTAAAAAACATCTGCAACTAAGTACATGATTGGTAGAGCAATCTGGTAAAATCTGTTTCCCCATCATATATGTTATTTAGACAAATTTATTAAGAGTCATTTAGTTCAATCTTTTCGTCAAAACCTTTCTATACCATGAAACAAAACTAAGTTAGAAACAGATTGATCACACTTGATATGTTCAAAATAGTAAAAATGTGTCTTACTATATCATTACAATGCAACAAAAATATTAAGTTAAATTCCATTCTTATCTTGTACCATCTTCTCTTTTCTTCAGCAAGAGGGGCATTAAGTTGTATTGTGGGCCTGAACACAAATGGACAAATGGGCCCTGCACACAAAGATGGGTCCTGCACACAAGATGGGCCCTGTGCACAAGGGCGCCCCTGTGCAGAAGATGGGCCCTGCGCACAAGATGGGCCCTGCGTACAAGAAGGGCCCTGTCTGTGACTTACACAGATTAACAGACACACTCAGACGGACACACACAGATAGACACACAGACATATACACACAGAGAGACACAGACAAACAGACACAGACAGACACAAAGACAGACAGACACAGACACATACAGATACTCAGACACACAGTCAGACACACACAGCAACACAAATCCTCTCTCTCTCGTCATTTGGGGATTCTCCCCATAGGTCGCAGCACTTCACCTTGGCTGGCAGCCAGAGAATTGAGGAAAAGCTACAGTGGACTTGTCTTCCTGGCTAATTGGCTCCATTGAGCTCTGGTCATGTAAGTGACGTAACACTTACACACAGGTCAAAGTCTTACGTCCCTTACGTGAATGGAGCACAATGATTGGTTCCATTGAGCTCTGGTCGTGGAGGTGACATAACACTTATGCGCAGGCGTAAGTCTTAAGTCACATACGCAACCGGAGCTCAATGGGAGCAATCATTAAGCTCTGGTTTCGCTAGTCATCTGAATGGATTTCTCAATTTAGAATGAGTTCCAATTAATATATAACAGCAAAGTGTTAAGCTGAATACACAGCATCCAATAATTTGGCCCAAGCAACCGACATTTCAGTGTATCAGACGAACACACGATCAGACGTGTCCAAAAATTATGTGCAATCATGCAGTCCTCAATCGTCGATCAAGAGGTACTCTATGACTGCACGGCTGCTTTTGCCATGACTGACAGACCTTCGTCTTGGCCAACCGGTCGGTTGGGATGAAGGGCTGGCACATGTGTAACCATCTTTAGGGACCTTCTGAATGCAAGGCGTTGATTGCATTGAGGCTAAGGCTGGGTACACACGATGTTTTCAGCTGACCGCCCCATAGTAACGTGTATCGGCAGGAAATATCGCGTTGGGTGAGTGACTGTCAGATGAACGGCCACCCGAAACCTGTCAGTAAATCAGGGCCCATCATGCGGTTTCCTATGGGACCGAACAATCGGTAGCGCAAACAGTAGGCTGCGGCCAATATTGCCATGGCCAAAAGTCATTCACCCGGCCGAGTGCTCGCTAGTAGCGAATGCTCAGTCGCGACAAAAAATCCCTTTGTGTATATCTAGCCTAAGAAGTGTTATCGAAACTATCCAGGGTAAGGCATTAAAACAGCATTGTTCATGGCAGCCCCAGGTACTTTGTATTTTAACTGTTCTTGAAAACTGTATACACATTATAGTTCTTTTTTAACACCTGACACCACATGTATTTACATCCCATCTTCAACAAAAAGACTTACATTAACAAGTACAATTGATTATTTTACTCTCCCAATTGTGTGTCATCATTTCTAGTAGTAGTAAGCAGCTGATGCAGTAAAAGGTGCCAAGGTTTGCCAGTACTATTGCCAGTACTAATCAGATGTTATCTAACTGCAGGAACAATTTAAAAAGCTAACATATTATTGGCTGCTTCAAATGTATAGCACTGCCAAACTTTTGCACCACTATTTTCATCAGTTTTTAAAAGTGTTATTTGCTGTTCATTAGCCTTTCCTCTATTCCACAGAATTCCATTTTTATTAGTTATTAAAGGGACAGTTCAGTGGAAATGATCAATATTCTTTAAATTGTTAGTTTGTGTAATGCCTTCTTAGTTATTCTACATATTATCTCCCATTTTGAAAAATCAGTTGATTTCATACCCTTTGCTCTTCCCTGCTGTTGACATTAGTGAGCTGCCATTTCAGGGTCTAACTGTACTTCTTCTTCCCAGGATGCACCATTTCCTTGGAATGTTCCTAACAGTAATTTCTACTGATTAGCTGTTGGATGGGTCAAACATGCTCAGATCTCTACTGAGCAACTGAATCAACCCAGGCGCTGGGTCAAGGGCAAAACCATAACGGTCTCTAATAGGCGTCCTGCAAACAGGAAGTCAGTATTTCGGTTGCATTTATTTATACACAGACAAAATGCTGAAAGGGCATGTTAACGTCACTGGGATAGAAAAACACTGCTCTTTTTTCTGAAAAGCATATGTATTTGCACTGAACTTCCCCTTTAAAGGAAAACTGTATTGTCTAAGCTCTGCCCCACCTCAGCCTGGGATCTGTCCAATGAGAAAAAGCCCGTCTTGCAGAACGTGTCTTCCAATTGGTTAGGCCCTGGAGCAACAACCATATTTCCTTTTTATTGTTTTATTCAAGTTTTACTTATACTTAAAATACATTTTCTTCTCATTGTAAAAAGATGTAAAAATGCACTATTAAGAAATGTACATGGTAACAACTGCCTGAAGGAAAAGCCTGTACAATATAGGCAATGTTTGATTTAATACGACAGGTCCAAATATCTTGCAACCTTTATATCAATTTTACTGACTTAACAAAACAAATATTGTGGTGTCTAAGTGTCATTCATACCTTCTTCTATTTAATTAATTTCAGCAGTTATGGTGTAGATTAGGACAAAGATATTGCCATGGCAACTTGCCTTTTATTTTCTCTACACTAATTACTATAACTCTTACCAGCTACATTATTTGAATTTCTAATGAGTAACTGCAAGAAAATGCTTCATTAACCACCCCTCGTCATAAGAATTTTGAGAAGAAAGATACATGTAAATAGCTTTTGGCTTATTTAAATGCTTACAAGTGGGAACATGTCTGTTTTGAAAGTATACTGAATTAATATCCCTAAAGTACTTCTGTTTAGTTTTTATATCATTTAATCACATTGAATAATACACTGGAGCATCTATAAAATTACACTATGATGTTTAAACTGGTTTCTTGGTTTATTTTATTTCCATGGGCACTTTCTTTTTCTTTGATTTTTGGAGAGATAAAGTTGGTAGCACTTGGTAAGGTTATTCATTGTTCTTTGTGGGGTTTTTTTGTGTTGTGTTATGAAATGCTAGCAATATAATTCTAATTCAAATGAATTCCAATTAAAACAGTTCATCAGGTTTAAAGGTCAAAGTGCAATGCATATTGGATGTATAGCCAAATAATGTTTCTGTAATACTATGGAGGCACTATAACCTATCAGGGCTTGTTATAGTTTCAGCAGATAAATGAAGGAAATGATCCTCAAAGCAGGTCTTAAATCAATCTAACAGGTATTGTTTATTAGTGCAAACTTCACCACACTACATGTTTCAGACCCACTGGTTCTTTGTCAAGTGTACATGATTATGCTGTAAACAGGGCAGATCCCAACAGCAGGTGGCTATACAGAAGACCGGAGCACTATTTATATAATTAAGGAGGACTTGTTATAGTTATAGACCTGAAAGTTGCTTGAGTTTCCTGGAAATTCTTCTTCTTCTACAGTTTCTGTATCACAGCAGTTTAATTGATTTCCAAGACCCCTATGAGAGGTTTTCCATGTGCTCAGATCCCTGGGTAAGCACTTTAGTCATTGGCCATAACATCAGGCTTACCTGCCGATTCTTCTCTAAGCATACACCAAAGCTCTTAGATGTACGTGATGCTCAGGGGAACTGCAGTATAGAAAAGATAATCAATGCACATTCCTAGGCCCCATATAATATCATATTATCTGAACACTGGCATACTTTAGAAACAAAGGGGTTTTAGTATACATTACTGTGATCACATGAATGAAAAGCCTTCCAACCACGTCAAGGTAACCCCAGTCTGGAAGGTCCTAACTTGTGTATTTGTTTGTATTTATTGGGAGGCCTGGTCAAGCCTCCATGTGGTAATAGCACCCCCAACACACCACTTTTATGGGAGGTCCTATGCCTTTAATATAAAGCACTGGATGGGGAAGTGAAAGCCAAGGGGCTGGGAGGGGAAGTGAGAGAGCCTGTTATATGGATCCAGTGTGTAAGAATGAGAAATGCAAAAGTTTGCTAATCATAATTGAAGTAAAAGATTGGATTTTAGGACCTTCCAGACTGGGGTTATCTTGACATGGTTGGAAGTGTCAAGAACTTACCTGCCGCTCCGGTCCCGCTGCAATTCCGGGTGGGCAGCGTTATAGACGTCATGACGTCACAACGCTGTCACGCAGGGCGGCACGAGAATTCAAAAACCGGCGTCCTCCTGGACCCAGTGCCTGATAGTAGCGATAGCTACCTCCCCGGCTCCTTGTACTTACCTGCCTTGGATCCTGTTCCTCACCTGCACCAACTACTTACCTAGCCTGCTCCAGAGACTTACCTTGCCTGTTCCAGAGACTCCTTGCCATACCTGCACCAACTACTTACCTAGCCTGCTCCAGAGACTTACCTTGCCTGTTCCAGAGACTCCTTGCCATACCTGCACCAACTACTTACCTAGCCTGCTCTAGAGACTTACCTTGCCTGTTCCAGAGACTCCTTGCCATACCTGCACCAACTACTTACCTAGCCTGCTTCAGAGACTTACCTTTCCATACCAGCATCTGTGTTTACCTTGCCTGTTCCTGAGACTCCTTGCCAGTTCCAGTATCCTGCCTTCTCTCCAGCAGCACCTAGCCGCCATTCCTCAGCCTACACTTCCCAGCAGTCTCTTCTATCCTGTTCTGCAATCCCATCAGCCATCGTAGCGCCTCCTCCAAAAGCGTAAGTACCGCGGCCTCCCGGACGTTTATTGCAGGAAGGCTTTTCATTCATGTGATCACATATGATATTGTATGGGGCCTAGGAATGTGCATTGATTATCTTTTCTATGTTTGTATAAATGTTTGATCAGATCAGTAGCACTTCTGCTAAATGTAGTTGTAAATTAGCCTAATTGGAGTGCTTCCACAATCCTTGTACAGGGAACTGCAGTAACATGAAAACTATAAAGTGGATTTCTAGGAAACATAAGCACCTTTAAGATCTAGATAGTCATGTTGTAGTTAAAATTATTCGTATTCACCACAAGAAGTTCCAGATTTACAGTTGCTATGGTGGTAGGGCTTAGAAGCACAGGATACTGATTAGCTTTATAGGTTAATGTGAGGTGGGGTTAAAAGAACAAAAAGCTTACCACAGAGTATAAAATGAAATAGAGCCTTTTTATAGCAGAAGGTACCTCACAGCCTAATGTTATTATCATTGCCCTTATAATTTAACATATAAACACATATTTCTCCCTCTTAGCTTACCTAGAGAAATAGGTGGAGACATGCATCATCCTTTATATCCTCTTTTCTATATACACATCACTTCCTGTGTAGCATACAGGAAGTTTTTTTGATTGATGAAGACTGTCACATGTTTTACAAACAGCACATCATTGGATGTTATTCTGACATTACCACTTCCTTTCAGTATTCACAAGGAGACTCCTTAGCAGTCACAGGGATGTGGTTTAAGCTCCCATTTTGACTATCCCATATTAAAAATAGAAATCTCAGCTCTTTTATAGTTTATATATTTTGTATAAGTTGTAAATTTTGTCTAGTACCTAATATAGTTCAGTGCTATACTTTATATACATTTATTGGTTATTTAAATGGTAATAAACATTTGGTTATTTAAATGGTAATAGTGCGATAGTACACGCAGACATATACACCTTTCCAATATGTAATATCATATACCCCCCGCCTCATTGGTAGCTCCTAAAAACTCAATGCAATCCCCTTAAAGGGTATCTCCACTGCTAAAAGTCACCTGGGTTGTAAGGATAGATATATGGATGGTGGAAATGTACCTGCAGTATCCTGTGTCTTTGAGCAGTAGTTTAGAAGAAATCCAATGAGTTTGTCCCAGAACGCTGTGGATGGTGCAGGTCCGCCCACTTTCATTGACTGCCTGCATGTAAAATGTCCGACGCGCTTTTTCCTTTAGTGCATGCGCAGAATGTGAGAGGATCCGTCGGGACTGCTGTCTGGTCGATTCGATTCTACACACACACACACACACACACACACACACACACACACACACACACACCCTCCCAAGCTACCGAGTTCACTGCTAAATGGAGGAATAATCACATGACCATAACAGCAGCTTGCTGACCTCACTAATTAATGGAGGAGTAATCAGGTACTACCTTTTTCTCTCTCCCACTCCCTCCCATACCAGATTGCCTCATATTCCCAGCATCCCCTATGAAATCAATCTTAAGTTAGACACAAACAAATCTTATTAAAACAACACAAGTTCCCCTGTATTTGTTACAGTAGTGTGGGAAGAGGGTTTACTTTTCCTCCCCTGTCTCTCTGCATAATCAGCTGGAAAAATGAACTTAGAGAGTCAGGGAGGAAAGGATTTCTTACTGCAGCCAAGTGGGTGTGTCTGCTACCATGATGATGCACATTGAGTGACAGCACTCCCAGCACAGGGGAAGACACACCCCCAGGAACCTGCACAGCTTTCCCATGCTGCTGCCATCAAACGAAAGGGAATTCTGGGGAAAAAAAGGTAGGGGGAGGGTTGGGGGATGGTGTACTTTAAAATAAAACAAAAAAAAAAAATGCTTTTTCCTCAGTGGAGATACCCTTTAAGAAGATATAAAAATATTTATATAAAATAAAGGATAAAAGGTAAACCAACAGCACTCCACATACATCAAGGTGTGTATAAGGTGCACACACAGGTGAGGCCTACCAGCAGTCTTCAAACTCCATATAGAAAAAAAGTCCAGATTGTGCAGCACTATATAAAAAGTATTTAAAGAGAACATAGTTACATTGTGTTACACTAGGCGACAGTTCGGGACCATCCACTCCCTTTCTCAAGCCTCAACATAATTTTGTTGCTATATAGCTGATTGATTAATGTAGAAATATTCTGCCACGGCTCCCTTTATAATGTTGCTTATCTTCGGTAAGTATCATAACAATTTATGAGACTGGATTGTATTTTTTTTAGGGTTCTCTGGTGAAAAGACATGAACTTTGAAATGGACTTATATTTATTACCTAATATTTTAAGTAGACAATTAAACGTAAAACCCTAATATAGTATTTAGATGTCTCTTTAATAGATATTTTTACACATTAAACATTTAAGGTTTCTTTATGCCGGATTAAAGGGACACTATACAAAAAAATTACTTTGCCTCATCTTAATCTATAATTGAACACATGTAAGTAGCACTTACTCTGATTTGCGTGTGTTGCTGCGTGCCTTCAATCCAGCACACATTTTGTTTAGGAGCAGTATCCCCCCTCCCTCTTTTAACCACTCCCACTTCCATTCATTTTTCCCACAAACGAACCGTCAAGCCGGCACACAGCATTCCAACTGTCAAAACTGTCACCATTCCAGCTACAGTAAAACTACTCACAAAAGAATAGTTTTTGAGAGCAAGGAACTTGATTGACAGCTAAAATATAAGAAGTTTTAGATTGGATATGTAAAGAAATAGGGGGCTGATCAACAAAAAAATGATTGGTTGGGAAGAATTATAGTTTACAGTTATTGTTAATTTAAAATAACCTATTTTTCGGTATAGATCGTTGTGTGTGTTGTCCCAAACACACACAACGATACAGGTACTTCAGTAGCCAGGCACTTTTTTTAGGAAAAACATACAGTTTCCCATCTAAAATGGTGTTTATTGTCTCAAGTTATAACACCTAGCAGGGGAGGTGATATAAAAAAGAAGCTACTTCAGGAGGAACATGTTTGGATCAAAAACTTAATATCTTATGTCCAGTAGGTTTGAATTAGTCATGTTCAGTAAAACCAAAATGTATCCCCTGAAATATACACCTGTATAACCAGCCTTGCAAAAGAAGAAGCAAAGGACACAGTAATGATTAAAATAATAAACCTAACAAAGAGCACACTTCTTCCCTGTAACTTTACTAGCTCTACTGTTGCCTCCTTACTCTCCCGGGATTAGTTTCTTTAGAAAATACTCCTATTATTTCCTGCCTGGGTCCTTTAACTGATGCACAAAATGTCCAGTATGGTAAAATAAATGCTGTTGCAAATTTGTTTTATAAAATACTAATAAATGTAACAATGGACCTTGTAGGTTGTTGGCATTCTGAGATTAATTAAGTTAATGTGCCATGTACATACTTAAGTATATTATCTAAGGACCCTACCTTAGATGCAAGATTATATAAAAACTGACAGTTAAGCCCGTCATATAAACGGGCGCTAGACATTAAGAGAGTCTCTCTCCTCTGGATCGGGGAACTGCAATCCTCCTCTCCCCGGATCGGGAAACTGCAAACTTTCGCAATTTCTGATACGTTCCCCACACGCATTAGTCTGGCCAAGCAAGAGACACTCCCCTTCTCAGACATCTCAGCACACGCACAGAGAAAAAGCCAAACAGATCCACAGACGCAGGTTTAGCCTTTTATTATATAGGATGGATTGTACAGATCGTTGCAACATATTTGGTCCTAGAATGTCCTTTGATGCAATTATTCCATGGTCTGTCCATAAAGGAGAAATGCCACCTTTAGGCCTATTAAGTTTGATTGATATTATGTTGCAGCCACTTGTTAAAAGATACACTCATATGTGAAGGGGGCTTCAGTAATATTGAGTATGGGTTTACCTGGAAAGTAATATGCTAATAAAGTAATTATGCTACTAAATGGAAAGTTTTCATTCTTGAAAGTATTAATTGCAGAATTATTTTCCCATTGGAATAGAAAGAAATTGGTTTTGACTTTGGCAATTGTAGTGATTTATTAGGGAGAATGAAATCAGGAGGAACTCCAATGAGTGCAGATATAACTTTTCCCCCTCAGTTTCTAAAATTGTGATGATTATTTTAAAGCATTTGCCCATTTTGTGTGGTGATTTAGACCTTCACAAAATGATCCTGTACGGAAGAAATATGTGCCCAAAAGAGTGAAGAGCTTAAGAAATGTCTTAATCTATTGTATGACACAGATGAGTTGAAATATGTGTGGATAGATGAAGAGGCATGTACTGTATAATGTGGAGGTAATAGGTATGTATCTCACCAGGTCAACGTTGAATGGTCCTCAAACAGGAAAGATTTATATATAACAAAATTTTGAGTAACTATAACACAATGAGAAATGTTTTTCAAAAGTACTTTTATTATTTCATTATAATGCTGCTAATATGTTCCATCTCCAAAACTATAATTTAACCCACTATGCCCCACTCTGTAGAGTAATAAAATCCTACCTTACATCCCTGCTACAAATGGCTGCCCTGCTATGCCCTTAAAGTCCCAAAAACTGGCCACCAGGAGCCTGGCAGAGTCCATATAAGACTCTGCCTCCTGTCTTTCCTCGGGAGAATTTTGCCATGCGCCACTGCAGCCCTCCCCCCCCCTCTCTCTCCCTCCCTCCCTCCCCTCCCTCTCCCACCCGTTTTGCTCTCCCTCCCCCTAGCATAAAACCCCTTTGCTGTGTGTGGGGCTCCTCCCCCAACCCCAACCGTCATATTATTTTTTACAGAAACTCCCTTGATCAATAACTTACCTTACCTCCCCCCCCCCGCCATTCTGGATGCTGGAAGCCACGTCCATGGTTGACTGCCTCTCAGCCAATCACGATGCGGCTGCCGGTCCGGCCCCCTGCTTGTATGTGTTGTATTTTTGGTCTCTACTTGCACTTTAATATGGATGTACAACAGCCCAATTTTCTATTATTGAGTGTTACATTGAAGGTTTGACCAAGCCTTCTGGGAAATTGTACTCCACCCAGAGTTAGGTCATGTGCAAAGTACTTTAAACTAGAGCGTCAGCTTCAAGCATCCAGGCCACACAGGAGAAGCTGTCAGCTCATGTAGCCAAAAAGGCAAGTACCAGTAGAGGTAAGGACCCAGTTAAAGAAAGCAACCTTGACGTGGTGACTGAGCTTAAAATAATTCATAATTTTGAACTACCGTATATACTCGAGTATAACCGAGTTTTTAAGGTTTAAAAAATACCTTAAAAACCGGGCCCGGTATACTCAGTTCATAGGGAAAAAAAGCACGAAGATTGGTATATATAATAGAAGCGGTACCTCACTGTGGAGCAATCGGAGTCCAGGAGAAGGATAAAGTAAGTAGTCCAGGAGAAGTGAGACCGGGACCAGCACCGAAGAGGCAGAGCGTGCGGAACGTACGTAACTACGTGCCCACGAGCTTACGCATCAGCCAGTCCTCCAGGACTAGAGAATGGAGGATCCTTCACGGAGCCGGACCAGAGAACCAGAGAATGTCCAACAACCTGCCAGCACTCAGCCCTCTGCTAGTAAGGAGGATGCTCTTGTGTATGGGGTGGCTTGGGTGGGCTAAGTCTTCCTTATGCGGTGGAGGGGGGGATGGCTGATGGGTGGCACTTGTGTTAAATGCATTTACAGTAATTTATTATTTAAGTTCATATGGTGCATAAGCCAGGTAATATTCTTTTACTGTGGGGAGCATTACAGTTCTAAATATCTTACCACTTCATGTGGTAAGATAACTTCCAGTATTACAGTATGGTATTGGGGCTCCTATACTGCTGTATTAGTGTTCATATTTTCTACCCTCGTTTATACTCGAGTCAATTATTTTTACTAGTTTTTCGGGTAAAAGTAGGTACCTCGGTTTATACTTGGGTCGGTTTATACTCGAGTATATACGGTAATTGCTTTTATTTATCCAGGGTTTAGCAGACGGTTGTTAGCAGCAACCTTATGGAGTTATAGCCAATATGCAATTAGAATTGTTTGTGCGCTAGAATTCTATTTATTGTATGTATTATGTTTGGTCTCTAGTTGCACTTTAATATGGATGTACAACAGCCGAATTTTCTATATATTCTGCGTTTTAGAATGGATGCATTCCATACAAGCAATCTCTGTTAACAGAAGCCAATGAATTTGAACTTTACTATGGTGAAGCAGTCAAATCTGATTGTCATTACTGAATGTTGTTGTAATTTTTTCATATCTCCAGACGTAACAAAAAATGCTTACATATAGAGTGCAAAGGCTTGCAAAGGACAAACTGCAGCAATACTGAAAAACTCAGTTGTACAGCCCTATGCTAATCAGGGAACCAGTCCGAGCAGCCCACCAGCTCTATAAGCTGCAATCATTTTTTTTTTTTTTTAAAGGGATTCAAATGAAATGAATATGAAAACATAATTAGCCTGTATAAATGAAAATGACACATGACTTTCTGTTGCCACACTTCTGTTCCACGTTTCCCTCACACAGAATGCAATTAATGAGCACTGACAAAGAATATCTGTCATCATGCATTAAAACATGCTTATACTTTTACTACATAGCTATGTGAAATGAACAAAGATCATGTATGTGGAAAATTAGGGAAAACCTAAAATGATTATCAATAAGTAAGTGATAATCAATAATTAATCAATATGTCAGTCAGAGGAGAGTGTGTCATTTCAGCAGATGACCACTGGAGGGTGCAGGTATACCCAAGGTCCTAAGTCCAATTAAATGGCAAAATATCAACTTTTGAACAATAAATATACTTAATTCACAAAAGCTTTTCTATGCATGGTGGATGTTGTGGATAAAGGATGAGTAAAATAGGATGACAGACGGACAGATGTCATATACAAATCTTATGTGCCCTGTTTAATTGGCTTTTCTCTCCTTTTAAAAGTTTTCTCTCAGTAGAACAGAAAACCCTTTCTCGTGCCAAGCAAAATCCAATATCGAAAAAAAATTCTGTGCTATTTAAGGCACAATATACTAGGAAAGTAATTACACCTAGTTAAGTGTTTGCATCTTTGAAAAATGCTAATTGTTTAATCTTTTCAATTGATGTTCTCGAGTTATAATTTGTGTGTTTAAAAAGCCCTGGAGATCATTTTCTTTGGATGGAATGAATCAATCACAATTTTGCGTTCATATATCTTCCACTTATATCCAGCTGATTTTGGAGTTTGTTTAGTTTAATTAGCCCCCCCCCCATAATGTTTAATACAATTTTCTATCATTAATATTTCTTTTAACATGTGTTAAATAGCCATTTTCTAGTCTTAGGGAGCATAAAGTAAGAAACCATTTTTCTAGAGAAATTTTCTAAATTTTTCTATTTTTTTTAGGTGAAACAGGAAGCTAGGCAAACCTTAAAGAACCTTTTTCTGTCTCTCTCATCCTTAAAGAGCATGTATGCTCAGAAACGGGAGATCAGAAGAGGCATGACCAGCAGTCACGGCTGTGATTGGCTGAAAGTAGCATATTCAGAAGTAGAGAAGGCTGAAACTCAACGTTTTGTTCCATTTTCGGATTGGCGAAAATCCGAAAACGGAACGAATTTTCGATTATTATCGAATGTTCGAGGCTATATAGATTATTTTCTAAAATAACCTTGAACTTTCGAAAATACGATCGGAGACTACTTTGAGTTTCTGGTTGCATTATCGAGGATTATCGAACATTCAAGGATTTTTCGAAATTATCGAAAATAGCCTCGAAAATTCATATAATCGTAAATGCGCTCGAAGTCCCGAATCACGGACGATCCATCTGGATTTGGACAGATCATTCGGATTTCGAAACCAAGGGGTTCCATGTTGGATCCGGGTCCGAGCCAGTCCAGGATCCCATCTTATTCAGAATGAGCCGATGGAACAAAGGGCAAAGTACAGTAATGGCCCGATTTAAACATATGAGTGACTATGGCATTTAGGGTTGGGGGGGCTACAGTGTGGACATTTTTTTAAAAAGCTAAATGAGTGATCCAAGAGAGGAGGGAGTGGGTAGAGAGCCCCAAAGTGCATGCCAGAGTCCTCTTTCAGAGGACAAGAAGGAGGCAGAACCTTTTTTATGGAGCAGAGGAGAAAGGTAAGGATTTTATTTACACTACACAGTAGGGCCAGCAGTGGGGGAAATTTAGTTTGGGGGGTGTACGTGCCCTTAATTACTTCTTCATTTTACTCCTTTTTTAAACTTTTATTCAATGACCTTGTTTACAAATAAACATTGGGAAATAAGATGAAAAGGCAAATAATACAATACAAACTAAACAAAATAGAGACAAATGTCATCAGGCAAAGTTACCAAGATAATTTCCATAATATACCTTTTAGAATCATGTTAAAGGGTCACTATACTCATTGAAACAACTTTACATTTTATAAAACTACAATTTGAGAGTATTAAAATGGTGTTATTCACATATTTATCGTGCTGCTTTATCATTAAATTATTCATGGTAAAGGGTATCTCCACTGGGGAAAAAATTTGCCATTTAGCTTTATTGAAAAATGGGAGGTAAAGGAGCTGTCTCTTACCTCCAGTTCTTCAATAAAACCTGCAGTAGCCAGGAGAGAATGTAAGGTACTTACCAATCATTCACTCCTCCACTGCGCAGTCTGAAAGGCCCCAACGTCTTCTGACTCTTCTTCTGGACCTGTCAGATTACGTGGCGGAGAAGTGAGCAATTGGGTAAGTTCCTTACCATCTCTCCTGGCTCCTGCAGGTTTTATTGAAGAATGGAGGTAAGACACAGCTCCTTTACCTCCCGTTCTTAATAAAACTAAAGGCTTTTTTTTTTCTCAGCGGAGATACATTTAAGTGCTCCTAATTAATCCCTTCCTCATTGCCTTCTTATAGTTTCTGCGCCACTTATTGTTCTGCACAGCTCACCATGGACACTGCTCTGCTAACACATCTCCCCCTTCTTTTTTTTGCCGAATTTCTTAAATGTTGCAGAAAGTGTGCTGGCAGGCAGCCAAAGATCCTAGTAAGAGGTCAGGGATGGAAACATTATAATTCTTGTTCTGGAGTGACAGGTAAATGATGTGGTTTTCAGATGTCATTTTTCAGCTTAGATGTTTCGGTGCCTTTATGTTTGCCAAGTTGTTACCTGGGATACAATAACTTGGTATCGCTATTGTTACACTCATATCTGGATTGATACTATATTTGTCTACCAAGGCAGAGTGTGGCCATTTTGAGCTACAAAATATAGGGTGTTCTACGGCTATGTACAATCTGTATTTATAATTATATTTAAAGCCAAAGGAAGACAATCTCCTGTGGCCTGGAGTAAAAGTTAGAAAGATTCCCCAGTTGTACACTAGATCCTGATATAGGAAGAGGTCCAATCAGTGGGGGAAGTGGTGGATCAAGCCCTTCTCACAGCTGAGTTTGTCAACATTGGATGGACCCACCATTGCGTGTAATCTACCTGTTCTACCCAATACATAAAGAGGGTTTAGAAAATAGAGGAAAGGAGAGAAGGGTGGTGGAGAAAGATATAACCACAGATATAAAGACATTTCGGTTGTAGTCAAATATAGGATAACTTTTAGTGTTTATACTTCCTTTGTACAAAGATTAATGAGATGCTCGCTGTAAGCTGTGCCCTCGTGCACATGCACGCACCCCTGCAGGTCTACACAGACAGGTTAAAGTGTTGCACACACAAGAATCTGCTGGAATCTGCTGGAAATCCCCTCTGTGATTCAATATTGTGTTTGCTCCCATGGGTAAATTCCAAAGGGTATCCTCTGGGTAGTAAAGAACATGGGTGGTGAGTAGTTAAAATGGGTAACCCCAGTGGTAAGTGAGGCCCTCAGAGCCCAGAAAAAGGTTAAGCTGAAGGAACAGACAGACATGTCTGGGTATATTTGAATGGGTGTCCCTTCATGAGTGAGGGCGGAGATATTTCTGTAGTGTGTCAAGATTGACATTTTTTGGATGTAATAAACAGAGTGGTAAAGGATAACTTTGGTCTCCAAACACATGTCATTTAAAGAGCTCTATAATACTTAAACAAACCTAGGATAGTGTCTCTAGCTTCTCTGAGTCTCAAGTTATGGGCTTTTAAACTTGTACACAGACAGTCAGGAGTGACAGTGAGTGACAGCCAATGATGTGTGCTGTACATAAAGCCCCACACCCCAAAAAAGCTATTTAAAGGATAATATACTGTAAACATTTTTAAAACTTTTTAAAAATAGAAGTACCTGGGGCAGCGAGGTAGGATTGTATTCTAACTCACAGTTATTATCATTCAGGAGCTACAGCACATACAGTTTTCATTTGCCAGTTAGACCTGGACTAGTTCTGTATTAAGATAGTGCTGAAGCCAGGGAGATGGAAGAATCAATTTTCTTTAGGCTGGTGCTGCTCACAGAAAGAAAATTTGGAGTTAGGAATTACCAGTCCTATATCCCTGTCCCATGTACTTTTCATTGTAACTGTTTTTTTTAAAGAAAACTTTATATACACGATAGATCTACTTGCTAGAAGCATGATCCTGGAGTCCTTTTAAAGGCAGGAATGTGCTCTTGCACGGAGACCCAATTTACCTTTGATTGTCCAATTGACACAACTGGAGGTAAAAAGTGTTTGTGAGTTCATGGTATATCTGTGGTATTCAGTTACATCAACCAGACTTGAAAGGGAATGTCCACCCCCAAACTATAATTCCCCCTCAACACTGGCCCCACTCTGTAGTAAAAAAAATCCTTACCTTACATCCCAGCTCCAAATGTTTCTCCTGTAGTCCCCCCCAAAGTAAAAAAAAAGTTGCCACCAGGAGGATAGCAGAGTCCATATAGGCATAGTCCCCCAGCCCCAACTGCTATATTTTTAATGTAAGAAATCCCCGATCTTTACTTACCTTCCTCGTTCCTCCGCCATTAGATCTACTGGCAACACGTCCGTGGTTGGTTGCCTCTAACCCAATCACAGACACGCTGATGGTCCTGCCCCTCTGCTTGCATTTTCATCCAGCAGTGTGGCAGAAGAAAGAAGGAAGGTAGTAAGTGTGGGGAAGTTTCTTACATTAAAATATAGCGGTTGGGGCTCTGAGACTAAGCCCTACACTATATAAAAAATTTAAAAGAAGGGTGGACATACCCTTGAAGTTTAGTTCTTGGAGGTATAAAGATCTAATTGATAAAATTCAGTCACCATTGGTTACAAAGGTATGCACTGTCCCTAAACAGCTGGAGTAAAACAAAAATGGCATTATAGGAAGATGAGTTGTGGAGTTGAAGTCCCCCACCCCTATTCTGGGATGTTTTTTCCCATTTTTTTCATTTGTCTTGCAAATTAGTTGCCCTCTCTGTTGAAAATATTTACCTCCCTATACTCAAAACAACATCATTACACTAAAACTTTCCTACTTAGTTGGCCTACTGTGTGAAGCCATGTGTTTGTTGAGGGGCTGTTTTATCTTAGTGAAACCTAGTGATAACTAGTTACTCTTTAGTCTTTTTGTTCTGGCAGTTCAGAATTTGCCCACTAGAGGTATGTAAAAGTATAAAAGGGAAGCCGACATGTGCTCAGCCCTCTCTTTCTGCTTCCTGGAGTTCCTCCAGAGGATAGGGGAGAGCCAGCGGACCTTGATAACAGGTAGGCCCAGTAAATGTGAGATTAGATTCAGTTATAGATCACCTCCAGGATGATATAGATAGGAGTTGGATAGCTAGTGAGACGCCTGAGCTCCAACAAAGAGATTTAGTAAGGACTAGAGTTCTGGGTATACCACCCAAGAATGGGACATTGTGCCAGACATAGGGTTGAAGATTCTACACACTCACCTGAGAGCTGGGGTGCCATTTACAAGCTGATTGTTATTAGAGATGTCCGAACTTTGCAAAAAATATGTATTTTCGAAAATACATATTTTCGAAAATTTTCGAAAATACGAGTAATCCTCGTAATTTTGAAAATTTTCGAAAATCCATATTTACAAAATAAGAGAAATCCTCGTATCGAAATTTCTAATCGAATCTCTATTTCGAAAATTTTCGTAAATACGAGAAATACGCGGTTCGGAAGGCGGAAAATCCGAAAAAATCCGCCGTTCGTGAACGGGATAAATCCGCGGCGGATCCAGGTTCGGATCTGCGAACCGGCCATCCTCAATTGTTATTTATGCTGTTTCTGATTCCTCTGGTTTGTGAGTATTTATATGATATCTGTGCCATGCCATGTCACCTCTTTTGTGCTACTTGCAATACTTATTAATATTCTTCTGTTAATAAACAAGATACTGTTTAAGTTCAAGAACCACTGGCACCCATTTATTGCAATGTAGCTCAGCAACAGTGTACACACAATAGAGTGCCCACTGATGTACCAGGTATATTTTGGGAGTCCTCACCTTCTGATGCTCTCCGTACCCAGCAGTGACCGAGACAATTCATCCAAATGTGATAAAGAAGGGGACGCCGCACCAGCATATTTACTGCAACACAAGTGCTGTTATTGCAACACGTTTCGGACTAACACAGTGTCCTTTTCTAAGCAATAGGTGTGGTCATAATAACACATATATATATATATATATATATATATATATATATATATATGCATATGTAAGATCGGCACTCCATTCGGTGGTATCATTATGCCCGGGTGTCCTCCAATAAGTATATAGAAATTCGCATCACGAGTCACTCTCGGGTCTGTATAAAACATAAAATTTTATTCAAGCAGTTTAAAATAACGCTGCAACATCAACGCGTTTTCAGCTCAACAACGAGCAGTCCTCAGGATGTGACGTACAATGTGTGTGTCATAATTTTATAACCCTGTTCCCCAAACAATGCAAGGGAAAAATATAACATTTAACAAGACAGTTAAAAACAACAATTTAAAAACATGATCCCTGCTCGGGTCAAAGAATGCTGTAAACCAGCAAGCTAGAATATAACATATCAATCCCAGATCGGAGGGAAAGCAACAATATAAGTATAACCTCTGAAAAGTCAAAGGTGGTTAAATACTGTGCGAGAGCTAGTACACTATAATACTAAAGAAACAAAAAAGCAAGATACATAAGTGTCCAACTGAACCACAGCAACAATGTATAAAGAGAGTTATCATAAGAAGCAGTGTATGCCAGCTGTTCATTAAGCCCCTTAGGTGCTAAAGGATCCAATTGGTATATCATGTGCTTCCTTTTGTAGAGACAGATTGAGAACATACGTTTAGAAAGGGACGGAATTTGGTAGTTATCTGGTGCATGTTAAGACACACCCAGTACATTGGGTGAGAGTGCTATGACCAAATATATCACAAAGAACAATGCTAAAACTGGCTGTTATAGATGCCTAATTGCATCACTTGCCGGTCTATGCTAACAGGCAAGGATTCTCTCATCCGCATAGTGGCCGTAGAATCCCTATTAGACAGAGATTTTCATGTGAGAGCAGAAATGTGATCTATTTTATAGTCTGCCCTTGTGGGCTATATTATATTGGCAAGACAAGAACATTGTTTAAAGAGAGAATGGCCAATCACCGGTCGTCAGTCAGATCAGCCCTCAATACCAATGAACCTATCACCTCTAAATTTGGCATTTGCGGTTGCCCGAATTTCAGAAATAGGGTCATGCATTATCCTCTTTGAGGTGTATGATCTTTGATGGTCTGACCACACAGGAGGCCCAGCTATGATCAATCATGATAAGTTACTTCTACAAAAGGAAGCACGATGGATATACCAATTGGATACTTAGCACCTAAGGGGCTTAATGAACAGTGGCCTACACTGCTTCTAACTCTTTATACATTGTTGCTGTGGTTCAGTTGGACACTTATGTATCTTGCTTTTTTGGTTTCTTTAGTATTTATAGTGTACTAGCTCAGCACAGTATTTAACCACCTTGACTTTTCAGAGGTATACTTATATTGTTGCTTTCCCTCCGATCTGGGGATTGATATGTTATATTCTAGTTGCTGGTTTACAGCATTCTTGACCCGAGCAGGGATCATGTTTTTAAATTGTTGTTTTTTTAACTGTCTTGTTAAATGTATATTTTTCCCTTTGCAATTGTTTGGGGAAAGGGTATAAATTATGACACACACATTGTACGGTCACATCCTGAGGACGGCTCGTTGTTGAGCCGAAACGCATTGATGGTGCAGCGTTATTTTAAACTGCTTGAATAAAATTTTAGTTTTATACAGACCCGAGAGTGACTCCGTGATGCGAATTTCTATATATATATATATATATATATACCCCTCCTTGGACAGCAACACACACATGTCGGGGATATCGATAAAAACTTGAAAAGTGCATGTGAATCTTAAATACAAATAATTAAAAGACAACATTAAAAGCAACAATACAAAAATTGGTCATTGAACTAATTATGTATACATTTATCTACAAATTGTTATATTTATTATTTAAATATTTATTTAAGAAAGAAAGGGCAGTTATAACTTCAAAACAATGGTCATTAGACTCAATGTGTAATCTACTTGTTTTACTTTATTGTAAATAAAAGGGGAAAGTTTTTAGTTACCTTACATCAACACTGGTAAATAATATAGATAGTCTATAAAAATTAGACACTGAATCTGTCCATTCTCACTGAGAACATTACACACAAATCTATTTGATGTGCTCCAGTTATTTGTAGTTTGTACCCAGCAACAACATTTGTTGCAATAAATGTTAAACTAGATGCAACTAATAAATACATACAGGTGTATGTGAAGGTTCTCATTCATCCAGTCATGGTATATCTGTGTATTCAATTAGATCAACTGGACTTGAAATGTAGTTCTTGAAGACGTTTCGCTAGTCATCCGACTGGCTTTCTCAATTCAGAATGACTTGTACAAGAATCTGTGGCAATTATGTACCCTGGAAAATCCCAATTAGCATATCACAGCCAGGTGTTAAGGGTGGGATAGATATGGCTAGAGGTGTTATAGGAACGCCCAGAGTAAGGTGTTAAACACGCATTGTACATGGCAGACAGTTGGTGTCGAACCCCCCCACCTCTATTTAGGGCTTGGTTTCTTTATTTTCACATAAATGGCCTCCTTAACACCTCTCTTGAACCAGTACGTTCCTTCGCCAGTATGTTAACATTACAATCTTCAAAGGTATGTCCTTTATCCTTAAGATGCAGATACACGGCTGAGTCCTGACCCGAGGAATTGGCTCTTCTGTGCTGGGCCATACGTTGATGCAGTTGCTGTTTGGTCTCCCCCACATACAAATCGAGGCATTCTTCATGCACTGCACCGCATATGATGTCGCTTTTCTTGTGTTTTGGTATTGGGTCTTTGGATGTACCAATTGCTGCCTCAGTGTGGTTGTTCGGTTTAAAGCAGACAGGGATACGATGTTTTTTGAAAATTCTTCTTAATTTCTCAGAGACCCCTGAGGCAGCAATTGGTACATCCAAAAGACCCAATACCAAAACACAAGAAAAGCGACATCATATATGCGGTGCAGTGCAGTGAAGAATGCTCTGATTTGTATGTGGGGGAGACCAAACAGCAACTGCATCAACGTATGGCCCAGCACAGAAGAGCCAATTCCTCGGGTCAGGACTCAGCCGTGTACTGCATCTTAAGGATAAAGGACAACCTTTGAAGATTGTAATGTTAACATACTGGCGAAGGAACGTGACGTGTTCAAGAGAGGTGTAAGGAGGCCATTTATGTGAAAATAAAGAAACCAAGCCTAAATATAGGTGGGGGGGTTCGACACCAACTGTCTGCCATGTACAATGCTGTTTTTGAAACCTAATCTGGGCGTTCCTATAACACCTCTTAGCCACTATCTAATCACACCCTTAACACCTGGCTGTGATATGCTAATTGGGATTTTCAGGGTACATAATTGCCACAGATTCTTGTACAAGTCATTCTGAATTGAGAAAGCCAGTCGGATGACTAGCGAAACGTCTTCAAGAACTACATTTCAAGTCAGGTTGATCTAATTGAATACAACAGATATTATTTAGGCTTGGTTTCTTTATTTTCACATAAATGGCCTCCTTAACACCTCTCTTGAACCAGTCACGTTCCTTCGCCAGTATGTTAACATTACAATCTTCAAAGGTATGTCCTTTATCCTTAAGATGCAGATACACGGCTGAGTCCTGACCCGAGGAATTGGCTCTTCTGTGCTGGGCCATACGTTGATGCAGTTGCTGTTTGGTCTCCCCCACATACAAATCAGAGCATTCTTCACTGCACTGCACCGCATATATGATGTCGCTTTTCTTGTGTTTTGGTATTGGGTCTTTTGGATGTACCAATTGCTGCCTCAGGGGTCTCTGAGAAATTAAGAAGAATTTTCAAAAAACATCGTATCCCTGTCTGCTTTAAACCGAACAACACACTGAGGCAGCAATTGGTACATCCATAAGGGAACACCGGTGCGGCTACCAGCAGTCTTCAAACTCCATATGAAAAAAGTCCAGATTGTGCAGCATATAAAAAGTATTTAAAGAGACATAGTTACATTGTGTTACACTAGGCGACAGTTCGGGACCATCCACTCCCTTTCTCAAGCCTCACACATATTTTGTTGCTTATAGCTGATTGTTTGTAGAAATTTCTGCCACGGCTCCCTTTATAGTTGCTTATCTTCGGTAAGTATCATATTTATGAGATGTTATTGTATTTTTTTTTGGTTCTCTGGTGAAGCAGATTGAATATGGACTTATATTTCATTACCATAATATTTTAATAGAAAAATAAACGTAAAACCCTAATATAGTATTTAGATGTCTCTTTAATAGATATTTTTTACACATAAACATTTAAGGTTTCTTTATGCCGGATTAAAGGGACACTATACAAAAAAATTACTTTGCCTCATCTTAATCTATAATTGAACACAGTAAGTAGCACTTACTCTGATTTGCGTGTGTTGCTGCGTGCCTTCAATCCAGCACACATTTTGTTTAGAGCAGTATCCCCCCTCCCTCTTTTAACCACTCCCACTTCCATTCATTTTTCCCACAAACGAAACGTCAAGCCGGCACACAGCTTCCAACTGTCAAAACTGTCACCATTCCAGCTACAGAAAACTACTCACAAAAGATAGTTTTTGAGAGCAAGGAACTTGATTGACAGCTAAAATATAAGAAGTTTTAGATTGGATATGTAAAGAAATAGGGGGCTGATCACACAAAAAATGATTGGTTGGGAAGAATTATAGTTTACAGTTATTGTTATTTAAAATAACCTATTTTTCGGTATAGATCGTTGTGTGTGTTGTCCCAAACACACACAACGATACAGGTACTTCAGTAGCCAGGCACTTTTTTTAGGAAAAACATACAGTTTCCCATCTAAAATGGTGTTTATGTCTCAAGTTATAACACCTAGCGAGGTGGGGAGGTGATATAAAAAGAAGCTAATTCAGGAGGAACATGTTTGGATCAAAAACTTAATATCTTATGTCCAGTAGGTTTGAATTAGTCATGTTCAGTAAAACCAAAATGTATCCCCTGAAATATACACCTGTATTCTGTTGATTCAATTAGATCAACTGGACTTGAAATGTAGTTCTGAAGACGTTTCGCTAGTCATCCGACTGGCTTTTCCAATTCAGAATGACTTGTACAAGAATCTGTGGCAATTATGTACCCTGGAAAATCCCAATTAGCATATCACAGCAGGTGTTAAGGGTGTGATTAGATAGTGGCTAAGAGGGTTATAGGAACGCCCAGAGTAAGGTGTCAAAACAGCATTGTACATGGCAGAAGTTGGTGTGTCGACCCCCCCACCTATATTTAGGGCAGGCTTGGTTTCTTTATTTTCACATAAATGGCCTCCTTAACACCTCTCTTGAACCAGTCACGTTCCTTCGCCAGTATGTTAACATTACAATCTTCAAAGGTATGTCCTTTATCCTTAAGATGCAGATACACGGCTGAGTCCTGACCCGAGGAATTGGCTCTTCTGTGCTGGGCCATACGTTGATGCAGTTGCTGTTTGGTCTCCCCCACATACAAATGAGAGCATTCTTCACTGCACTGCACTGCATATATGATGTCGCTTTTCTTGTGTTTAGGTATTGGGTCTTTCGGATGTACCAATTGCTGCCTCAGTGTGTTGTTCGGTTTAAAGCAGACAGGGATACGGTGTTTTTTGAAAATTCTTCTTAATTTCTCGGAGACCCCTGCTACATATGGGATGACCATGTTCTTCCTCCTGTCTTGCTTTTCCCCTTCACTGTTGGTATTCGTGTTCTTTTCTTTCCTTCTACTTCTTTTGACAAAGGCCCAGTCTGGATATCCACAAGTTTTAAGGGCTCCTCTGAGATGTTTCATTTCTTTAGCCTTCGCCTCTGTGCTAGTGGGGATGTTCTCGGCTCTGTGTTGCAGGGTTCTGATGACACCCAGCTTGTGATCTAAAGGGTGGTGGGAGTCAAACATCAAATACTGATCTGTGTGTGTTGGCTTTCTGTAAACCTCTACTTCCAGTTTACCATTCTCCCTGACTTCTACCAAGCAGTCCAAGAAAGCCAGTTTGTTGTTTTAAACCGAACAACACACTGAGGCAGCAATTGGTACATCCGAAAGACCCAATACCTAAACACAAGAAAAGCGACATCATATATGCAGTGCAGTGCAGTGAAGAATGCTCTCATTTGTATGTGGGGGAGACCAAACAGCAACTGCATCAACGTATGGCCCAGCACAGAAGAGCCAATTCCTCGGGTCAGGACTCAGCCGTGTATCTGCATCTTAAGGATAAAGGACATACCTTTGAAGATTGTAATGTTAACATACTGGCGAAGGAACGTGACTGGTTCAAGAGAGGTGTTAAGGAGGCCATTTATGTGAAAATAAAGAAACCAAGCCTAAATAGAGGTGGGGGGGTTCGACACCAACTGTCTGCCATGTACAATGCTGTTTTAACACCTTACTCTGGGCGTTCCTATAACACCTCTTAGCCACTATCTAATCACACCCTTAACACCTGGCTGTGATATGCTAATTGGGATTTTCCAGGGTACATAATTGCCACAGATTCTTGTACAAGTCATTCTGAATTGAGAAAGCCAGTCGGATGACTAGCGAAACGTCTTCAAGAACTACATTTCAAGTCCAGTTGATCTAATTGAATACAACAGATATACCATGACCTGGATGAATGAGAACCTTCACATACACTGTATGTATTTATTTAGTTGCATCTAGTTTAACATTTATTGCAACAAATGTGTTGCTGGGTACAAACTACAAATAACTGGAGCACATCAAATAGATTTGTAGTGTAATGTTCTCAGTGAGAATGGACAGATTCAGTGATCTAATTTTTATAGACTATCTATATTATTTACCAGTGTTGATGTAAGGTAACTAAAAACTTTCCCCTTTTATTTACAATAAAGTAAAACAAGTAGATTACACATTGAGTCTAATGACCATTGTTTTGAAGTATAACTGCCCTTTCTTTCTTAAATAAATATTTAAATAATAAATATAACAAATTTGTAGATAAATGTATACATAATTGAGTTCAATGACCAAATTTTAGTATTGTTGCTTTTAATGTTGTCTTTTTAATTATATTGTATTTAAGATTCACATGCACTTTTCAAGTTTTTATCGATATCCCACGACATGTGTGTGTTGCTGTCCAAGGAGGGGTATATATATATATATATATATATATAGAAATTCGCATCACGGAGTCACTCTCGGGTCTGTATAAAACATAAAATTTTATTCAAGCAGTTTAAAATAACGCTGCAACCATCAACGCGTTTCGGCTCAACAACGAGCCGTCCTCAGGATGTGACGTACAATGTGTGTGTCATAATTTTATACCCTGTTCCCCAAACAATTGCAAAGGGAAAAATATACATTTAACAAGACAGTTAAAAAACAACAATTTAAAAACATGATCCCTGCTCGGGTCATAAGAATGCTGTAAACCAGCAAGCTAGAATATAACATATCAATCCCCAGATCGGAGGGAAAGCAACAATATAAGTATAACCTCTGAAAAGTCAAAGGTGGTTAAATACTGTGCTGAGAGCTAGTACACTATAAATACTAAAGAAACCAAAAAAGCAAGATACATAAGTGTCCAACTGAACCACAGCAACAATGTATAAAGAGAGTTATCATAAGAAGCAGTGTAATGCCAGCTGTTCATTAAGCCCCTTAGGTGCTAAAGTATACAAATGGGTATATCCATCGTGCTTCCTTTTGTAGAAGTAACTTATCATGATTGATCATAGACTGGGCCTCCTGTGTGGTCAGACCATCAAAGATCATACACCTCAAAGAGGATAATGCATGACCCCTATTTCTGAAATGTCGGGCAACCGACAAATCGCCAAATTTAGGGTGATAGGTTCATTGGTATTGAGGGCTGATCTGACTGACGACCGGTGATTGGCCATTCTCTCTTTAAACAATGTTCTTGTCTTGCCATATAATATAGCCCACAAGGGCAGACTATAAAATAGATCACATTTCTGCTCTCACATGAAAATCTCTGTCTAATAGGGATTCTACGGCCACTATGCGGATGAGAGAATCCTTGCCTGTTAGCATAGACCGGCAAGTGATGCAATAGGGCATCTATAACAGCCAGTTTTAGCAGTTGTTTGTTGATATATTTGGTCATAGCACTCTCACCCAATGTACGGGGTGTGTCATTAACATGCACCAGATAACTAGCCAAATTCCGTCCCTTTCTAAACGTATGTCTCAATCTGGTCTCTACAAAAGGAAGCACGATGGATATACCAATTGGATACTTTAGCACCTAAGGGGCTTAATGAACAGCTGGCATTACACTGCTTCTTATGATAACTCTCTTTATACATTGTTGCTGTGGTTCAGTTGGACACTTATGTATCTTGCTTTTTTGGTTTCTTTAGTATTTAAGTGTACTAGCTCTCAGCACAGTATTTAACCCCTTTGACTTTCAGAGGTTATACTTATATTGTTGCTTTCCCTCGATCTGGGGATTGATATGTTATATTCTAGCTTGCTGGTTTACAGCTTTATGACCCGAGCAGGGATCATGTTTTTAAATGTGTTGTTTAACTGTTTGTTAAATGTATATTTTTCCCTTTGCAATTGTTTGGGGAACAGGGTATAAAATTATGACACACACATTGTACGTCACATCCTGAGGACGCTCGTTGTTGAGCTGAAACGCGTTGATGGTTGCAGCGTTATTTTAAACTGCTTGAATAAAATTTATGTTTATACAGACCCGAGAGTGACTCCGGATGCGAATTTCTATATACTTATGGAGGACACCCGGGCATAATGATACCACCGGAATGGAGTGCCGATCTTACATATGCATATATATATATATATATATATATGTGTTATTATGACCACACCTATTGCTTAGAAAAGGACACTGTGTTAGTCCGAAACGTGTTGCAATAAACAGCACTTGTGTTGCAGTAAATATGCTGTGCGGCGTCCCCTTCTTTATCACATTTGGATGAATTGTCTCGGTCACTGCTGGGTACGGAGCAGTCAGAAGGTGAGGACTCCCAAAATATACCTGGTACATCAGTGGGCACTCTATTGTGTGTACACTGTTGCTGAGCTACATTGCAATAAATGGGTGCCAGTGGTTCTTGAACTTAAACAGTATCTTGTTTATTAACAGAAGAATATTAATAAAGTATTGCAAGTAGCACAAAAGAGGTGACATGGCATGGCACAGATATCATATAAATACTCACAAACCAGAGGAATCAGAAACAGCATAAATAACAATTAGGGATGGCCGTTTCGCAGATCCGAACCTGGATCCGCCGCGGATTTATCCCGTTCACGAACGGCGGATTTTTTCGGATTTTCCGCCTTCCGAACCGCGTATTTCTCGTATTTACGAAAATTTTCGAAAATACGAGGATTTCTCTTATTTTTGTAAATATGGATTTTCGAAAATTTTCAAAATTACGAGGATTACTCGTATTTTCGAAAATTTTCGAAAATATGTATTTTCGAAAATACATATTTTTTGCAAAGTTCGGACATCTCTAATAACAATCAGCTTGTAAATGGCACCCCAGCTCTCAGGTGAGTGTAGTAGAATCTTCAACCCCTATGTCTGGCACAATGTCCCTATTCTTGGGTGGTATACCCAGAACTCTAGTCCTTACTAAATCTCTTTGTTGGAGCTCAGGCGTCTCACTAGCTATCCAACTCCTATCTATCACTCCTGGAGTGATCTATAACTGAATCTAATCTCACATTTACTGGGCCTACCTGTTATCAAGGTCCGCTGGCTCTCCCCTATCCTCTGGAGGAACTCCAGGAAGCAGAAAGAGAGGCTGAGCACATGTCGGCTTCCCTTTTTATACTTTTACATACCTCTAGTGGGCAAATTCTGAACTGCCAGAACAAAAAGACTAAAGAGTAACTAGTTTATCACTAGGTTTCACTAAGATAAAACAGCCCCTCAACAAACACATGGCTTCACACAGTAGGCCAAACTAAGTAGGAAAGTTTTAGTGTAATGGATGTTGTTTTGAGTATAGGGAGGTAAATATTTTCAACAGAGAGGGCAACTAATTTGCAAGACAAATGAAAAAAATGGGAAAAACATCCCAGAATAGGGGTGGGGGACTTCAACTCCACAACTCATCTTCCTATAATGCCATTTTGTTTTACTCCAGCTGTTTAGGGACAGTGCATACCTTTGTAACCAATGGTGACTGAATTTTATCAATTAGATCTTTATACCTCCAAGAACTAAACTTCAAGGGTATGTCCACCCTTCTTTTAAATTTTTTATATAGTGTAGGGCTTAGTCTCAGAGCCCCAACCGCTATATTTTTAATGTAAGAAACTTCCCCAAACATTACTTACCTTCCTTCTTTCTTCTGCCACACTGCTGGATGAAAATGCAAGCAGAGGGGCAGGACCATCAGCCGTGTCTGTGATTGGGTTAGAGGCAACCAACCACGGACGTGTTTGCCAGTAGATCTGAATGGCGGAGGAACGAGGGAAGGTAAGTAAAGATCGGGGAAGTTTCTTACATTAAAAATATAGCAGTTGGGGCTGGGGGACTATGCCTATATGGACTCTGCTATCCTCCTGGTGGCAACTTTTTTTTTTACTTTGGGGGGGACTACAGGAGAAACATTTGGAGCTGGGATGTAAGGTAAGGATTTTTATTTACTACAGAGTGGGGCCAGTGTTGAGGGGGAATTATAGTTTTGGGGGTGGACATTCCCTTTCAAGTCTGGTTGATGTAACTGAATACCACAGATATACCATGAACTTCACAAACACTTTTTACCTCCAGTTGTGTCAATTGGACAATCAAAGGTAAATTGTGGTCTCCGTGCAAGAGCACATTCCTGCCTTTAAAAGGACTCCAGGATCATGCTTCTAGCAAGTAGATCTATCGTGTATATAAAGTTTTCTTTAAAAAAAACAGTTACAATGAAAAGTACATGGGACAGGGATATAGGACTGGTAATTCCTAACTCCAAATTTTCTTTCTGTGAGCAGCACCAGCCTAAAGAAAATTGATTCTTCCAGTCTTCCTCCTGGCTTCAGCACTATCTTTAATACAGAACTAGTCCAGGTCTAACCTGGCAAATGAAAACTGTATGTGCTGTAGCTCCTGAATGAAATAATACTGTGAGTTAGGAATAATCAATCCTACCTCGCTGCCCCAGGTACTTTCTATTTTTAAAAAGTTTTAAAAATGTTTACAGTATAGTTATCCTTTAAATAGCTTTTTTGGGGTGTGGGGCTTTATGTACAGCACATCATGTGGCTGTCACTCACTGTCACTCCTGACTGTCTGTGTACAAGTTTAAAAGCCCATAACTTGAGACTCAGAGAAGCTAGAGACACTATCCTAGGTTTGTTTGAAAGGTATTATAGAGCTCTTTTAAATGACATGTGTTTGGAGACCAAAGTTATCCTTTACCACTCTGTTTATTACATCCAAAAAATGTCAATCTTGACACACTACAGAAATATCTCCGCCCTCACTCATGAAGGGACACCCATTCAAATATACCCAGACATGTCTGTCTGTTCCTTCAGCTTAGACCTCTTTTTTCTGGGCTCTGAGGGCCTCACTTACCACTGGGGTTACCCATTTTAACTACTCACCACCCATGTTCTTTACTACCCAGAGGATACCCTTTGGAATTTACCCATGGGAGCAAACACAATATTGAATCACAGAGGGGATTTCCAGCAGATTCCAGCAGATTCTTGTGTGTGCAACACTTTAACCTGTCTGTGTAGACCTGCAGGGTTGCGTGCATGTGCACGAGGGCACAGCTTACAGCGAGCATCTCATTAATCTTTGTACAAAGGAAGTATAAACACTAAAAGTTATCCTATATTTGACTACAACCGAAATGTCTTTATATCTGTGGTTATATCTTTCTCCACCACCCTCTTCTCTCCTTTCCTCTATTTTCTAAACCCTCTTTAATGTATTGGGTAGAACAGGTAGATTACACGCAATGGTGGGTCCATCCTAATGTTGACAAACTCAGCTGTGAGAAGGGCTTGGATCCACCACTTTCCCCCACTGATTGGACCTCTTCCTATATCAGGATCTAGTGTACAACTGGGGGAATCTTTCTAACTTTTACTCCAGGCCAACAGGAGATTGTCTTCCTTTGGCTTTAAATATAATTATAAATACAGATTGTACATAGCCTGTAGAACACCCTATATTTTGTAGCTCAAAATGGCCACACTCTGCCTTGGTAGACAAATATAGTATCAATCCAGATATTGAGTGTAACAATAGCGATACCAAGTTATTGTATCCCAGGTAACAACTTGGCAAACATAAAGGCACCGAAACATCTAAGCTGAAAAATGATCATCTGAAACCACATCATTTACCTGTCACTCCAGAAGCAGAAATTATAATGTTTTCCATCCCTGACCTCTTACTAGGATCTTTGGCTGCCTGCCAGCACACTTTCTGCAACATTTAAGAAATTCGGCAAAAAAAAGAAGGGGGAGATGTGTTAGCAGAGCAGTGTCCATGGTGAGGCTGTGCAGAACAATAAGTGGCGCAGAAACTATAAGAAGGCAATGAGGAAGGGGATTAATTAGGAGCACTTAAAGTGTATCTCCGCTGAGAAAAAAAAAAGCCATTTAGTTTTATTGAAGAACGGGAGGTAAAGGAGCTGTGTCTTACCTCCCATTCTTCAATAAAACCTGCAGGAGCCAGGAGAGATGGTAAGGAACTTACCCAATTGCTCACTTCTCCGCCACGTAATCTGACAGGTCCAGAAGAAGAGTCAGAAGACGTTGGGGCCTTTCAGACTGCGCAGTGGAGGAGTGAATGATTTGGTAAGTACCTTACATTCTCTCCTGGCTACTGCAGGTTTTATTGAAGAACTGGAGGTAAGAGACAGCTCCTTTACCTCCCATTTTTCAATAAAGCTAAATGGCAATATTTTTTCCCCAGTGGAGATACCCTTTACCATGAATAATTTAATGATAAAGCAAGCACAGATAAATATGTGAATAACACCATTTTAATACTCTCAAATTGTAGTTTTATAAAATGTAAAGTTGTTTCAATGAGTATAGTGACCCTTTAACATGATTCTAAAAGGTATATTATGGAAATTATCTTGGTAACTTTGCCTGATGACATTTGTCTCTATTTTTGTTTAGTTTGTATTGTATTATTTGCCTTTTCATCTTATTTCCCAATGTTTATTTGTAAACAAGGTCATTGAATAAAAGTTTAAAAAAGGAGTAAAATGAAGAAGTAAATTAAAGGGCACGTACACCCCCCAAACTAAAATTTCCCCCACTGCTGGCCCTACTGTGTAGTGTAAATAAAATCCTTACCTTTCTCCTCTGCTCCATAAAAAAGGTTTCTGCCTCCTTCTTGTCCTCTGAAAGAGGACTCTGGCATGCACTTTGGGGCTCTCTTACCCACTCCCTCCCTCTCTTTGGATCACTCATTTAGCTTTTTAAAAAAAATGTCCACACTGTAGCCCCCCCAACCCTAAATGCCATAGTCACTCATATGTTTCAAATCGGGCCATTACTGTACTTATGCTCCTTTGTTCCATCGGCTCATTCTGAATAGAGATGGGATCCTGGACTGGCTCGGACCCGGATCCAACATGGAACCCCTTGGTTTCGAAATCCGAATGATCTGTCCAAATCCAGATGGATCGTCCGGATTTCGGGACTTCTGAGCGCATTTACGATTAATATTGAATTTTCGAGGCTATTTTTCGATAATTTTCGAAAAATCCTTGAATGTTCGATAATCCTCGATAATGCAACCAGAAACTCAAAAGTAGTCTCCGATCGTATTTTCGAAAGTTCAAGGTTATTTTAGAAAATAATCTATAATAGCCTCGAACATTCGATAATAATCGAAAATTCGTTCCGTTTTCGGATTTTCGCCAATCCGAAAATGGAACAAAACTGTTGAGTTTCAGCCTTCTCTACTTCTGAATATGGCTGACTTTCAGCCAATCACAGCCGTGACTGCTGGTCATGCCTCTTCTGATCTCCCGTTTCTGAGCATACATGCTCTTTAAGGATGAGAGAGACAGAAAAAGGTTCTTTAAGGTTTGCCTAGCTTCCTGTTTCACCTAAAAAAAATAGAAAAATTTAGAAAATTTCTCTAGAAAAATGGTTTCTTACTTATAGTCTCCCTAAAGACTAGAAAATGGCTATTTAACACATGTTAAAAGAAATATTAATGATAGAAAATTGTATTAAACATTATGGGGGGGGGGCTAATTTAAACTAAACAAACTCCAAAATCAGCTGGATATAAGTGGAAGATATATGAACGCAAAATTGTGATTGATATCATATTCCATCCAAAGAAAATGATCTCCAGGGCTTTTTAAACACACAAATTATAACTCGAGAACATCAATTTGAAAAGATTAAACAATTAGCATTTTTCAAAAGATGCAAACACTTAACTAGGTGTAATTACTTTCCTAGTATATTTGTGCCTTAAATAGCACAGAATTTTTTTTCTGATATTGGATTTTGCTTGGCACGAGAAAAGGGTTTTCTGTTCTACTGAGAGAAAACTATTTAAAAGGAGAGAAAAGCCAATTAAACAGGGCACATAAGATTTGTATATGACATCTGTCCGTCTGTCATCCTATTTTACTCATCCTTTATCCACAACATCCACCATGCATAGAAAAGCTATTTGTGAATTAATGTATATTTATTGTTCAAAAGTTGATATTTTTGCCATTTAATTGGACTTAGGACCTTGGGTATACCTGCACCCTCCAGTGGTCATCTGCTGAAATGACACACTCTCCTCTGACTGACATAATTGATTAATTATTGATTAATCACTTACTTATTGATAATCATTTTAGGTTTTCCCTAATTTTCCACACTACATGATCTTTGTTCATTTCACATAGCTATGTAAGTAAAAGTATTAAGCATGTTTTAATGCACTGATGACAGATATTCTTTGTCAGTGCTCATTAATTGCATTCTGTGTGAGGGAAACGTGGAACAGAAGTGTGGCAACAGAAAGTCATGTGTCATTTTCATTTATACAGGCTAATTATGTTTTCATATTCATTTCATTTGAATCCCTTTAAAAAAAAAAAAAATGATTGCAGCTTATAGAGCTGGGTGGGCTGCTCGGACTGGTTCCCATGATTAGCATAGGGCTGTACAACTGAGTTTTTCAGTATTGCTGCAGTTTGTCCTTTGCAAGCCTTTGCACTCTATATGTAAGCATTTTTTGTTACGTCTGGAGATATGAAAAAATATTACACAACATTCAGTAATGACAATCAGATTTGACTGCTTCACCATAGTAAAGTTCAAATTCATTGGCTTCTGTTAACAGAGATTGCTTGTATGGAATGCATCCATTCTAAAACGCAGAATATATAGAAAATTCGGCTGTTGTACATCCATATTAAAGTGCAACTAGAGACCAAACATAATACATACAATAAATAGAATTCTAGCGCACAAACAATTCTAATTGCATATTGGCTATAACTCCATAAGGTTGCTGCTACAAACCGTCTGCTAAACCCTGGATAAATAAAAGCAATTACCGTATATACTCGAGTATAAACCGACCCAAGTATAAACCGAGGTACCTACTTTTACCCGAAAAACTAGTAAAAATAATTGACTCGAGTATAAACCGAGGGTAGAAAATATGAACACTAATACAGCAGTATAGGAGCCCCAATACCATACTGTAATACTGGAAGTTATCTTACCACATGAAGTGGTAAGATATTTAGAACTGTAATGCTCCCCACAGTAAAAGAATATTACCTGGCTTATGCACCATATGAACTTAAATAATAAATTACTGTAAATGCATTTAACACAGTGCCACCCATCAGCCATCCCCCCCTCCACCGCATAAGGAAGACTTAGCCCACCCCTAAGCCACCCCATACACAAGAGCATCCTCCTTACTAGCAGAGGGCTGAGTGCTGGCAGGTTCTTGGACATTCTCTGGTTCTCTGGTCCGGCTCCGTGAAGGATCCTCCATTCTCTAGTCCTGGTAGGGACTGGCTGATGGCGTAAGCTCGTGGGCACGTAAGTTACGTACGTTCCGCACGCTCTGCCTCTTCGGTGCTGGTCCCGGTCTCACTTCTCCTGGACTACTTACTTTTATCCTTCTCCTGGACTCCGATTGCTCCACAGTGAGGTACCGGCTTCTATTATATATACCAATCTTCGTGCTTTTTTCCCTATGAACTGAGTATAAACCGGGCCCAGGTTTTTAAGGTATTTTTTAAACCTTAAAAACTCGGTTTATACTCGAGTATATACGGTAGTTCAAAATTATGAATTATTTTAAGCTCAGTCACCACGTCAAGGTTGCTTTCTTTAACTGGGTCCTTACCTCTACTGGTACTTGCCTTTTTGGCTACATGAGCTGACAGCTTCTCCTGTGTGGCCTGGATGCTTGAAGCTGACGCTCTAGTTTAAAGTACTTTGCACATGACCTAACTCTGGGTGGAGTACAATTTCCCAGAAGGCTTGGTCAAACCTTCAATGTAACACTCAATATATAGAAAATTGGGCTGTTGTACATCCATATTAAAGTGCAAGTAGAGACCAAAAATACAACACATACAAGCAGGGGGCCGGACCGGCAGCCGCATCGTGATTGGCTGAGAGGCAGTCAACCATGGACGTGGCTTCCAGCTATCCAGAATGCGGGGGGGAGGGAGGTAAGGTAAGTATTGATCAAGGGAGTTTCTGTAAAAAATAATATGACGGTTGGGGTTGGGGGAGGGAGCCCCACACTACAGCAAAGGGGTTTTATGCTAGGGGGAGGGAGAGCAAAACGGGTGGGAGAGGGAGGGGGAGGGAGGGAGGGAGAGAGAGGGAGGGGGGAGGGCTGCAGTGCGCATGGCAAAATTCTCCCGGAGGAAAGACAGGAGGCAGAGTCTTATATGGACTCTGCCAGGCTCCTGGTGGCCAGTTTTTGGGACTTTGAAGGGGCATAGCAGGGCAGCCATTTGTAGCAGGGATGTAAGGTAAGGATTTTATTACTCTACAGAGTGGGGCCAGTAGTGGGTTAAATTATAGTTTTGGAGATGGAACATATTAGCAGCATTATAATGAAAGATAATAAAAGTACTTTTGAAAAACATTTCTCATTGTGTTATAGTTACTCAAAATTTTGTTATATCATAAATCTTTCCTGTTTGAGGACCATTCAACGTATGACCTGGTGAGATACATACCTATTACCTCCACATTTATACAGTACATGCCTCTTCATCTAATCCACACATATTTCAACTCATCTGTGTCATACAATAGATTAAGACATTTCTTAAGCTCTTCACTCTTTTGGGCACATATTTACTTCCGTACAGGATCATTTTGTGAAGGTCTAAATCACCACACAAAATGGGCAAATGCTTTAAAATAATCATCACAATTTTAGAAACTGAGGGGGAAAATGTTATATCTGCACTCATTGGAGTTACTCCTGATTTCATTCTCCCTAATAAATCACTACAATTGCCAGAAGTCAAAACCAATTTCTTTCTATTCCAATGGGAAAAATAATTCTGCAATTAATACTTTCAAGAATGAAAACTTTCCATTTAGTAGCATAATTACTTTATTAGCATATTACTTTCCAGGTAAACCCATACTCAATATTTACTGAAGCCCCCTTCACATATGAGTGTAATCTTTTAACAAGTGGCTGCAACATAATATCAATCAAACTTAATAGGCCTAAAGGTGGCATTTCTCCTTTATGGACAGACCATGGAATAATTGCATCAAAGGACATTCTAGGACCAAATGATGTTGCATACGTATCTGTACAATCCATCCTATATAATAAAAGGCTAAACCTGCGTCTGTGGATCTGTTTGGCTTTTTCTTCTGTGCGTGTGCATGAGATGTCTGAGAAGGGGAGTGTCTCTTGGCTTGGCCAGACTAATGCGTGTGGGGAACGTTATCAGAAATTGCGAAAGTTTGCAGTTTCCCGATCCGGGGAGAGGAGGATTGCAGTTCCCCGATCCAGAGGAGAGAGACTCTCTTAATGTCTAGCGCCCGTTTATATGACGGGCTTAACTGTCTAGTTTTTATATAATCTTGCAATCTAAGGTAGGGTCCTTAGATAATATACTGTAAGTATGTACATGGCACGATTAACTTAATTAATCTCAGAATGCCAACAACCTACAAGGTTCCATTGTTACATTTATTAAGTATTTTATAAAACAAATTTGCAACAGCATTTATTTTACCATACTGGACATTTTGTGCATCAGTTAAAGGACCCAGGCAGGAAATAATAAGGAGTATTTTCTAAAGAACTAATCCCGGGAGAGTAAGGAGGCAACAGTAGAGCTAGTAAAGTTACAGGGAAGAAGTGTGCTCTTTGTTAGGTTTATTATTTTAATCATTACTGTGTCCTTTTTGCTTCTTTTGCAAGCTGCCTGTATATATGCCACTAATATCCTGCAGTCCCATTCATAAACTATATGTGATTGAGGGTGTTTGTAGAGGATATTTATTGTTGAAATTATTTCTAAAGGCCTGTGATAATTGCTGATGATCTGGGGGGAAACTAAACGGTGTGGAGGGAATCTGTGAAACCTTGTGTTCTTTCACATTTTATTTATTTACTTTACAGATTGTTATATTAAACATGAATTTGCTGTTTTCTTAAAGACCTGTTTGCCTTCATTTAATAGGGTTTTATCACATAGACATAGATGTTTTTTCTTTTCTCTGAGTATCAGGTGTGGCAACCTTCAAATGATTTCTCCAGAAGTAATTAGCATGTAGTTTTTAGACCATGTATTTTAGTGTGAATGAATCCTTTAATAGGCAATAGTAGTTTCTATTTAATTAATATTTATTATGGCCTAATGCAAAAGGGCTACTTTTTAAATGAGGAAAAGTCATTTGCTTTTGATCGAACTAACATATTTCTTTCGGTGTAAATCCTATTCAGTCATTCAGAGACGAAAACGAAATGCAACAGGTGATGGCAAAAGTGTTTATGTGGGAAGAGTTAAATTAATAAAGCAAACTGTTTACTATAGAGCCTGCCAAGATAATCTCTGTGGACTTTCCAGAAAACGAATGGCAATGATATAAAAAAAAATACCCGAAGTGTGTTCCTGCAGTATTCTGCCAATGCAAACTCACAGCTCAATGAAACTTTAGGCAAGGTGAAAATTTGCAAAGTACATTTATTCAAATCAGGAGCATGAAAATCCCAAGGAATGCTCACTGGTTTTTAGAAATTAGAATTCTCATCCAAAAAGAAGTCACAGTAAATACTTGATGAAATTTTATATTTACATGATTTGTTGATAGTAAAATGCTTTTATTTTATTAGGCAAGAACATTATTAAAATGCAATTTAAATGTCTTAATCGTTGGTTTCCAGACTTGGTCTTGGGATGTATAAAAATGTATCTTGAGGGCCAGCTAAAGGGTAAGGTGACTGAGGCAGTAGTTCTTGTTATTTGAATTGGCCTGTTGGTTCTGGTTAATTAATTTGTGACCTGAATGCTTAGTCAGGACTGCGTGTTCACATTATCACCTTCAAGTCTCTCTGGAGATACAGAGAAACGTGTTTTCCTAAATATTGGTTAGGGACCCAGGAACGTGCAAAACACTTATTATTTTCATCCAAATGGAAAGATAATCCAGGCACAGCATTCAGTATCTTCAAAGACCTACATAGGAAACTTAAAAACAGACATTCATAAGAAAAACAACCAGTGCATGATGCAATCGGGAAACCAAACTCAAACTCAAAATTCATAAAAAATTTTCCTAAAAGAGTAACTTTTTATCTAGGTAAAGGATAAAATAACAAAGGCTAACAAGTTAACAAAAACAGAACCTGTTTTCTTTATTTTAAAATGTATACTTATAGCCTCTATGTGAAACAATCTATAAAACATCATGGTTAGTGAAGAAATTTCTGTTTAGCATTAAATCATTTTACTGACGGCTGCATTTGTTTCTGTGCAGGGGTCATATAAGTTTGTACTGTTTTAAAAAAATATGTTTTACATTCATACCTTAAAGGGTATCTTCACTGCATGTGCATACAGTACTAACTCCCCTGTCAGAAGAGCAGTGATTCTAGATCTTTTGGCACTATATTTTCCTGTGGTGTGCTGTACTTAACCAGCACTGGCGGGTGAACAAGAGGGCTGACCTAGCAGTGGCTGGTGAACTGGAGGGCTGACCTAGTAGTGGCTTGTAAATTGGAGGGCTGACCAAACAGTGTATAGTGAACAGGAGGGCTGACCTAACAGTATCTGCTGAACTGGAGGACTGACCTTACAGTGTCTGCTGAACTGGAGGGCTAACCTCACAGTGGCTGGGAAACTGACATACTTTATAGAAACTGACATACTGTATATATATGCCACATGGAGGGTGGTTATATATGTGCCAAACAGAGTGCCCCCCAGCACATACAGGATTTCCACAGTGTGACTGGTACATATAAGTGTGCCCACAGTGTGAGTGGCACATGCAAGGTTGCACACAGTGTAATAGTTACATACAAGTGTGCCCACAGTGTGTTGGCACATACAAGGTTGCCCATATTGTAATAGGTACATAACAAGTGTATCCAACGTGTGACTGGTACATTCAAGTGTGCCCACAATGTGATTGGCACAGGAGTGCCACCTAATCCAAAAGGCTAACTCTGCCTCATGGGAGAGGCGGCCCTGAGTTCCTTACCTTTGTTCCTGGCTCCTGCAGGTTTAAATGAGGAACAGGAGGTAAGACAGCTCCTTTACCTACAGTTCTTCAATAAAACTACTTTTCCTCAGTGAAGATACCCTTTAATAAAACTGAAATTCTATCAATTGCCTGTTGCTTGGTTTATTATCAGCTACATGGCGCGTAGATTTTAATGTAATCTGTTCCAAACCTAAACATTTTTTATTAGCTGATCTGGGTCATCCCTTTAATGTAGGCTATAGAAAATGGTTGCATCTTGTATGGCAGGAGTAATTAGAATACACTAGAATGTATGTATTCCAAGAAATTGGGGTGTTAGTGTCTAGTCAGTGTTCTATACATACTTTATATGGAAAGCAATATTAGCTATTACCAGCAAGCTGATAAACTCATTTTTAAAAAAACAGTGTTTTTCATATGAAAACATTTCAGAGCTTTTTAATTATGAAAATGTTTCAGCAATCAATGAATTAAAGGTTCAGAATGTCAAGCCTGTGTTTTTCTGACTAAAACAATCACTATTAAGAGGAAAGATAATGCATTCATAGGCCTGGAATGGATACAGTGATGTGAGAATAATACGTTTGGGGTTAACAATGAAGTTTTCTATTCATAAAACAAGCAGTGAAACAAAAATGATCTGCTTATTGTTAGCACTCCATCTGCAAAGAAATTAGCACATCATTAAAAGGACCTATAAAAACAAGGAAGTAGCCAGAACAGCCCCTATGCTAGCAGATCTCACTCATACAATTAACCCAGAGAAAGTAACAAGAAAATGCATATTCCGTCTTCAAAACAAATATTTCTAGGTGAGTAAAACTTTAAAAGGGCAATGTTATAATGGACACTATCCAGGCGAATTAGTGAAAAAATACGATGTATTATCGGGTTAGCGCAGATTGCTGCTTAGCCAATGTAGAAAAGGCTAAGTTGAATTTTGTGCAAACATTTTGCTTAAAACTTAACACCTTTTTTATGGAGGAGCAAACTGCACATCTTTCCTGACCGCGATTTTGTTATGCAGGAAGTCTTGCAAAGGGATAAACACTATCACTGGATCGCGGTCAAGTAAAACATATGGCTACGGCTATGGCTTATAACATCAGTCCGTAAATTAGCAAACCCAGCCTTGTACACATGTATAGAGCATCAGTAAGGGCTGCTACAGGAAACAATATTTCTACCCAATTGTTCATCCAGTCCAATATTTTGATTAATTGGGATGAAATTCCATCAGTAATTAAAAAAAAAACAATTCTCCTTTTTATTGTTTGTAAGCAAATATAGGACATGTTTCTACATCTGTGGTATTCGGTTTGATTAACAGGACTTGTTTAGTTTAGTTCTTGAAGATGTTTTGCTAGTCATCTGACTGGATCTCTCAATTCAGAACGACCATATACCATAACATGGATGAATTTCAATTTTTTTTCAATAAGCCTCACTCGTGGTCAGGCCAAAATATAACCTGTGTCCTCTTCAAGTTCACATATATATTTAAAAAATTAAAAGGTATCAAATAATGTTCAAACCCAATGACATTTCAGAAAGTTTGGGGGAGATGAAATAATCCAGATAAGTAATTTGTTAAATTTTAATGAATTGTGTATTTTGATGAACTGTTGGCTGGGAAATAAAATATGTATATATATTTTTATGTAAGAGTTTATGAGACATGAACTCATACAAGAATAAACACTGGTGTAAGAGAAAGGGCATGGTAGTGTTCAAATGGTAGTGTTCATTTACAAGCAAGCTAAAATGTTTGTTTATTTTGAAAAGATATATGTTGATGTTTGCATTATTTTTGCCAATGATTGTCTTCTGTTTAAAGGGTAACCATGGTCTCTATACAAGTGTCCTCTCTTATACCTTTCAAACAAGCCTAGGGTGATGTCTCCAGCTTCTCCTAAGTTATAGGCTTAAAGTTACAATCAGACGGTCAGGATAAACTAGGAAGTGTGGACAGTCACATGATGTGCTCCCCCCAAAAAATATTTCCTGAAGCTTTCCATTCCTGTCCTTGCGGCTCTAATAAGAGCCTTTGAGATAAAGGGGTCCCGCAGCTTGAAACCAGGACCACCTCTGGTCCTAAAGAGGACCTTTTTAGGCCTCCAAAGTCTCACCACTGCTGATGTCGTTGCCAATAACACCAATGACATCTGATAAAGGGGAAAAAAGTCACCAATACCGCTACTGCTGCCCTGCCGATGACACCGCCTTCATCGATGTAGCCACCACCAGCATCTTGATCATAAAGTCTTCTGTGTTTCAAAACAAAAAAGTTAAAGGCTAAGATGAACAAAATAAAAATCCAAGGATCCACCAGAATAGGCTCCAAAAACTCACAAAGGAAAACTCAGATAGAGGAACTCTAACTGATTGACAGAAATAAAAAAACACAGATACTTGGATATAGATAAAAAGGAATATTCCTTTACTAGTATTACCAAAGAGGTGTATACCAATTAGCCAAAAATTGCATATGCAAAAAATTTATTAAAAAATCAAATATACATATATAAACAAGAATGTGCTCCTCTGTGTGCAAACAATGTGCTCATGTAAAAAATAGTCCCAGCAGCATATAATCCGGCTAAAAAAAAGGCTGCGTGAAGAAATATATATAAATAAAGTCCCAGGAATCACTTACCCCTCCACTGTTGTGGTAGACAGCAGTGGAGGGATAAGTGATTCCCGGGACTTTATTTATATATATTTTTTCATGCAGCTGATTTTTCAGCCGGATTATATGCTTGAATGGGCTGAAAAATATACAATATAAGAAAATGTATATATGTATGTTTTTGTTTATTTTCTTTTATAACTGTTAACATGTTACTTGGTGCTTTACAGTTATGTTACATGTTCATATAAGACAATGACCACATGATCTCAGTAGCACCAATTAGTATGTGAACAACCATGGGCATGCACTATGTAGCCAGGAAATGGTCAATTACTGTATTCCTCTTAGTGGTTTAGTTGCTTGTGGTCTGTACCCTTTCTGTGGACTGGTGGCCACAGCTTCCCAAGGTACTCCAGTTGAAGACTTTAAAGAGCAATGTTCATCCCTTGATTTATTCTATAGATATACATATAATTTTATTAACACCTGACTAACATGTTTACAAAGCCTTTTTCAATTTTGTCAAGCCCTTACAACAATATATTTAGGGTATAACTAGCATTCATGTAGCTTTTGACAAAATGCATTTCTCAATATTCAATTTTATTTGCAATTTTTCAGCCCATACAAGTTTATTTTTCATCTACAAGGTAGAGACTATATTACATGGACAAGGTACTTGAAAAAGGGCTTTGACCCAAAATATTGTACACCACCAACATCACAAATTTTTTTTATTTATAGAATGGTTTGCGTAGGTCTCTAACTGGACAACTACTGTATCTTACAAGGAGCCTAACGCCATGGAAAATGTATTATCACCACCTAACACCGAGGCTATACTTTTAACAACTAACTCCAGGTAATTTATGCATAAACTAAAAATCACTAGACTCTTTGTACAAATATAAATAATGTCAAGATTTGATTACATAATAAATTATTTTGCAAAAGCCAAATGAATCACATACACTGATCCTCTGACCCCCCCTCCCTCCCCCCATTCTTCATTTTTATCAAAAATTCGAAAATGTAAAAATGAAACCTTTGAAATTTAGTTTCTAAATGATCTATACATTTATATAGAACCATTTTCCAAATGAGTCATATAACGCCTGTTTGCAGATTCTGAAACCCTCAATAACGATTTCGTAAGCAACGAGTTGAATTGGAAACAAACATCCAGACTGCAATTTATTGGCTCAAATCTGCACATTAACAGCTGAGATATTTAAAGTTTGTCATGATTATTAGCATTTCTATCTAAAAAATATTCCCTGAAGCAGATAAACAGAATGTAATTAAATACAAGTGACTATAAAATATACGTAGGAACACTGCCAAAAATACTAAAACAGCTATGTATATACACATTACAGCATACCTACAGCAAATTTGTCCATACATATTATCATTACATATTTATGATTTTCGCCTTAAATTATTTCTATTAATGACAAAGATTTTACACATCTGTCAGTGAAGTTAAGAGAAAGACATCTAAATGTATTGAACCATTGGATGGAAATAATGTTAACACTTTTGGCTAGAGATTTGAAAAGAAATAAGTACGTTAAACTTTATGAATTTAATGATATATTTTTCTTGAAAAAAAAAAAAAAAAGCTCACATTGAGCTTTTATCTCCATTATCATTGTTAATTATTTCCCTAAAATACAATCCAATACAGTTGTGTCCCTTTATCTTTCAATAAGGCACCACTCATGCACACATTCATTATTTGTATGGCTTGTTTTTCAGCCCTAGTAGGTGATATTTTCAAAGATTTTAAAACCCAGTTTATCTATATAAAATCCAGTTGGGCATTCTCAGAAAAAAATGCCCCAGATCCACAGCCAAAACGGGAAAACATACCCTGAGACATGTATATTACATAGCATAGACCATAGGTCTGGACTGCCTATTCATTAGATTTGTCTTCTTTCTCACTCACTATGCGGTCAACCCACTGAAATTGTGAAAAGGGATAGACTTTTATTTTGTCTTCTGGAAAGCAAAATAAAAACACAATTATATCGTAAGCCTACAGATTGCAATCAGATACTAATGTACCAAAACTTTAATCCCTCACATGTCAAGAAGTCTATCCCCTTCTCACAATTTCAGCAGGTGGACCGCATAAGGAGTAAGAAGACAAATCCAATGCATTTGCAGACATGAGACGTAGATTTTGAAAGAGAGGGTACCCTCAGTCTGTTACAGACACAGCCTATAATAAGTGTGTAGAAAAGAGAGGAAGACCTATGGCCTATGATATGAAATATACATGTCTCAGGGTATGTTATCGAAGGAGTGGGAATATGTTACTTCATATATATATATCATTTATATTATATAAATAAACTTATATCTTCATAGGAGAAGATTTTTTAGGAGTATGAGTGGACAATCTCACTATTACCATTTGAATGTCCATTAATTAATGTATATAAAGTATAGAACTGACTTATATTAGGTACAAGACAAAATATACAACTTATATTTTTTATATTTTAATATGGGATAGTCTAAATGGGAGGTTAAACAACACCTCTGTGACTGCTAAGGGGTTTCCATGTGAATACTGAAAGGAAGTGGTAATGTTAGTATAACATCCAATTATGTGCGTTTTGTAAAACATGTGACTGTCTTAGCCAATCAAAAAAAACTTTCTGTATGCTACACAGGGAGTGATGTGTATTGTAATAGATATATACACCTTATATACCACCTCTAGCCTGCAGGTGGTATCAGTGAGTAATAAAAGACAAGACATGGCTGCTCTCTATGGCTAGGGGGACAGAAAGTGAATGTAGATAGAAGTATGTGGTGTGTGTTCCTGATGGGACTGATCTGTTTGGTGTGATCCCTTGCACAGTGTTGAATGCAACACAAGATCCTGTGAATTAGATCCTGTTACCACCTGTTGGGAGGACAGATTATTGGACAGACAATTTACCTTATTGGATACAAGCTCTGAGGCAAAACTAAAGTGTACAACAACTTACAAGGACACACAATATATAGGCGTTCTAAATATTTAAAGTGGTGCACCATAGGCAGGGACTACTCCATTACTGCACATGTTATGTGGGGAAACTGTTTATGTTTTGTTATTAAATCATTGCAATACTTACTGTTAAATGTTATTAAAACAGGTTTATAGTGTTTAAAGAAAGTAAGTGCACTGTCTGCTTTGTGCCAGACCACAAGAGTAACACACTGTGTGCCATAATCATTCCATAAAGCAGTGATCTGGTACAAATTGGTGGCAGCAGTGCTGGTAATACCATTTATTCCCCCTGTTTTCTTTGTATATTTGTTCTCTGTATTAAGCTATGGAGGCTGCTACTGATAGTATTGATTTGAATCCTCCTGTCCTTGTACCTGCAGATGAAATTCCCCAATTTCACTCAGTAGCTCTACCAGGCCCAAATGCCAAACCTATTTCTAAACCTGATACATTTGATGGGGTAACTAGGAAGTGGACTGATTGGCCAATTTGAATTGGCAGCAACTATTAATGGTTGGGATGAAGGTGCTCGCTTGCAAGTCCTTAGCCTTGTGCATAGTGGTAAAGCCAGGCAGGTATACCAAGGATTTAATGTAATACTGAAATAAAAAGCAGTTATCAGTTATTAAAAAGTACTCTGAAGCAGGTTTTTCAACTAGTTGTGTATGAAAGAGCATATAAAGGATAATACTTTGTATGTCCTCGCACAATTACTCTAGGTAACCTGGGAATGAGAAATATTTGTTTATATGTAAAATTATTAGGGCAATGCTATTTAAAGGGCATGTCCACCCCTAAAAATATAATTTAACCCACTTCTGGCCACACTGTGTAGTGTTGATAAATCCTTACCTTAAATCCCTGCTCCAAATGGCTGCCCTGCAATTTCTCTCCAAAGTCCAAAAAAGGGACCACCAGGAGCCTGGCTGTGTCCCATTCTGTCTCTGCCTCCTGTCTCTCCTCCGGGAGAATTATGCCATGCACACTGCAGCCCTCCCCCCTCCCTCTCCTTCCCTCTCCCTCCTGTTTCTCTCTCCCTCCCCCTAGCTCCAAACCCCTTTTCTGTAGTGTAGGGCTCCCAACCCCTCCCCCAACCGCTATAGTTATTTGAAGCAAAACACCCAGTACACCCAGAAGCCATGTCCGTGATTGGCTGCACCTCGGGGGAAAGTGGCAATGTAAGTAGTGATCGGGAGAGTTTTGCTTCAAATAACTATAGCGTTTGGGGTTGGGGGAGGGAGCCCTACACTACAGATAAGTTTCAAAAAATGGGTGGACATGCCCTTTAAATAACTGAGTTTGTGAGATACCTTCTGTTATTAGAAGGCTCTATTTAATTTTATTATGTGGGGAACGTTTAGATCCTTTGACCCCATCTCACCTTAAGCTATAAGCAAATCTTTGAAGTCCTAACCCCATAAGCAACTGTAAATCTGGAACTTGCTGTGGTAATTACTCTAATTAAGTATGAACATTGCATGTTAATCTGTATCCTGTTTAGAGTCACAGACAGGGCAGTTTCTAGCCATCTTGGTGCTCTAGCATGATTAGATCACAATCCCCTTGCGCTTAAAAGTACAGTAGTGTGGCCTATCTCTCCAAGAGTATTGGCATTAACACTTTTAGTGCCAGCACTTCCCCAGATTATTACCATTAACCCTTTAGTGCCACTAGAGTATTACCATTAACTCTTCATCGCCAGCAGACTTTTCTACCAATAATTTCAGTGCCAGCACATTCCCAGAGTATTGCCATTAACCCTTCAGTGCCAGCACTTTCCTAGAGTGTTGCTATTAATATTTCCAATACAAGCAGAGTATTACCTTTAAACCCTTTCAGATGCCAGCATTGACATGATGTACAGTATGTACCTGCTTTCCATGTCTCCTCTATGGAATTGTTCACTACTCACCTACAATAAGTTCTAATTGGAGAGTTGGATGGAAGGAAAAGGCAGGGATAGTGATCTCATGGCTAGTCACAGAGGCCACTGTTAAAAAGTCTGCAGCAGCTTTTACCTGGCATTTTAGAACTGCTCTTCTCAGTACTTTTTGCTTAGCTCATCCTCCCCCCTCCTTCCTTTCAGCTCATTTGCAACATTGTTTCCAAGTAGAGTGGGCTGAGTTCAGGCTCTCTACTCACTACAATTTTGCAAATTACAGCAGCAGAACAAGGAGAGCAGATCTAACACAGCAAGTAAAATCTGAGAGGGAGAACACTGGGCTACCTGGTTTAACATAGGTACCCTAGCTCTTTGCCTAGGTGGCATATTATGCCTAAAACCAGCTCTGGTCACAGGTCACCCAATGGTGCTGTTTCAAATGCACATTGTGGCAAGATTGTATGGGTCTATTCTTAGACCTATTTTTATTATTACACACATTTTATTCTAGCTGGCAGGTAGATGCAATAGGAAAGAGAGGACAAGTTTGGTAAGGTTCATGACTCCTATTGCCTGAAGTGACCTAAATAATCCTTCCCTAGGCCAATAGTGTAATAGCTATGGATGTAAGGGGAGGGCATATTTAAGCCCTTGGGTAGCAATTGCTAAAGCACGAAAAATGGCTTTATTCTTGGATGTATGAATTTTTTCCAGCATTCTGTTCAGCCAGAGAGTGCTGGGAGTTCTAGTTTTTAAACATGTTAAAAGTTCAACCTCCATGCTCTATATCATTAGGCTGTATTGCATCTGTATACATTCAATAGCCAATGGACATAAAGGAGAAACTTACTGCTAACAGAGAACGCTGGAAGTTGTCGTTTTCAAACATGTGAAAGGTCAGTGCAAAATACGTATTTATATGTTAGAATATTAGGGCAATGCTATTATAATAACACGAGGCTGTGAGGTACCTTCTGTTATAAGAAGGCTTTTTTCATGTTATACTCTGTGGGGAGTGTTTAGCACCTTTAACCCCACTTCACCTTCACCTATAAAGCTAATCAGTATCCTATGCTCCCAAGTCATAATATAAGCAGCTATAAATGTTGAACTTGCCGTGGTGAATACTAATATGTATGAACCTAGCATGTTTATCTGGCTCCTGTTTAGGGTCTCAGGTTGCCCAATGGAGCTGTTTAGTTTGAACCACACAGTGTGGCAGGATTGCCTGGGTCTATTTTCAGACCTGCAGGATTAGCCTATTTGGTTCCCCTTGATGCTTGTCTCCCTTTAGGGGAGTTGGCTGTGATTGTGGGAAGCACACAATCCTGAGCGCTCTCTCTATGCTGTGTTTATGCGGTGTTTAGAGGGAATGCTCGGGTCTGTGTGTATCCTGATCTTTGAAAATGACAGACAGAACATGGAATAACATGGAATAAAAGCCTAAGCAGTATAAAATGTCTTCTTGCCTTATATACCCCTAATCCAACTTTTACAAATTTATTTTTGTTACATTTATGCATTTGGATGGGTGCATGGACTAAAGCCAAACACGTGGGTGAGAAAAATCCAAAATCTGTTAGGATAGGGGTAATAGTTCTGCTTTTAGCAAGACAGAGTACATGTACAAGTTGCAGGTTAGATTCCTCAGACTTACTTTTATTTCCTTTTACAAAGGATTATATCATTGTTAGGATGGGAGCATGTGTTTGAAAAAAAAAAACTGAAATCACTGTTGAGCACTACAGAGTATGTGCATGTACGGTGACACATTGCTGGGGGTTTACCCAGCTCAGGTGGATTATGGAAGCTGATCCCTAGTACCCACAGGTTAATTTCTTAAATCACCCACCAGACACAGCAAAGGGAGAGATGAGACACAGCTTTTATGTTTGTGAATGTGCTCTGTCTACTGGGACAATGTTGTCTGGAGACTTAAGTTCTCCTTTAAGTGTTTCTTGCATTTCCTTTTTAGTTTCTTTCTTCATTGGTTTTCTAGTGATTTATTACCTTCCGGCTTTGTATGTTTTATTGAACAATAAAACAAGTTTAGAAAACTGTGTTAATTTGTGCACCATGAAAGAAGGTTAACCTGAATTTTGTGTATATTTGCTGAGAAAAGTTATTCATATCTCTATAAATAACCCATACGAGGTAACCATATTTCAAATCCTGGCAATCTCTCTAACATGTAACCAAATTATTAACCTTATGTCCACCAACTTACAGCCTACTGTATTTGGATGCACCCAACTCTATCCTATTGGTTTATCATATTAACACCCAAGCAGATTATAAGCTCTCCAGGGCACTTTAATTATACTTTTAGTGGCTATAGAAAATCATCATACCCTTTTGAAATATTTTCTGTACTTTACAGCTAGAAATTAAAAGTTTTACTAGCTACGGTATATTGAAACATTTTGAATTACATCAATCCATTAAAAAGAAAGGGAACATTTCAGAATGTTAATTAAAAAATTAAAAACAAAAAAATGTTTAAAAGACAACTCCACCCTCATAAGAACATCTTTTAGAAAGAATGGCCTCTTTAAAATATGTTGATATATGATACTTTGTCCTATGAATTCATTACTGTATGCCTGCTATGCTTCTGGATGCCTCATGGAAACTGAGCAATTTAGAAACCTCTACTGAGCCTGGGCATGCTCAGAAGAGGCAGACAGGGGATTAACATTCAGTCATTGGCTGTGATGTCAACTCTCAAATCCATAACTGACAGTTACTAACTGGAAGAACCAGGAAACAGAAACAGGGGAAACAGGACATTGTGCAGGATTTCAGGTTAGACTTATATATTTCAGATTTCAAACTATTACAGTTTAGGGGTTTGGAGGGTGATTTACCTGTATGTAAGTTTTCATTTTATTTTTTTTTCAATTATTTTTATAATTCTTATTAAAGCCAGCCTTTTCTTTAATTACATTCACCAATCTTCCTGGATGTTTCTTGTAGGTTTGCCCATTCCTATATGCAGGATTTGTCAAATTCCATGGTGCTATGGACTGAGGCAATCCTCATATTTTCAGATTTAGTTACGGCTCTGACTTAGCCACTTTTGGTGGAATGTTTTTCATTGTTGTCATGTTGGAAGGTAAATGGCTTCCTATCTTCTTCTGTCTAGAATCTGTTTGTATTTGCAGCATCCATGTACCTTTCAATCCTGACCAATTAATAATGATGCTCCCAACTGGGGGTAGCTAAATCTTTTGAAATCTTATTGAAGTCTCCTCTTGCCTTAACAGGTTTTATTTTGAGGTAATCAATAGCACTACAATAGTTGCTAGGTGGGACCATTATTTGACCTGATGACTCAATGGTTGTATCTGAGCATCATAGGAATGGTGCTGTACATTTTGAAAGAATAATTACTGTACCAAACCACGTTTCACAAATTAAGTATGTATGTGTATGTGAACATACTGTACACATACAGATGGACTGTATTCCACAATTCAAATAGTAAAAGTCCTTTAAGGCAGAGAACAGGTCAGCGTATATAGCTGAAGAAGAGTACATGCAATATACTGTAGTGGAACAATGAATTCTATAAAGCTGGTTTAAAAGCAGAGCAACTTTTTTACATAAAATATGGAAATCAGGTTAGAAAGTCCTATTAGAGAAAGTTGAGAAAGTACAATGCTCCATTGCTGTCATACACTCTCTGCAGTTTCAGAGGATTTCAATGTACTGGGTGAATTATTAATATGTGCGGCATAAAACTCTGTCTCACACCATACACATTGTCATGTAAATACTGTATACAAAATGAGGTGCTGTACATAAAAAATGTCACAAAAACTGTGTGCGCAACTAAAATAATACATACAAACAAAATAACATTTTATTTATATAGACTATATCCTATATTACCATTCTACTTTACTGCCTGAATATCTATGGATAAAATAGTGCAATGGATAGCCATTTCATAATAGGGTCTAAAACCTCAAAATAATCTGCTTTTGTGAAGGCCTCATTAGCATTCACACACCCACTGGGCCTCATTCAATGTGAATGATGAAACCCAGGCCATATTTATAAAGCTGCGGTATTGCTTTTTAGCGATACCGGTTAGTTAATTTACGATTGCGGTCGAAAATGTACGATCGCGACCGAATGTTAGTTAATTAACATACGTTTGATCGTAGAATACCGTGTGGTAGTTTACTACCACACGGTATTCTATGGGGATCGTAATTCTACGATTTCGTTATCGCAGACTTACAATCGGTATCATAAATTTATCATCGTTAAACCGATTGTTAATCTCCGATCATTAAAGTTGATACCGCGGTTTTATAGATATGGCCCCCAGTTTGGATGGTCATAATTTCGACCAACTGAATTTTGACCCTGTATCTGGGAGCTCGGGATGTTTAGGGATGTACAAAATTCAATCATAAACCAATAGTTTTTATATGAAAACAGATTTGGGTCAAAACTCTAGTACATCCCTAATAATGTTGCCTCTAAGTTATTAGAATTTATGTATGTCAATACTGGAAAGATGCAGAGTTAAACTTTGGGTGTTCAGTACCTATAACTATCTTAACCAGTGTGCATGAGTTTGGCCAATTGTGTGTACATGTGCACAGTACAGGAGGAACTATGTACATGGCTTGAACCCCTTAATGCTCTAGCACATGCTGAGTTTTGCCCAGTACAATTTTACAGTTCTAGCCTACAACATATTTAAAACAAATAGGTGATATAGTACCATGGGAAAAGATGTCACCTTTAAATAATGAATTACTGTTTATGATATGATCCTCATTTATCATTGTCCTTCAGTATTTAGTTAATTAGTTATCTCTTGCTGATTTTCATTTTCTCAAAAAGAAATACTAATCTACTCAATTTTTTAAAAAAAATATTTCAGTTGAATTTCCCTTATTTATTACACAAATTTAAACATATTTACCAATTTTAAGGTCTTATAGGTGAAGCTCCATTTGAGTGACATCACCTTGGAGTAATGAAGGAGAGCCTTGTCTACTGCTGGGTCTGGATAATATTTGTGTTTTCAGGGGGGCCCTTAAGTAAAGTCAATTAGAGATGTTTGAAACTGTTGAGTTTCGTTCCGTTTTCGAATTTTCAAAATTTTCGGAAAGTTCAAAAGTTCGAGTTTCGATTTTCGAAAATCATCTACTTTCCATTTTTGAAAATCGTCTACTTTCCCTTTTCGAAAATCGTCTACTTTCGATAAAAATTGAAAATTCAAAAAAATCCAGGTTCCGTGAAATTCTGAGTTCTGAAAGTTTCGTCTAGGCTTCGAAACCCTCAGATTCGATTCGAAACTGGGTTCTATTCCAAAACCCACATTACATCTCTACTTTCAATAAATGGGTTCCATAGAAACAGAAAGGCAAGGTAATCTTCATTAAAACAAGGTAATCTTCATTAAAACAGCTTTAGTTTCTGGACTGTAATTATAGAAAAATGTGCTTTAAGGGGTATCTCAACTCAGAAAGAGAACTTACCAGTGATCCCGCTCCAGCGCTGGCTTCTCTGATGAGGCCTGAAGCGCCCTTACAAAATATGTGCCAATATATGTGCATACATTGCAAGGGGTAATGGGGTGCACGATCTCAGGTAAGTTCTCTATGTTCCTTGCCTGCTCCTGACTGTTTAATTGAAGAACAGGGTGCAACACATATCTCCTTTACCCCCCATTCTTCAATTTAACTGAAAACAATAAGTATTAGTGGAGATAGTGGAGAGATCCTTTAACCTCCTGATCTCTTTTAAGAAGTATGTATAATCTGAAGAGTATTCTATGTTGATTATGTATACTTGGACATTGAAAATAATTTTTAGGGGCTTAACAATAGCAACCTTAAAGGAGAACTAAACCCAATTTTATATACTCCAGAATCTGAAAACAACCCCCCTAAAAACACCAATAAACTATAAAATGCCACTTTAGTAAACTCTGTTAAAGTAAATCAAAGCCTGTTAAGATCTGGATGAAGTATCTGTGTGTATGTTCAGTGTCAGACCACACCTCCTGACCTCAGTCACATGCTTCCTTGCTTTATCTGTCCTGTAAAAGGATTGGCTAGAGATTATTAATGGGTGTGACTAACTGTAACAAGTTTGTGCCATAGCTAAGGACTGAGCATGTGCAGAACATAATGGTCGTTGACCAAACTGTCTGATATTAGAATGCTGAGAAGTAAAGCACAAACCATATGTTATTTAGGTAAATTTCCCAGCTCCTGTATCAAAATGAGAGGTAAGACACAGATTACTGGTTTTATATCAAGGTGTCCTTCCTTCTGGTTCAGTGTTGTTCTGTGGCTTTAGTTGACCTTTAAGATACCCATACACGGGTACCACGGCTTAATTGCGTGATCCGATCATGCATTTAAAAATGCACACTACTGTAGTTTTAGCCAATTGGTCTGGCCACACTAGTTGCGCTGCTGTCCGTTGAGCTGCGATCCTCTGTTCGTATCACATGTGATTAACAGTGCATGACAACACACACATTAACGTGTGCAACTGTGGGGTATTTTCAGTGCGCTAGAGCATGTTGTCATGTTGCCTCAACCTGAAACCTTAGATTTTTTTTCTGTAGTTTATTTAAGCTGTTTTTGGCTAACAGAGTCTAAAGCTGTTTCTACTCTTTACTTGTCAGTTTGGGTGGACCCCATGGAATGACATTGTAAGGTCTTTCTCCCTCTCCCTACAGAAGATGTTTGTAGACAATGTACTGTAGAAGAAATTAATACAGTATTTCTGAAATGGGGGAGCTTATCCTGTCACAACCATTTTGATGTACCTGAGCTGTCAGTACAAAGAAACATGGCTAATGTCAATAAATAATAGTTTTATATTTGATTTCCCCAAATGAGGGGCCTTGTATTGCATTAGCTGCCCCTTAGATTATTTTAGCAGTAGCATGACATTTGAAATGCTGTTTAGTTGAATTGTAAGTATAACACGTACACTATTATATGATATAGAATAAATATTGTTTAAAGATATTTTCTTCACAGTTCGATTTTCCGAAATAAATACAAGGGCAGACTGGAAATATATTTTATCTTTTCAACTTCCTCCTTATCTTATCTTCTGGGAAATAAATCTTGCTAACAAGAAGAAGATTGTACAAAGAATTGATTAAACTATATGTTATTATCTAATAAGTGACTGCCTCAAGAGATTTCAAGATTTCTGCATTATATTCTTGTAAACTTCCACATTTTGTCACACTGCAAGATAACTATTTATTGTAAAGTCAAAGTGGCAAACAACAGTGTGGTCCGTTGACATAGAACATCGACACAATTTGTTCTCTCCTCCTACGGACAGTGGCTAATGGACTATCAGCAGGCACTAACCACACAACAATGGATTTCATCAGTTCTCTGACAGCAAGCTTGCACAGCAGCATGCCAGCCTGAGTGCATACCTCAGTAAGGAAACAAATAAAAAGATGCTATGCAATTTAGAAATGAAAAAGATGTATTGGGAAGTGGGCTCTTATTTTTAATAGTTTAAGGATCTAAAGAGCTTTGAGATATAATTTGTTTTCCAAAAATCCATGTATAAGGACTGATATTGTAATGGACAACTCCACCCTGAAAATAAGAAATTGCTACAAATCTGAGAGATGTAAGGCTAAACTGAAATACTGCCTGATGTTCGGTTACCCCTCTTCCTGATTCTTTTAGTGTGCAGCTCTCAGGCATGGATGTGGCATTTGATTGAAGGCTATACCCCTAGCTGCCTCCTCTAGGCATGTGCAAGCTTGATAGGCAGAGGCAAGGGAAGAAGAATAATGCTGCATAACTGGCTAGTCCTACATCTGTCAGCTTGTGAATTATTGCAGTTTTTGGGGGTTTGGAGGGTGATTTGCCGTTATGTAAGTTTTTAACTTGAGGGGCGAAAATGCCTTTAAGGATTAGATTAAATAACTGAATAATGTTTTGAATTATTACAGTGTTTCTAATGTGATATTAAAACAACATCAATTACAACTTTCCATTCTCATTCCAATAAAACCTGTACCTATTCGTTTGAGAGGCAGAATTACTGCATTGAGGGCTAGGCCACACTGCTGCAATTTTCTGCGTTTGAGCGTGCGTTTTTTTCAAATCATTGGAATCGTGGCAATGCACCAAAAATGCGTGCTTTTGGATGCAATGCGATTGCGCTTGCGATTTGTTTTCAGCATTTTAAATCGCAATCGCATGTGATTGCATTTGAGTTGCAGTGTGGCTGTGCCCTTAGGCAGATATTGATGCTATTGTCATTTTGAAATGCTGGGATTTGACAAATTGAAAATATGCAGAAGAAAGTGACTGTGCAAAAATGGGGATTTAACACTTTTTGTAGAGTTTAAAACCTGATCTGCTCTAATGTAAAACAATTATGGTTATAAGAAATTTGCCTGGAAATCTTAATTTGTTCCATACCATATCCTGTAATAGTTTATATCTTGAATGTATGTATGTATAGTTTATTTATAAAGCGCCTCTTGGGGACGCAACACTGTACAGTAACAAAATACAATAAAGTCATACAAGGGGCACAAATACATAGATGGTTTAGTACATCAATATATAAAGTATATAAATAGAAGTGTTAGAACTTTGCCAGAAGAGGTAAGGAGGTCCCTGCCCCGTAGAGCTTACAATCTAGTTAATTGGGTAACATACAGCTTAAAATCATAATGCTATAAATGAGGTCGTCGAAAATACCCTCCAACAAATTAATAGAACTAACAGAAGTGCCAGTTGTTACTTTGTAAACTTTGTTAACAAAATCTAAACTAACCTTACAAAATATGGAAAGCCTATTAAGGCTCCTTACCGGTATATTGAAATTTTGCTCTTTCTCACGGCCCCACCTCCTCTCAGTCTAGGATCTGACCAATGGAAAAGCATGCTTTTTGTATAATTTGGTCTTACCATTGGTCAGGCCATGGACAAACAAAAGGAATAAACCAAAACTAAGTGATGAGGACCAAGTGGTTTAGTTTCTTACCTTGGGAACTTTTAAGGGAAGACATATAACACCAGTGAGTCTAAAAACATCATAGCTAGAATGCTAGCAGGTGTGCAATACAGTATGTGTGATGCAAATCGGCGCGATATGCAAGGGTGGATTTTAGGCCCGCTGTGCTCGTGAGGTAAGTTGAAAATCCTTGTAAATATATGATGCCCCCATTATCACCCCACACAGACTTGTACATTTAAGATGCCCCCATGGCCAGCCCACGCAAACTGGGATATATGGGATACTTAGCTCTTCATTGTGTGATATAAGGATAACACACCACCAAGTAATTCCCTTAACACATAAAAGCACAAGGCCGAAGGCTTTTATACAGGGCAGGGCACTCCAAGGTGACGTAATATCCATATATTTTATTTTTATAAGATAAAAGAAAATGTGGGCTCATAGGAAGTTGGCTAGGGACATGTATGCCATTACCACATATTTAATTAGATAGTAATTGCACCTGTTATTGCACCTTCATATTGGAATAGATTGGAATCTTAGGATGTCCATTCATTTGCGATGGCTGAAAGAAACTTGATCAGGAAGTTACAATCGATCAACACCATCCTGCACCATCTCTCAGCTCAAGATTAGAGATGTCCGAAACTTGTAAGTTTTGTTCCGTTTTCGGATTTACGGATCTCAGGAAAAACCCGAAGATCCAAAAAGGGAATGTAATTTCGGGACTTCAGACCGCATTTTTGATGATTATTGAATGTACGAGGTTATTTTCGGTAATCCTCAAAAATAACCCCGAACATTCAATAACCTCATACATTTGATAATCGAAAATGCAGTCCGAAGTCCCAAAATCCAAACAATCCACGAGGTTTCAGATTGAACATTTGGATTTCGGAACCGAGGTGTTCCATGTCAGATCCGGATCCCATCTCTAATCATTGACCCATGTATTCCAGGCCAATAATGGTTTTGTTATGTAGCTGAATTTGTGTAGGTTGCAATAATATATTGTTTTTGGCATTGTTTTTCAGGTATAGCCTCAAAGTTATGTATTGGCTATCTTGGTGGCTATTTGCAGACTTTGTTTCTGTGTGCATTGATGCAAGTTGGATACCGTATTATTTGGGACATATACAGTCACATGTATATACATGTCTATGCTGACCTGGTTCACCACCCCTCTACTAATTCTCTCTTTGATCACCTTTTTACATTTCTGTGGACAACACCCCAATTTACCCTATTCAGTTGGCACGTTGTTTAGGGGTTATTACTGACTCCTCGCTCTCCTTTTCCAATCACATTAACTATGTTTCTTAAACCTTTTTTCTTCGTTACATTGCGAAGATGTGTATGATTCCTTTCTCTTCTAACTACTGCTATGCTTATCCATGCTCTCATCCTGTCACATCTGGATTATTGTAACCTTCTGCTATCTGGTCTTCCTGCTTCCCATCTTTCTCCTCCTAAGTCGATACCTAACTCTTCCGCGCACATTATCTCGCTCTCTCTGCCACTTAATCTAAGATTAAACATCTGCATTCATGAATACTAGAATGGCAGATGTATGGTTTCAAAAATATAGCTTGTTGGGGTTGTTTCAAAGTTAAAGGTGTATTTATCCTAAAACAATGAATAGTTGCCCACAAAGCAAAGCCTCAAAGTTGTAATCGAGGTCCATTTGGAGCTATTTGGTGACCACATCTTTGTGGGTACACATGTAACGAATTTGATTACGGACACGTGGGACAATAATATTTGGTGGGGGGTTTTACTTGCCAAGTGGGTTTACACAAGATTTCTAACTTTGAATAATGTGGGGGGTGTTTTGTTTGAAAAAGTGGAGGCTGTTCAAAGTACAGAGCACTTTAATTTCTTTACTTGTGCAAATGTCCCATTTGGAACTGGTTGGTTGCCACATCTCTGTGTACACCCACACATGTAGCGTACCGTTTGTTTCAGGAAATGTTGAAGAATTATATTTAGTGGGGGGTTTTATTTGTCAAGTGAGTTTAGGTAAGATTTCTAACTTTGAATTATCTCTTTCATTTTTTTCACAAAATCTCTTAAAAGCATGGAGTTCTATGGAGAGCTGTGTGCAGAAGTCTGCATGTGTGTAAGAAAGAATAGCACTGTTTTTTGCTGCAGTTTTTGTGTAAAATTCACCCTTGGTTTTGTCTCTGATTTATTATTTTTGGAAAAAAGGAAAATATGTGAAAAAAAAATTCAATTTGCTGAACATCTGTGTCCGTGTATTTGCATTTTGAGCACAACTTACCCCACTTATAACATCTTGGGAGTATGTAGTTTCTAAAAAAATCACTTTCTTATGTAGATATTTGAGTTAATTTGGCAATTATTCCATGAAGTGCTTATAATTTTCAATCAAGCATAAAAATCTAGTTGGGGGGAGCCTCCTGGATAGGAAAAGTGGGGTACCTACATATGTCTGGTATTGTTTTACTCAGAAGAGACAAAACTGTTAAAAACAATCCGATTGTTTGTACACTTAAGTTTTCTACAAATAGATATACAAAGAAAAATGTCATTTAGCAAAAAATATTTTTTTAAAATATAGTTTTTCACATTTTACACAAGAATACAGTGAAATCTTCAGAAATGTTATAACATTCTGTTATCATGTTTAAGCACACTTTGTGCTGAAAAAATTATGTTTAATATTTTCTGGGAAAATTTCTCTGGCACAGAGGGCAAGAAAAACTTTATTTTTTCTGGCAATGAAAGGGTTAAGGTTGCTTACCTAGGGAAACTGTGGTTTTCTGTACCACCCGGTGGCTACTGGCTTTAACTACATGGAAGGGTAAAAAAGCTTTTTTTTCTTGAAGCCAATATGTCGTGACATTCTGAGCCAAATGAGCCGAGTTATCTCAGCTTGGCTTCAATTTTTTTGTGATTTAACAATCAAAAATTCACTGATTTGTACAAAATAGCTTTCTATAGTCTATAAGTCAATGTGGAGAAATAATTTGAAAAGTATGAATTAAAATAGCAATGGTAACTTACTGTAAATGGTTGTGGCATGTGGGAAATAGTCTGGGGAACATATACATATCACCAAAACTTATTTAAACAATCCTTCCCCCACGATCGGGTAATTGTCGAGTTTACGCATGCTACATTCAAGGGTTATGGCCAGTTCGAAGGTTACCGAACGATACGTTTGAGGGTTACTGAAATTGAAGGCTACATTATAGGGTTACCGGATTAGAATTTTTTCAATAATTAAAGGAAAGAAGTCAGCGAGTTCATAAAAAAAAAAAAAAAAATTTTGGATACTTCGGAGAGTTTGGGGTTTGTATGAACTCATAAAGTTTGACCCGAACTCAGGTTTTGTTTTGAGTTTGGATCCCCCCCACTTAGATTGTAAACTCTTCCAGGCAGGGATCTCATTCCTTATGTGTCTAGGCTTGTTGCACTTATATCCATTTATACATAATTTATATATATATGCTTTCTTAACCGATGTATGAAATTGTATTTAATTTAATTTTTACCTGTCTGTATAATGGCTTGCACTTATCCCCTTGTTTGTATACTCTGTATTTTTTAATGTACAGCGCTGCGTACCCAAGTGGCGCTTTATAAATAAAATTATATATACATACATACATCCTTATTCTTTAGCTGTTTATCATTTGGATCAGATGGCAGAGCATGACATGCCTAAGAGAGTTGGTATAATAAGATCAGTTTGTGTCATTAGTAATAGTGAAGATTTGCTAATATTTTAACATAGCTGTTTCTCATTTTAAACATGCTAATGAACTCGTTTATTTTGCAGATCCTCCTGTGAGCCAATAGAAATGATGAAAAACACAGAGACTGTAGGATATTTGAGTGTCCTATTGACCCACCCATTGTCCAGTGTATTGGAATAATAGTAAGTTTCAAATTCTTATTCCAGCCCGCAGGTTAAGATAAGAGTTTTTAGAGGTTTAGAATTTCACAATGGGATTTGAAACCACGAGTACTGAAGCAATGCAGACTTTCAGAATATTTTGTTGAATTATAATAATAATGAATGTGTAGAAATAAAAAGCAAGAATATGCAATGATACCATAAATTCACTTAATGGAGTGTGTTTATTGTCCACAGCAGGAAATCAAGTTTTGGTATGGCAAGAAAGATGTAATTTAGACAGCATCTGTTGCAAATGAAGCAAGATATGAAGAATATCCTTTTGTGTCATTTGGCCTTTCGGCTAAAAGCATTATTCTGTCCAAGCAATATTTCAGATCATTTGATTTAATGAAAATGTATATTATTCCCCGAATCAGTGCATGTAACAGACAAAATTATTCCTAGCACCCACATATATAAATATTTCTCATTATTTCTATTGGAACCTCTCCAGTCAACAGCAGAGTAATGCTATATACTTGGCATATCACTCTTCATTTTTAGTTAGCATGCAAAATATAGTTAGTGGAAGTTTGACGATCGCTGAAACGTGTTGATCATGATTCATGCATGTTCTGAGAGTGCCCCAATGATGAATATATATATAGAGAATATGTTAATATTTATTTTTGTTGCCTCTTTTGCTCTCCAAATTGTTATTAAAGGAAAATGTTTTGTATATGCATGGGCATTCCCATTTTTATCCCACACTTTGTTCTTGAGCAGCAGCTTACCTACAGGGTCACTAATGCAGCATATTTAGAAGAGGGCTACCTTCCCCTCCATCTGTGCCTTCTCCACTCGCACCAGGATATGTACCAGAAACAGCTGATTGTGGTATTTGAAAGAGCACTACCAGGCAGCACCATGATCAGATTTTTTTTGAACACCTGTACAATATTGGATTGCCAATCAATGGTCATCCCACGGTCACACAGGTCTTGGGGCTATTTTTAAGCCACTGTTTTTGAGCATAATGTATTTAATAGGGCGTGAAGTTCTGTAAATGTTAATATGTAGCCCCATTTGTAGTGTGAAAACTAATTTGCAGATGACCCTTTTTATCGGGCGCTTCATCCATTTTTTATTGGCTGTGTATCATGTGTGCAGACACAAAGTCAAAATTTGTATGCTACATAAAGCATTACTTTTATTCTCCCACAGTTCTCTGTGCACTCTATTTTAAACTGTGTGTGCAGGCCTGCTGATTTGTGTGTGTGCACACGGGCAAAAAGGATTATATTATTAACCAAAAAGGTATTAAAGCTTCAATGTAAAGGGTCTGGTGCACTATTTCACATGCATATTTTAATTTAGATTAAGTGGTTAATAAACAGAATTACAAACTGGTTATGATATGAGGGTTGCAATAATAAGTAGGTAGGAGGCATTCCAGGCTCAAATTTAGTTCAAATTTGAGTTATTAACCTTCTACAGTACCTGTAAATCTAACAATATGTACAGTAATCTGTCTAGCCTGAAATGACTGCTAATATTCCCTGGCTCTGCTCTGCTGGGTATTGTCTTTTATTAAACATCTTGAGATCTGCTTCTTACACATCCCTGGTTTATCCATTCATTAGGCCCTGCCCCAAAGAGCTTACAATCTATGCAACTTCTCTCACAAACACAACCTATTAGACTTTCTTTATAATTGTGGGAAGAAGAGATTTGAAAGAAAAGATATGGGTAAATATGTTTTAGGTGCATTTGGGCTTTATAAATGATTTTATTAAATGACACCCTAATGTTCATTGTCCTCCCTTCTTAATGTTTTATAGTAACCATCAGATTAATAAGGCAGGTATTAGTAAACCAGATTTCTATATAAAGTAAATATACCGTTAACCATAAACACCTAAATAGAGAGAATACATATATACACATATTTACTCATAGAAATGTTTATTTATTCTTATTTCTCTGGATGTCACGTCTTAGGTCTTAAGTTGCCTTCCTTCTAGCATAGAAGTACAATATTCCATATTACACAAAAAAAAAAACAAGAAGGAAATGTTGATGTAATATGGCAAATAGAAAACATCTTGTCTGAAAATTCATGGATCACATCTAAATGTAACCTTTATTTTATTTTATTTTTTCTAACAATATGCTGTGACTTTATTTCCCGCTGGCAGTTTAAGTTATCCTCGATGTGTAATTATTTCAGGTAGTCAACACCTGGTCTAAATTTTAGAGATCATTAATTATTGGATTAGGTAATCTGCCAAAAAGCAAATCGTTTTACTTCCTAAAGATAGAAATGAGAGTTTTAAAGAACTGCTCAACTGGTAAGTAAATTATTCACTGAAAGTCTAAAAATGAATTATAAAGTTAAAACGTTTTAAAAGAGAAGCAATGTAGGGGGTGGAATTACATTTAAAAGACTTATATAACAACTTGAATAGATTAAAGGGACACTATACTGAAAAAATTACTTTGCCTCATATCTGTTGTATTCAATTAGATCAGCTGGACTTGAAGATTAGTTCTTGAAGACGTTTTGCTAATCATCCGACTGGCTTTCTCAATTCAGAATGACTTGTACAAGAATCTGTGGCAATTATGTACCCTGGAAAATCCCAATTAGCATATCACAGCCAGGTGTTAAGGGCGTGATTGGATAGTGGTGTTATAGGAAGGTGTCAAAACAGCGTTGTACATGGCAGACACTTGGTGTCGAATCCCCCCACCTCTATTTAGGCTTGGTTTCTTTCACAGAACACATTAATGCGGTAGACCAAAACATCAAATTTACAAGGGAAGAGGTACAAAACAACAAACTAGCTTTCTTGGACTGCTTGGTAGAAGTTAAGGAAAATGGTAAACTGGAAGTAGAGGTTTACAGAAAACCAACACACACAGATCAGTATTTGATGTTTGACTCCCACCACCATTTAGATCACAAGCTGGGTGTCATCAGAACCCTGCAACACAGAGCTGAGAACATCCCCACTAGCACAGAGGCAAAGGCGAAAGAAAGGAAACATCTCAGAGGAGCCCTTAAAACTTGTGGATATCCAGACTGGGCCTTTGTCAAAAGAAGTAGAAGGAAAGAAAAGAACACGAATACCAACAGTGAAGGGGAAAAGCAAGACAGGAGAAAGAGCATGGTCATCCCATATGTAGCAGGGGTCTCCGAGAAATTAAGAAGAATTTTCAAAAAACACAAACCGTATCCCTGTCGGCTTTAACCGAACAACACACTGAGGCGCAATTGGTACATCCGAAAGACCCAATACTGAAACACAAAAAAAGCGACATCATATACACAGTGCAGTGCAGTGAAGGATACTCTGATTTGTAGTGGGGGAGACCAAACAGGAACTGCATCAACTTATGGCCCAGCACAGAGAGCCAATTCCTCGGTTCAGGACTCAGCTATGTACCTGCATCTTAAGGATAAAGGACATACCTTTGAAGATTGTAATGTTAACATATTGCAAAGGAATGTGACTGGTTCAAGAGAGGTGTTAAGGAGGCCATTTATGTGAAAATAAAGAACCAAGCCTAAATAGAGTGGGGGGGGGGTTCGACACCAACTGTCTGCCATGTACAATACTGTTTTGACACCTACTCTGGGCATTCCTATATACCTCTTAGCCAATATCCAATCACGCCCTTAACACTTGCTGATATGCTAATTGGGATTTTCCAGGGTACATAATTGCCACAGATTCTTGTACAAGTCTATCTGAATTGAGAAAGCCAGTCGGATGACTAGCAAAACGTCTTCAAGAACTAAACTTCAAGTCCAGTTGATCTAATTGAATACAACAGATATACCATGACCTGATGAATGAGAACCTTCACAAGCATACTTTGCCTAATTTTAATCTATAATTGAATACATGTAAGTAGCACTTACTATGATTTGTGTGTGTTGCTGCATGCCTTCAATCCAGCACACATTTTGTTTAGGAGCAGTATCACCCCTCCCTCTTTTAACCACTCCCACTTCCATCAGACCTGACTTTTTCCCCACAAACCAACTGTCAAGCCTGCACACAGCATACAGCATTCCAACTGTCAAAACTCTGTCACCAGCTACAGTAAAACTACTCACAGAAGAATAGCTTTTGAGAGCAAGGGACTTGATTGACAGCTGAAATATAAGAAGTTTTAGATTGGATATCTAAAGAAAGAGGGGGCAGATCAACAAAAAAGTGATACAGTGGTGATTGGGAAGAATTAAATAACCTATTTTCCAGTATACAGTAGATGCCCTTTAAGATGTTTTTGGATTTCTAAAAAAATGTTTTGAGTGCACTAGTAGTGTTTGAGAGAAGCAACAGTTGCTGTTGTTTGTAGTCTCACTGGAAAATAAGGCTGGAGGTTTGTTTTGCATTCTGTCTATAATGGTTAATTCAAAGTCAAAACCTTTACCCATACTGTCTAGTAGTAAAGGACCAAAACCGAACTTCGAAACCAAGTTCGAGCCAAATTTAACAATTCGGATGAATCCGAAATATCCGAACTAGTTCATACTCAAACTAGCTCGGTTTTCCAAATTCACCGACTTACGTTCGGAAATCATCGAATGTGCAAAGATTCGCAAATGTACAAGGTTTTCTGAACATTTGGTGAGCCACAGACGTCTAATTTTGAAACCTCTGAATGCCCAAGGATTCTCCAAATCAGCCATTCAAGGCTTTCCAAACGGCCAACAATCCCACGGCCAGATGTTAAGGGGTCCTGTGGCTCAACCCAGGACCTCTTCAGGGTCTGTAGAAGGACCATTGGTGCCCTGACAAGGGCCCTTTGGGGCTTAAATGGCCCCACCTCCACTGCAATTAGAAGTGCCCTTGTGGCCCATGGAAGGGCCCTTGTGGCACTGATAAGTGCCTTTTGGGGCTCAAGGGGTCCCTCAATTCGAGGGTTCCTCCGCCCCGGCACTTATAAGAGCCCTTAGGGGCATGTGTTCTCTCTTCCATCTTACAACATGACAGTGCACAAATGGCATTGTAAATAAAATGGTCACAATTTGCACAGTTAATTATACATTGCTAACTCTATTATGCTGAATGTGACTATCTTGCCTGATTCTGACATGTCCGGTCCCCTCAGACAGGATTGAGGGTGGATGCATTCTCAGCTTTCATTTGGAGACAGAACCTTCCAAAAATCCAGTAACAGGCTCCTTGCTGCTGTGCATATTGGGATATAAAGCCTTGACTTTAAGTAAGTATTCAGATATACATTAGTTGTATTATAATTAGAGATGGCCGAACTTCATAAAGTTTAGTCCGTTTTCGATCTTTTCGAACTTCTTAAAAATTTCGAAGGTCGAAAATGGACCCTTTAAAATCAATGGGAGGTAAATAGTTCGGAAAGTTCGCATGAATTCTCAAACGTTCGAGGATTTTCGAAAATAATCCCACGAGTCCGGAAAATCAAACTAGTATGAACTAGTTCAAATAGTTCGAGTTCGTCCGAATTCATAATGTTCGGCTCAAACTTGGGTTTGAGTTGGGTTTTGTGTCTATTTCTAATTATAATTTAAAGGAAAGTTCCTTGAGGGCAATGTTCAAGAAAAACATATGAGAAGTGTTATACAACTGGGTTCACTGCTGTTCTTCAAACACCTGTTGTAATCTAGATTCCCAGTAAACTGCAAATTTTGACTTTGGGTTGTGCCAAATCAAAGAGTATATAGCTGAAATCTGACCATGCAAAATGGTCTACTCATCTATCAGCATCTCCTATGGAGATAATTCTTTGTTCTAGCTCTTCCCAAGGTTCATATATACAAAATGTAACATTCTTGTATAGGTATGCCACTGTGTGCCAAGGAGGCAAAATCTATTTGCTAAATCCTCCCAGGTCATCAGAGCTCCAGTTTCACTGTGAATATTTCTAACAGTACATGTATTCCCACAGTGCTATAGCTTTACAAGGTAGGCCCACAGGGGAGTTATATAAATGAGCAATATAAATAGAGGGTTAAAATAGAAAACTGTGGGATGAGTGAGTATTGTTTGCTGCACCTATCCCAAAGCTGTAAGGCACACCCGTGGTCTTAATGTTGGACTTCAACTGTTATTACCCGTATTTTATGCATTTTATAGTTTATATTGTATTCAAATATAGTGTAAGTTAAAGGGCATCTTTACCCTCCATAGAAACTTTCAGCTATATTGCAGGCCATAACCTCCTACCCCAACCGCTATGTTAGAAGTTTAAAATTAGAATCCAAACTCAACTTACAGCTCCTCGTTCCAGCGTCATTCTGGTCCAGCTTCCCTGCGGGGCCGGACAGAGAGGCAGGCAGCAGTAGAGAAAAAACGAGGATCTGTAAGTACAGTTTGGATGCTATTTTTAAACTTCTAACAGCGGTTGGGGGTGGTAGGGTATGCCCTGCAATATAGTTGAAAGTTTTTACACAAGGTGAACAATTGCAAGAGAGGGATTGTGAGGGGGGGGACGGGCTCCTCTGCGCAGGTCACCATCCCTCCCGGGGGCAAGACAGGAGGCAGAGACGATTGAACAAGAAGACAGCCACTACTCTTCAGTTTCCTGGACTTTGAACATGGACTACAGGGGAACCAAAAGGACACTACACTGACTGTTTTTATCATAATATATATTTCCAAGGTACATAATAACAAAAATATGGAAAAAATATTCTGAGGCACACCTTTGGCTATTTTAAGTCTCACCCTGGACTAAAAAATAGTAGATAGTTATTATTATTATCACAGATTTATATAGTGGCAACATCTTCCATATCACTTTACAATTAGTCAGATGCATACACATCAGACCCTGCCTCAAAGATCTTACAGATCTAAGCACATTTATTTAACACATACAACCTATCAGTATGTCTTTAAGATTGTGCACGGGGGAGAACATACAAACTCCTTGAAGATGTGTCCTATGGTGGATGTGGTGTATTTGCAAGGCATCATTTCTAACTACTAAGCCAATGTGCTGCCCGATATGATAAACCCATATCTCTATTGACAGTGGTGCCTTCATATAGTTTCTGATAATTCTGCAGAAATCTATTAGTAATATAGGTAAAAATCACTTCTGTGTCATTTTCTGATTAAAGGGTATCGACACTCATTTAAGTTTTGTTTTTTAAGTTTAATTGAAGTACAGGAGGTAAAGGAGCTATGTCTAAACACCCGCTCTTCAATTAAATGATCAGGAGAGAACTTTTCCCGCAATCGGTTAAAAAAAATGCGCACTTGTATTGGCCATACTAGGTGTGCTGCCATGTATGCAATCACACATGTGCTTCACGCAGTGTAGAGTGGCCACGGCCTTTAAAGGACATGTCCACCCCCAAAACTATAATTAAACCCACTATTGACACCATTCTGTAGTTTAAAATAAACCTTACCTTACATCTCTGCTCCTTATGGTTCCCAAGATATGCCTTTTCAAAGTCCAGGAAACTGAAAAACAGATCCGTACTTACAGAGCCTTCTCTCCCATGGAGTTTCACATGACGTCAGCCACGTGTGTGATTGGCTGCCTCTCAGCCCGTCACAGACACGGCTGAGGTCCAGCCCCTGCTTGCAAGCAGGAGGTCGGATCGGATCGCTGCGGAAGACAAGGCAGTGTAAGTAGAAATGTGTGGATTTTTTTAATGAAATATTATGGTGGTTGGGGGTGGGTAGGGGTTACCTACTTTACCTCCAGAGTTAGATTTGGGGTTGGACATGCCCTTTAAAGCAGAAGTTTTGCCGTGAATCTATCATAGTGGTGAATCTCCACCCATCTTTAATAATAAGGACAATAACGACAACTGTTATTAAATATTATTATTTGTATGAGTTATACCTCTTCCGTAACCAACATTGATAATGCTCAGAGTTAGCGAATGTAATAAGCCTCTTATTTACACCAAATTCCTATACACAACAAGAATATCCAGAGTCATTGATTATTGTCCATATAAATATTAAGGACTGGCTTACTTAAATATACTGGTGGTCCGGGTGCCCCTGCCCCGAACCCTTCGCAACACCCTCAGCTTATAGGAAGCTTCCAAAGCTGTGCAATGTCACTAATCTTTACAAATTAGCAATTGTGAACCAAACACAACTCACCTGTCCATCTGGAAGGTCCAGGTGCAGCCTGCCCTGGACCCTTCGCTCCGTCCGCTTATCAAACAAGAATCTCCACTCTCCGAACACAGGCACCGGTGCACAATGGTGTAAACAAATAACAATCTCTACGGTGGTAGGATATAAAAATACTTTACTTTATTGAAGCCATAACAAACAGACAAGACTTCTGGCCTGGTGTGTTTCGGACCAACAGTCCTTAATCATAGGCACCTAGTCTTGTCTGTTTGTTATGGCTTCAATAAAGTAAAGTATTTTTATATCCTACCACTGTAGCGATTGTTATTCGTTTACACCAGTGTGCGCCGGTGCCTGTGTTCGGAGAGTGTAGATTCTTGTTTGAGTTATACCTCCCCCCTCTTTCAGTCATTTCTAGTTTGCCTTAAAGACACAAATTGCATTAGAAACCTTTTATTGATTTGTTTAATGTAAATAATTTGTATTAACATAAACTAGTTCTCTAATACTGTCATTGCTAATGTACAACATTGATCCTTAATGATTCTGTGAAACATAACATTTTCCCTAGGCTTAACCACGTGGAATGATTTGGTTGCACCCTGTTTCCTTTCCAGCGAGATTTCAGTCTGGAAAATTCCCTTAATGGTTTACCCAGATACAAGGCCTAGAACTGTGTATATGCTTAAATAAATGAAGCATGCTAATTAGATACAGGTGTTTAAAATTCTTCAGCAAAAATGTCGTTTCCATAAACTGTCTGAGTAAATACTTGTCTGCTTATGATGAGTTCGCTAATATTGATAGAAGGTCTGGAAATTTATAAAAGTGCATTCGGTAAAGAAACAGCTACAATATATTTACAGTAATCACTATATTCAGTATTCTAGCAAAACTTCCTCCTCAATCTCCCTATTTCATTATTATATATTATATATTAGAGGTTTGCTCATTAATTAGAAACAATTATAAGAACATTTATATATTTGTCTATTTAAAAAAAGGGTAAACAGTCTCTTGAACTTTAGGTTTGGTCTTAGTAGCACAGAACTTCATTCTCCTATGTTCACATATAGTAAATATAATGTTACTTTCCAAGACTTTATGGCTAAAAAACTAAACTGATCATCAGCCTATATCCCATTTCTTTTTCATATTTTTTATGAACTAGAAGGAGCAGTTCTCACATCATCGCTTCTTCTCTGTCAATTCTCTGCTGTTGCCTCAGCTTGGTGTCAGATCTTCTTCTTTTGTTACCTTAACACCCTAGAAAGAAATTTCCTTTGTTCTCCTGCTGTCACCTCAACTTTGTGACATTAAATAGCAGCCTTCTCAACCAATACATGTTTGAAAGAAGGTGCACACCCTTTTCCTAATACCACCTTTCACCTGTGAAATAAACTTAGTTTTCTTCATCTGTTTTTTTCACCTCTGAAATATAATGTCAGATTATCCTGGTACCCTCTCTGATAAAAGAGAATCATGTTCCAAATGCATTTCCCTCTTATGTAAAATAAAATGTTCCCTCAAGAAAGCTAGACCATAACAGGCCTGTCCATTCATTATTTGCTCTCCCAGATGCATGTCATATTTACATCTGTGGGGGAAAAAAAATAATGTCATGCATTTTATGCACTCTACAAATGGTACAGAGTAAGCGCCATAAAATATTGCCTTATTCAGGTACCATAGGAATTTCTCTATAAGAACTTGTAAGAAGTGCTGATAAAATCTGATACTGTCCAACACAGAGATTAATAGCTTTTATCTGTGAAGGTTTTAATGCGTTCTGATCTTGGCAAATCTGTAGTTTTCAGTAAGATCAACTTGCCTGCAAGTTTAGTATTTGAAGACATTTCGCTAGTCATCCGACTGGCTTTCTCATTTCAGAATGGCTTGTGCAAGGATCTGTTGGCAATAAATACACTGGAATGTGTCCCAATCAGCATTTAACAGTAAGGTATCAGGGACCTCCTTAATGCAAGGTTTTGATTGCATGGTAGCAGAGGTGTTATCAACCTTTCTAGAGTAAGGCATCAAAACAACTTTGACCGACAATAGATATTATACCCCCAAACCCATACCCCCAAACCTCTATTCAGGTTTGAATATTATTTTGATATATTTTATATATTATTTTGATATATATGGCTTCCCTAATACCTCTTTTATACAAGTATTCTTATCTGGCCAAGATGTTGAAATTACAGTTTTCAAGTTTGTGTCCTTTTCTCTTAAGATGCAGGAATACGGTTGAGTTATGACACAAGGAATTGCCTCTTTTGTGATGGGCCATATGTTGGTGTAATTGCTGTTTAGTCTCCGGCATATACAAAGCACAGCACTCTGCACTGCATTGCATATATGATGTTACACTTCCTGTATATTGGGTCTTTGTGTGCACCAGTTGCTGCTTTAGCCTGCTGCTGGGTTTAAAGCAGACAGGGAAACTGTGTCTCTTGAAAATTATTTTTAATTTCTCTCAAACCCCCACTACATATTGCATGACCCTGTTCTATCTGCTGTCATGATTCTCACCTTCACTAGTGTTTTTAATTTTTCAAAAACCCAGTATTGATATTCACAAGTTTTTAGGGATCCTCTGAGATTTGACATATCCTTAGTAGGGGTGGCCGGTTGGTGGATCCGAACCCGGATCCGCCGCGGGTTTATCCCATTCGCGAACGGCGGATTTTTGCGGATTTTCCGCCTTCCGAACTTCCGATTCGCGGATTTTTAGTATTTTCGAAAATTTTCGAAAATACGAGAAAACACGTTATTTCGAACATTTTCGAAAATACAAGGATTTCTCTTATTTCCATAAATACGTATTTTTGAAAATTTTCTAAATTACGAGGATTACTCATATTTTTGAAAATACTTGTTTTCTCGTATTTTCGAAAATTTTCGAAAATACGCTAAAACACGTAATTTCGAAAATTTTCGAAAATACAAAAAATCTCGTATTTTTCTCATTTTAATGGGTCCGCTCGCGGATTTTCGGATTGTCGAATTTTTTCAAAAATTCGCGGATCCTCGAGCGGAACGGATTTCGCGAAGTTCGGACATCTCTAATCCTTAGCCTTTGCCTCTGTGCTAGTGTTTTTTTCCCCTTTTTGGTCTTGGAGGGTTCTAATGATCCCCAGCTTGCGACACTGGTCCATGTGATTCAATTTTCTGTAAACCTCTTCTTACAGTTTATCATTAGAATGGGGTTTCAATGATGTACATTGAATTAAAACAGGAATTGCAGGACTTTACCACCAGCAAATACCTTTAAACACAAGACCACGCTTTAAGATTTGTATAAATTTTAATGACAAGTTTATATCTCAAATCAAAAATTGCATATAGATAAATCCCCCAAACCCCAAAACTGTAATTGTTAGAAAGAGATGTAAGACTAACCTGAAATGCTGCCCAATATTCGGTTACCCCTCTTTCTGCTTCATGTTCTTCTGAATAGCATCTGTAAGGCTTCACAGCCAGTGACTGAATGCTATTTCCCTCGCTGTCTCCTCTGAGCATGTGCAAGTTAGTAAAAGAGCATGGAGAGCTTGGATAGGATGTAGAAACCTTTTGAAAGGAAGAGGGAAAGGGGACAAGAACATTTTGCTTAGTCCTACATATTTCAGCTTTTCAACTATTGGGGTTTGGGAGGCGATTTTCCCATATACAATGTTTTCCTTTGAGGACTGAACTAGCCCTTTAAAGGGCAACTAAAGTCACAGAACAACACTGATCCAGAAGGCAGAACACCTTGATATAAACCAGTAATCTGTATCTTACCTCTCATTTTGATACGGGCACTGAGAAATTAACCAAAATAACATATGGTTTGTGCTTTACTTCTCAGCATTCTAGTATCACACAGTTTGGTCAACGACCAATATGTTCTGCACATGCTCAGTCCTTAGCTATGGCAGAAACTTGTTACAGTTGGTCGCACCCATTAATAATCTCTAGCCAATCCTTTTACAGAAAAGATAAAGCAAGGAAGCATGTGACTGAGGTCAGGAGGTGTGGTCTGACACTGCACATACACACAGATACTTCATCAAGTTCTGAACAGGCTTACATTTACTTTAATACAATTTACTGAAGTGGTATCTTATAGCTTATTGGTATTTTAGGGGGGTTGTTTTCAGATTCTGGAGTATAAAAAATTGGGTTTAGTTCTCCTTTAAGGCTATTTATTTGTAATTTGTTAGAATTTAATTAGATTATCCTTTCTGGCATCATAAAATACAAAATACAGGCACAAAAGACTTAACATTATACAATATTCAGTACATACAGTACATGCATACATACATTACATACATATATTACATACATATATTACATACATACAGAACAAACCTACATACATTATATACATACATACATTATATACAAACATATAGTACATACATACATACACACATACATTATAACATACACACATACATTATACCCATGCATACAGTACAGTGCATAACCAACATCCAACTAATGAGTCAATGCAAAAAATTAAAGGGTATCTCCACTCGTTTTTCTAAGTTTTCGTAATCCATTTCTATTGAAGAACGGGAGGTAAAGGAGCTGTGCCTTACCTTCCGTTCTCCAATAGAACACACAGGAGCCAGGAGAGAAGGTAAGAACTTACCCGCTCGCTCGCTCCCCCGGCGCTTGGTCTGACAGGTTCCGGACGGACCTTGTCTTCTATGCGCATAGATCGCGCATGCGCATAGAAGACAAGGTCCATCGGGACCTGTCAGACTACGCGCCAGGGAAGCGAGCGAGCGGGTCATTTCTTACCTTCTCTCCTGGCTCCTGTGTGTTCTATTGGAGAACGGAAGGTAAGGCACAGCTCCTTTACCTCCCGTTCTTCAATAGAACTGGATTACGAAAACTTAGAAAAACGAGTGGAGATACCCTTTAATCTAAGCTTTTTATTTTCAATTGTATTTCAATATTTCCTTTAATAAATGTCTGTAATAGAAGTCATGACTGATTCCTCCATGAGTTTATGGAATGTTTGTTTATTTTTTTATAACTAAAAAACTTCCTGGTAAAACTATAAATATTTAATTTTTTCTTTGTTAATTTAAAACATGCACTTTTACTTTGGACGCAAAAATTCTTTTGAAAGACCCATTAACAAAACTTGTTTACTGAACACATGTAGCGCACCACACAGGTAAACATATCAGTTGTGTCTAGGAGTAGCAATGTTTCACAGATCGAAATCTAAGCCTGCACCACTGAGCTTTTATCAAAAAGACCAAAAATAGATCAATTAACGGAGCGAGATTTGGCAGGCATCTCAGCTCTACAAGTATCCAGATTTCTTTTCTTCATTTTGTGCATTCATTGTTGAAAAGCTAAAATCAAAGCAACAAGCAAACAAAAATGGGAATGTTGTTGATTAATATACTCATAATAGCTCTTTTAAAAATACATTTATTGTAGAAGATCGTGTGCAGTAAAATCAAATATTGGATTTTGACGACCAACTTTTCAAGTTATAACTATGTGTCCAATTAGAAATCACTACAATGTGAACTTGTTGCAGACAATGCAATATAACTGGTATAATGAGATGAATTATATTTATTTATATATATGTAGTTTTATATTATGTATGGGCAGTATAAACAGGCCAATTCCCTGCCTGATTTCCTGACTGCTATATCTACTGATGGTTAATCTATTGGCAAGGAAATAAAGTGTCATGGTCATTGTGGCCTGATCGATCGTATCCATCTATTTTAATGTGCATGGTCGCCTGTGATTAACAGACAGGACTGATAACGGGAAGTGACCAGTTTTGTATTCCAGGTCATCAATAGTGATGGATCCGAACTTAAACTTGAACCCGAGTCGAACTTTATGTTTTTTTAAACTCACAAACTTATTTCTGATAATTCTCTAATTTTTAAATCGGTGATCCTTGAATGTAGCATTTGAATTCGGAAACCCTCGAATGTAGCCATAAATTTTGGCAACCTTCGAATGTAACCTTCAGTTTCGGTAACCTTCAAATGTTGTGTTCAATTTCAGTATTCCTCGAATGTATCTTTCGGTGACCCTTGAATGTAGCCTTCGCCTTCCGTAACCCTCAAATGTAACGTTCGGTAATCCTCAAATTGCCCATTACCCTTGACTGTAGCATGTGAAAACCCGACAATTACCCGATCGTGGGGGAAAGAAATGTTGGTAATATTTACATGTTCCCCTAAACCATTTCCAGGTGCCACAGCCATTTACAGTTAGTTACCATTGCTATTTATTTAATCCAAATTTTAATGGGTTTGTTTTCAAAGTATTAAAATTAACCGAACTTCAGGAAGTTTGGCCATCTCTGGTGATCAATTTAGACTGAGATATTGTCCTGTGTGTACCAGACCTTACCGTATATACTCGAGTATAAACCGAGTTTTTCAGGCTGAAAAATCAGCCTGAAAACTCGGACTCGGTTTATACTCGAGTCAACCACTTACCTGGGCATTCCGGCAGCCGCGCGATCTTTTTCTGTACTGGCGCGCAGGTCTGACGTCACTGCCCGGCGCCAATGCCTGCCAGAATGCCGATACAGGGAGAAGAGAGCCCAGAGGGAGAAGAGAGCCCAGAGAAGAGAGCCCACAGGGAGAAGAGAGCCCACAGGGAGAAGAGAGCCCACAGGGAGAAGAGAGCCCACAGGTACAAACTGAACTGGGTGGGAGGGGGAGGGGGGCATTCAAGATGTTTGGAAACTACAACTCCCAGCATGCTTTATTAGCTGGGAGTTGCAGTTTCCAAACATCTTGAATGCCAAGTGAGGGTGGCATTCAAGATGTTTGGACCTACAACTCCCAGCTATAAAGCATGCTGGGAGTTGTAGTTTCCAAACATCTTGAATGCCACCCTCACTTGGCATTCAAGATGTTTGGAACTGCAACTCCAGCTAATAAAGCATCCTGGAGTTGCAGTTTCCAAACATCTTGAATGCCACCCTCACTTGGCATTCAAGATGTTTGGAAACTGCAACTCCCAGCTAATAAAGCATGCTGGGAGTTGTAGTTTCCAAACATCTTGAATGCCAAGTGAGTTGGCATTTCTACCCTTGGTTTATACTCGGGTCAACAACTTTTATTAGGATTTTTGCTGAAATTGGGTACCTCGGTTTATACTCGGGTCGGTTTATACTCGAGTATATACGGTACGTTTCCCTCAAATAAAAAGATACATTTTACTGCTTTGCCCCAACAAGTTCATTAAAAGAATCTTCTCTGGTTAACACAAAACTAGAAATCCATTGTGTTTGGAAAGCAAGTCCCCTTTTTATCCATCCTTTTTTCATCTTCAGGAGGAAAGGTACTGTCTAACAGCAAATGTGGTATTGGCAAGTTCATTGAATATCTTTAAAAGTGGGCTGGATAAGTTTCTAAAACTAAAACATACTGAGAATTACTGGTATCAATACATATACTGTAGTTCCTTCCTCTAAATCAAATGTTAGGTAGGGTTAAAGAGGAGGGTGTAAAGGTTGGACTAGATGGATGGATGGATGTCTTTATTCAACCTCAATTACAATGTTACTATATACTTCACTTTGATTACATATTTTTATTGGGGTTTTATTAGCATTAAAAGTAGAATTAAAATAGATTTAAAGGAATAGTTCATTGCAATAGTGAACTATTCCTTTACTACATTGATTGAAGACCAGGGGCTTAAGGAGCTATGCCTTACCTCCTGTTCTTCAATCAATTGTTGGAGAGCCAGGAACGAATATGCTGAAAGCTTACTTTTTGCGTGATCCAGCGTGGCCGCTCTGAAATTCCTGACTGCTATCTGCTTCTGTTCCGCTATAGCGCACATTATCGGGCATGCGCGTTATAGCAAAAGAGAAGCAGGAACCGGTCGGGACCTGTCAGTGAGGCCATGCTGGATTGCGCAAAAGGCAAGCTTTCGGCATCTTTGTTCCTGGATCTCCAACAATTGATTGAAGAACGGAAAATAAGGCATAGCTCCTTCAATCAATGTAGTAAAGAAATAGTTCACTATTGCAGTGAACTATTCCTTTAAGGTTAGGATTTTATATCACTGATGTACAGTAAACAGTTCATTATATGAAGAACCTTACAACCTTTATTATGGGACCCCTTAATTAGCTCTGGTGTAACCAGTTGCCTCATCTAGAAATATGGGGGCTGATACACTAAAATGTGAAAGAGTTTGCCTGTGATATTAATTTGCAGCAACCAATGAAATGTTAGTTAACTTTTATTGATTTGCAGCAGTTAGATAACATCTAATTGGCTGCTGCATATTAATAGCATGGACAAACTTTGGCACCTTTTATTGCATCAACCCCTTAATCAGTTTAACGGAGTTCACCTTTGTGTATACACAGTACATGTGTATGGTAAGGAGAACAGCTATAAAGCTATGCTTTTATGAGAAGAAAGCTATTTATAAAATAAAAAGAATACAGGCGTGATCAGGCTGCAATGTAGAAAATGTTCTTCATTATATTAAGGCAAAAATATACATTATGTGTGGGAGAAAGTATTTTATCAGCATTATTAAGGGTAACCTTGAAAACCTGTTTAAGTCTATGAGTACAATGACCCTATACTCACATAAGATTCACTTGAATGATTTAAAACCAAGTCCAAGAACAGTAAAGTTCCAGAAAACATTGGGGGGAAATCTAACAGTTGCTGTTCATCTCTGAGAGGGTTACAAGCTTTAGTCTCTAGCCATAGGCAGATCATTTTAATGTTGGCTGGATATGTCTGATTAGCACTTTACAGATCCTGCCCAAGCTTGTTGATGTCTTCTGGGTTATACCTTCCCAGTCGTTCCTGCAGGTGTTCAAGCAAGGTGCATAGTGGGATAGGTAGGGATGCAGTGCGTAGCAGAGATCCCCTCACGTAAATTCACAACTTGCAAAAAAGGCTATATTTCACCTGTTTGCAAATTGGTGAAACCTGAAATTTTCCTAATAATTACATCCAATAGGTAGACTGTGGAAGTACTCCTAAATTACAAATACATTTTGCAATAGTGCTACTGCTCTTGTCAAAAATTCATACAAACAAAAATATAATTAATGAACATTCCTAGGCCCCATACAATATCATATTATCTTCAAACTTGCTAACACTATAAACAATGGGGTTTAACTGTGTAACTATATGTGATCACAACTATAGAGTTGGATGGCTTGAAAAAGTTGAATGTTGCTTGAGATATGGGATGTCTGATAATCATCCCGGTAATGTTGTTTTTATGCCCTTTAACTTATGTAATAGTTTTGAGTTCCTGAAACACTTTCAGGGTTATTCAATAAAAGTTCTTATAGTTTAAAATGGTGCTAATTTTGCCCCAACCAATCAGATATTAGCTTTCAAATGTTAAATAAGATCTGATTGGTTGGGGCAAAATTACCACCATTTTAAACGATAAGAACTTTTATTGAATCTCCCTGTTTGTACACTAATTGCAAATACTTTTATAATGGAAAAAGCTTATATATTCTGGATGTATCCATTTAGAAGTAAGATTTAACATTTTTCTATTCATCGAAATGATTATATGGTGTGTGGAAAATTGTGCCCAAACTATTTGCATATGATTGATATGCAAATACATTACTGGAAAACAAGAAGAAAAAAAAAACGCAAGCTGAATTTTTACTAAAAACATTAGAAGCGATAAAAATGTTTTCTAGTTTCTGCTTAAATTATACTGGAATTATTATATTAAAGGAAAACTATAGTGCGTATTAAGTTTTTTCAAAAACAGTTAAAATGAAAGGTACCTGGGGCAGGGAGGTAGGGCTGGTACTTTCTACTTCCTAATATTATTTCTATAAGGAATGGCAGTAAAAGAAAACTGCTTCTGCCAGGCTTCCTAAAGTGCTTCAGCACTATCATTTATACAGGAAGGCCGTGGCACTAACCTGGCAGATGAATACTGTCTCTGCTGTAGTTCCTAAACAAAACAATATTGTGAGGTGGGAATAATTAATCCTAACTCCCTGTCCCAGCTTCTTTTCATTTTTAAAAAGTAAATTTTTACAGTATAGTTGTCATTTAAGTTATGTTCTTTCTTAATATACCTTTTCTGCTGTTTCTTGCTTAACTGATTTTTTTTTCTTCTTCAGGTAACTAACATACGAATGAAAACAATGAAAAGTAGGTGGGATAGTTACAGGATGTAGGAAAAAATATGAACCAAGATATACATTTTTAAAGGAAACAGGAAGTTCAGCTCATAGACACCATCCTTGATTGACATTGACCTTATAAGGTTCTCATAACATATAGCAAAATTATTTAGAAAAAGGCCATATGAGAATCGGTTGTGTAATTAAATTGTGAATATATCAGTAATACAGTCCATATTATGGATATATTGATGTGTAAGGGTACCCTAGACAAAATGTTGCATGCCCCTTCACCCATGGCCTCCAAAGTGTACACAGCACAAACACAAATTAAATTAAAAGGCCCATTATACACCCATGGAAGGGGTTCTATGTGTTGTAAACTATAATGGAAACTATAATTCTAAACCTGTAACCTTTTAGTGGACCTGTCCCCTATTTCTTTAGATATCCAAACTGATGCATCTTGTATTTCAATTGTTATTCAAGTGCCTTATTATCATAAACTTTACTACTGTTTAGTGGTTTTGCTTTAATTGGAATGTTGACAGTTGGTACGTGTGAATTGCATGGTGGGAAATTCCCTCTCCCAGTGCTGTGCTGCCTCATAGTGATTTACTGAGCATGCTTGGCTTCACAAAAGGTTAGGTACTGACCCTTAGCAAACAGGTACTGGATTGAAGTGATGCAGCAACATAGTTTACATGTATCTTTTTCTGGCTTAAGATAAGGCAAAGTATTATTTTCAGTATACTGTACTTGCCCTTTAAAGCATGGGATACAATCATTGCTGAAGGTTCCAATGTAACAAAGCTCTGGGTTTGCTGATTTTAAATTTGTTCCACAAACTGTAAGGAACTGTTTGAAAAGGGAAACAAAACCATAAATTGTAGTGGAAAATGTACTTGCTATAACGAAAATGATAGAAAGGCTTTAGGGTATGCTTTGTGTATCAATAGAATAGAAAAGGGTGTGAGACCAGTGTGAATGAGGGAAACAAAAAGTGAAAATGTATGTACATGGGGATTAGGACCTATTACGGCACATACCGTTAGATCGGAGGTAGAAATAGTAAAATATTTATCAAGAGGGAAAACTCCTTTTTTTTCAAAACTCTTTTAAGATACAATGGAGCAAAACATATTTCATGAGACTAGTATTAAGGGGCTTATGTAATAAAAGCTGTAAAACTTTTCCTGTGCAATAAATGTAAAACAGCCACTAGGATGTTAGCATTTTGCTGGACTGCTACATATAATCGTAAAGACAAACTTCTGTTCTTCTATATATCTGTATATACAGTATGTGTGTTTTTATTCTGGGTAATGTTCACAACATAGAGGGCTTGAGAATACATATTGGGACTGAAAAATTCAATTGAAGGACTGGAAAATAATTTTCCTTTGGGGAAAGACAGTATAGGAGAGCCTTAAGGCAAATAAGGAAGCAATACAGTATAATAGAGAGCCTATTAATAAAAAACAGTTCAAAATGAAAAGGCTTTATTCTCTATTGGAATGGTAAGCAACATCAATTTCTCGTTTAGAAAAGATGAAAGGTAAAACAGAATTATGGCACATTGGGAATATTACCAGTTCTCAGTTTGGGAACTTTGCACATTATTAATACATTTGCTAGGGATAACTCTAAAACCTCAGTCAGGTACCCCTGATGAGTACTCACAAGAACAACTTGGAAGGTTACCCAAAAAGCAGCCCCAGTAAGTGGTATAACTGCAGGAGCAACCAATAGGAAGTTGTACTTAAATCTATTATTAGGCAGTCTAGCATATTAGCAGGTCACTCTCTCTAGCTGAGACCACCTCAGTTATCCAACCATCATAACCTCTGCCGGGCTTTCCACATGCACAATAACATCTAAAGAGTTTTTTAGAGCTACTTTTGAAAAATGAAGGAGAGTACAGTTTTCTAAATTACCAGTTTCCCAATGCGCAAAAAGAATATGATAATCTGTATACATACATATACATTCTACAGTTCTATCTTGCTTTTGTATTTGCATTTCCAAATTCATCTTACATATGTAAGATGCAAATATAAAGGAAGTGTAGTGTTGGGCATTACCCATGTGTATGTGTAATATATTTAACACTAAAATGCACATTGAACCATTAGAATCATCTAGGTAATGTAAGTGTTTCCCCTCACTGGTGTATAAAGTTTTCCAAAGAACAGTTCATTTCATAAACTACCACAAAAAGCCCCAATTATAGTGGCGAACTGAACAGTATGAAGTTTGCCCATCACTACTAGTGAACATACAGTTCAGATGTAAAGAATAATGGTGGAAAGACCTTGAGATGTAAGTATGGATTTCCATGGAAAGACTGAATGTTTTTTTTTTCCATTTCTGTGACCATATGACCTCCCTCTGGGGTGTAAACTAACAGTATTATTCTACATGTCTAAATATAAAATGGATCTATGAAAATGGAACACATTACATAAGAAGTAATACAAGAAGTAATACAACATGATTGTGGTATTAAATGAAATCTCAAGGCAGCGAACAGATATTTTATAAAACCAAATGACGTTGATAAGGTGGAATAGGTGGAAAAACGCTCTAGATTCCATTAGGAAAGTTTTTGTGTCATACACTGTAAATGAGAAAGTTTTTGTGTAATACACTGTAAATGAGAAATCCGTCCTTTAGTCAGAGTATTATGGAGGTTAATACAAAATAGGTTTGGGCCTAGGCACTCCTTGTATCTGCTTCCTGTCAGTCCTCTACCTTTTGGACTCCAAGCTAAAGCACAAGCAAAAAGATACTGGAAGCGCACACTGTTCCTCAGAATAATCTGTTTATTCACATCACACAAATGTTTCAGGAATCGCTATGTCCCTGATGAAGGTGGACATAGCGATCCCCGAAACATTGTTTGTGTGATGTGAATAAACAGATTATTCTGAGGGATAGTGTACACTTCCAGTATCTTTTTCCTTGTATTGTGGAGGTTAACAGGTGGACACTGACTATGGCCATCCATAAATATCATGTATCATTGAGGGATGCAATATTAAAAGCAGTATTACAATCATGCTAGTCAATGAAGCCAATGAAACTAGTTTTGTTTCTTCTTCGTGGGTTTTGCAGCCCGATGAAATGCTTAGTAAGTCACTCTTTCTCCATGACATCTCCAATATATACCAACAGAAAGCGTTAGCTTCACCCAGTGCTTTGTCCAAGCTTCTTTTTTTTTCGCTGCTAAATAAACCAATTAAAGTTATAACTCTGTGTCCCAAAAGCAAAAGAAGTTGAGTACACAATACACATGAAGCAAGATTCAGTGTCATTCTCTGCTGCAAGAATAACACTAAAATTACTTTAATAGTAAAGAATTATAGTTTATTGTAAACAATAATCATCAATAACTATTGGCTTATGCCTAAGCATAGAATCTTTGCAGAGAATGATATGTGATGGTCTCCCACTGTCACACAAATATACCATGTTTGAAGTTTGGTTTGGCTAAAAAATTTGTCACCAAACTATCTAGAACGAACTGTCAAGGTGGTTGCTGGAATCTATTTAAATGTGTTTTGGCATTAATTATTCCCACTTCCTATGCTGTCAAGGTCTGCAATTACAGAATTGAATTAATTTTATTAACATTATACTACTAAATAAATGCTTAATATTGGCATAAAATATAGATATACTACAGTGCATCTGTTTTATTACATTTTTCTAGTTAATGCCTAAATATATTCATTCTTAATTGCCCAGTTAGATGGGCTACAACATCTTTTATATGTATGCAAACATATTTGAGCACTGAAAGTTGTCTTTTTTGCCTCTGGCCTCTGTCAAGGAGGCTTGCTAACTATGTCCCGTGAGACAAGTCACATGACATGGCTGTGCCTGTAGAATAGTATACTGGAATTCCCTTTAGTCACAAGTGCTGCATAACCCATCTCTCCTACAGCTGAGCTCTTCAAGACTGCATTTAATTCAAAAGAAATATGACACAAGCCGAATGATTAGTTATGGAGTAAAATGGCACCTGGGGACATTGTTACCACTGCATAAATGATAACGATATAAACATCAAATACTTGTGAATTGTCCTATTTTGTGAGTTTTACTTGCAGTGACTGAAAGAAAATGGTCCTAAATCAGAATGGTTGATGTAAAAGAAGCTGTTTAGGACAACTTGATGAAGTCGTTGTGCTTCAGTCTGAAATTAGCACATGAATTGGAAGTTCCATCTACATGAAATGTCTCAGAAATTATTAACATTGATTATGATATATTTAATATTGCTTGTGCGCACATTAGAGAAAAAACAGACTACAAGTGTAAAAATGTTGCACACAAGGATGGAAAATAACAGGTTGTGTACACTGTGGACATAATTAAAGAAATCACTTGTGACAAACTGTAAATAATAATGTCATTTGCTATCCTGTGACCACACAGCAGACAGGAAGGCTTTGCCTATAAGGCCTATTTTTTAAAATCCAACCCACATCCATTTTGTGTTCCTTAGATACACTGTTGCCATTTTGTATACATTTTTGTGAATACAGTAAGAATATACACGGCTTATACATTCCATATTTCTTAGTGTATAAGTAGGGGAGCATAAACCATTACTAAATTGTTCTTCAGGGAGGTCAAATGCTTTTGAAAGTGTAGATTAAGGGCCCACTATATATACAGTATTGCTCATTGTTTTTAAGAATACATTTGCTTTGAAAACATGTTTCCCTTTAATTAATAGTCTTGATATGCCGTATAATAAATATAAGTTGTTTTTTTTTACTAATTAAGTATATGTATCTCTAGAGTCATTCAAAGCTATCAAAACAATAATATAATATACAAATCCAAAGATTTCTATAACAGAATGCAATGCAAATTCAATTCTTTTGAAATATTCAAATATTCCATTTTACTGGACAAACAAACCATACACCAAACAATCTCGCACATTTTAGAAACCAAAAAATCCTTTCTTACTCTCTCCCCACATTTATTTCTTATCTTCTGTGTATGAAAAAGAGAGAAATGTGCCCTGTCAGGGAAGAAAGTAGCTTACTCCTCATTAGTAGAGCATGAAAAAAGTCAGAATAAGGGTGCCTATGGGTTATGCTGCCTCTGATTTAGAGACTGACAAGTGGAGATGATGAAAAATAACATTAACACAAAGGAAAGCCTCTAGGCAAATTGAGCAAAGACCTCGCAGGTAGGGTGAAGGTGACAAGCACATTGTTCACTTATCACCTTCCAAGGGCCATTTTATAGCACCGTGTCTGACATCTGATTTCCCCAGAGAATACTGCACCCTATCCAAAATGCACATAGTCATTCAAACCAAAATCATGTGAACATAGAGCAAGCACAGGATATCTATGCATACGGTATAAAACATGCATCATTACATTTACTATGTGACTGATACTGCCCAATTACTCACACAAAGGAATTAAGTCAATATAACCAAAATGCATTCTAGAATGTTCTTTATATGTTCATTTGTCCAATAATCATATACCAAATATTCTTCTCCAATAATACAGAGAGAGAGAGAGAAAGAGAGAGAGAGGGTGAGAGAGAGATAGATATAGAGAGAGAGATAGAGAGAGAGAGAAACATTGTTGCCCCAATTCTAGACTTATTTTCTATTGCCCAATACTAATTCCTCATCATTCATAATATATAATGTGTGAGTGTATTGAATTTGGTTTTGTGCTGGAAGTGTTAACAGTGCCTGTCTAATATTAATATCATAGACTGTTGCATAGAAAGCCACATATCCTTCTGTGTGTACCACAATAAAAGAGAAACTGTGAGCAACATAACCACAGTATGAGAAGGTGAGGAACCATAAAACATCCTTGTATGTGCAAATCTTATGTGCATAGAATTTAGAAAAAAAGTTGCTTTAAACAACATTTGTGTGTATTGTTAATACACGGTCAGGTATATTGCTGCCTTACTAACACTTGCCACATGTAATAAAACTGGGCAAACATGTAGTGATTTGTTAAATTCCCAGAATTCATATTGTGTTGTGTGTCAGGAGGCTGCAATCCTTTAGGTTATATAGTTTCAAAATGATGTGCATGTTTGTTGCTATTATTCAAAGTATTTTATTATTGTCTATAAGAACTATTTGTGTTATAATTAAATACTTGTCAGTTAATATCTAGCCCCATATTTTGATACGTATGATACGATTGACGTATCTCAAAGGACTAGTTAATTTACTATTAGATCATCACTATTACTGCTGTAGTTCTGATTGTGTTCAATATCCTTTCCAGGTCTGTATATTCAAAGACATCCCAATGATAATCCAGGTATAATTATCCCTAACTTTATCCATAACATTCCCTTTCTTATAGATGTTAGTGTTACTAAAACAGAAACATTCTTCACCTAGTTACAATGATGTTGACTGAACTACAATCATTTATTATAACCCAAAATGGCTGATTTCTAATGAAACATCACTTTGTCCACAGATATACAGCATTATAAACATTTCCTCCCAGCAGGCAAAGCCCCATGTGCCTATTCCTGCCAATATTTTATTTGTTGGGCATGCTCTGTGTGTCTTATCTAGAGGGAGCTAGAGAGAGAAACTATCCAATCAGTCTGTCTGTATGAATAGAGAAAAGGTGCTTGGACTATTTGTCCTAATTAAAGGTTTCTATGTCTGATATTACTTTATTTTTTTTTTTAGGAAATCACTTAAACATTATACATCCTTTTAACCAGCAGTTTCTGTGCTGCAAGTCAGGCAAAAATGTGATTTAAGGATTTCCTTTGATTAAACAAAAAGAAAATGAGAATTCAGGAATACCTCCCCTTTGTGGTGGTTACTACTTTATACTACGTCCCGTGAAGTTACAATGCAGCTGTGGTAATAGTCATATGCGAATCATTGTTTCCAATGCACAGAACTTGCCAACGAATAAGGAAAATAAGGAGCGCCATTAACATCATACCACAAGCAGCCACAAAATGGAGGAAGAGGTAATTATTCCAGATATTGAAACTCTCCTAATTGGTATTTAATTCTTCTTTAAACATTTCAAGTGATCTAAATCAATGGAAAATAACACAAACCATCCAGGAACATTCACACTCTGGGGAAAAGAATTTTAGAGAGGTTGCACATCTCTGGTTGAATCTGACCCATGCGTATGTATTTACCAGCTATCAGCTGTCGATAAACACTTGCGCAAAACGAACATGCGCCCTCTGGTAAATAGGCTGCAATGGCCAATGCAGCCACCACAACCTATGTGTTAAAGTCACGCTAACCGATTATGAAAAGGTTACTGTGACTTTAACCCCTTACGCAAGCCATGGAACTCCAGAGCTTTTCTCCATAAATCGTCCTGATACAAAGACAAGCCCCATATAAACTATTAGGATCCTGTTTTATTCCAAATATCTTTCTTGTTACCTGTATCTTTCCTTTTTACCATATTCCCACAGTTCACATGTTCCTCAGATATTTCAAATATGAGCATTTAAACCCACGTAATGCTATGTTAAAACAGCTGCTCAATGGCATTTTGCTTGTAAAGACACCAGTCAGTAATGGATAAGGTCAAGAAAGATTCCATTGATGTGCATATGTGTGCAAGACGAAATACGTTAAGGCAGTATAGTGGAAAAAGGAGTAGATAATGAGCACTAGGACAGCGTTAAATGCCCCAATAAGAAGGAACATTGACCCTCTTTCCTCCACTTTGCCCTTAGTATCTAATCTCCCATTGAAACTCATACATTTTGCAGTAGGGGAAATTCTTATTACAATCTTTGCATCAGAGAGCCTCATCATCTTAACATGCAGCCTTTCCGACTAATGAAGTACTGTACTTTTTGGCAACAATAGTAAAACTGATATGTCTTTTGCGCTTTCCAGTATAAAATTAATTAGGTCTGTAGAGAAGGAAGGAGATGGAATCTGGAGAGTCAGACGGATAGAATGGGGGAGGGGGATTGAATTTACAGTTTTTACCATAGCGTCTGACCTTGCTACTGAGCTCCTAGTGAATTATTTAAACATCATTTCTGGGATTCATAACCTACATGCCTCTTTGCAAGGAATTCCACCCATGGTGATTATATGAAACATTTGGCGTATTCATATTCGTTTCCTGTATTGTTTTAAATCTAACACAATTTCAGTTATGTGCACTGACAAGGATTATTTGAAACCTCTATTTATAGAACTTGTGTTTTAACTTTTATATCCCTTCCACACTTACAGGTATTTGAAAACCCTCTCTTACCCGCTACTGTAACCTCTCACACACACAATATCTATCCATTCATATACATACATACATAAAATATAATATATTACAGGGTAAACCGTAGCAACAGTTGTTGTTTTGTGTTAGAAAAGAATAAGGCACAGAGCCAAGTTTACTGGTTAACTGCTTCTTTCCAACTGAGGGAAAACAAGTACCCCTGTGTCTCAAATACAACTTTTCAACGTTTCTGTTCTAGTACACCACCTAGAGGTTGGAGTGGATATAGCCTGCTAAATATTCTGTTCCCATTCTAAACCTTTTTAGATAAATAAATCTGTATAAATGTGACAATATTTTTACTGGGGTCACACACTCCCTGACAAAAATGAAATGGCTCCTAACACCTGACATAACTAAAAATGAAAATACAAAAAAACTTTTCTCCCCCATTATATTTATTAGACAGGTACATAATGCATGTATGGCATATGGCATTTGTGTATAGGAAATGTAGGGTTAAAATTGTAGAGCATATCATGAAGCATTCCACCAAGTGACATTAGGGGCCTTATTTGTAAACGTGCAGTATTGCAATTTAGCGAAAAACCACGTTATCGATAATGTACGACCACGGCCATAAATGTACTACCGCGGTCGTACATTTAATAAACCACCGCAATGGTATTTCTATGTGGATCGTAAATCTACCATAGTGTTATCGTAGCTTTATGATCAGTGTCGTTAATTTACGATCGTTATCGTTAATTAAAGATAACAATCGTAAATGAATGATCGCCAAACTGATTGGAAATTAACTATCGGTTTAATGCTTGTTAAACCAAACACAGATAATCTCCCTGTTGGTTGTTTCCTAACAAGTGATCTCTCGGTATTGTTGGAATTGGACTGTGCCAGGCTGTGTGACAATGATGATTTGTTAAACACAATAGCCTGTTGAACTTTCGGATTCACTTGAACTGCCAATGTGCATCACTCTTGATGTCCTATTCTCAACGTTTCTTTTGTTTCTTTGGTTGTTTTACTACTGGCGGTTTAGTTTGTTGTGGTTTATCAACAAGCAAGTCATTCACTAATAGTAGCAAGTTCGTGTGTAGTTCCCTGGTCTTGGTTTTTCTCAACCTTCCAAATAGATTTCATATACAGGATTGTAATTTACTTGCTCTTTGACTATATAAATGTTTCTTTCCCAGCAGGATCTTAATTTACCCGGTCCACCTCTTTCCTTTTTATTCTTGACCAGTAATCAGTCTCCATGATGGTGAATCTCTCGTCTCATCTTTTGTTCAAAATGTAACTTTCCCCTCACACTGGATTGTTTACTATTTTTGATGGTAATCTGATAGGCCTCATTCAAATTAGTTATACATATATATTTATATAAGCTGATTGTTTATATAACATACATTTAACGGTCTCTTGTTGTTCTTGACTTAGATGATTTAGTTTATTTTTGGCCAGTTCTTAACCATCCATAGGATCTTTTATAATTCTGGTTTGGATCAAGTTTTCAATTTTCTTAGCCTTATCACTAAGCACAATGATGGTGCCACAGAGAAGACTGATGATTGTTGGTATTTCTGTTTCTGGTTGCCCTTGTACTAATTGTACTAATTCTTCAATTATGTTGAACCCAAGAATTGGTCTTTCCATTGGGGGATGGCTCACTAAGAATGGAACATTGAGTCCAAGAATAGGGTTTCTTTTTTCCTGGCAGGTTAACAGTTATGCTACCCAGCCCTCAAACTGTATTTGTTCCCCACTTTTCACATACTCTTTCACAATGTTTTGTTCCCATCAATCAATTCAGTTAGTGGTCTTACAGACTAGTTGGGTAAATATTTCATTTTCCATTTTCTATCTATGACCCTGACCAAGACACTAGTGTCTAAGAAGGCACATTTGGCCACGCTTTCCTCCCAATTAGTTTTGTGATCTGCTCCATGCTTTTTGCAGGTGGATTTGGTATCTTTGGCATGGTCATAGTGTTCATTCTCTGAGCATCTTCACTTGCCAAAGGTGATTTGGTTTTATATGGTTTGTTATGTATATAAACATACATATAAATATAGTTAATAATGCACACTAGAGATGGCTGAAACTGGTAAGATCTGTTCCATTTTTGGATTTACGGATCTTGGGAAAATCCTGATGATCTGAAAAACAGAAAATGTAACATACTTTCAGGACTTTGAGAGAATTTTTGATGATTATTGAATGTTCAAGGCTACTTTCGATTCAATGCCTTGATTGTTCTTTAATCTTCGAAAATACGATCGGAAACTACTTTAAAATTTTATCAAACTACTTTTCAAGGATTATCGAAAGTAGCCTCAAAATGCACTCTGAAGTCCCGAAATCCATATATGCACCCAGTTTCGGACGGAACATTCGGATTTTAGAACCAAGGGGTTCCATGTGGGATCTGGGTCCGAGTCAGACCTGGATCCCATCTCTAGTGCACACAAAGGTTTAAAAGGAGCAACAGTTTATTGTTTGAAAGAGCAAAGCAACAAAAGCCTGGGGACCTTATTTAGCCGAAGGAACAAAGAGTGAAACATTGCCCATGCACTTTTATTAAATAAACCTTTAAATATAATGCCAGGTGTCCTATTGGATTGATCTGTGCGGGTGAGACCACACAGGCTAACTATGGTCTCACAACCTAAATCACCTCCAGGTAGGCCAATAATATCTGGCATTGGTGGCCTTTTGGAACTGCTTTGTGAATATGTTGATTACTATCTGCAACCACATGTAAAACTCTGGAGTGCTATGTAAGAGACACTACAGATTTCATCAAATAAGTTAAAGAAATATCCACCCATGGTGACTTCATGATTGTTAAATGTGGTGTAGAGTACTCCAACATCTCGCATGAAGATGAGAGAAGAGTTCTTCCTCTATATGCAACAGTATTGTATATTGAGAATTATCTTATATTATAACTACTTTCTTTTTGATAGGATTTTTTTTCCTACAGATTCTGGGTACTGCTATAGGTGCCTGTCTCACCCAATGTGTCCCTCTCATGGTATAGGCAGTGTGTCCATTCAAAGCATGAAAAAAATCTGTACTGTTCCAGTACAGCTAAATCTTCTGTCCTTTAGCATGTAGTCACTTGGGTGTAGCAAACTACAAATATACCCCAAACCAGATGGTACTGCTACCTCCTGCTCCAGAAATACACAGGCTAGCTCTATGCATGCATATTGAGCTAGGGTGTGTATCACTGGTGTTGCTGTTAACCCTTGTATGCTTTATGTTATTTCTATTCACAATGAGGATGGTATATATATATATATATATATATATATAACCGATTAAGTCACTTTTTGTCCTTATGATTATAAGATATTGCAGTGCCCATACCGTAGGGGATATGGTTCAATGATCGCACTTCTGGAATTCATTGCAAGGATTTCAAGAGAATCTTTCGTCTATATGACAGGTGCCTATTGGTCCTGGATGACATCTCCACTGGATATTATTGGCCCCAGAAGATTGGATAAAGTGGGATGCTCATATTTTGAGTGGACACCCTTTTTTAAAACTACCTAACTTTATATTGTTCTTGGGTGATGGGATAAAGGCTATTTCATATATTACAAGATTTAGCATGGATCCTTACTTGTTCTCTATATGTACCTTTGGATTGGTTTCTAGCTACATTTCCCTTCTATATTTATTGCTTACAATGCAGGAGTCCAGTTGGTACTTACCTGTTTAAATGGATTTGTACTAAGAAGATAGCATCAATCAATATGGGTCTGTTTAGATCTGATGGACACTTCTACAGTTTCTAAGTCTTGGTGTATAGTTGTCAGTGTTATTTGATATATAATTTTGTTTGATATAAGTTTAAAGTTTTCCTGTTTGTAGTTGCATATACCCCCTTCCCATCTACCTTACAGATCATTGATTTATGAGTGAACCGTGTTAATCCACTGTAGGGTTTGTATGGGAGGTGGGGTAGATGTGCAAATATGTAGTTGCATAATGAATCCTTATTCAAGTGCACATCATGACATACGTGAGATCTGATGTATTTTTGCATGTACGGGAATCGAATATAAGGTAACAGGCAAATCTAAATCCTTTGCTACTGATGAAGTCCTTGTGGTAGGATAATAGGCATCTAGCCTGCCATGTATTTTTTAACCTGCTCTCACACCCTGCTGTTCAGTTATCAGTCCTGTGGGTAAAGTATGCTGGGGGGTTCTGTGTTACAGTTAGGTCTGCCACACTGCACTGATGTATGCCTTTAATAGAGCTAGGATGTACCTTTGATACAATGTATGTGTTACATAGTACTTTTTTAGTCAATGTGTTTTAACGACATATAACCTATTTTTACCAGTGTGTTTGCATGCTACCCTTGATATATCGATATACCAATAGCTGGGCTAAATATATAACTGAAGAGCATGGATGTGTTTTTAATCCTGTGTGTGGTTTTTCTGTGCCTTATATACCAGAAATTGTTCTCCATTTGTCTATTTATATAGACAAGGAGTTTTATTGTTTATATTTATCAAGTGTGCCCGATTTTTTCCACTACTATTAATCTTTTGGGTGGTCTAAATCATTCACATGAACACCTAATAAAAAATTACCATTTCCCGGAACACTTTATTAATATTTATTGTTTTGAAGTCAATACCTAGACTTAAAAGGGGTGGCAATTTAGAGCTGCTGTTATGATCTGCAAGTCTTTTTGTGATTATTGATTCTCTTGTCCTCCTCCTCAAAGTCTAATATAGCATAATTACATTGATATGGAGTCTGTTATATGTATAATAAACACCTTTAAAGGAACATTAGTGTGAATACAGCTATTTTATTGATGTTTAAAGCTATTCATCTCTTAAAGTGCAAGGTATGTCCACCATATACGGTGATGTCTCAGGAATCAAACTCCCATTATCAAGATTGGCCCATTTAATTCCCTACATGTTTACCGGTAAGTCCTTTACTGAATGATCTCTGCTATATGCCCCTTATCCTGAGCACATCTTGGCATTGGTAAGGTAACCAAGTTAACATGTGGTTTGAACTGGGAAATTTCTGCATTTTACTTTTTGTATGGTTTCTCCCACATAGACCACATGGGCAGATAATTACATAAATTAAAAACATGTGTATCAGAAGTTAAACAGCCCTGTAATCTAAACTCCCCTCCAGTGGTCAAACGTAAAAAAAAAAAAGTAACCTACTTACATTAAACATCTATCCATCTATTATCTATCTATCTATCTATCTATCTATCTATCTATCTATTTAATAATTAATCCAAACTTGTGTACCCAACCTTCATATGTACAGTGCCCAGGTGCTACTGTATGAGATTTATACATTACAGAGCACTCATGGGTCTTGTGAAGTAACTTGTGTAACAGTTAGATATGTTTCAGTCCCCTCCTAGGACCTTTATCAAGCTATAAACCTGCAAACAAACAAAGTGCACCTACTGTATATAACTTTTACCCCTCCCCTTTATAAGAATAAAGTGAATAATTAGAATAAAGTGAACAATTAAAGTGCCAAGTGCCTCTGATTCCATACACTAATTAATTAATACATACTGACATTATTAAGTGTTAAAAAGACTATTAAGTGTTAAAAACAATTAATACACATGTACATCCCCATATTAAAAGTGACAGAGTGAATAATATCTCATTAATAATTCTATTATATATGTTTAAAAAGTATAAAAACATTTCTTAAATTTTGCTCAAAATACACTTACACTGAACTGAAGGTTTAATATACTATGTCATAATCTTAATTTTGTTAATAAAAGTTCTTATTGATAAAAATGGTGATCATTTTGTCCCAGCCAATCAGATGTTAGCGTTCAAATGTTAAATAATATCTCATTGGTTGGGGCAAAATTAACACGATAAGAACTTTTATTGAATCTCCCTGTTGTTTCGTAAAAACCTAACCCTCTTTAACTGTAGTGGTTAACCAAAAAGATGAAACTAAAAAGTAAGGGAAATTCTGACCTACCCCCACTCAATAATGTTACTTAGGATACACCATATCCAAAAAGAATATCTATAAATTAACCGGTCTTCAAGGAAACTGTTAAATAAGCACTATGTTCATGTTGTTTTATGGTATTAAAACGTAACCTCGGAGGATAGCACCAATATCATATTTTCCTTCATGTGTCTTACTTTATTATATAACTAGTGCAGGGGGACCAACAAACTACTTCTAATTTACAATATGCAACCTCCATAAACAGAGGTGCCGGAAATGTCCCTCATTTAGCACCCCCCGCACAGAAAGGTAAATTCAAAGAGCACCCATACCAAAAAATAGGTTATTTTAAATTGACCATAACTGGAAACTATAATTCTTCCCAACCACCACTGTATCATTTTTTGGTTGATCTGCCCCCTATTTCTTTAGATATACAATCTAAATCTTCTTATATTTCAGCTGTCAATCAAGTTCCTTGCTCTCAAAAACTATTCTTCTGTGAGTAGTTTTACTGTAGCTGGAATGGTGACAGAAATTTGACAGTTGCAATGCGGTATGCTGTGTGCAGGTTTGACAGTTGGTTTGTGGGGGAAAAGTCAGGTCAGATGGAAGTGGGAGTGGTTAAAAGAAGGAGGGGTGATACTGCTCCTAAACAAATGTGTGCTGGATTGAAGGCATGCAGCAACACACGCAAATCAGAGTAAGTGCTACTTACATGTATTCAATTATAGATTAACATGAGGCAAAGTCATTTTTTCAGTATAGTGTCCCTTTAAGGTTTTGGGCCCAAGTTTCTCGGCCTTCCAATGTTCACCAACTAAAAGTCTCAATAAATGAATATTACTGGCTTGTCTGACATTTAAAACATCATCACTGTTATTAATTACAGTAGCATATAAAAACCTCCCACCCGGTTTGGTTCGCTTTCGCAAGTTAAGAGTTTCCATCCAGTATTAGCACTGTTCGTCCTCTATTTTCCTGACTCCTAGGTGCTGGTGCCGTCCATCATTGCACACCATCAGGTACTCCGTGCGGACACGTTTCCTCACAGGCACTTGACTTTGTCAGGGCTTGTCAACTAGAGCTCCGGCTGGGTTTAAATATGCTCAATACATTTAAAGGGAAGGTGGCGATGTATCGCCATGTACCTTATTTTTGTTTCAATAACCCAATAATGTTACTTTGTATACAATTATTATCCATCTACATTCAATTATGTTACTGTTGTAAACACACATCACCTTTTATTAAATAAATTGTTCTAACTGATCATTAATATTGAATCTTTATCTGTTTTGCACCATTTTGTGGGGACACTCAAACCTGAATCACTTACAGTACAGAAAAGAGAGGGGAAAAAAAGGAGAAAATAGAAAATGGAAAATAGACGGGAAGATATCCTAGTAATATGGGATGGACATGTAGAGGAGCTTAAACGCTGTGTGTCATTGAATAATAACATGAAAAATATCAAGTTAACCCTTAATTACAGCAACAGTGAAATAGAATTTCCGCCACCTCTGTCTATGGAGGTGGCATATTGTAAATTAGAAGTGTTTTATGGTATTAACAGGGAGATTCAATAAAAGTTCTAAAAAATGGTTTTAAAAATGGTGCTAATTTTGCCCTAACCAATCAGATCTTATTTAACATTTGAAAAATAATATCTGATTGGTTGGGGCAAAATTAGCACCATTTGTAACAATAAGAACTTTTATTAAATCTCCCTGTAAGTGTTTTAATCCAAAACACCTCTCATTGTTAGAGGGGCTGGGACATGGTGAATAGCTGTAAGAGCAATAAAAAAAAAGTAAGATCAGAAATTTTGTGGCATCTTTCTAAAAAATATTTAGCGACAGGCTTACTAGATCTTCCGTCCCTGTAAGCTACATTGATATCTGACCTATGGCCATCCGTTCTGGTTTTCAAGATCAGGTCTGGTTTTCCACGTGTGCCAATTTACAAGGACAAAATAATAAATATATCACAAAAGTAGTGGTACATGAAATACAATTTTTAAAATTTGCTCTAGGTATCATTTGCAACAGACACTAGATTTTTATACTTTTTGTAACAATTAACTGGTTCAGTCCTTCAAGTTCCTTACCCATCTTCTTCTGTTTAAAGTCTTATTGGCTCTTAAAATATTTCAGTTCTGCTTAAGGCTCTGTCAGATGGCTATCCTCATATTCGAATACAATGTTGAACAAACCAACTGTTTATCTTTCTTATTAGTATCCATAAAAGCTTGCTGTAACAAACCAGGGGGATACCCCCATTGTAAAAACCGTTACTTCATCTATTCCATAGTCTGTCTCTCTGAGTTATTCCTGATCTCTCTGCAAAATTCTCAGATGGGGAGGGCATATGGGTGGTGACTCTGGAAATGTAAAAAGTTATTGCGGTTTGCAATTTTTCGATAAAGAGTATACTGTAAGTTATGAGAATGTTTTTTGACTAATATGTCCAAGAATTCAATCTGAGTGCCACTGACCTTAAAGGTAAACTTTATAGGGTTTTCAAGTCTGATCATATGCAGTAATGATCCTTTAGTGCCTCTCCAGACCAGGAACGTGCAGTAGAATAGCAGATGATCCACATAATTACAGAACATATGTTCCCTCTTATACTGAAACATAAAGAGGTTAGCACCATGGCCATGGCCGTGCCCGTAGCCAGACTGTTGCAGCAAAAGTAGCCGCATCTGACATTTTGCCGCAACCAAGTGTGTGGTCCATAGAGGATCTATCACACGATCGGTCATGGTTTTCCGACACCTCCACTCATTCATGTATATATATAGGAGAGCTGAAATGCATAGATGTTTCTATGTGAATAAGGTATTTTGTTTGAAGAAGACAGTGCTTTCGAACTATTGTGCAAATATTATAGTATATAATATATCCCTTGTATAAATATATTTAAATCTTCATACGAGATTAGAAGATACCAATGAGGTGGGGGGTATAGGATATTACATATAGGAAAGGTGTATACATCTATATAAAGTATAGCACTGACTTATATTAGATACAAGACAAAATATACAAAATACATAAACTTACTTACAGAGCTGAGATTCTAATTTCAATATGGTATGATCAAATGGCAGTTTAAACCACACCCCTGTGTCTGCTCCATGTGAATACTGAAAGGAAGTGTAATCCAAAAAATGTTTCTGTCTGCTACACAGGATGTGATGTGTATTGTAATGGACATATTCATCAAGGCTCCTTATATACCACTTTTAGCCTGCTGGTGTGAGTGATAAAAGACATCCCTGCTCTCTATGGCTAGGAGGAGAGAAAGTGAAAGTAGATAGAAGTGTGTGGTGTGATCCCCAGTGTGATTATTAACTGCAACACAAGATCCTGTGTATAAGATCCTGTTACCACCTGTTGGGGCAACAGATAAGTGCACTCCAACTTACAAGGACACACAATATACAGGCCTGGTCAATTTTTAAAGTGGTGCCTCATATTCAGGGACTACTCCATTACTGTACATGTTATGTGGGGAAACTGTTTATGTTTTGTTATTAAATCATTGCAATACTTACTGTTAACTGTTAAGTAAGTGCACTGTCTGCTTTGTGCCACACCACCAGATTAACCCACTGTGTGCCATGCTAATCATAATCATTACATAAAGCAGTGATCTGGTACAAATTGGTGGCAGCAGAGCTAGTAATACTATTAATTATCCTTGTTTTCTCTGTATATTTGTTCTCTGTGTTAAAGGGCATCTCCGCCCTCAACATTAATTTTTGATATATTGTAGGGCATCCCCTCCCACCCCAACCGCTATGTTAGATGTGTAAAAATAGAATCCCAATTTCTACATACAGCCCCTCGCTTCAGCGTGATTCTGATCCGGGTCCCTCCGGAAATACAAGCAGGGGGCCGGACCGACAGCAGTGGCTGTGATTGGCTAAGAGGCAGAATGTAGAGAATGTCGTGGGATTAAGGATCTGTAAGTACAGCTCTACCAGGCCCAATTGCCAAACCTTTTTTTAAACCTGATCCAATCAATATCCTGTGCTCCCAAGTCGTAACATAAGCATATATAAACATACCAAAAAGTATTTAACAGTTGGACATATTATATTTTTTCCTGTTTTACATCATTACAGAGAATGTATTTACATAGTAAATTATTGCATTAAAAGAAAAAAACTCTATTACAGTTTATCCACTAATAATATTACTTATTGAAAACAGTATGTCAAACCTACATGTTGTAATGTGTATTTAGACTTTGATCGCATTAAAAAAGTTATTTTCAGACCACTCACATTAATGTTATATTACTGTTTGTGGAAAATATAGTACATTTCCTTCTGAGTTCTGTATTTAGCAGTCAAAATAAGGTATCTTGGTGTTGGGAAGAAAGGAATGTTGAGGACTTAACTGTGTGGTTATTAACACCAGGATTGTAATTATTGGTAGTTCTGTTTGGCTTTCTTCTGTACAGGTGAAGATCTGCATCTTGTTCTTGAAAAGAAGATTTAAAAGGACCACACAAGCTCACAGACATACACTGGACCACCCAGACAGTACCAGTTATAAAGGTCACATAGACCGAATTATAAAGCCAACTGCACAGAAACACAGGTCTCTACCTATGTATGCATATTTGATCAGTTCCCCACTTTAAAAACATTAATGCCGGCTGATATTAGAAGAATTTGATGGTCAATCATTGATTGCACTTTGTGTCCCGTAGAAGAAAAGCGCTTTATAAACTGTAATATTGGTTGTGTTGTTATTGTTGATTTGATTTAAAGGAAAATTATATTCATGCTGTAACTGACAGCTTTTTGACAGTAAGTAACAGTTTTCAAGCTACTCCTCCTTCATTAAAATGTCAGAAATGGGAGAATTGTCAGTGACAATGACTGTGGGAGGAGCCAGAAAGAAGTCAGTTACAGCATGTGTATAATTCTCCTGTAATACCAGATTCTAAACTTGACTTATATATAACAAGCAGTAGTTTACAACCACACTTTTTCCGCTTGGATGGCTGCAGTTTTCTTTAATGACTGAGCCAGTATTTTAAAGGAAAGCCTGTGGAATTGGTAATAATATTTACAGATATTCCTAAATATGCCCCATACTTTGTCATTTTGCTCCAGTATAAGTAATTGTAGGTATTTGACGGCTGAATGTCATTCCCTCATCTTTATAATAAATCCCTGCTTGGTCAGTAGGTTGATGTATTCTACAAAGCAATCAGTGTGTGCTGGATGTTTGGCAAGTATTGTAATGTTTTAACCTGGGGCATAGCTACCAGGGGTGTAGGGGATGCAACCGCACCAGGGCCCTTGGTCAAGAACGAAGCCCCATTTTATGCTAAGGTTCCAAAACTACCATTCTGTGTGCCAACTGTTTTACCAGCCAAACATTTTACTAGTGTCAGTTGGTTAGTTATTTAGACAGCTGCGATTTAGGCAGCAGAGAACATGGCAGGGAAGTGCAGCAGATGAGAGGACAGGTTTGGTGGGGTTTGATTGGTGGTTGATGGGTCAGAAAGAGGTGAGGAGGGTAGGATAGCTACCAGGGGTGTAGGGGATGCAACCGCACCAGGGCCCTTGGTCAAGAACGAAGCCCCATTTTGTGCTAAGGTTCCAAAACTACCATTCTGTGTGCCAACTGTTTTACCAGCCAAACATTTTACTAGTGTCAGTTGGTTAGTTATTTAGACAGCTGCGATTTAGGCAGCAGAGAACATGGCAGGGAAGTGCAGCAGATGAGAGGACAGGTTTGGTGGGGTTTGATTGGTGGTTGATGGGTCAGAAAGAGGTGAGGAGGGTAGGATAGGGGAAAAGAGAAAGTGAAACCTCACATCAAGGGAAACAGCTAGGAAGCGGTCCCACCCTCCCGCCCCAAATGTAAGTCTGGTTTCAAAACTCCTTGAGCCTGGGTTAGGGTAGGGCAGTTTGTTTAGTGGGGGCGGCTGTCCAGTGGGAAATTAAAAGGCAGGTCAGGGGCCAAGTTGGGGGTCAGGTGGCCTCCCCCCCCTTTTGCCATTCATCAAAGCAGGGGGGGCACTTGTTACGTTACACTGTTGTGCCAGTGTGGTATGGCCTATGAGTTGTGGGAAGACGGAAGTAATGGTGATTGGAGCAACGGATGTGGGTGGAGCAGCCCATTCCCATGGACCATCTGGAGAAGAAGATTATTGTTATTAAATGGTTGGCTTGTTTATGGTTACAAAGTGAAAATTGGATGATGTTATGTTTACTTTAATAAATATGCTGTGGCCATTCCATCCAAGTCACGCATTGTCTGTGTTTCTTTGGGGGGTGTGGGGGTAGTTAACGGTTAAAGGTTAGCGAGTCGAGTCAGCAGTTTCACTGCCAAGATGGTTTGAGTATCTAAGTTTAGAAATACTGTTGGAATCTGATTGAATAGTTTTGCTAGGTGTATGGGTAAAGTATGTTTGTCTGTTTTATAATGAGTGTCTTTAAATAAAATGTTAAAGACATGAATGTTTTTTTATGGAAATTATTATTTGGTTTGCGGTGCTAATTTGTTCGTGCGGCGGTGTTGGGGGGCTGACGCCCAAATTTAGCAGCAGGGCCCATAAGTCTGTAGCTACGCCATTGGTTTTTACTGATTGTTTTGTGTCCTTTTTGTAATTAGTTCAATTGAACTTCTCAAAACATTATAAATGCTCAAATAGTTGTGTCATATAAGGGCTGCATTTGTCATTCTTAGTTTGTTGTTTTGGTTTTTTAAGCTATTTTATATGATTTCATGGCATCAAAATCTTTTATCCTAAGTTTAGCTTTTTCATTTGTTTTGTTGCTGCATGTTTTGCAGTATACAGTTAAACCTCTAATTTACATCCCCACAATTTGCAAACTCCTCTAATTTACACATTTTATGTCCCTTTAGGATCCTGTTTATTTCAGGTTTAACCTTTTTACCATAAATACATTTTTATTTTACTTACTGATTTTTAAACTGGAATGATTTATATAGGAGAGCTTTAAATCCTATCCTAAAATAGTATAGTATAATATAGTATAGTATTTGAGGTTGAACAAAGACATAAGTCCATCCAGTCCAACCCATCTTGCAATATCCTCATTACCTGCCTAACTGTTGATCCAGAGGAAGGCAAAAAAAGCCACCAAATTTATGAAGGGGGAAAAAATTCCTTCCTGACTCCAAGTGGCAATTGGAAATTTCCCTGGATCAACTCTACTTTATGTATCAATACCAGTAACTTGCAACATTCCTTGTTTGCAGAAACTCATCCAGCTTTTTTTTGAAACTGACCAATGATCCTGCCATAACAACGTCCACTGGAAGACAGTTCCATAGCTTTACCATTCTCACAGTGAAAAACCCTTTCCAAACTTAAGGAAAAGGACATACCTTTGAAGATCGTAATGTTAACATATTAGCAAAGGAACGTGACTGGTTCAAGAGAAGTGTCAAGGAGACCATTTATGTGGAAAAAGAAACCAAGCCTAAATAGAGGTGGGGGGGGTTTCAACACCAACTGTCTGCCATGTACAATGCTGTTTTGACACCTTATCCTGGGCTTTCCTATAACACCTCTTAAGCTGGGTACACACATTAACGATAAAGCCCCGATACCGTCGGATCCGACGGTATCGGGGCTTTATCATTACTGTGTGTACGCTCGTTTCCCGAACGAGCGCGCGGCCGCTGAACGATCGGGTCGGCCTTATGCTCGTTCGGGAACGTCCGAAAATTTCCATCGGCCGTGCTAGATTCCCTATAGAGGAGTCTAGCGCGGCCGATGGAAACACACAGTCCCGAACGTTCTTATGAAGTTCATAGGGAGAACGCTCGGGACTCTGTGTATGCAGATCTTTGAAAGATGGCAGACAGGATCTTGCAGATCCTGTCTGTCATCTTTCAGAAATCTGTACTGTGTGTACCTAGCTTTAGTCACTATGTAATCACGCCCTCAACACCTGTGATATGCTAATTGGGATTTTCCAGGGTACACAATACCACAGATTCTTGTACAAGTCATTCTGAATTGAGAAAGCCAGTCGGATGACTAGTGAAAAGTCTTCAAGAACTAAACTTCAAGTCCAGTTGATCTAATTGAATACAACAGATACTCCTTGTTACAGTTTTTATAACCCTAAGACCTTAAAGGCCCTTTCTGTTCTCTCTGACTTAAATTCCTTTTTCTTCCTTTTCGTTTGCCTCTTTACATCAGAATTCAGCCACATGGGCGCAGATTTATTTTTTTTACATTTATTTCCCAAGGGTATAAATTTAGATGTGAACTGGCTTAAAATCCCCTTGAACACAGTCCACTTCTGTTCAGTACCTTTACCTGATAATACATTATCACAGTTGACATTCTGAAGATCTACTTTTAACCTGGGAAAATTTGCCTTCCCGAAATTAAAAGTCTTTGTTAACCCAGCGTACTTTTCCTTTCGATAACATAGTCCAAACGACATGGTCACTATTCCCTAAGCCTCCAGTTACCTTTATATCTATAATGCGCTCCACGGTGTTAGATGTCAGGGTAATTAAAGTCCTCCATAATGAGCACACTCTCCAAACTTGCAGCCCTTGCCAACTGCATATGAAGCTGACTCACTTCCTCTCTGCTAGCATTTGGCGGCTTATAGCAGACACCAACAATGACATTACCCCCTTTCCTGTTGCCTAATTCCACCCATATTGCCTCCACTTTAACATCCATATCGCCAGTTATCTCTTCTTTTAAATTTGGCTTCAATTCTTTTTTAACATAAACACATACTCCTCCCCCTATCTTTATTTCTCTGTCCTGCCTAAACAAGGCGTATCCTTCTAAATTTACAGCCCAGTCATGAGAACTGTTTAACAACATTTCTGCTATACCTATTACATCATACTTTTCATTCAAGGCCATAATTTCCGATTCACCCATTTTGTCAGCCAGGCTTTCGCATTTGCAAACATACATTTTAGATTATGATCCTGTAATTTATTCATACACTTTAATACAAATGCCTCCCTATCCCCTATGCTAGCCCCACCCCCCTTTCCACCCATCACTGGCCTATCTACACCCTGCTTTCCTCCTGGGCTATCTATCCCAGTTAGACTGCTAATACCCTCCAAATCTAGTTTAAAATCTCCTCCAACCCTCTAGCCATCTCCCCTAAAAGAGCTTCACTGCCATCAGTGAGGTGCAACCCATCCCTACTAAAGAGCCTGTAGCCGACACCAACGTCTTAGCCACGCATTAATGCTCCTAACCTCCCGATGTCTCCATGGCTTAACACATGGCTGCGGTAGTATATCTGAAAACACTACCCTGGAGGTCCTTGCTTTTAACTTGGCCCCTACCCCTCGGAGGATCTCCTCCTCTAACTTTGTCATTGGCACCAATGTGAACCAAGACCGCCAGGTCACATCCAGCCCCACCCAATAATCTGTCTACACGATCCACCACATGCCGAACCCTAGCACCAGGCAGGCAACACACAGTTCAGCATGTAGGGTCTTGGCGGCAGATTACCCTATCTACCTTCCTTATAATGGAGTCCCCTACCCCTACCACCTGCCTAGCATTCCTGATCCTAAGGGCCCTATTTATAAAAGATTGGTATCGTTATCGTAAAATACCGATCGTTATCATAAAATAACGACCGTTATTTACCGATAACGACCAGTATTTACCGATAACGACTGTTATTTACAGATAATGACCGGTATTTACCGATAACGACCGGTATTTACCAATATCGTTAAATACTGGTCGTTATCGGTAAATACCGGTCGTTATCGGTAAATAATGGTTGTTATCGGTAAAAAAACAGTCGTTATTTTACGATACCGATCAGTATTTTATGATAACGATACCGATCTTTTAGAAATAGGGCCCTAAGTTCCTCCTCCCTTGTATCAGAGATGGCAGTCCCATGGTCAAGGGACTAGCCCCCTCCATACATGCTAATTCCAAGCTGTCCTCCTCCACTTCATCACCTAAGGGGGCAAATCTGTTGGGATGGGCAATCTGGGAAGAAGACACTCTACCCTTCCATCCCCCACTTCCCCTAGTAAACCTAACAAAACTACCTCCCCCTTCAACCTTCCCTGTCCCACTTCCACCCACCTCTATACTGGCCCCAGCCAGTGCCTGCTGTCCCCCCAGATTTGCCAATCCCTGCAAGCTGTCCCCTTAGACTCTCCACACAGACATAGGTCCCCTGGAACATCTGCTCCAGGTTCCTATACACGTGGCAGGATGCACATTGCATGGTACGGACAAAACTTATTTTTGTTAGGTCCAAAAAATGGTCTCAAAATTATTATTATTATTGTGGATTTATAGCTTAAAATCTAAGCATTTTTATGTACACATACATCCTATCAGTATGTCTATATGATTGTGGGGGAAACTGGAGTGTCCGGAGGAAACCCACGCAAGCACGGGGAGAACATACAAACTCAGATGTGTCCAAGGATGGAATAGAACTCAGGACTTCAGCGCTGCAAGGCATCAGTGCTAACCACTGAACCACCATGCTGCCCTCACTCAGGATGGTTCTGATTCCATTTTCTAATAAAAACAACCCATGAAAACAATTGTGGTTGCCGTACACACAACAAACGATTAGAGATTAGCAGATGATTTTATGATTTCTTTTACCTATCGGCCAGGTTGAAAAAATGTTAGCAGTTTTTTAATTGCAATGTTAAGAATTTTTGATTGTCCGGTGATTGATTTTTGATTTTCCGATAAAAAGTTCAAAGTATTGAAAATTTAAAAAAAATTGCCGGATCCACGGCTTCAGAAAACTGCCAGTTCGTAATTGAAATCCGGTTTGTTTGGAAACCAGGGATTCATCACTGTTTTCTAATTCTGTTATAAAGATTCTTCCACTTTAAATTTGAAGATTAATGTTTGTTTTGTGTTTCACAATGTAGAAAACACTAACAGTGTTATGCAATAAAAGTTCTTATTGTTTAAAATGGTGCTAATTTTGCCTCAACCAATCAGAACTTAGCTTTCAAATGTTAAATAACATCTGATTGGTTGGGGCAAAATTAGCACCATTTTTAACAATAAGAACTTTTATTGAATCTCCCTGTAAACGTTTTAAAATATAAAATAGTTTAAGAGATTTTCATAATAACATTGCCATGTAAATATATACATCTACTGCTGATTCAGCTAGGAGAAAAATGTGTACAAGTAACAGTTGTTTCTTTTTGGCCAGTCTGTGGTAATGAGGTTGGTTTGCTGGGACACCCACCTAGTTAGCCATGATCGTCCATGGGTAATAGAGCAGAGTCAGCAAAAAATAAGTCCAAAGTCCTGGGCTTTAACTCTTTGAGTTCTACCCCTTCCTCAAATGTGAATGAATGTAGCTGCTCTAATATTCTAATATATCAGCATGGCATCACTATTTATACAGATCTTGGTATATATAATATATAGGCAGTACATGAAATATTTCTGTTTCTTAACAACCATTGCTGTACACTGTACATAACGATGGAAGCAAGACTACACTGCAATTATTATTTTGTCTTTGTTACCCAGCATTTCTTATGTGTTCCAGGTGTCTGTCATTAACCATGACAATCTTTCAGTACGAAAAGGTTTCCAATCAAATGCAAAATAAAGCAAGGGTTAAAGAAATAAGTAACAGTAAATTATTGTTTTGTTTGTTAATACTAAGAATTACAACAGTGTAATAATATAACCCTTTTGACTGTGAAATAAGACAAAAGGGAAGAATTACACAGAGCTCCCAAAAGAGATTCACCAGCAGTTGTGTGTCTGTTTCACCCAATGTATGACGTTACAATGCTTGAATGCCCCTAACAGAGGCATTTTAAGATAGCACTTTTTATAAAAACAATTGGCGAGCGTTGGATGTAAAGTCCTCTTATACTGACACCCCATAACATGATCACTTAGGAATAACAAGGAATTATTTAAAATCTGGAATGCACAATGTAATGTTATAGTTTAAAGATAAACCTTTAAAGGACAAGTGAAATCCAAAATAAAATGTATTTAAGAAGATATCAAATCAAATGGTTAAATTCTTAGAATGGATTGAGATGGACAAGGCTGATCAGTTTTACTTCATGGATGGTTTCAAAAGGGAAAATGTGCTTTATAAGTAGAGATGGACTAGAACTAGAACCTGAGTTTGAATCAAACTTTAATAGTTCAAATAAACCCGAACTTTTCGCATTTCAAATTTTCACAACTTTTGATAATTTTGGATTATTTGAAAAATTTGAGATATTTCTAGAAACTGTCTCTGAATCTGTCTCTGAATTAACATAGCAATGGTAACTTACTGTACATGGCTCTGGGACCTGGCAAATGGTCTGGGGAATACAAACATCCATAACTTGAAATAAAGTCACTTTCACACGCGCGCTACTTTTGAGATTCCATTCAACATTCAATAATTATGTGGCTGTACAAATCCGATCATACATCTACAATTGCAGTCTTTACTGTACGATCGTCTATACCGCTTTGTATTTTACAGGCATATGATAAACTTCCGATACCGTGCATTAATAAATTCTGCCACAGTGGCTAATTGCAATATACAGCACCGTCTCTCTCTTCCCAATCCAGCTGCCTGCTCTCCCTAACACACATAAAATTGTTGCTTGAATTACATTTTTTTTTTTAAACCAGGGGTCTGGCACACAATAAAGTAGCTGAGATTTGTTGCTATAGCCCTGTGTTTAACTGTAATGCAGAGTATTATGGTATAGAAAAAAAACACAAGGATTTTCCCAAATTTACTGCAAAACTCTCTTCAGTGTGGTTTTATTACAGCAAAAATAAAACAAAGTTGGTGGATTTTAGATAATTTTAACAAAAATACTTCATTTCAATTTTCAAACATTTAAACTTTGTGTTCATGTCAACCAATAAAATTGGGACAAATAAGAAAGTGGGGGGGGGGAGATTTGTTAACTGCAAAGAAATGTGAAGTGTTATAATCCCAAAATTAGATGTGCTAATTAAATAATTTTCACTGTGAAAAGCACAACTCACTAGTAGTTGTAGTAGTTGTTGTCGCACATTGTGTGAATAGCCATATACAATGAAAAGGAAGCATGACTCGAAGCATTAAGCTGTGTAGATTTACTGTACGTTGCTTTTTCGTGGTGTGAAAAAATCCATTACTGAAACATAAAGTAGGATTTAATTTTCCATTTTTGAAAACATTTGAATTTCTACATAGGAAAGAAAGGTAAACAAACATGCTATGACATATATATTGCAAACAGCTGCACATTATTTAGAAATTAATGCTTGCATCTTCAGTTCTTCCGTATTAATTTTGATAGCAAGTTATTTTGTCCTATGGTTAATACTCATCACAAAATGGCTTAGCTTAAGGTTGTAAGGATAGGCTGTTGCTGCCATATACATATTTTTGAATGTGTTAGGAACCAATGCACGAATAGATGTTTATTTGCCCTACAGCAGTACAGTAGTCAACTGTCTACTTAATGCCTGGTAAACATGGTGCCTACCTTCTAGATCAACAGACTACTGATCAATAAACTGACTGGTAGTCAGCTGTTTGGAAGATAGAGAGCCTATGGTTTACCTTTATAGGCTTTACATTTTTTGGTGAAAACCCTCCTGTAGAAAGTCCAGCTGCAGCCTGCTTGTAGATCTTCCCCATCAGGTCCAAGACCAGACAATAGGAAGATGTGCTCTGCATAAAGTGTGTTTTCCCAATGGACAGATCTTTGATGGAGTGGAGTACAGCTATAAATAGTCCTCTTAAAAGATTAGAAGTACTGACTCTTCCTCTCCCACTGAGAATTGGTGTATGAATTTGGATTGCATGTATTACTCTTGTTTGTACCTTGTATGTGTATACAGTCTCAGTGTAATTGTAAAGCACCATGATAATTGTTGCCTCTATATGACATAATAGTAAAATAAATAGCGAGCGTGTGCGTTACTTTTTTTCGCTGTTCTTTCCGCAGGGACATGTTCCCCAGAAAATTTCCCCAGATCCAAGAACTTTTTACAGTAAGTACCACTGCTATTTGAACTATTATTTTAGGTGGAAGTTTCTAAAAAATTTTCCCATTGACTTTAATGGCGGATTCATGGATTTTCAAATTTTCGGATTTTTGGACATCTCTAATCTTAATACAGCTCTGAGTAATGTATTTTTTAGTAGTTGAATATAAATGTTGGAGGATATACATCAGCCTAGTCCTTCACACGGTAGTGATGACTGGGTTAATCCCCTAATGCCTTAGAAATAAATAGAATGAAGCTCATGTCTTATGTCTTTTTCTCCTGTCCTTGCATGAAACATCTGGACCTCTGCTATCCCCCATATATTTTTCGTGGTGGTCTCCTATCTGCCACATGAAGCCTAAACCATACGTGCGTGTAATGTTCAGAATGAGGGAATGTACAGCGTCCCTCTGTTCTGCTTTCTTCTGCATTGCAGCTTTCTCTATGGTGCGCAATGATGACATCATCATCATTGGGATCTTTAAAAAAAACATTCCTGGATTCTCTCTGGTTTCTCAAGCGCCTTGATGGTTCCTGCTGTATACGCTTTTCCAGACCTGCCTTTGCTTCTGTGCTTTAAGTACAGTAGTCTCTTGTTTTTTTAACTATCTTCTGCGACAGAAAATGGTATTAATCACTGGTTTACCAAGTGATTAAATACATCTCTTCCTATTCTCTACAGTGCCTAATTACTAATGAGTTCCAGGAAGAGACACAGGTCTGGATCAGGGGTTGTTTTTTTTATACCAGAGACTGTGTTTTGTGCTTTCACATATGTATATTTATGTATGTGATGCACTTGTCAGTCAGACATCTGTCTGACTCATAATTTTGGTCACTGCACATTCATGTTGCAAGTAATGTTATGCTTTTCCTCTGTTTTCACATCAGTTCCTCCCTCAGAGAGAAAGATGAAGACAGATATTACAGGTCTTATTCCAAAGAATGTGTCTTGTGCCCTTATTATTCTATTCAGGGAAAAAAAGCTGTGTTTGAAATGTGAAGACTGGAACTGGGACCCTGGCAAGACCCTCTAACTTAATTCAACTCTCTCCCCCTCTCCATCAGGATCTGGGATGAACAAAGACAATTATGTCCCAATCTCCCTCTTGAATCCCAACTGGATAACCATCATCACCGAAGCCAGCCCATCAGGATGCAACAACCAAATAGCCCAGGGAAAATAGTCCCACCTGATTCAAGTGAGTTCTCAGAAATACAGGTAGTTATAGTACTACTATATAGTACTATATAGTACTATGTGCTATGAGAACCTTCAAGCAACTTATTCAGAAGTTGGCAGTTCAACTTCTTTTAGACAATGTGACAGCAGTGTCTTACCTCATCAAAGACGGAGGCACTCGCAGTCAACAATTAGATCTCCTGGCTATGACTATCTTCACTTGAGCAGAAGAAAACCTGGAAAATCTGAAAGCTATCCACATTTCTGGTCAGAACAACAAACTAGCAAATTTCCTTATTAGCTGGCGTTAATAATAATACTTACGCGTAAAGAGACACACAACCTCTGGTAAATTCCTTTGCAACGACCGTACGAGTGCCTCTTCCGGTACTCGCGCTGCCACCACAAAGCGAGCATTAACGTGGTGCCAACTGAACGACCCATATAATGCTTCCCTAATCCAATGGTCTAATAGCTATGGATGTAAGGGAAGGGTAGATGAACCACTTGCATGTTCAAACCCTTGGGTAGGAAGCGCTAAAGCATGACCGTGGGCTTTTAATGTCTGTAAGTCAGGAAATGTCTTTATTCCAGGATGTATGAAAACTACATTTTCTAGAATTCTGTGCAGTCAGGGAATGCTGGGAGTTATAGTTTTTAAAGATGTGAAAAGTTCATTAAGAAGAAACTAACTGCAAAACAGAGAATGCTTGGGTTTGTAGATTTCAAACATGGGAAAGGTCACAAGCTTAGACTGTATTTGATCTAGACAGATGCCTTTAGCTACAGGATATTAAGAAAAAACTTACTGCAAACAGAGAATGCTGGGTATTGTGGTTTTCAAACAAGTGAAAGGTCACAAGTTAAACACGCCTGCTCTATACCATTAGGCTGTATTATATCTAGACAAACGCCTTTGTCACAGGCTATAAATAAGATACGTTGCATGTCCCCACCCATTTCTTTAAGTGAGAAATATGTGTTTATATGTTAGATTATTAGGGCAATGCTCTTATAATAACATGAGGCTGTGAGGTACCGTCTGTTATAAGAAGGATCTACTTTATTTTATACTCTGTGTGGAGCTTTTATCTCCTCTATCCACACCTCTCCCTAACATGTATATTCAATCAGTATTTTGTGCTACCAAGTCCTAACCCCATAGTGACTGTAAAAAATCTGGAACTTGTTGGGGTAATAACTAATGTATGAACTTTGCATGTTAATCAGGATACTGTATAGGATTTAAGGTGGCTATACATATATCCTTTTACTTACCCAACCAAGCGCTCCTGCAATATTAGATTGATCCTGCCGGAACCACCTTTCCCATTCTTCTATGCCACCATCAGGCATCGGTCTAATGTCGTGGGAGCGCTCGGTCGGGAAAGTAAAATCGGATATATGTATTGGCTGCTTTTGATTGCCCATAGGTGCTGTTTAGATTGCCTGGGTCTGTTCTCAAACCTGCAGGTTTATTCCACATAGACCCTCTATATTCTAGCTGGCAGGTAGTATAGGTAAGGGAGGATATGTGTGTGTTTGTTCATTTAATATAATACGATTGATTGGGGGTTTTTTTCAGGACCTTCAGACTAATTTTATTATTGCCCCCCTGGATGTTTCCTGGTGGTTCCTGTGAGCACTGCATCTACACATAGCAAAACATACACACAAACACATAATTTCCACTTTTGCTAGTATATATATATAAATGACAGGAGGAGGAAGCAGATAGACATAAAGGTGAGGGGAAAAGGGTGTACATTCCCTTTAATGTTAATGTGTTTGTGAAGCATTGGCTGATAAATCTGATAAGAGGTAAAGATAAGTTCCAGTTTAGAAATAAACCTTGTTTGCCGGTTTTCAGAATTCGCGGATTCAGCGGGATTGTTGGAAATTCTAAAAATAATTTCAACAAAATTCATAAAACAAGAAGGTTGAAAAATGGGAAATTCCATGTTAATTGGGTTTGAATCAGATTTTCAGAATTTGAATTCCTAGGAACCACTGGCAGACTGAAACTCGCAGGTTTCATTCATCTATAATAAGAAGGTGAGATGATTCCAAAGGGAACACAAGATGCGCTACTCAGGTGATACATAAAAGAATAAACTTTATTCAATAACATTATGTACGCAACTTAATAGTACAGACATGTTCCCAGCTGTTTTGGAAAAGACCAATAGCAGCATTACATCTTTAACTGTTAATTCTATGTTTTCCAGCACTATGTTAATTCTATGTTTGTGATCCCCTTAAGGTTTGGTATGTATGTATGTATGTATGTACTGTATATGTTTATTTATATAGTGCCACTAGGGGAACCAGCGCTGTACAATATAGAATACAAAAAGTCATACAAGGGGGACAGTAAATGAATACATAAATATATAAATAGCAGTGGTAGAGGGAAGAAGCAACCCTTGGGATTTAAGCAAAACTTCTTTATTGAAGCAACAAGTCGACGCGTTTTGGTCCGTATAGGGCCGTTATCAAAACAATGTGCCCTTGTGAACAAACTGAATAAATACACAGTACTACCCACGTGATGATCCCTCCCACCAGTGATGAAACAAACACACACCACTCCTGCCTCCTGCAAAACCAAGTGGATCTCGCGTCACTGTTCAATCCTGGAAGGTATGTATAGTTCCAACACGCGTTCCACAATATGGAAAAGGCTCCAAAATCACAATATGGGTTGTCACCCAAAGGGTAGGAGGACAATGCGGGGTTGAGGGGCGAAATGAAGAGGCTGAAAGTGCAAGTGCTCTAGAATAATAGATACATGATTATTAAAAACTAATACCAAATTCCCAAGTAGTGCATCACTACAATACAATCTTAAAAGTGTGTCAATATTAAAGTGACTAGTATATATGGATAAAAACATATTAAAAACATATAGAACAGCATATATAGAAAACATACAGAAAAAATCTATATAAGGGGCCGAGTAGAAGTATATAAGCATAACTATAGTAGCTAGGGGTAAGGTAGCAGCATAATGTAGTTAAATAAAACATGAGAATGAGCAAATTTCATTAAGTCCCTTGGGTGATAGGTTATTCAGAAGTCTAATCCATTGTACTTCTCTTTGTAATAATGCTCTCTCCCTATCACACCCCTCAATAGGTTTGTCATGATCAATGGCCATCCATCTGTGGTTCCAGTTTGATGCCAGTGATGCCAGTTTAAAATGTTTTGCCACTGATTGTTCATAGGTACCTTGTGACTTATTCGATGGATCACTGGAGGGATTGGCTAGAGCCTCCCTGATGGCTTTCCTATGGTTAGCCATCCTGTCACTTATGTTTGTGGGTGTTTTTCCCACATAATATAGCCCGCACGGGCATGTTATTAAATAAATAACATAGCTACTTAAAGGAACACTAAACCCATAAAAACAACTATTTGCCATTCGTTTCTATTATTCACAGGGAGGTGAGAACCCTTTTTCTCACCTCCACTCACAGCCACTCCTTCACTGAACAGCTGTTCTCTCCCGAACGCACACCTTATCTTTTGTATTGGCGCGCATGCGCCTAAGATAGGGCGCGTGGTTGGGACAGAGCGGCTGTCAGTGAAGTAGCGGCTGCGAGTGGAGCGGCGGTAAGGTAAGTTCCAGGTCCGCCGAGCGTAATATTATTCACAGGGAGGTGAGAATAAGCGTTCTCACCTCCCTGTGAATAATAGAAACAAATGGCAAATAGTTGTTTTTCTGGATTATGGGAGTTTAGTGTCCCTTTAAGCACGATAACCTATGCTTTATTTTCAAGTGGGCCTCTTATGTGGGTGGGAGAAATCCATCCCTGTCAGTATATACCTGCACGTTTGACAGCCAGTGCAGTTGTAGCATCCTATTTTTTTAGTGGGGATCCAGTTCTTATGATCCACTCTCTCCATAGGTACATCAGTGCGCACCAAGATGTTTTTTAGATTACCCCCTGAAGGGTAACTGTCCCAGTTTTTAATCACACTATTTCTAATGACATCACAACCAGGGGAGAATTCAAGACTAAAGATTATAGTCTCCTTAGTCTCATTGGACTCATCTTTAGTGGGTTCATCACATGTATCATACCTTCTAGATCTACTCCTTTCTAGTTCCTTCTGTATTACCTCCTCCTTGTAACCTCTGAGTTTAAATCTATCCACCATGACCTAAACCTGCTTTTCAGCTGTCTCCTGATCTGTATTGTTACAGTATACCCTCAACAATTGGGAGTACACTATCCCCCTCTTGAGTGATAATGGATGGTGTCTCTGGGCGTGTATGATAGAGTTCCGGTCAGTAGGTTTGGTATATAGGGTAGTCTTGAAAACCTCATTAGTGATCATGATTCCTAAATCTAAGAAGTCAATTAACTCAGTATCACATGTCATGGTGAATGTTATGGGGGTGGGTAGATCATTGAGGTATGTGAGGAACCCATTACATTCCTCTAACAAGCCCTTCGAAATCACGAACAGGTCGTCGATATAACGTCTGTACAGTATTATTTTGTCGTGGTATTTGGGATAGATGTATCTCTCCTCGAAACTTTCCATAAAGAGGTTGGCAAACGATGGGCCTACATTGGTGCCCATCACCGTACCAGAAATCTGTCGGTACACATTGGACCCAAACCTAAAGTAGTTATTTTGAAGTACCATACTTAGTAAATCCAACAAGTACTCAACTGGAGGAAGAGTATGTTTATGTCTAGTCAGAGCCTCCCTACACACGTTATTACCCTTCTGTTTGGGGATAATGTGTAGAGGCTCTGTACATCACATGTCATCATCATCACTGTACCAGGCTCCCAATGTAGCTCCTTTAGTGTTTCCCGGAGTTGCCCACTATCCCTTAGAAAGGACTTCATGTCTCTAAGTATGGGTTGTAGATAATAATTAACGAACCAAGACAGGTTTATATATCGAATCATGAGACGCAACTATAGGACGTACTGGGGGAGCTGAAAGGGATTTGTGGATTTTGGGCACCATGTAAAAGATGGGGCATTTAGGGCGGGTTTTAGTAAAAAATTTGGCCTCATTGGGATTAATCCAATTGGATTGAACACCCATATTGATAGCTTCATCCAGCTGCTTTTTAAAGGCACCAGTGGGGTCATTGTTCAATTTTTTGGACACCCCTATGTTGCTCAGTTGGACTAATGCTTCACTGCAGCAATAATCCCTATCGAGGAGGACTATACCACCCCCCTTGTCTGCGGGTCTGATGATGAGTTCCTTATCATCCTTAAGAGTCTTAAGCACCTCCCTCTCCTGACGTGTCAGATTGTGCCTAACTGGCCTATTATAATGGCCCTGTGTGACCTCTGCTCTAGTCACATTGCCAAAGGCTTTAATCGAAGGGGCTACATTGGGCAGGTCATAGGTGGTTTTAGGCCTAAAGGGGGTACTATCAGTGCTCTTTGATCAAAACTGATCCCTTAAGTCAAGCTTTCATTAGAATTTGTACGTGTCTATTTTAGCAGTTAGTGGATTATATCTAGGCTTAATCCCTTACACAAAACCCTATGTTCATCTGTGGTTAGGGCATGTCGGCAAAGGTTGAAAATCACGTCGGTTTTCTCTGTCAGGGTGGACGTCCTGAACCTTTTCTTGTACCCCCCCCCTTGTGGGTCTCTTTCTTTTCTCCCATGTACTTTGCCAGATCGGGTACCCATCCCTAAAGAAGACTGCTCAGGTGTAGTTGTCAGCTTGTCTTTGCCCTTTACTTTCCGCTGTTGCTTGCATCTGGGAGTATCAGAATCCGATTTTGGGAGTCCTCAGAGCTCTTCACGGTTTTCAAAGATTTAAATCTAAATCTGCTTATGAAGGTTCTCATTCATCCAGGTCATGGTATATCTGTTGTATTCAATTAGATCAACTGGACTTGAAATTTAGTTTAGTTTTCAAGAACTAAATTTCAAGTCCAGTTGATCTAATTGAATACAACAGATAAATCTAAATCTATTTTTGCGAGGGAACCAGGTTGTGGGTTTACTGAACAACCTGTAAACTTTCTTTTCTTTGTAGTCAGTCTCGACCACAGCTAATTTCTTTTTAAAGCAATCAGCTCCTCACGGTATTTGTTAATCTGAGTATTTAGTTTACCCATCCAATCACAAGTAGTATCAGCTGCGACCTGTGGACTTTTTCCATTTCAAATGTTGTGAGGTCTCCTCGTACGATGGCCAGTTCCTTCCCCATCTGTTCAATGACCAATAGCAGTAGGTCAAAAGAACAGTGGTTCAGGATACCACACAACCTCGAGCAGAACTCACAGTCCGTTCTACCAATGGTGCGGACATTTCATACATGAAAACCACAGGGTAATTTGCGGCTATGGTGGTAATCCGACAAGACCATGCTGTGTAGGTGTAAATCTATCTCCTTCTTGCGTAGCCTCAGTAGCTGAAAGAACGCTGCTCGATTATCGGTTTCAGCACTCAGCCGAACAGCTGTGTCTGTAAATAATATTCTTTTGATATCTTCCTGTGTGTAGTAGAAGTCATCCTCCGTAGTAACTGCAGTGAAACCGTCTTCGGGTATGTTGGTATACTCGATCTCCAAAGATGTTTTATTCATCCCGCACTTCAAGCTGGACGGGTCTAGGAACTGGATGGGGAGAACAACTAGGCGGGTGCCTTGCACGCAGGTATAAAACAAGGTATAAATATATAAATAAGTATGAGCATCACTAAATATACAAGTGCTTAAAACATGTAACATGAGGAAAGAGGTCCCTGCCCCTTAGAGCTTACAATTGGGTGAAAGTGCTATAGTAATAACTGGTGCAGTATCAATAGTCCCATGCTGTGCTGTGCTCAGAGAGCTAGTTTGACAGGTTAGATTTAAACTTGTTTATTGAGGTTTCTTGATGTAGAGAGAGGGAAATAGAATTCCAGAGGACGGGAGCCAAAAGAGAAAAATGTTTAAGGTGACAGGAGGCAGTGTGAGTGGGGGATCTATATAAGAGATGGTTCTGTGATGAGCGGAGGGTATGGGCAGGGACATATGGGGACACAAGAGAAGAAACATAAGAAGGAGCAGAAGAGTGGGGATTTAAATGTTAAGAGAAGGATTTTGTAGATAATTAGGGAGATTCAATAAAAGTTCTCATTGTTAAAAATGCTGCTAATTTTGCCCCAACCAATCAGATATTGTTTAACATTTGAAAGCTAACATCTGATTGGTTGGGGCAAAATTAGCACCATTTTTAACGATAAGAACTTTTATTGAATAAACCTGATAGTGTTGTTTAATAGGGAGCCAGGTAGATGTGCAGCAGAGAGGAGACAGTTAAGTATGGACTAAAGAGGAAAAAGATGGGAAGGAGTAAGACCAGAAAGCAGAAGGTAACAATAATCAAAGAGAAAGGAATCTACGGATTTTCGCAATGTTTTGAAGAAAAAAGATGTTTGCTGCCAAGAAAATGTTGCATGCAGCATTTTCCTACCAGCAACGCTCATAAACCATTAGTGACAACGCTGCAAGAACGGTGCACAGCAGTTCGTCTGAACCTAGCCTTAGACAGGAAATTTCCGTTTTCAGTTCAGTTTCCTTTAAATTTGCCAAATACATCCCCCCTCAAATTCCCATATGATATCATGGGGTTTTATCACGTAAGCCTTGGTAAATTTACATCACTGTAAAAGACATCCTTTAAAAATGACCTATAGTGAAAGAATAAACTCAACTAGAACAAATCTATAATTCTCGCTGAGGCACTTACTGGTATTCCTACATTTTCCCATGCTCCCTGCATTTAGAAATCATCTTGTTAAACATGACATTTGCCATTGTCAGACTGCCCCCTGACATCACCAACAAAGTCTTTAATCACACGCATGTGCACCATATCTCAAAAGAGGTGGATGCAAAGATTATTTCTAACTGCATGGATCAAGGAGGAATATAAGAATACTTGAAACAACCAAAGCTAGCATTAGAGATGTGTTATAGTTGAGGTTTGCTTCCACTACAGTCTCCCTTTAATTTAGGTAAACACTGTCTTCTGGTCAAGAAGTAAAAAACAAACATTCTTTTTTAAAATTACAGGGAGATTCAATAAAAGGTCTTATCGTTTAAAATGGTGCTAATTTTGCCCCAACCAATCAGAACATTTGAAAGCTAACATCTGATTGGTTGGGGCAAAATTAGCACCATTTTAAACGATTAGACCTTTTATTGAATAACCCTGTTAATGTTTTAATTCAGAATTACATAATACAGCTAAGATGGTTATATTTCAGAAGATGCTTATTCTGCGGTTATGTTTAGCAGAACAAGAACAAGCTATTAATAATTCTTCTTCTCACACACCAACATTCTAAATGATAATTCATTATCATTAAATTTAAGCAATTTGACAATATCAGCACAATAATTTTGTCTTATTGGGATTCCAAACCATGGGCTGTATTTATAAAACAGGGCTATCCTTAAAAAACTCTGAATGTAAAATACCACTCCTTTTCGTTATTTATAGGGGGTATTCTTATTTAAGGAGATGTATTCTTATTTAGGTAGGGGTATTGTTATTTAAGGAGGGGTATCCTTATTTAAGGAATGGTATTCTTATTTAAGGAAAGGGTATTCTTATTTAAGGAAGGGTATTCTTATTTAAGGAGGGATATCCTTATTTAACGAAAGGTATTCTTATTTAGGAAGGGGTATTATTTAAAGAGTACTATTCTTATTTAAAGGATATGTACACTTTAAAAAAAACATTAGATTATTGGCAAGCTGTTACTTAAGTTGGCTAAAACATTTGTACACCTTCATTGTTTCAAACTTTGCTAGCTTCCTCCTTATGGATAATGGCATCTGCAGCTTCGGCCCCGACAAGATCTCCTGATTCATCCTGCTTCCTTGGCCTCCAAAGGTAAGTTCCGGATGCACCATGCACATCAATTTGTGTGTGCATCGATGCTACCTTACACACGTGTGTAATGTCATCACGCCACAACCAAACACGGCATGCCATGATGCCATCATTCGCACGTGTGCCTGTGGCTCAACCTTAACTTACCTTTAGAGGCCAAGGAAGCAGGATGAGCCAGGAGATCTCATCAAGGCAGAGCTGCAGATACCATTATCTATATGGAGGAAGCAAGTTTGAAAGCAATAAAGGTAGGCTCTGGTGGGGGGGAGGGATATTCTTATTTAAAGATCAGTATTTATCAGCATGCGTGATAATGCTCACTATAGCTGTACAGAACAGGGAAGCGGTCAGAGATTTCAGTGTGGTTACAGTGGATCGCACAAAAGGTACGTTTCTTCTTACCTTTAATTTCCGGACCCTGCGCTATTGGTTGAAGAATGGGAGGTAAGGCATAGCTCCTCAACCTCCTGGGCTTCAATCAATACATTAAAGGAATAGTTCACTTTGAAAGTGATCTATTGCTTTAAGAATATTCTGTCATAATAAATAGGGCCCTATAGCCTTTTGTCTTCATAGTTTAGGGGAATTTATTAATATTTCAATATATCTTTGTATAATGCCTTTGTTTCTTGTCTGATAAATTAAATACATATATTGATTAGACATTTACAGGCCAGCAGATTAAGAGACACGTGAAAGTTCACCTAGTCTGAATGCAAAGTAAGTTCACAATTCCTCCAGCATAAAGTCAAATAGCTAAACTGTACACACTGTACCGTAGAACAGGCAACACTAATTAATAAAGGACAGGCAAACAATTTCTTAATAAAATTAAAAATGTATTATCTATATATTAAAATCATGAATACTCAGCACTGCACTTGTGGAAGGCCCCAGAAGCAAGTGTTTGTGTGGGGGAGCCATTCAGTGAGTTTACTCTGATATGCATTAAATAAATGTAAGATATTACATTTATTTTGGTTTATGTCTTATTTAAAGGATCTCTATACTCAAAAAATGTACTGAATGAACTCCAAATGCATTCCTTAAAATCATTTAGGCCTTCATTTCTGACCTCTGTGTCTCCTGCATTTCTCCCCTGATCATTGTACTCTTTGGTGCCTGTGTTTGTACAATTTGTTTGCAGAGTATACGTTTGCTTTTCCATTCTCTGTATGGCTAGCCTAAAGACTCTTTTATTGATTACACATTTAGGCTGCTATTCAACTTTTATTTAATTTTATTTAAAATAATTATTTAACTGCCTGCTTGACATTCTATTATGAAATGAAATGAATTCATTTGAACGTGAATAACCAGTTTATACAATAACAGAATCTCCCCACAAATTAAAGCCATACCGATATTACACTGCACAGAGATTTAGATTGCTACAGATCTATTCATCATAACTGATCATTCTACATCCTAAGAACTGGTAATTACGGACTTCCAAGTGAATGCCTTTTACAAATTTTACAGATTTGTTTTTTTGACAGTAGTCCCATTACTACAATGTAATGTATTCCAACACACTGCAGGAGACTGATATATCTGGGGCATTGTACCTTTGTGTGGTCATGTCCCAAACCCATTTGTGAAAGTTAAAGGCATAACAGCAAATATCTGAAATAAATATGATGAAATATATCTATATAAGCTTGAATGGCAACCAAGAGATACTTCATATCTTTTTGTTATTATTTTAATTATTTTTATTGTATATATTTCTAATTAGACATTTCCTTTTAATCCTTATTGTGTCAATGTAGAAAATATTTAATAAAGAAATTATTAGTATTAATTTTTATTAAGTTTTCAGTGTACAATTCCTTTAAAAAAATCCTTACCTTATGCCTCTGCTCCTTATTGTTGTGCTGCAGGGCCTGATGAAAGTCCAGATAAGTGGGAAGTAGGAGACTCTCTGTGTGTAATCCGTATCTGTTTCTTCCTGCTCCTCTTAGTAGACTCTGGCATGCGCAGTGAAGCGATCCCCCCTCCCTGTCTCTGGAACCCTTTAATTACATTACTTCAGAGGATGTGCAACCTTTGCAGGGGGATCTAGATAGATTGTCACATTGGGCTGCTAAGTGGCAGATGAGATTCAATGTTGATAAATGTAAGGGGATGCATTTCGGACTTAAAAATCCTTGTGCTGATTATGCTATAAATGGCTCTGTGTTAAGTGAATCCCTGTTGGAAAGGGATCTTGGAGTTTTGGTGGATAACAAACTTAAAGGTAGCAAGCAGTGCCAGGCAGCAACAGCCAGAACCATCATGGTATTGTCTTGTATAAAGAGAGGTATGGATTCAAGGGAGGAAAATGTAATTCTCCCTCTTTACAAAGCATTGGTAAAGCCTCATTTGGAATATGCAGTGCAATTTTGGAATCCTGTGTACAAAAAGGACATCTTTGAAATGGAAAGGGTTCAGAGAAGGGCAACTAAATTAATAAGGTGATTGGGGGAGCTTGAATATTAAGAGAGATTGGAAAAGTTACAATTATGTACGCTGGAGAAAATACGCTTGTGTATAAATACATTAACGGGCCATACAATAAATGTTCACCATTGTTCACCAATAGAACATGTCAGAGGACACAAGGACATCCCTTAAGACTTGAAGAAAAAAGGTTTAGGCTTTTAAGTTCGGAAAGGGTTTTTCACTGTGAGAACGGTAAAGCTATGGAACTGTCTTCCAGTGGACGTTGTTATGGCAGGTTCATTGGTCAGTTTAAAAAAAAAGCTGGATGAGTCTCTGCAAACAAGGAATGTTGCAAGTTACTGGTATTAATACATAAAGTAGAGTTGATCCAGGGAAATTTCTGATTCCACTTGGAGTCAGGAAGGATTTTTTTCCCCCTTCATAAATTTGGTGGGTTTTTTTTGCCTTCCTCTGGATCAACAGTTAGGCAGGAAATTAGGATATTGCTAGATGGGTTAGACTGGATGGACGTATGTCTTTATTCAACCTCAAATACTATAAACTATAAACATCATCGCGCCTGAATATGATTGGCCAAAGAAGTCAGATAAGGGAATCCCCCAACCCTGCACGATAGGTTTAAATTGCAAAAATCTGACCCAGATTTGCTTTTCGGAACAGCATAGGGGGCCGGACTGGCAGCCATATTAATGATTGGCTAAATCTTAGCCAATCACATACGTGGCTGCCAGTCCAGCTCCATTTGCTGTTCCGTGCGGTAAAACAGCAAAACAGTCTGTGACCGAGGGAATGAAGGCTGGTAAGTGTCTTTTGGGTACAATTTATGTAATTTAAACCTACTGAGGTCTATGTTGGGCATTGCCTACAAGATATCAAAGTAATGTATGTGTACCTAAAAACAATTAAGGTTAAGAAGGACTGGTCGAACTGCAAATATAACAATGTTATCTGTGTACATCTGCTACCATGCGCCATCACAGAGGAACCAAGACTCATACACATGTGCAATCACGGCGGTCGGCCCACAATGCGCGATTTGTATTAGCGCACATTTCGAGTGATAATCGTGCCGTGCATGGGCACTTTGAAACATCCTTTCTGTCAGGCCTCATTGATGATCTGCCAGGCGAATCAGTCAACAAGGCCCAACCGAACACTCATAGTGCCTGACAAAATGCATAATTGTTGGGTGATAGGCGTTCAGCCCCTGTGATCACACATGTTTATGAAGCTTTAAGATCTGCACATTGATTGCCATTAGTAAAACTTCAGCCTGTTCAAAGCTCTTTACTTTATGGTAAATGTAGAATAAGGCTTCTGGGCCTCTGCATTATTTTATTAAATTTAATAGAATATGGTAAACGAGGGCTGGGGATAGTTATAATATTTGCAGACATTTATTAGACATTTGTTGTAGGAAGAAAATAAGAAGAAAATAAGATTGTAAAACCAAAAACCTTAAACCTAAGGAAAACTCCCATATTGCTGTAACAAGGAAAATAAGCTTCCTGATAGCTTGGGAAGGATTGTATTAGTAAAAACAATTTACACCCTAAAGTAAAAATTTGATATAAACAGGGTTATTCAATAAAGGTTCTTAGCATTACAAATGGTGCTAATTTAGCCCAACCAAGCAGATGTTAGCTTTAAAATGTTAAATAATATCTGATTGGCTGGGGCAAAATTAGCATTATTTTTAAATTTTATTGAATCTCCCTGTAAGTGAACTAGAAGCACCTACAATTGTGTCACTCATAAGGGTGTATATTTATGTGTATCTTTTGAGCCTATAAGAATTTAACCCTCAATGGTTACCAATAAATATGTTTTGCCATTTTTGGACCCATATGTGGTAGTGCCATTTATTTGGGGACTTATATAGGGGAGGTTTGTATTTCCCTATTTTGAGTTTGTAGTAATAATTGTGTCATTCTGTTTATCATCAGAGGAAAATTTATGGAGAATTTTTTTATTCACATTACTTTGAGCTGGAATTTAACATTCTTGTCTTGGCTACCCTGGAAAGGACAGATAAGGTCATACTAGAGTCAAAGGGCCAACCTAAAACCTTTCTTTCATAACCATTCATAACAACATGGCAGTTAAGACTGGACAAATTGCCACAGCTGGTTTCTTTAGCGGCTCTTTATTGAGTGTCAGTCTATGTGACAGTCTATGCCCCTGTATTTAATTTTTTTTGGAAAATGAGTTATACCAAATAAACCTTTGATTTCTCAGTTAGAAACAACCCTTCAGCCTCACTCCCTTTCTTATCAGGTAAATAAACAAGACAAGAGTTTCTGAAAACAAGGAATGTTGCAGGTTACTAGTATTGATATATAAAGTAGAGTTGATCCAGGGATATTTCTGATTTTTTTTCCCCTTGTGTTATATCTGCTTAAGAATCTGACTTCCCTAGCTCATTCATTTCAGTGCAGAACATTAAAATGCACAATCTTAATAAAATAGATAAAATATTTAATCCCTTTCCTGGGTTTTGGCACCAAAGCTGAAACGTTTCAGGGATACACTAATTTAGCACAGGCTCTTCGCAGGTTACATCTGTACATAATTAATGTCCACACATTTCCATCTGCCTTTATATTGTGATATGTAAATAAAAAAATACTACAAGGTAACTGACAACAGAAACAAATACCACTAAATAATTAAAGCATAATATATTGGTTCTATTTCCTTGCATATATTCATATATACCACACAGGGAATGCACGATCTTACGTTAGGCTGCATGACATGCAGGACAGAGTGGCCAATACATAATGGCTAATAATGCTCACACAAACAGTTAGCAAAGTATACAAAAACGTGTTACAATGTTGCGTTAAGTTGCGTTTTTGTCCATTCCTAGTGTTCAACGAGCCCTTAGGGATAAATTACTAAATTAAAAGTGAACTTTAAGAAAAAACAAATCAATTTCCTCTATTGCCTTTTAGATTAATTAAATTAACTGTATAAATCCAGTGTAACAAAGGAACATTTTAGGTCTTAAATCTTCCTTTTTAATAAAATGTTTAATATGCAGTAATGATTTTGGAACAACATTGGAAGAGATGTGCTAAAACTTTAAATTTACAACTGGCGGTTCAAAAAATCAGAACTTCGAAAATTGAAATGTTGAAAAATCTGAAATCCGAGAAAGTCGAAAATTAAGATAAAAATATTTAATATTGTTGTTGAAAATCAGAAAATTCCTCTACAAGTGGGTTCAAATCGGATATTCGGTGTCGCAATAATTTCCGCAGAACTGCTGGCAGAACCCCACCTGATGTTAATCTCTAGTTATAGGGTGTTATTTTAGCTGCAGTGAATAAGACTAGTCAGGGTAGAGGAAAGCCTGATGGAACCAAGTTTTTCCTTAATGAAAATCTGGTTTAAAACACCCCAAAGGTTCCCAAAGTGGTTAGCACTAATGCATTGCAGTGCTGGAGTCCTGGGTTCAAATTCTCCCATAGACACCACATCTGCAACAGAGTTTGTATGCCCTCAGGGTTGAACTGGATGCACTAGAGCCATAGATTCACCCATGAAAACAGGAAAATGTAATTTAAATATAATGGCAAGGGGAGAATAAGAAATGGCAACTTATTAAGTAATCAGAAGGAGCAAGACAGTTATGTAAAAGGGTGAGAAATGAAAAGATAAAAGTTAAGCAGTCCCCTTAATACTTCCTGGTGGGCTCCTGGTGTAGTACTTCCTGTTTGGCCCCTGGTGTAGTACTTCCTGGTTGGCCCCAACACTGTATGTGTTTGCATGGGTTTAGTACTCCAGTTTCCTCCACTACCATTAAGACATACTTATAGAATGCTTAGAAACTCTTTGGACAAGGCCTGATGTAAATGGATAAACTTATTTTAAAACATTGTATATAATATGTATATGTTTAATGATAGAAAATAAATACAATGGCAGAAAATCTAGATGTACAAGCTTGATGTATCATACACCAAATGCAAAGATGCTTCCACTACTGTAAATATATACATGTATGTCTTGTCATAGTGCCATGTGTGTTTTTAAACAGGTTACAATAAATCTTAACTAGTTAAGCATGTTGTGACAACATCCAGTGGCATAACTACCACCCTGCGGGGAGCACAAGAGATAATAGATTGCAGAAAAATCTGCAATCAGCTGTTTTTAAACAGCTGATCACATGTATCAAGCAAACATACGTGCGATCAGCTGTTTAAAACACCGGAACCAAACCGGAAGTTCGGTTCCAGTCTTTCCGGTATTTTTACTTCATACGCACGATCAGCTGTTTAAAAACAGCTGGCTAGGCTCCTGGCTAGGGGAGGGGGGTGTCAGGGGCCTGGGCCCCTGCAGTTATGCCCCTGACAACATCCCAAATATACCAATGTGCCATGATAGAGATGGTATCCTAGTATTTTTGGAATATATAGATCTAAGTGTTGTTCTTTGGTTCTTTTTTGTTCATTTTCATCCATTTTATTTTCTCAATTGCAATTCAATAACGCAACCAACTTCATTATGTTAAACTGTGTCCTTCACAATTTACAGAAATGGGTTTATGAAAAAAAAAATGTTTGCCTAGATCTGCACAGATGGATAGAAAAATCCGATTGTTTTGTTCATGTACTAACTTAGTATTAAACTAGGGTTGCGACATATGCAAATAAAGGGAATTAACATAAAAATATATTAGGGTTAACCCATGAAGTTTGCGCTGCTAATTTCTTCACATATACCATTCAGAGTGAGCTGCGTACAAAAGAAAGTGCAGAGGAGAATTTAGATGATTTTTTTTCATCTCGCACAGCTGCAGCTTGTTCTGCAAAAAGAGAGTTTCAGTTGATGACAGGGAAGTATAAAACTTGACACCTCTGTTGGCGTAAATCCAACTATCGAGAGAGCGTTTTAGTCAGCCGGTGGCATGAGATACATTTCATAACTGCTGATAACATATAATTAGGACAATCCAAACCTAGTTTAATGATTGCAATAAGTTACACTAAAACACTGACTATATACTTGGAGAGGCATTGTTAGTTTTGGAGACCGAAGCAGTAAAAAAAAAAAAAAACGCCTTGTATGAGCAGCACAAACTGAAATCTTCCTTTCACAAACTGTATAACTGAAATTATGGTGGGAGCATTAAACCACAGAATAAATTAATTTGATTGAGCGCATTTTAAGTCATATTTTATAGTTATATAACATTAAAGTCCAGACTGTGTTCTTAAACTGCTACAATAAACTCTCAAACTCACAGGGATTTGCTCTGTTTTGGCCCGTGTGTACCTGTTGATCGTGTTGATTGGTTGTCCAGGCCGAATTATCATTCATATGTGCCTAGTACCGACAATTTAGAGGTGAAGTTCAGGTCTGCTTCAAACTTGGTTCTGAAGTTCCTACGGAACTTTGGATCTATATTTTTGGTAACCCTTGAAAATATGGCACTTCTTTAAAGGGTTATCAAGGCTACTTTTGGTAAGCCTCAAAAGTAGCCTCCAGAACCTCAAAAATAGCTTGCATCTTCCATATAAAGGAAGTTCTTTTTAATAGTTTTGGTTATATGTACATTTCCCAGACTATTTCTGAGGTCACTGTGTCATATACCCTAACTTACTATTGCTATTCATACCTTAAATTCGATCAGAACGTTCTGTTTTTTTTTCTCTCAAAGTCCGTTTTCGGATTTTCAGATTTTTTAGAAAAATGTTTTGAATGTTTCGATCATCTCTACTGATAATATGATTGAGTCTCCACCCCAAAATCTATAATTTCATGTAATGTAATTTTCTCTTGGGGTGTAGTTCCTGGCCCATTTGTAAATATTTGCAATTATGGACATCATTGGTCACAAATGAAATTAACTAGTGAAAATGGGATCATTGATGATGCCAAGGAACACGCAGGCTAATTTACTTTTCATGCTGGGTGGGTGCAGTGCTCTCTTAAGGGCTTAAAGTTGCACTAACTGATTTAAGATTGGTTAGCATGACTTTAAACCCTAGCTTGCAGCGGCTGCACGAGTAGAGACACATACGCGAAGGGTAAGATTCACCCAGAGCTCTGTAGCCTCTGATAAATCTCTTCCATTAGATAATATGAAATAATATGAAAACAAAGATTTAAATACTTATAAATAAAATCCATATAGAAGAAAAGTAGTCTCTATAGTCTATTTTTTATAGCAGCTCAAAATTAATCTCCAGTATTCAGTAAAACAGTTTATTATAGTTTAGAATGCCATTAAGTCATAACTATTTACCAAATATCATATGATTCCCAGAAACTGATTAAATTGTTTAGAAGATCTCTGCTGCCAATTTGGTGCCAGAAATGTCATCAAGATGGAAACTTACTGTATCTCAGCTAAAGACTAAATGATGATCTGACACCAGTAATTACATATGAACAGAAAGGCCTAACAAATGCTCAGTGATATTTTCAGCTCCCTGTTAATATTTCTTTGAAATTTCATGTGCCGAATCCCAAGCTTGTCAAACTATACATTTTTGTAATAAACACAGAACTATTTTATTATTTAAACTATGGTCTATTGGAAATGTGATGCACCTTATACAGTCACCAATGTGCATAGCTTTTAGTAATTGATTCATTTACTGCAAATCTTAATTACCAGCGGTAAATACTGCAGTCGGGAAATTCTGATGGTAAGTTACTCGCTAGGTACTTACCACTGGTAAATACAATTAAATAATGCTGTAAAAGAGTGCGGTAAATACCACACTGTTGTAAATATTACCCTAATTCCTGAAAAGTGTGTCTTACAGAGCATGCACACCAGTAAAATGTGTAGAATGTGTTACATGTAGCTCATGCATCATTTATAATGGGCTGCTAGTAGGGATGGACTAGAATTTGAACCTGAGTTCGAGCCAAACTTTCTGAGTTCGGACGAACTTGAACTATTTAGAGCTTTCTGAACGATGAACTTGCGGGCGTATTTTCGATCATTTTTAAAATTCGAGGATTCTCAAATTTTTTAATCAATAACCCACAACTTTAGCTCTCCATAACACTAGGGTTCTCACCGAATTCCATGGTTATTGGAAGCTACATTCGTGGATTATCGCTACAATCAAGAGTTATCACAAATTCTAAGGTTACCGAATGCTATATTCGAGGGTTATTGCAAATTCGAGGGTAACCAAACACTACATTTGAGGGTTATCTCAAATTTGAGGGTTACTGAATGCAACCCTAGAATGAAGCGTTTGGTAATCCTTGAAATTGCCAAAACCGTCAAATGTAGAATTTGCGATAACCCTTGAATATAGCGTTCGGTAACCCTCGAATTTGAATAACCCTCAAATATAGCGTTCGGTAACCCTCGAATTTGAATAACCCTCGAATATAGCGTTCGGTTACCCTCGAATTTGAATACTACTTAAATGTAGTATTCGGTAATCCTCGAATTTGTGATATTTTTTGCGATTAAAACAGCCTATAAGCAATAAAAAAAATCTGGTTGCAAGCATTTTCATTACATTCAACTTACATAAAAATAATATGGTTTAGGGTTAACAATGCAGCGTAATGTGGAAGTACTATAAACCAATTAACTTAGATAATTTGCTAAAAAGTTACGACTACTAGGTTGGTTTTATAGAACAGAAAATGTATAGTACAAGAACAGGTAGATTATTGTAACCTACATCTACAAGACTGTGGCACTTACTGACTACACTTCCTAAGGGATTTAAGCTTCCCTGACTAAGACTGATGCCTGAAACTGTCAAAGATCCCAACTCAAGGTTACAGCAAGGAAAGAACAGAGAGGAACAATATGTTCCAGAATCAACATAAGCTTTAAATTAGGAGGACTATTGTTTTATGAATATAGTTCCATAGTTTTCAACAGGCAATCATTTTTGAACACATTTGCGGAATAGTTTTGCCAAATATAGTGTCTTGCTTGTTCACTTAAATTCCTTTAAATACTGATGTCACCCAAAAAAAAGAAGGGGGTTTTGCATCTGAGCACAAGTTGAATTAGCAAAGCACGATCATTTTTCTTAACTCAACTTTCATTAGGCCTCATTATGTATCTATAAAATATAATCTTTGTAATAAATTCATATTAAATGCATCTTTTCTACAAAATGTCAGTGACACAAATAGTATCAATTACAAATTTAAGCCCAGAGCAGACTATTCACAAATTCCTGCATCGTGTAATTTTTCTTGATATGATAACAGTGTGATGCTTAATTAAAGCTTGGCTTGACATGCCCAGACTTGTTTCATTTGTTACTCCGCAAGTGTGTTTAAGTTTCTCTTGTAGACAGTTTGCAGCTGAGCTTCAATTACACAAAGGATCCGAACAAAATAAACGTTATTTCTAAAATACCCACCAAGTAAAACATGCTATAATTACTTTTTTTTTTATTCTCCAGAATTTCCCCCCCATGTTTTTCTTATTGCTGCTTGTTAATTACTGAATCTCTTTGAAAGTGTGAACATACAATATATTACAAATTACAATTTTCCACTTGCTTTTCACGAGTTTTCTTTCTTTCTAAGAGTAAGAAGGAAAGTTCTTTCTAAGTTTCAATATGGTCTCCCTGATCACTGAGATTTTTATTATGTTTTGTCTAAGCCATTTTTTCAAAAATGATATTACCACATATTGTCATCAAATTATCTGAAACAAGGACATACAGTATCATTAAGATTTTTAGCTGTGTAGTCCAAAAACTCACTGTATCACAAATTTGTGATACTGCAGGTTTGTAAATACAGACCTTGAATTCTTATTTAAATGGCATGTCCACCCATTCAATATCAGATTTCTGCCCAGGACCTCTGTGTAAATGAGGCCCTAATTGCATGAAGCATTTTTAAACAAGGGTTGCAGAGTTTGCTGAGACTGAATACTATTTATCAAAAGTCCTATTTAGAAAACATTTTAAATTTAAAGTTTTAAATGCAAAAACATATTTTTAACACAGCTGCAAGAAGATCCTTTTTTGCCAAGCTGAAGAGAATCGCCCATACATGTTCATATGTATAATTGCAGGGAGCCAAACTGACATAGAGAATTAGCTCTTCCGTGATTTGCCGCAAGTCCTTCTTAATTACTAAAAAATGACACTCAGTCCCAGGGGGATTCTAATAATGGATTTTTTTGTATAAGATCCCCCATGTCTCTTTATTTTATTATCACTGTCTACATTATTGTTGATGTTAACAATACAATGTGGGTTTTTGTGCTTTAGATTCTAATGCTAACTATTACCATGATCTGTGTAATAGGCTTACAACAATGAGGAACAATATAATAAACCAGCAAAAAAAGTGTAGTAAACCACTTTTACAGGCTGATGTAGTAAGGGAATGTGTGCTTCTTACCCAACCGTGATCCCAAGAAGCTGTAAACTCCTTTGTGGGACTTACTGCATTGCGATATGCTGGTCAGATAAGACGTGTACTTTATGCCTCCATAGGAAAGATGTTCAGATTTACGCAAAATGTTTGTACAATTCTTAACTTATCCTTTTCTGCATAGGCTACGCTGCAGTTTACCTTTTAGACACAGCTCTTGTAAAGGTTTACCTGTAGGAAGAAAGGCGAAGTCGGGACCAACTAGGAAGGCGACACCACCAGGATGGCAAGCCACAGGAACGAATGCTGAAATACTGGAGAGAGGCAAAGTTCAGGGTTCCCAATAAGGGAAAAATAAGGAAGCTGTAAGATCCAGAGCCAGTGGTGTCCAAGAGCTCGGTTTACCACCCTTCTTGATAAGGGAGAGAATAGGAGATATACGGGAGGAGAATCCCCTGATAAACTTTCTATAATAATTGGCGAAGCCAATGAATCTTTGAACAGCTTTGGTAGAGGTGGGTTTATAGGCCATTTCTTTTATGGCAGCAATCTTGGACTGGGTCCATCTCAAACCCTTCTTGAGAAATTATGTAACCAAGAAATGGAATTTTGGGAACTTCAAAGATACACTTTCAAGTTTGGCGTACAAGGAATTTTGACAAAGACAAGATAGGACTTCTTTTACATGATTCTGTGGGAGGCAAGTATTCGGAAAATATTAAGTGTCATAAATAGACCACACACAGCGACCCAGAAGATCTCGGAAACAGGTTGTTTAAAATTCTTGAAAAAGCAAGCAAGCCGGAGCATTACAGAGGGCATAGGGCATCACAAGGTACACAAATTTCCATCATGAGTGTTGAAGTCTGTTTTCCACCTCTCTCCTGACGAATGCGAATTAATTATAGGCCCCACGAAGGTCTAGTTTGGAAAAGATGCAGGGTTTTTTAATTGATCAAATAACTCAGCAATCAGGGGGAGAGGGTAGCGGTTTTTAATGGTTATCTTGTTGAGACTTCTGTAATCGATGCAAGGGCGAAGGCCCCCACCTTCTTCTCACAAAAAGAATCCAGCTCCGGCAGGTGAAGTGGAGGGTCGAATGAACCCCCGTTTGTAAATTGTCCTGAATATATTCTTGCAGGATTTAGTTTGGAGGGGAAAGAGGATAGGTACGTCCTCGGGGTGGAAAGGACCCTGGGAGTATATCAATAGGGCAGTCATACTGTCGATTAGGTGGGAGAGTTTCAGCCGATTTTTTACAAAAGCAGTCTGCAAATTCTTGATATTGTACTGGTAGAGATTCTAGGTTTCACGGAACCAACAGGAAATTTGAAGAAGAAGAGATGCATCTGGGTCTGGCAGGTAGGACTCCAGTGTAAATACAGTTAGTATGCAGTCTATGTGAGGGTTATGAAGATGGAGCCAAGGGGACCCAGAACAAGGGGCGTGGAGGGGCAATTGATAATAAAAAATGAGATTTTCCTCTTATGGAAAGGACCGACATTCATGGATAACGATGAGTGGTCATGGAAATAACATCAGAGGAGAGAGGTTTTGTCGTCAATGGAAAATAACGGAGAGGATTGGACAGTGGCAATAGGGGACTATTCAGTTGTTTGGCAAGGTTGGTGTCATAAAGTTGCCAGCAGCTCCTGAGTCAAGGAATGCCAGGAGTTCCAGGACTGTGGTGGGTTTAACTGAAGTGTAAGGAGTCCTGCAGGGTGATATTAGGAATCCGCCCAGATGAGTCACCCTACCATCTAGGCTTGAGAGTTTCCCTGTATGAGGGAACAATTTTTTGCAAAATGACCCCTTCCTCCACAGTAAAGGCATATTCTGCTGGGCTTCGTACGCATCCATGCAGTCATGCCTTGAAGGATCTTTCCCAAATCCAGGGCCGCTTCCTCGGGTGGGTCCATGGCCCGAAAATACTGTAAAGGTTTACCTGTAGGAAGACAGGCGAAGTTGGGACCAACGAGGAAGGCGACACCACCGGGACGGCGAGCCACAGGAACGAATGCCGGAATACTGGAGAGAGGCAAAGTTCAGGGTTCCAATAAGGGAAAAATAGGGAAGTGTAAGATCCAGGCACAGGATACCAAGCACAGACAGCAGGGAAGCAGGAACAGGAGGAACAAAGTAGAAAATCCAAGAAAACAATAACCAGCACAGTCAGACACAAAGCAATGCCTATTTCGGGCGCCGCCTCCGATGTGTTCAGGCCCTTTTGAATCTTGTGTTCACTTGCGTTACGTGGTGTAACGTCGCGCTTCCGTGACGTCACGCGCATGGCGCGCTGACGTCGGCGATGGGAGCCTGGGCGCCGCCATCTTGGAGGGACCGGAACAGGTAAGTATGTGTCCTTACAGTACCCCCTTCCCCAGGAGGGGCCTCAGGACCATCGTGACCAGGCTTTCGTGGAAAGTCCTTGTAGAATTTCCGAATTAAACGAGGAGCATGTACATCCAGATGTTTGACCCAGGAACATTCTTCAGGACCGAAGTCCTTCCATTGGATAAGATATTGTAGGGTCCCTCTGGAAAATCTGGAAGAAAAGTGGTTAGAGATCACAAGTTTAAGTAAGGACACATGAAATACATTAGGTATCTTCATCTGAGGAGGCAGAGATAAACGGAGGCAGAGAGTAGGGTTGATTATTTCCATGATGGGAAAAGGACCAATGAATTTAAGGCCAAATTTGGGAGATGGAGCTAAGGTTAATATTCTTTGTAGAGAGCCAAACTGATCCCGATGAGTAGTAAGGATGAGAAGGTCTGCGTTTCTTATCAGAGTATGAGTTCTGTATCAAGGAGGTCTTTTCTAAATGTGATTTGGAGCACTCCAGATAGCAGACAGTGTGAGCTGCAGGTCATTGGCTGTGGGACATCAGTAAGAAGAAAAAATCTTGTGGGAAGGCTAAGGGATGTTGTCCATACACAGTCAGAAATGGTGATCTACCAGTAGAGGAATGCGTGGCATTATTACATTATTATGGGCGATTCTGCTCAAGGTAGAAGTTTCGACCAGTCATCTTGGCAAAGGGAAACGTGACAACAAAGGAACTGTTCAAGTCTGATTAAGTCGTTCAGCGCGCCCATTGGATTGGGGGTGATAGGAGAGGAGAATTGAAGTGAAACCCTAGGATTTTGCAGAGAGGGCTCCCGAATTTTGCAACAAATTGGCTCGGTCAGAGGACTATTCGGCAGGTAAACAATGAAGACGAAAAATGTGGGAGAGTTGAGCCCAGTTCAGGAGCGAGGGAAATTTGGGGAGAGGAACAAAGTTGTGCAATTTGCTAAATCCATCCATCACTACCCAAATGACAATATTTCCTCTAGATGGGGAAGTTCACCAATAAGTCCATAGCAAGATGAGTCCAGGGCGTGAGGGAATAGGTAAGGGTATCAGAAGTCCAGGGGGACGGGAGTGGTTCGATTTAGATGTAGTACAAAATACACAGGCTGATACAAAAGTCTTTGACGTCTTTCAGTATGGACGGCCACCAAACCAGATGGTTAAGGAGTTGTAAGGTTTATGGACTCCAGAAACCGGCCTGTTTAGAGCTGTGGGTCTGTTGGAGGATGGATAGTCTGTGTTCTGGAGGTATATATATCAAACCAATGGAGTACGGGACCGGTGCAGAGGATTGACGGATAGAAGCTGAGGGGCACGCGGAGTGAGACAGAGAGGCAATGACCCTGGAGGAAGGTATGATGGGTTCTCTAGATCAGAGGAGATTTCAGAGGAAAGGAAACTCTAGAAAGGGCACCCGCTTTCTTGTTTCTAGTACAGGACGATAGGTGATGTAAAGTTGAAGCGAGAAAAGAAGAGTGCCCAACGGGGCCTGTCGAGGATTCAGCCTTTTAAGTGATTGGATGAATTCGAGATTTTTATGACCGTGTAAACGGTGACAGGGTGAGTAGAACCTTCCAAGAAGTGTCTCCATTCTTCAAGAGCTAGTTTGATGGCCAGAAGTTCACCGTTTCCGATATCATAATTTTGTTCTGATGCTGAGAACTTTTAGAAAAGTATGCACAGGGGTGTAAGTTTGCCATCCGACTCGTGTCTTGTGATAATATTGCCCAGTTCCAATATTGGATGAATCTACTTCAAGACAAAATGGAAGAAAAGGGTTAGCATGTTTAGTATAGGAGCAGAAGAAAAATTATCCTTTAAGGAATGAAGGCTTCCAAAGCCAGTGGGGTCCAAGAGCTCGGTTTACCACCCTCTTGATAAGGGAGAGAATAGGAGATATACGGAGGAGAATCCCTGATAAACTTTCTATTATAATTGGCGAAGCCAATGAATTTGAACGCTTTGGAGATTGGTAGAGGTGGGTATAGGCATTCTTTTATGCGCAGCAATCTTGACTGGGTCCATCTCAAACCCTCTTGAGAAATATGTAACAAGAAATGGAATTTGGGAACTCAAAGATACACTTTTCAAGTTTGGCGTACAAGGAATTTTGACAAAGACAAGATAGGACTTCTTTTACATGATTTCTGGGGAAGGCAAGTATTCAGAAAAATATTAGATGTCATCTAAATAGACCACTACACAGCGACCCAGAAGATCTCGGAACAGGTTGTTTACAAATTCTTTGAAAAGCAGCCGGAGCATTACAGAGGGCCATAGGGCATCACAAGGTACTCATAATGTCCATCATGAGTGTTGGAAGTCTGTTTTCCATCATCTCCCTGACGAATGCGAATATTAATTATAGGCCCACGAAGGTCTAGTTTGGAAAGATGCAGGGTTTTAAAGATCAAATAACTCAGCAATCAGGGGGAGAGGTTAGCGGTTTTTAAGGTTATCTTGTTGAGACTTTGGAATCGATGCAAGGGCGAAGGCCCCCATCCTTCTTCTCCACAAAAAGAATCCAGCTCCGGCAGGTGAAGTGGAGGGTCGAATGAACCCCGTTGTAAATGTCCTGAATATATTCTTGCATGGATTTAGTTTCGGAGGGGGAAAGAGGATAGGTACGTCTCGGGGTGGAAAGGACCCTGGATAATCAATAGGGCAGTCATACTGTCGATTAGGTGGGAGAGTTTCAGCCGATTTTTTACAAGAGACGTGCAATTCTTGATATTGTACTGGTAGAGATTCTAGGTTCACGGAACCAACAGGAATTATGGAAGAAGAAGAAGATGATATCTGGTTGGCAGGTAGGAATCCAGTGTATATCGTTAGAGATCTTGAACGGAAGTGACGAGCCAGGGGGAGAAAACTGAGCGAGAGGGGAGGGAGAGATGGTTGTCGTCAATGGGTAAAAATAAAAGAACATCAACGGATGGGAGAGGATTGGACAGTGGCAATAGGGGACTATTCAGTTGTTTGGCAAAGGTTGTGTCCATAAAGTTGCCAGCAGCTCCTGAGTCAAGGAATGCCAGGAGTTCCAGGACTGTGGTGGGTTTAACTTGAAGTTAAGGAGTCCTGCAGGGTGATATTAGGAATTCCGCCCAGATGAGTCACCCTACCGCGATCTAGGCTTGAGAGTTTCCCTGTATGAGGGAACAATTTTTTGCAAAATGACCCCTTCCTCACAAGTAAAGGCATATTTCTGCTGGGCTTCGTACGCATCCATGCAGTCATGCCTTGAAGGATCTTTCCCAAATCCAGGGCCGCTTCCTGGGTGGGTCCATGGCCCGAAAATACTGTAAAGGTTTACCTGTAGGAAGACAGCGAAGTTGGGACCAACAGAGGAAGGCGACACACGGGACGGCGAGCCACAGGAACGAATGCCGGAATACTGGAGAGAGGGCAAAGTTCAGGGTTCCCAATAAGGGAAAAATAGGGAAGTGTAAGATCCAGGCACAGGATACCAAGCACAGGACCAGGAGGGAAGCGAGGAACAGGAGGAACAAAGGAGAAATCCAAAAGAAAACATAAACCCAGCACGGCTCAGACACAAAGCAATGCTATTTTCGGCGCCCGCTTGATGTTCCAGACCCTTTTTGAATCTTCGCTCCACTGGGGGCACTGCCGTGAGGTCACTGGTCACGTGGCCGTAACGTCGCGCTTCGTGATGTCACGTGCATGGCGCACTGATGTCGGCGCAACGGGAAGCCTGGGCGCAGCCATCTTGGAGGGACCAAGTGGTGAGAGGTAAGTAGTGTCCTTACCGGCTCATGAGCCCAGTTGGTACATAGGAGGAGGAACAAAGATTGCCAGGTATGTTGTAAGTGTGTTTCTATTGTTCTTAGAATCTAAACTCTCCAGCAAAATGATATATGTTTAGTGCTATATAAAAAAAATAATGAAATATAAAATATAATGCAACTTTCACTTAAAATATGTGCATGGCCATATGTGCATGACCAATAGGAGCACCCAGGGGACGGCCATCTCCAATACAAGGGAGGGAGAACTGGGGGTTAGGAAGGATAGGCAGGTGGTAGTGGTAGGTAGTTATTAGAAGGGTAGATAGGGTAATCTACGCCAAGACCCTACATGCCGAACAGTGTGTTGTCTGCCTGGTGCTAGGGTTCGACATGTGGTGAATCGTGTAGACAGATTATTGGGTGGGGCTGGGTGTGACCCAGCAGTCTTGGTTCACATTGGTGCCAATGACAAAGTTAGAGGTGGAGGTGAGGTCCTTAAAAATGATTTCCGAGAATTAGGGGCCAAGTTAAAAGCAAGGACCTCAAGGGTAGTGATTTCAGAAATACTACCGCAGCCACGTGCTACGCTAGGGAGACAACGGGAGCTCAGGAGTATAAATGCGTGTCTAAGAGGGTGGTGTAAGGAGATGGGGTTTTGGTTTTTAGAGAACTGGGCTGATTTTTCTGTTGGCTACAGGCTCATTAGTACAGACGGATTGCATCTCAATGGTGATGGTGCAGCTGTTTTGGGGGAGAAGATGGCTAGGGGGTTGGAGGAGATTTTAAACTAGGTATGGGGGGAGGGTATGTTGAACTACACAGGGGTAGATAGAGAAGTTAGGGATCAGGGGGCTATTAACACAACGGAGGATGGAGAAGGGGGAGCAAAGAGGATAAGGAGGCATGTACGACCATGTATGGAAGTAAATCAATTGATAATCTAAAATGTATGTTTACAAATGCAAGAAGTCTGGCTGGAAAAAATGGTGAACTTGAAATAAAAGCTCTAAAAGAAAGGTATGATGTAATTAGAATAGCAGAATCATGGCTTAATGATTCACACGACTGGACAGTAAATATTGAAGGATACTCCTTATTTAGACATGACAGAGTTAATAAGAAAGGAGGAGGAGTATGTGTGTATGTTAAACAGGAATTGAAGCCAAATTTAAAAGATGGAATAGATGGGGGAGTAAACGATATGGCAGAAATATTATGGGTGGAACTGTGTACAGGAAGCAAGAAGGTAGGTAAATTAATTGTTGGAGTATGTTATAAGCCGCCAAATGCCGGGGAAGAGGTGGAAATATATCTCCATATGCAGTTGGCGAAGGCTGCTGGTATGGGGCATGTTCTGGTTATGGGGGATTTTAACTACCCTGACATAGATTGGAGTAAGGGAACTGCCAGCACCTCAAAAGGTATAAAGTTCTTAAATTTCCTATATGAGCATTTTCTTTCACAGATGGTAGAAGTTCCTACTAGACAGAATGCGTTGTTGGATCTGGTGATATCTAATAACCCTGAGCTCATTTTGGAGATGAGGGTAATGGGAAGCTTAGGGAATAGTGACCATGATATAGTGTCATTTAATATAGGTTGCAAAAAACTAAAGTGCACTGGCTTAACAAAAACTTTAGGAAAGCTAATTTTATGCTGTTAAAGGAATCACTCCTGCTTATAGACTGGGGGGAACTGTTTCTAGGTAAAGATACAGAGCAGATGTGGACCACTTTTAAAGGGATATTAAACTATTACATTTCTAAATCTGTACCTTTAGGTAACAAGTGTAAAAAAATGAGGTCCACTCCTGCATGGCTTAATGCTCAGGTAAAAAGGGAAATGGAAAAAAAGAAAAAGGCTTTTAAAATTTTGAAAACAGAAGGCACAGAACAGGCTTACAGGGAGTACAAAAGCTGTAATAAAGAGTGCAAGAAAGCAATTAAACTAGCTAAAATAGAAAATGAAATACGGATTGCCGAACAAAGCAAGTCCAACCCCAAAATGTTTTTTAAGTATATTCATAAAACCAATTAATTGTCTTGGCATGATCGTATTTCATAAATCCATGACTGAATACTATAATAAGATGATCTTGGAGACAAAGTCAAGGATATGATCCCTTAACAAAGTTTCCATCACTTTCCCTAACACTGATGTTAGGCTTACCGGTCTTTAGTTACCAGGCTGTGAACGACTACCTTTTTGAATATTGCGCTTTTTTCCAATCCAGCGGCACATCCCCAGACAAAAGTGAATCTGAAAGATGAGAAACAATGGTTAGATAAAACGAACTAAGTCTTTTAAAATCCGAGGATGCAATCATTGGTCCTGGCGCTTTATTGAATTAACTTTGTCTAATTGTTTCCGTACCATAGCCCTGTTAGCCAATGTGAATACTCTTCATTTCTTCCCTGCATATTATTACAATCCCTACTGTAAGGACAAGGATTCTCAACAGTAAAAACTGATGTAAAAAAAACGTTTGGCAGATTAGCCTTTCGGCATCTCTCTACAACACCTCAGCCACATTATTTAATGGTCCCACATTCTCAGTCCTCATCTTTACCATTTGGATTATCCTAAAATAAAAAGGTTTTCTGGTATACAATCCAAAAGTGGAAAAAATGGATCCAAGCAGAAAATAAAATTCTTTTATGCAAGAGCAAACGACACAGGTGAACAAATCTTTGCGCGGTTGCATTGGACCCACCAACCAAATGTTACGAGTTGTAGGTTGTATGGACCCAGAATGACCGCAGTGGATCTTGTGGGTTCTGTTGGAGATGTAAGTCGTGGTTTAGGCCGGTATTCCTATCAAACCAATTGGAGTACGGACCGTGCAGAGGAATTGACAGTGGTAGAAGCTGAGGGCACGCGGATGGACGAGAGGCATGAACCCTGGAGGAAGGTATGATGGGTTCTCTAGATCAGAGGAGATTTCAGAGGAAGGGAAACTCCTAGAAAGGCACCCCTTTCTTGTTTCTAGTACCAGGACGATAGGTAATGACAAAGTTAAAGCGAAAAAAGAAGAGTGCCCAGGGCCTGCCGAGGATTCACCTTTTAGTGATTGATAATTCGAGATTTTTATGATCCGTGAAACGGTGGACAGGGTGAGTAGAACCTTCCAAGAAGTGTCTCCTTCTTCAGAGCTATTTTTGATGGCCAGAAGTTCACTAGTTTCCCGATATCATAATTTGTCTGATGCTGAAACTTTTAGAAAATGCACGGGTGAAGTTTGCCATCCGACTCGTGTCTTTTATATCTATGCCCCAGTTCCAATATTGGATGGCATCTACTTCAAGACAAAATGGAAGAAATGTTGCATGTTTAGTAATAGGAGCAGAAGAAATTAATCCTTTAAGGAATTAAGGCTTCCAAAGCCATTGGTGTCCAAGCTCGGTTTACCACCCTCTTGATAAGGAAGAGAATAGGAGATATACGGAGGAGAATCCCCTGATAACTTTCTATAAAATTGGCGAAGCCAAGAATCTTTGCCACTTTGGTAGAGGTGGGTAGTAGGCCATTTCTTTTGGCCTCAATCTTGACGGGTCCATCTCAAACCCTTTGAGAATTATGTAACCAAGAAATGGAATTTTGGGAACTTCCAAGTAACACTTTTCAGTTTGGCGTACAGGAATTTTGACAAAGACAAGATAGGACTTCTTTTACTGATTCTGGTGGGAAGGCAGTATTCAGAAAATATTAAGATTCATCTAAATAGACCACCAACAGCGACCCAGAAGATCTCGGAACAGGTTGTTTCACTTCTTGAAAAGCAGCCGGACATTACAAGGCCAAGGGCATCACAAGGTAACAATATGTCCATCATGAGTGTTGAAGTCTGTTTTCCACTCATCTCCCTGACGAATGCGAATTAAATTATAGGCCCCACGAAGGTCTAGTTTGGAAAAGATGCAGGGTTTTTAATTGATCAATAACTCACATCAGGGGGAGATGGTATCGGTTTTTAATGGTATCTCTGTTTAGCGTCTCTGTATCGTTGCAAGGGCGAGGCCCCCATCCTTCTTCTCCACAAAAAGAATCCAGCTCCGGCAGGTGAAGTGGAGGGTCAATGAACCCCTTGTAATTGTCCTGAATATATCTTGCATGGATGTTTTTCGGAGGGGAGAGGATAGGTACGTTCCTCGGGGTGGAAAGGACCCTGGGATAATCATATAGGGCAGTCATACTGTCCTGATTAGGTGGGAGAGTTTCAGCCGATTTTTTACAAAAGACGTCTGCAAATTCTTGATATTGTACTGGTAAGATTCTAGGTTTCACGAACCAACAGGAATTATTGAGAAGAAGAGATGCATCTGGTCTGGCAGGTAGGACTCCATGTATATAACCGTTTGTAATGCCCAGTCTATGTGAGGGTTATGAAGATGGAGCCAAGGAGCCCAGAACAAGGGGGCGTGGAGGGCAATTGATATAAAAAAGAGATTTCCTCTTTATGAAAGGACCGACATTCATGGATAACGGATGAGTGGTCTGGAAATAAATCAGAGGAGAGAGTTTTTTCGTCAATGGAAAATACAGGAGAGGATTGGACAGTGGCAATAGGGGACTATTCAGTTGTTTGGCAAAGGTTTGTTCCATAAGTTGCCAGCAGCTCCTGATTCAAGGAATGCCAGAGTTTCCAGGACTGTGTGGTGGGTTTACTTGAAGTTAAGAGTCCTGCAGGGTGATATTAGGAATTCCGCCCAGATGAGTCACCCTCCCACGCGATCTAGGCTTGAGAGTTCCTCCCTTTGAGGGACAATTTTTTGCAAAATGACCCCTTCCTCCACAGTAAAGGCATATTCTCTGCTGGGCTTCGTACGCATCCATGCAGTCATGCCTTGAAGGATCTTTCCCAATCCAGGGCGCTTCCCCTCGGGTGGGTCCATGGCCCGAAAATACTGTAAAGGTTTACCTGTAGGAAAACAGGCGAAGTTGGGACCAACGAGGAAGGCGACACCACCGACGGCGAGCCACGGAACGAATGCCGGAATCTGGAGAGAGGCAAAGTTCAGGGTTCCCAATAGGGAAAAAAGGGAAGCGGTAAATCCAGGCAAGGAACCAAGCACAGACAGCAGGGAAGCAGGAACAGGAGGAACAAAGTAGAAATCCAAGAAACAATAACCCAGCACGGCTCAGACACAAAGCAATCTATTTGCGGCGCCCGCTTGATGTTCCAGACCCTTTTTGAATCTTCGCTCCACTGGGCGCACTGCCGTGAGGTCACTTGCGTCACGTGGCGTAACGTCGCGCTTCAGTGATGTCACGTGCATGGCGCACTGATGTCGGCGCAACGGGAGCCTGGGCGCCGCCATCTTGGAGGGACCAGAGTGGCGGAGCAGGTAAGTATGTGTCCTTACAGCTCTGAGCCCAGTTGGTACATGGGGGAAACAAGATTGCCAGTATGTTGTATTTAGTGTCTGTTATTGTTCTTAGATCTGTCTAACCTCTCCACAAAATGATATATGTTATTATGCTCTATAAAAAAAGATAATGAATAAAATATAATCAACTTTCACTTAAATATGTGCATGCATATGTGCATGACCATAGGAGCACCCAGGGGACGGCCATCTCCAATACAAGGGAGGGAGAACTGGGGGTAGGAAGGATAGGCAGGTGGTAGTGGTAGTGTAGTTTTTAGAAGGGTAGATAGGGAATCTCCGCCAAGACCCTACTGCCAAACAGTGTGTTGTCTGCCTGGTGCTAGGGTTCGACATGTGGTGGATGTGTAGACAGATTATTGGGTGGGGCTGGTGTGACCCTCAGTCTTGGTTCACATTGTGCCAATGACAAAGTTAGAGGTGGAGGTGAGGTCCTTAAAAATGATTTCCGGAGAATTGGGCGCAAGTTAAAGCAAGGACCTCAAGGGTAGTGATTTCAGAATACTACCGCGCCACTGGCTAACGCTAGGGAGCACCGGGAGCTCGGAGTATAAATGCGTGTCTAAAGAGGTGGTGTAAGGAGATGGGGTTTTTGGTTTTTAGAGACTGGCTGATTTTTCTGTTGGCTACAGGCTCATTAGTACAGACTGATTGCATCTCAATGGATGGTGCAGCTGTTTTGGGGGAGAAGATGGCTAGGGGGTTGAGGAGATTTTAAACTAGGTATGGGGGGGGGGAGGAACATTGAAATACACAGGGTAGATAGAGAAGTTAGGGATCAGGGCGCTTAACACAACGAGAGGGAGGAGAGGGGAGAGGGGAGCATAGAGGATAAGGAGGCATGTACGACCTGTATGGAAGTACAATCACAATTGATAATCTAAATGTATGTTTACAAATGCAAGAAGTCTGGCTGGAAAAATGGTGAACTTGAAATAAAACTCTAAAAGAAAGGTATGATGTAATTAGAATACAGAAATCATGCTTAATGATTCACAACGACTGGACAGTAAATTTGAAGGATACTCCTTATTTAGACATGACAGTTAATAAGAAAGGAGGAGGAGTATGTGTATGTTAAACAGGAATTGAAGCCAAATTTAAAGATGGAATAGATGGGGGAGTAAACGATATGGCAGAAATATTTGGGTGGAACTGTGTACAGGAAGCAAGAAGGTAGGTAAATTAATTGTTGGAGTATGTATAAGCCGCCAAATGCCGGGGAAGAGGTGGAATATATCTCCTATCGAGTTGGCGAAGGCTGCTGGTATGGGCATGTTCTGGTTATGGGGGATTTAACTCCCCCTGACATAGATTGGAGTAAGGGAACTGCCAGCACCTCAAAATGGTATAAAGTTCTTAATTTCCTATATGAGCGTTTTCTTTCCACAGATGGTAGAATTTCCTACTAGACAGAAATGCGTTGTTGGATCTGGGGATCTATAACCCTGAGCTCATTTTGGAGATGAGGGTAATGGGAGCTTAGGGAATAGTGACCATGATATAGTGTCATTTATATAGGTTGCAAAATAAAAAAGTGCACTGGCTTAACAAAAACTTTAGGAAAGCTAATTTTATGCTGTTAAAGGAATCACTCCTGCTTATAGACTGGGGGGAACTGTTTCTAGGTAAAGATACAGAGCAGATGTGTGACCACTTTTAAAGTTTAAACTATACATCTAAATCTGTTACCTTTAGGTAACAAGTGTAAAAAAATGAGGTCCACTCCTGCATGGCTTAATCTCAGGTAAAAGGGAAATGGAAAAAAAAAGAAAAAGGCTTTTAAAATTTTGAAAACAGAAGGCACAGAACAGGCTTACAGGGAGTACAAAAGCTGTAATAAAGAGGCAGAAAGCAATTAAACATCCTAAAATAGAAAATGAAATACGGATTGCCGAACAAAGCAAGTCCAAACCCCAAAATGTTTTTTAAGTATATAAATAATGGTAAAAAGATGAGGACTGAGATGTGGGACCATTAAATAATGGGGCTGAGGTGGTTGTAGAGGATGCCGAAAAGGCTAATCTGCCAAACCGTTTTTTACATCAGTTTTTACTGTTGAGAATCCTTGTCCTTACAGTAGGGATTGTAATAATATGCAGGGAAGAAATGAAGAGTATTCACATTGGCTAACAGAGGTATGGTACGGAAACAATTAGACAAAGTTAATATCAATAAAGCGCCAGGACCAGATGGATTGCATCCTCGGATTTTAAAAGAGCTTAGTTCAGTTTTATCTAGACCATTGTTTCTCATCTTTTCAGATTCACTTTTGTCTGGGGATGTCCGCTGGATTGGAAAAAAAGCTCCAATATTCAAAAAAGGTAGTCGTTCACAGCCTGGTAACTATAGACCGGTAAGCCTAACATCAGTGGTAGGGAAAGTGATGGAAACTTTGTTAAGGGATCATATCCTTGACTTTGTCTCCAGAGATCATCTTATTAGTAGTAGTCAGCATGGATTTATGAGAAATAGATCATGCCAGACAAATTTAATTGGTTTTTATGAAGAAGTGAGTAAGAAGTTAGATTCAGGCACAGCAGTGGATGTGGTATATTTGGATTTTGCAAAAGCTTTTGATACTGTACCACATAGGCGACTAATGTATAAACTGAGGACTGTTGGCCTTGAAGAAAACATTTGTTCATGGATAGAGAACTGGTTATTGACCGCAAACAGAGAGTGGTGGTTAATGGAGCTACATCTATGTGGGCTAAAGTTCTAAGCGGAGTGCCTCAGGGTTCTGTACTGGGGCCACTTCTGTTTAATCTGTTTATAAATGACTCAGAAGGGGGCATTGAGAGCAAGGTCTCTGTGTTTGCTGATGACATTAAACTATACAGAGCTTTGGCAACTTCCAATGATGTGCAAGTGCTGCAGGCAGACCTAGATAGATTATCAAAATGGGCAGTAGAATGGCAGATGAGATTCAATGTTGATAAATGTAAGGTGATGCATTTGGGATTTAATAATCCCTGTGCCACCTACACCATAAATAACTCCGTGTCAAGTGCATCTGTAATGGAAAAAGATTTGGGGGTTCTGGTAAATAACAGACTTAGCTATAGCAAACAAGTCAGGCAGCAACGGCTAGAGCTAGCAAGATATTGTCTTGTATAAAAAGGGGAATATAATCGAGAGAAAAATATTCTCCCTCTTACAAGGCACGGTAAGGCCTCATTTGGAATATGGGTACAGTTTTGGAATCCCATATACAAAAGGGACATCTTGGAAATTGAGGCAGTTCAGAGAAGGGCAACTAAATTAATAAGGGGAATGGAGGGGCTTGACTATGCAGGCAGATTAGACAAGTTAGGGCTGTTTACATGAGAAGCAACGTTTGCGTGGGGACATGATAACCTTATACAAATATATAATGGCCCATACAATGAACTCTCTGGTGCATTGTTTACTAACAGGTCATATCGGAGGACACGTGGACATCCTTTAAGGTTGGAAGAAAAGAAGTTTTCATTTCAGGTTAGGAAAGGTTTCTTTAAGTGAGAACGGTGAAAAAAGTGGAACTGTCTTCCAGCAGATGTGGTAATGGCAAGTTCATTAAATAGCTTTAAAAAAGGCCTGGATAAGTTTCTAAAACTAAAAAATATTGAGAATTACTGGTATTAATGCATATAGATCTGGTTGATCCAGGGATAATTTCCGATTGCCGTTTGGAGTCAGGAAGGAATTTTCCCCCCTTTTTAGCTGGTTTTTTTTGCCTTCCTCTGGATCAACTGTTAGGTAGGGTTTAAAAAAAAAAAAAAAAGGGGGGTGAATAGGTTGGACTTGATGGACGTAGTCTTTATTCAACCTATATTACTATGTACTATGTTACTATGTTACAAGCTCGCAAAGCTTTTTGAAGACTACATGGGCTGTAAGTTGAACTGGCAACAACATGGAAGCCTCTTAGTTACAGAATCCACTTCTTAGTTTACATGTACATATGTAACTTACTAGTTTCCACTGCTGCTAGCCCAGTAGAAGGGGGAAGTCAATTCAAAATTAGTCAGCTCCACAGCTTTGTCTGACAATTATCTTCAAAACACTATGTAGAGTGCATGCTTCACTGCCAGGTACGTGGCTGAAGTATTTTCAAAAAACTGGTCTTGAGGAAAAATGCAGTGAATTTCCCAGTCCCAGCTTACCTGACCACACTGAGCATGTCAGATAGCTGTGGATGGAGAAAACGAGTTGTACAACCCTATTTAGTAGTCATGGTATTTGCACAAATCTTAACCTAAACCTTACAGTTTTATAATGTCCAAAAGTTTTGAACGCTACACAATTACACCCCTTAAAATATGACTGAATCCTGCACTAATCCATATCACATCGGATGTGTGGATTTCAGACTCATTTGTGCAGTAACAGACATTACTTCATCTCCCCCATCATTTTTACATACAATAAGGACATTTATGGAGAACCACAGCGCTGACCGTATTACCAGTAGCTAAATTTTACGCGGTTATGGACGGGTATCAAAAAGACATCAGCGAAGTGGCTACAACCTATTTAATATAACATTTGTATCTGCTTTTTCCTTGACTTCTAGAGTCTTGTATCGGGTGGCGCCCAATCTGAGTTTACCCCAAGCCACAACCACTATATTAAACGCTGGGAGTTGTGCTGCTCTGGGTAAATTTCCCTGGGTAAATGTCTTAAATAACTGACGCTTTTTTATTCACAGAAGCTTATCCGCAGGAGAATATTACTCAGCAATTATTATCAAATTTCCATTAGCAAACCCTTTACCACACCATGAAACTTTTTGTCAGCTTACATGACCAGTTCAGAATCCACACACCAACACACTGAAAAACAGATGGCCATATTTCCATAACACAAATATGGTCTTTTCATTAAATTTTTCAAGGTCTTAGACCAACAATAAACTGATCAGAAATACTCACAGTATCATCCACGCTTTAAAATGTCGCAACTTCTTATTGTTTGAATATTATTGGGAATTTTGTGTTAAGTAATAGAACTGCTAAAACAAAATGTGTATTTGTAAATAAGAGTGTACACTATAAATAGATTAACAAAAATGAATGAAATGTCTCAAATGAAGTACACCTTCAGGGAGATTCAATAAAAGTTCTTATCGTTTAAATGGTGCTAATTTTGCCCCAACCAATCAGATACATTTAACATTTAAAGCTAACATCTTTGGTTGTACAGTACTGTATTTAATAATAAGAATATATGATAGTCTGTGGATTTATTCATTTAGACAACATAGCATTTTGTTGAATTATCCATATGATTATATCATGATTAACTTGTCCTTTTTCTCTTCTTGTCACAAACTCTTATATATATTTACAATATCTTTGAATTATTAGTTGCATATAAATCCATATGAATATGAACATCTCTTCTCTTTAAATGCAAAGTGTGTTGTTTTACTGGAACCCAGTATAATGATTGCAAATGTAAATAGAAGATGCCCACATCATTTGTTATCTGGGATGTGGTCATCGGTTTCAATCTATCGTGAGCATATTTGCTTCTGGTTTCCACTGTGTTGAAATCGAAGGGAAATTAAAGTTATGGAATTTAAATTGTTATTTTGTCCACTTACTTTTTGTCCAATAAAAAAGGCTGAATATTCAGGTTTTGGTTTTAGGACGTAGACAGTGTAGCCAATATAACTTTTATATAGAATGGAACAATGCATGTTAGATAAATGGTCTTTTAATATGTATTCTAATGCTGTGTTGACATAAATGTACACACACCAAACAACATACAATTTGGAAGTAGAGGCACACACAATCCCTATTTTATTCACACTCGGTGTGCCTTAAATTTTTGGTATCAATATTTCCACCAGCCAAATTACAATTTTGTCATGTCTTCCCTTTTTTTTTTAAGAACTGAAATATAAACAATAGGGATTACCATTCATTACATGGAGTATATGTTCCAAATTCATTTGTAATCAAAAGTCGGTCACAAAAAATCGGCCCATGCGGTTCTTCTGACTTACTGGAACATTGGCGCAGCATCATGGAATATCAGGAGGTACATTTATAGTATATAGTAGTAGTAGTAGTATTATAGCCAACATTACAAAACTGCTTCTCTATTCAGGTTATAATTTATGTCCAAAATATTGTTGAAATATGCTTAGAGAAAGTTTTTACCACCACAATTAATTTTTATCACTTGAATATCCTTGACCTCCCCTTGCTACCCCTAGGTAATGGTTTTACATGCTTTCTGCCTTGTGGCTAAACTAAATTTTGCTTCATTTTATCCAACAAACAGATTTTGAGGTAGATGCAATAAAGGGAACTATTGCCCAAATGACTGAAAAACCCACACCCACCTATGTGGTTAGCATGTGTTTTTCACCCCCTTGTGGGAGCTGTTCCATTCCATTTCGGTGCACAGAGGAAACAGTGTACAGATGCAGCAAACTAACAGGGTGATGCACCAATGGGCTCCTGATTTGGAGTTGTTATCGGATGTATATCGGGTAGCCCTGCTCATTTTGGAGTGAGGGTAATGGGAAGCTTAGGGATAGTGCCCATGATATAGTTGTCATTTAATATAGGTGCAAAAAAACTAAGTGCACTGGCTTTAACAAAAACTTTAGGAAGCTAATTTTATGCTGTTTAAAGGAATCACTCCTGCTGTTTATAGACTGGGGGGGAACTGTTTCTAGGTAAGATACAGAGCAGATGTGGACCATTTTAAAGGGATATTAAACTATTACATTTCTAAATCTGTACCTTTAGGTAAACAAGTGTAAAAAAATGAGGTCCACTCCTGCATGGCTAATGCTCAGGAAAAGGGAAATGGAAAAAAAGAAAAAGGCTTTTAAATTTTGAAAAACAGAAGGCACAGAACAGGCTTACAGGGAGTACAAAAGCTGTAAAAAGAGTGCAAGAAAGCAATTAAACTAGCTAAAATAGAAAATGAAATACGGATTGCCGAACAAAGCAAGTCCCAACCCCAAAAGTTTTTTAAGTATATAAAATGGTAAAAAGATGAGGACTGAGAATGTGGGACCATTAAATAATGGGGCTGAGTGGTTGTAGAGGATGCCGAAAAGGCTAATCTGCACAACGTTTTTTACATCGTTTTTACTGTTGAGAATCCTTGTCCTTACAGTAGGGATTGTAATAATATGCAGGGAAGAAATGAAAGAGTATTCACATTGGCTAAACAGAGTATGGTACGGAAAAATTAGACAAAGTTAATATCAATAAAGCGCCAGGACCAGATGGATTGCATCCTCGGATTTTAAAAGAGCTTAGTTCAGTTTTTTATCTAGACCATTGTTTCTCATCTGTCAGAGTTCGCTTTTGTCTGGGGATGTTGCCGCTGGATTGGAAAAAAGCCAATGTATCCAATATTCAAAAGGTAGTCGTTACAGCCTGGAAACTATAGGACCGTAAGCCTAACATCAGTGGGTAGGGAAAGTGATGGAAACTTTGTTTAAGGGATCATATCCTTGACTTTGTCTCCAGAGTCATCTTATTAGTAGTAGTCAGCATGGATTTATGAGAAATAGATCATGGCAGGACAAATTAATTGGTTTTTTATGAAGAAGAGTGAGTAAAGTTAGATTCAGGCACAGCAGTGGATGTGGTATATTTGGATTTGCAAAAGCTTTTGATTACTGTACACATAGGCGGACTAATGTATAACACTGAGGGACTGTTGGCCTTGAGAAAACATTTGTTCATGGATAAGAACTGGTTATTTGGACCGCAACAGAGAGTGGTGGTTAATGGAGCTACATCTAGTGGGCTAAAGTTCTAAGCGGAGTGCCCTCAGGGTTCTGTACTGGGCCACTTCTGTTTAATCTGTTATAAATGACTCAGAAGGGGCATTGAGAGCAAGGTCTCTGTGTTTGCTGATGACATTAAAAACTTAATACAGAGCTTTGGCAACCCAATGATGTGCAAGTGCTGCAGGCAGACCTAGATAGATTATCAAAATGGGCAAGTAAATGGACGATGAGATTCAATGTTGATAAATGTAGGTATGCATTGGGATTTATAATCCCTGTGCCACCTACCCATAAATAACTCCGTGTCAAGTGCATCTGTAATGGAAAAAGATTGGGGGTTTATGGTATAATAACAGACTTAGCTATAGCAAACAATGCCAGGCCAGCAACGGCTAGAGCTAGCAAGATATTGTCTGTATAAAAGGGGAATAGATTCAAGAGAGAAAAATATATTCTCCCTCTTTACAAGGCACTGGTAAGGCCTCATTTGAATATGCGGTGCAGTTTTGAATCCCATATACAAAAGGGACATCTTGGAAATTGAGGCAGTTCAGAGAAGGGCAACTAAATTAATAAGGGGAATGGAGGGGCTTGACTATGCAGGCAGATTAGACAAGTTAGGCTGTTTACAATGGGAAGCAACGTTTGCGTGGGGACATGATAACCTTATACAAATATATTAATGGCCCATACAATGAACTCTCTGTGCATTGTTTACTAACAGGTCATATCGGAGACACGTGGACATCCTTTAAGGTTGGAAGAAAAGAAGTTCATCTTCAGGTTAGGAAAGGTTTCTTACAGTGAGAACGGTGAGCAGTGGAATGTCTTCCAGCAGATGTGGTAATGGCAAGTTCATTAAAGCTTAAAAAAGTGCCTGGATAAGTTTCTAAAACTAAAAAATATTGAGAATTACTGTATTAATGCATATAGATCTGTTGATCCAGGGATAATTTCCGATTGCCGTTTGGACAGGAAGGAATTTTCCCCCCCTTTTTAGCTGTTTTTTTTGCCTTCCCTGGTCAACTGTTAGGTAGGGTTTAAAAAAAAAAAAAAAAGGGGGTGAATAGGTTGGACTTGATGGACGTATGTCTTTATTCAACCGTAATTACTATGTTACTATGTTACTATGTTACAAGCTCGCAAAGCTTTTTGAAGACTACATGGGCTGTAAGTTGAACTGGCAACAACATGGAAGCCTTCTTAGTTACAGAATCCACTTCTTAGTTTACATGTACATATGTAACTTACTAGTTCTCACTGCTGCTAGCCCAGTAGAAGGGGGAAGTCAATTCAAAATTAGTCAGCTCCACAGCTTTGTCTGACAATTATCTTCAAAACACTATGTAGAGTGCATGCTTCACTGCCAGGTACATGGCTGAAGTATTTTCAAAAAACTGGTCTTGAGGAAAATGCAGTGAATTTCCCAGTCCCAGCTTACCTGACCACACTGAGCATGTCAGATAGCTGTGATGGAGAAAACGAGTTGTACAACCCTATTTAGTAGTCATGGTATTTAGCACAAATCTTAACCTAAACCTTACAGTTTTATAATGTCCAAAAGTTTTGAACGCTACACAATTACACCCCTTAAAAAATGACTGAATCCTGCACTAATCCCATATCACATCGGGTAGTGTGGATTTCAGACTCATTTGTGCAGTAACAGACATTACTTCATCTCCCCCCATCATTTATTACATACAATAAGGACAATTTATGGAGAACCACAGCGCTGACCGTATTACCAGTAGCTAAATTTTACGACGGTTATGGACGGGTATCAGAAAAGACATCAGCGAAGTGGCTACAACCTATTTAATATAACATTTGTATCTGCTTTTTCCTTGACTTCTAGAGTCTTGTATCGGGTGGCGCCCAATCTGAGTTTACCCCAAGCCACAACCACTATATTAAACTGCTGGGAGTTGTGCTGCTCTGGGTAAATTTCCCTGGGTAAATGTCTTAAATATAACTGACGCTTTTTTATTACAACAGAAGCTTATCCGCAGGAGAATATTACTCAGCAATTATTATCAAATTTCCATTAGCAAACCCTTTACCACACCATGAAACTTTTTTGTCAGCTTACATGACACAGTTCAGAATCCACACACAACACACTGAAAAACAGATGGCCATATTTCCATAACACAAATATGGTCTTTTCATTAAATATTTTCAAGGTCTTAGACCAACAATAAACTGATCAGAAATACTCACAGTATCATCCACGCTTTAAAATGTCGCAACTTCTTATTGTTTGAATATTATTGGGAATTTTGTGTTAAGTAATAGAACTGCTAAAACAAAATGTGTATTTTGTAAATAAGAGTGTACACTATAAATAGATTAACAAAAATGAATGAAATGTCTCAAATGAAGTACACCTTCAGGGAGATTCAATAAAAGTTCTTATCGTTTAAAATGGTGCTAATTTTGCCCCAACCAATCAGATATCATTTAACATTTAAAAGCTAACATCTGATTGGTTGTACAGTACTGTATTTAATAATAAGAATATATGATAGTCTGTGGATTTATTTCATTTAGACAACAATAGCATTTTGTTGAATTATCCATATGATTATATCATGATTAACTTGTCATCTTTTTCTCCTTCTTGTCACAAACTCTTATATATATTTAACAATATCTTTGAATTATTAGTTGCATATAAATCCATATGAATATGAACATCTCTTTCTCTTTAAATGCAAAGTGTGTTTGTTTTACTGGAACCCAGTATAGATATGATTGCAAATGTAAATAAAGATGCCCACATCATTTGTTATCTGGAGGATGTGGTCATCGGTTTCAATCTATCGTGAGCATATTTGCTTCTGGTTTCCACTGTGTTGAAATCGAAGGGAAATTAAAGTTATGGAATTTAAATTGTTATTTTGTCCACTTACATTTTTTGTCCAATAAAAAAGGCTGAATATTCAGGTTTTGGTTTTAGGACGTAGACAGTGTAGCCAATATAACTTTTATATAGAATGGAACAATGCATGTTAGATAAATGGTCTTTTAATATGTAATTCTAATGCTGTGTTTGACATAAATGTACACACACCAAACAACATACATATTGGAAGTAGAGGCAACACACATCCCTATTTTATTCACACATCGGTGTGCCTTAAGATTTTGGTATCAATATTTCCACCAGCCAAATTACAATTTTGTCATGTCTTCCCTTTTTTTTTTAAGAACTGAAATATAAACAATAGGGATTAACATTGCATTACATGGAGTATATGTTCCAAATTCATTTGTAATCAAAAGTCGGTCACAAAAAAGATCGGCCCATGCGGTTCTTCTGACTTTACTGGAACATTGCGCAGACATCATGGAATATCAGGAGGTACATTTATAGTATATAGTAGTAGTAGTAGTATTATAGCCAACATTACAAAACTGCTTCTCTATTCAGGTTATAATTTATGTCCAAAATATTGTTGAAATATGCTTAGAGAAAGTTTTTACCACCACAATTAATTTTATCACTTGGAATATCCTTGACCTCCCCTTGCTACCCCATAGGTAATGGTTTTACATGCTTTCTGCCTTGTGGCTAAACTAAATTTTGCTTCATTTTATCCAACAAACAGATTTTGAGGTAGATGCAATAAAGGGAACTATTGCCCAAATGACTGAAAAACCCACACCACCTATGTGGGTTAGCATGTGTTTTTCACCCCCTTTGTGGGAGCTGTTCCATTTCCATTTCGGTGCACAGAGGAAAACAGTGTACAGATGCAGCAAACTAACAGGGTGATGCACCAATGGGCTCCTGATTTGGAGTTGTTATCGGATGTTATATATCGGTTAGCGTGACTTAAACTCCTTCCTTGCGGCGACTGCATGGCTAATGCGAAAGTTAACAGCGCTGCCGCCGCAAGCAATGTTATATGCTGAGATCTAAAAATTTTTGCGCCACTTTCAACGCCAGCTAATAGCTGGCGTTGAAAGTGCAGGAATAGAACAGCGCCAGGTAGTGATGTTCCAATCGCTGCTATCGGCATATAACATCGCCGGGCTGTTTGCACCGGGTTGCCGATTGTGGCGCTTGGTGCATCGCCCTGTTAATGTCTGTTCTATTTGGCTCCTAATACCCCGTACCTTACAGCGATCCCACAATGCAGCAAATGTTGCACAAAGATTACTGCAATGCAGGAGCCTGTAAAAGAAGGATCTCTAGGGAGTCATACTCTTAAAAATGGTGCTAATTTTGCCCCAACCAATCAGATCTTATTTAACATTTGAAAGCTAACATCTTTCAAGCACCATTTTTAACGATAAGAACTTTTATTGAATCTCCCTGCATTTGTATATTCATCTGGATAAAAAAAAAATATTAATTTATAATTTGTGTTGCAACAGTGACCATATGATTCACCTGTATGAAAGGTCTAGGCCCCACTTGTGCATTGTCCATCTCGTCTTGCTAACCTATTGGATTTCCAATTCAATTGGAATCAGAGGTTGCTCACTATGTGATCCAACTAACCCCCTTGTGCCACCTAGAATGAGTGGATTTCTGCTTTAAATTTGTCATAGATAATGTGTCTGCTTATGGGATGTTCAGCTCATTTTCCGACTGGTTTCATCAGCATTTGTTCAATAGACAGCCCAATATTGCAGTCTATTGAATGGAAGCCATACATAGGTTGCTTTACCAGCCGTTTCAATCATTTAGAAAGGCAGAAAAGATTTACCTGTGTATGCCTCTTCCTTGCCTTCTGATCCCCTCTATTAAAGTACCCAAGATGAGTACCTGAACCACTTGGTCCTTACCCCTGGGATCGCAATATTAAAATATAAGTACATACCTAAGTTAAACTTATTAGGTTTCAGTCTGGACATAAACAATGGGAAGATACTCATGCTGAGTGTGTCTTCCCATAGGCCAGGCCACAGATACAGGACCTAGCTTAAATGTTGGTAATTTTTTCTCTTTAACTCTTGTGATGCCAGGGGTGAGGATCAGGTAACACTGTAAATGGGGTCAACCCTGAAACATGCCCTGTGGGTAATAAGCAACTTTTATTTGCCTTTACCTAGTGTTCCAAGGTCTCTGGATACAATCCTATTTTGTAATCTCTGGGATCTCTCTTTCCAAATCATAGACTTATTATAGAAAACCAGAAACCCTAGAAGAAAGCTCTGTATGAGTCCTATAATATTAACACCAATATTTATGCTGGAAGCTAAGCAGTGCTGGATCGGAAATATTTCCTATCCTTGAATTGATTGATTGATTGATTGATTATGCCTTGGATGCAGAATGCATGCTGGGAGTTGTAGTTTCCAAATCATCTGGAGTGCCAAGGTTTGCCATCACTGGTATATACAATACAGTATATTTTAAAATAGATTATACATTTTCTCTTTTTGGTTCTTTGAATGTCCTGCAATAATTCTTTAACATATTGCTGTAATCTAGATATGCTCACTGGTTACTCCAGTCAAAAGATACTTGGGTCATCAATGAAATACCACCTGAATTATTGCTAACGTAGCTAGACACCACAAGGCCCTATAGCAAGATTGTAGATGGGACCCCCACATAAGACTAGTTTGGTGCAGTTCAACCTAACCCAGGCAAACTGCAGTAAGGTATTTTTTTTTAAAATTGCCTTACATAGTTCAGCCCCACAAATCCTGTTTTTGTTTAACTTAAACCTGGGAGCATCTTTAAAATGTTTAAGTAAAGCGAAAATGATACAATGCCTGCAGGGGACAGGGGCCCCCATGGCTCCAGGACCCATAGCAACTGCTATGGTTGCTATAGTGATCTCTATGCCCCAAGGTACCTGTTACTACAGTATATCATCAGAGATGCTTGCATTGCCACATAGCCAGTACTGTACATAGGGCCAGAGAAGAATGACTACCATTATTATTTGTAGCTATTTACTTTTATGTCAGCTATAGGCACCTTTTGAAGTTTTTCAGCTGGCCCAATGGCTTTAATTTACTCCACTGTTGCTGCACCTAGATAATAGATAAAGTCACTGGCTTGTTGCTAGGGAAACCTTACATTAATATAGAGCATTCAAGATTCAACAACTGCTGTAACCTACCTTGTTACTCATAAGCTGGCACTCCAGAGTCCAGACTATATGCAACTATTACTGTGTAAAAAATATCAGTTATGAATAATCTTACAAGAGAGGTACATTTGCATTGCAGTATCTTGTGCTGAAGAATAACTGGTTGTGCAAAACTACATTAGATAATATATTAGAGTTTAAAACAAATGCACACACTCAACCACATAAAAATAACCGACGGTCTTTAAAAATGTTAACAGCACACTATTCATAGTGTCATTTTCTGGCATTCATTTCTACACCACTAACTACTGCAGTATTTTCCCTATAATCACAGATAAAAGGGGCTTCCCCATACTTTGAGGTTCACTAGAAGTTCTGAAGTGGTGGCTTGCTTATTCTGTAATTATCGACATTTGATATTTTCTGATGGCCTCTAACACAGGGCCCACAGGAAAGCAGAAGTGACTAATACTGTTAGTTGCGGATTACAGTTGTAATGTAAATATAGATACAATTCAGTTGCAATATAGTTGTTGTTGCTAAAGCATTTAAAATATTTTAGGGCATTCATTGTGCTCACTATCAATGGGCCACAGATTAGTCAATATCCATATAGGATCTTTGATAAAATGGATGTTGGTATCTGGCTTTTCGGTTAAAGAAAGGTTTGTCTGTTATATAGGTTGTTTCTCTTCTAGAAATCCCCAGTGGTTTCATGTGTACTTCACTCTTTAAAAACAGTCGGTCCCAAGAGAGTCACTCTGTTAGTGTGGTACTGGGAAACTCACTCAAGATGATCATCTAATAGGGCATGGTTCAACAGTGTAGTGTGTAAATAAAAGTTACCATCATGAATACAATTGTTTAATATTATGTACTGTATTACCTGTGAGCAAAAGACTCCAGATCAGCATCTAAATTCTGGCTAGACCCACAGTCATGGCCATGACAAATGACCCAAAGTTGTGACCATTCAGCACAGTATAAGCACCAGAGACCATGCAGGAAACTCTCTGAGCTTTTACTGCGATAATAAGGACATCACGTTAGGGATTGGTGGGAATATCTCTATAAGGGAACTGATCTGGGGTCTTTAAAGGGGAACTTTGGTCTCCAAACAAGTGGAGTTTAAATGAAAGGCCAGTTTCCTACCTAAAATGAACCATCAACCACCTTCATGAGTGGGAGGGACCAGGGGGGCTTGCAAGAGGAGGGGGGCTGCAAGGGGAGGAGGAGACACAGGGCAGATTGACTGTCATCCACTGACCTGGTTTCAGAGCAGGAAGCAGGAAGTGCAGGGTACCTGGTGATGTTGCTGCCATATCACACACAAAAATGTAAATATATTCAAAACTATGCAAAATAAACAATGACAATAAATTGCAAAAATTCTCAGGAGAGAAATTCCTGTCAATTTACCTAAAGTCATTTTTGGACCACAGTTCCCCTTTAAGTATAACAGTTTCAGGGATCGGTGTTAATATCTCTATCTAGGAGCTGATATGGGGTCTGTAATTATAACAGTTCAGGGAACGGTGGGAATATCTCTATTTAGGAGCTGATATGGGGTCTGAAAGTATAACAGTTCAGGGATCGGTGGGAATATCTCTATTTAGGAGCTGATATGGGGTTTGTAAGTATAACAGTTCAGGGATCAGTGGGAATATCTCTATTTAGGAACTGATATGGGGTCTGTAAGTATAACAGTTTCAGAGATCGGTGGGAATATCTCTATTTAGGAGATGATATGGGGTCTGTAAGTATAACAGTTCAGGGATTGGTGGGAATATCTCTATTTAGGAGATGATATGGGGCCTGTAAGTATAACAGTTTAAGGGATCGGTGGGAATATCTCTATTTAGGAGCTGATATGGGGTCTGTAAGTATAACAGTTTCAGGGATCGGTGGGAATATCTCTATTTAGGAGCTGATCTGGGGTATGTAAGTATAACAGTTCAGGGATCGGTGGGAATATCTCTATTTAGGAGCTGATCTGGGGTCTGTAAGTATAGCAGTTTCAGGGATCGGTGGGAATCTCTCTATTTAGGAGCTAATATGGGGACTGTAAGTATAACAGTTTCAGAGATTGGTGGGAATATCTCTATTTAGGAGATGATATGGGGTCTGTAAGTATAACAGTTCAGGGATTGGTGGGAATATCTCTATTTAGGAGATGATATGGGGTCTGTAAGTATAACAGTTTAAGGGATCGGTGGGAATATCTCTATTTAGGAGCTGATATGGGGTCTGTAAGTATAACAGTTTCAGGGATCGGTGGGAATACTCTCTATTTAGGAGCAATCTGGGGTATTGTAAAGTATGATACAGTTTCAGGAATCGGTGGGAATAATCTCTATTTAGGGAGCTGATCTGGGGTCTGTAAGTATAACAGTAGTTCAGGGATCGTTGTGGGAATCTCCTATTTAGGATCTAATATGGGGTCTGTAAGTAAACAGTTTCAGGGATCGGTGGGAATCTCTGCTATTTAGGAGCTGAATATGGGTCTGTAAATGTAACGTTTGGAGGATCGGTGGGGACTCTCTGTTTAGGAGCTATATGGGGGTCTGTAATTATAACAGTTCAGTGATCAGTGGGAATATCTCAATTTAGGAGCTGATATGGGGTCGTAAGTATAACAGTTCAGGGATCGGGGTTATATCTCTATTAGGAGTCTGATATGGGGTCTGTAAGTAAAAAACAGTTCAGAGATCGGTGGTTGGGAATCTCTCTATTTAGGAGCTTATGGGGGGTCTGTACAGTATAACATTTTAGCGTATCGGTTCCGGGACAGTACTCTATTTAGGAGCTGATATTGGTCTGTAAGTATAAAATTTCATCGGATCGGTGGGAATCTCTCTATTTAGGAGCTGATATGGGGTCTGTAAGTATAACCAGTTCAGGGATCATGTGGAAATATCTCTATTTAGGAGCTGATATGGGGGTCTGTAAGTATACACGTTCAGGATCAGTGGGAATATCTATTTAGGAGCTGATTGGGGTCTGTACGTATACTAGTTCAGGATCGGTGGGAATATCTCTGTTTTAGGAGCTGATAGGGGTCGTAAGTATAACAGTTCAGGGATCGGTGGGAATACTCTATTTAGGAGCTGATATTGGGTCTGTAATATAACATTTTCAGGAATCGGTGGGAATATCTCTATTTGGAGCTGATATGGGTCGGTAAGTATAACAGTTTCAGGGATCGTTGGGAATCTCTCTATTTAGGAACTGATATGGGGTCTGTAAGTATAACAGTTTTCAGGATCGGTGGGAATATCTCTATTTATGAGGATCTGATATGGGGGTCTGTAAGTATAACAGTTCAGGGATCGGTGGGAATATCTCCTGTTTAGGAGCTGAGATATGGGGTCGTAAGTATAACAGTTCAGGGATCGGTGGGAATATCTCTATTAGGAGCTGATATGGGGTCTGTGTATAACAGTTTCAGGGATCGGGTGGAATCTTCTATTTAGGAGCTGATATGGGGTCTGTAAGTAAACTTTTCAGGGTCGGTGGGAATACTCATTTAGGAGCTGATATGGGGTCTGTATTATAACAGTTCAAGGGATCGGTGGGAATCTCTCTTTTAGGAGCTGATATGGGGTCTGTAAGGGTAACAGTTCAGGGATCGGTGGGAATATCTCTATGTAGGAGATGATATGGGTCTGTAAGTATAACAGTTCAGGGATCGGTGGGAATCTCTCTATTTAGGAACTGATATGGGGTCTGTAATATAACAGTTTTCAGGGATCGGTGGAATACTCTATTAGAAGCTGATATGGGGTCTGTAAGTTAACAGTTTCAGGGATCGGTGGGAATCTCTCTATTTAGGTAACTGATATGGGGTCTGTAAGTATAACAGTTTCAGGGATCGTGTGGGAATCTCTCTATTTAGGAGGCTCATATGGGGTCTGTAAGTATAACAGTTCACAGGGATCGTGGGAAATCTCTATTTAGAGCTGATATGGGGTCTGTAAGTATAACAGTTTCAGGGATCGGTGGGTAATATCTATTTAGGAGTGATTAGGGGTCTGTAAATATAACAGTTCAGGATGGTGGGAATATCTCTATTTAGGAGCTGATATGGGGTCTGTAAGTAGTAAACAGTTTCAGGGATCGTGGGAAAATCTTCTATTTAGGAGCTGATATGGGGTCTTAAGTATAACAGTTCAGGGATCGGTGGGAATCTCTCTATTAGGAGCTGATATGGGCGTATGTAAGTAAACAGTTCAGGGATCGTGGAATATCTCTATTTAGGAGCTGATATGGGGTCTGTAAGTATAACGTTTCAGGGATCGGGGGAGATCTCTCTATTAGGAGCTGATATGGTTCTGTAAGTATAACAGTTCAGGGATCGGTGGGAATATCTCTATTTAGGAGACTGATATGGGGTCGTAAGTATAACAGTTCAGGTATCGGTGGGAATCTCTCTATTGGGAGCTGTATGGGGTCTGTAAGTATAACAGTTTTCAGGGATCGGTGGGAATATCTCTATTTTGAGGCTGATTGGGGTCTGTCAAGTAAACAGTTTTCAGGGATCGTGTGGGAATATCTCTATTTAGGAGCTGGGATATGGGAGTCTGTAAGTATAACATTTCAAGGGATCGGTGGGAATATCTCTATTTAGGAGCTGATATGGGGTCTGTAAGTATAACAGTTTCAGGGATCTGTGGGAATATCTCTATTTAGGAGCTGATATGAGGTCTGTAAGTATAACAGTTCAGGGATTGGTGGGAATATCTCTATTTAGGAGCTGATATGGGGTCTGTAGGTATAACAGTTCAGGGATTGGTGGGAATATCTCTATTTAGGAGCTGATATGGGGTCTGTAAGTATAACAGTTTCAGGGATCAGTGGGAATATCTCTATTTAGGAGATGATATGGGGACTGTAAGTATAACAGTTTCAGGGATTGGTGGGAATATCTCTATTTAGGAGATGATATGTGGACTGTAAGTATAACAGTTCAGGGATCGGTAGGAATATCTCAATTTAGGAGCTGATATGGGGTCTGTAAGTATAACAGTTCAGGGATCGGTGGGAATATCTCTATTTAGGAGCTGATATGGGGACTGTAAGTATAACAGTTCAGGGATCGGTGGGAATCTCTCTATTTAGGAGCTGATATGGGGTCTATAGAAACAGTTTCAGGGATCGGTGGGAATATCTCTATTTTAGGAGCTGATATGGGTCTGTGTATAACAGTTCAGGGATCGTGGGAATGATCTCTATTAGGAGCTGTATGAGTCTGTAAGTATAACAGTTCAGGGATTGGTGGGAATATCTCTATTAAGGAGCTGATTATGGGGTCTGTAGTATAACAGTTCGGGGATGGTGGGAATATCTCTATTTAGGAGCTGATATGGGGTACTAGAGTATAAACAGTTCAGGATCGTGGGGAAATATCTCTATTAGGGCTGATATTGGGTCTGTAAGTATAAAGTTCAGGGATCGTGGGAATATCTCTATTTAGGAGCTGATATGGGGTCGTGAAGTATAACAGTTTCAGGGATCTGGAATATCTCTATTTAGGAGCATATGGGGTCTGTAAGTATAACAGTTTCAGGGATCTGGTGGAATATCTCTATTTAGGAGATGATATGGGGACTGTAAGTATAACAGTTCACAGGATTGGGGAATATCTCTATTTATAGCTGATATGGGTACGGTAAGTATAACAGTTCAGGGATCGGTTGGGAATCTCTCTATTTAGGAGCTGATATGGGGTCTGTAGGTATTACAGTTCAGGGATCGGTGGGATAATCTATTATGGAGGAGCTGATATGGGGTCTGTAGGTATTAACAGTTCAGGGATCGGTGGGGATATTCTCTATTTGATTGCTAACTGGGTCTGTAAGTATAACGATTTTAGGTTGGAGGGGGTTTCCTACAATAAAAAATCGTTTAGAGGGATGGACATGCTCTTTAAGAATCCCAATGTGCTTTATTTGTTTCTCCTTAGTCTTGTTGTTTCCAAGTTCCCAGAAATGCCTAGAAATCGAAATATGATATAAATATCTGTTGGTTCAATAAACTTTTTTTCTAACGTTGCACTAAACAATCCATAGCTGCTTATTCCCCCTGGCCTTTTATCATCAATGCCACCTGATAGTAATTTAGGATAAAACGACCCAATCCTTGGGTTAGTTACACTACATATAAAGTGATTATCTTTCATTTTTAATTTCTTTAATAACTGAAATTACATGCAGATCATTACATCATTCATGTGCTAGTCTATATTACAGTGATCGTGTATTTTCTTAATATTTTTTCTTCTTCATTTTTCATTAAAAAAAGCTATTTTTTCTCCTTTTTCTACTCTATGATTTAATGACCATTCAAGTCAGATAACCAATGCTTTTTTTTAATTTAAGGAGTTTGCCCTTTCCAAAAGGGGTTAATCATTTATATTGGGAGGTGGGGGTGGGGAGGGCGAAGGTTTCATCTTTCTAGTGCAAACAAAGCAGGAAAATAAATGACACAGCTGAATGAACTGTAAGGAAATAATTGCACAATGTGTGATAATGTCTGAACTTTGTTTATACACAGTTCTGGCTTAAAGATATGGCTTATGGGTAATTTGTCATGCTGTGCATAGAGAACAACGGTAGCAAGACTTCAGGCAGAGGAAATTGCGCAAATAGTAGGGTGGAAAGGTATAATTGAAGATGTCAAAGGGCTGAATAAAGACATTTAAAATTACTGTACTGATGTGACCTGTTAAATGCACTGGGTGTGGAATCCTGGACTCACAGAAGTTGCATTAAATGCTGTGGGCTGGAACGCTACGGGAAATGTCAATCTCTGTAACCTCTTTAAAATAACAAAATAAAACCCAGGATCCTGAACAGCATTTACGTTTAACAGTGATTAACTAAACTACAGCGGTATGAACCGGTGACCAGGTATAGGCTACATTTTATTCTGACAATCTCTCGCCGCCTGTCACTATAAATAGGACAGAAATAAACACAAACGTATGTGAAAGGATATTTAGGGGAAGGCTGAGAGGCCCAACTACCACACTCCATGTTAAACTACAACGTCTACCTTCACCAATAGCTTTGGAATTTTAGGATATGCGATATTTTTAGTTCAGCAGCAGCTGTAAAACACAACAAGAATTTAAATAAATAACCTGTTTTTTCCCATCAAATCAGAAAACAGAGCATTGATGTCTAAGGGCCCTTTTACACGTAATTTTAAAATAAAATTCAAACTACATAGACGAATCTACTTTCTGCATTAAACGGAATCGTCACTAAAGCCTAGCAGTGCTGACATCCACTCTGTCATAGAGGGCACAGTAATGTTATCTTAGACATTCCATTTTGCTTTGCCATTTGGTAGAAATGCAGGAAGCCGCATCTCTCTCTAAGATCCAGCTATTCGCTACTAATCAACACAGTAGAGCTGGGGGCGTGGCCAAATGGCTTACTGAGCAGACTAGGAGCTCTCATGGCCTTACTACTTGCTAAAGTTACTTTACGGGCTTCAGACACCTAAACCCGCTTCAACCACCGAAGCAGCTGCAGGGAAGAGGCATGACCAACACTGCCAAAACAAGGCTAATTAAACTGCAAAACTGTGCAAGTATGCCACCAAGCAAAAGACCAGGGCCGCTCCGGCCTCCTCTCAGGAAGAACACGTGGCTGACCCCAAATCTCCCCAGCCCTCTCCCCATCCTCAATCACCTTCCTCTGACCCAAAAGTGGCCCAGATTCTAGCGGCAATCCAAGAATCTAAGCCTCGCTGACGGTCCTGATAAGGAGGTTAAGGTGATGTGAGCCTCCTACGCCAGGACTTGCAGGCACACGACAGAGGGCTGAGATCTAGAAGACAGGGTCTCATCATCAAAGACCAAATCAACCTTTACCCGTGAGTTAACACAACAAGGCCGGGGGGGATGACCTGGACCTGGCTGAAGAAACATTTGGAGCCCACAGCATCTACCAGATATTCACGGTAGAAAGAGCACACCGGGTCCCACAGACTGCCTCCACCAGCTCCAGGCTAAGGCCTACTCAATGCAAAAGCCCAGGACACTATACTTCGACTGTGAGAACCAAAGATGACATACGCATTGGCAACTAAAAACATATTCTTTCCAGACCACTCGATGGAACTACAAAAAAGTGGGCAAACTCAGGCTCAGCTCCGACTAGGCTCTCTAACCTACCGTACTCATATGATGTATCCGCATGCCTGCGAGTACAACACGCTGGTACCGTAAAATTCTTGACACTCCCGGTAGACGTAACCAAATGGCTAGACCACCATATGGGTTCACCGCACTGCGACTAACCACCAGACACACAGCTCTAACATTTCAGAACTCACTGAAAGGTACTTTCTTCCCCTTTCTATTAGAACCCTGCCCCAGACAAACACTGACCTTACCTCGGATACTTAGCTCTCCCTGTATCTGATATGTTCACATCATCATCTAACACACACCATTGACCTAATGCTGGATGCCGTCATCCCCCCAGTTGGTCCCGAACGGGCAAAGTTGGTGGGAATTGGTGGTATGGGTAAATGTATATAATTGTAAACCATCTCTCTCCAGTGTTTTGGTTGCGATCGGGTGGTGACACCTAACACCCACACCTACCCCCCATGATAGCCGAATTAGGCTCTCCGCTGGAGGCACCAGTGGATGTTGTGTCCACCCCCGTCATTATAATGTTGAAGTGTAGTTTTGCTCTCCTCTACTCTATATTTGACTGCATGTATATAATCTGAATGCTCTTGGGCTTATTCCCTTGAATCTAACTGGTTCAATTTTTTTTTCCTTTTCCTTGTTTCTTCACTATGGTATCCATCTCGCTTTTCTTCACCAATCTTTTCTTACTATGCCTTTATTATATAATCCCTGGTATATTCACCCTGGCCTGTGCAGCCAATCTAACCAGAGATACGTTTATCAACTACTTTTCCCATTACTCCATTACCCTCCCTGTTGGACTGTGCCATTGAACTCACCTGGTCTTTGCTTCTGCTGGTTTCTGTACTGTGTATCCCCTTTTGTCTTCCTTAACCCATTTTCTCTTACTATCTGTTTTATATAGTCCTGGTACATTCACCCAGGTTTACAAACTGTTCAACTAGAGATACAGCTGGAGGTGGCAGTGGATGCTGGGTCCACCTCCAATCCATAATTACTGTATGACTGTGCATCTGTCTCTTCCTTTACTCTAAATTTGATTGTACTATAACGGTTTTGTGTGCTCTTTGTAGTGCCTTGTTTTACCTGTTCACCTTTTCTTCTCCTGGTTTCTGCGCTATGGAATCCCATCTTGCTTTTTTTCACCCCCATCTTTTTACTATCCATCCTTTAACCGCACAACGAAAAAATTTTATTACCACTTATGCAATATACAGGTTTCTTGTATTTTTTATCCGCCTCGTTGAACTTAATGGTGCCCTTGAACTCACCTGGTCCTTTTCTCCTACCTATTTCTTCTGGCACTTTAGAATCATATCTTGTCTTCTTTCACCCATCTTTTTCTTGCTATCCCTTTGCTATATAATTCCTGGTATATCCATCCAGGACTGTGCACCGTTTAATTAAAATACTGCTGACAAACCACTTATGGTCATTATATAGGTTCCTTATTTTATTACCCTCTTTGTCACCCTTTTGATACATTGAAAACTTTAAAAACATTGTACTACTGTAACTACTACACTTCAAAAACTTCCAGAGGATTGCAATCTTTGCAGGGGATCTAGATAGATTGGTACCACATGGGCTGCCTAAGTGGCTAGGATGATATTCAATGTTGATAAACGTAATGGTAGGCATTTTGGACTTAATCCTGTGCTGCTTAACTATAATGGCTCTGTTGTAAGTATCCCTGTTGAAATGAGATCTTGGAGTTTTGGTGGATAACACTTAAATGGAAGCAGCAGTGCCAGGCTTGGCAACCAGCCAGCCAGCATGTTTGTCTTGTATATTGTCTTGTATAAAGGGGTATGGATTCCAAGGGAGGAAAATGTAATTTATCCCTCTTTACAAAGCATGGTAAGGCCTCATTTGGAAATGCAGTGCAATTTTGAACTCCTGTGTCAAACGGACATATTTGAAATGAAAGGGTTCGGAGAAGGCAACTAAATTAATAAGGATTGGGGGGGCTTGAATATGAAGAGATTGACAAGTACAATTAGTTAAGCTGGAGAAGGCGCTTGCATATGATGGTATATCTGTGTTATAATACATTACGGACGCAACAATAACTATCTGGGGCATTGCTCCTAATAGAGCCAGGGGTGTCCCTAGGGTTTTTGCACCTGAAACACTTTGAATGCCCGCCCCTAGACCTAGTGGCGCGCAGCAGCGCGCCCCCTCCTTGCAGGAAAGTGGTGCGTGGCTAGCGTGGGGCGTGCCTTCGCACGTAGGGCGGTGGCTTATCGCGTGGCTGGCAAATTTCAATAATTTGGTTTTGAAAATGGTTATATATATACTCTTCTCTATTTTTAGAAAACACTAAAAACATGTTTTGGCAACTGGTACATTACATTGAAAGCCCTACCATGTAGAATAAAAGATGTTGGCCAAAATTTGTAAGCCCTGCTACCTCACGTCAAGTATAACCTCTTTCAGCAGGCCCTAACTATTATCTAGACTATATATTTTATTAAGATTATAATAATTATATAGATTTTTATCTATCTCTGCTATCTATCTATCTATATTATGTAGTCTATCTCTTCTGTCTATCTATCTATCTCTGCTATCTAATCTAATCTATTATCTCTGCTATCTATCTATCTATCTCTGCTATCTATCTATCTTCTCTGCTATCTATCTATGCTATCTCTGCTACTATCTATCTCCTGTCTATCTATCTATCCTATCTCTGCTATCTACTCTCTATCTATCTATCTCTGCTATCTCCTGCTACTCTTTACTATCTTCTCTGCTCTATTATATCTATCTTCTTTATCTATCTATTGCATCTATCTATTTATCTGCTATCTATCTATCCTCTGGCTATCTATCTATCTCTGCTATCTATCTATCTATCATATCTTGCTATCCTATCTATCTAATCTCTGCTATCTATCTATCTACTATCTTCTCTGCTATCTATCTATCTTCTATCTCTGCTATCTCTGCTATCTATCTATCTATCTATCTTATCTATCTCTTATCTATCTCTGCTATCTATCTAATCTATCATTCTCTGCCTATCTATACTATCTCTTGCTATCTATCTATATCTAATCTATCTCTGCTATCTATCTCTCTGGCTATCTATCTATCTATCTATCTATCTATCTATCTATCTATCTATCTATCTATCTATCCTATCTACTCTCTGGCTATCTATCTATCTATCTCTGCTATCTATCTATCTCTATCTATCTATCTATCTATGCTATCTATCTATCTATCTAATCTATCTATCTCTCTATCTATCTATCTATCTCTGCTATCTATCTCTTTCACTATCTTCTCTATCTATCTATCTATCTATCTATCTATCTATCTATCTATCTATCTATCTATCTATGTTATCTATCTATCTATCTATCTTCTCTATCTTCTATCTATCATATCTCTTCCTATTATCTATCCTATCTATCTATCTATCTATCTATCTATCTATCTACTATCTATCTATCTATCTCTCTATCTATCTCTCTCTCTCTGCTACGTATCTTCTCCTCCTATCTATCTCTATCTCTGCGATCATACTCATCTCATCTCTCTTCTATCTCTGCTACTCTATCTATCTCTGCTATCTATCTATCTCTATCTCTGCTATCTAATGTATCTATCTATCTTATCTCTGCTTTCTATCATCTATCTCTGCTATCTATCATCTCTCTATCTATCTCTATCTATTATCTATCTATCTATCTATCTATCTATCCTATCTATCTCTGCTATCTATCTATCTATCTCTGCAACTGCTATCTATCTATCTATCTCTATCTATGGTCCTGCTATCTATCTCTCTATCTCGCTACCTTATCTATCTATGTCTGCTATCTATCTATGTCTGCTCTATCTATCTCTGCATCTATCTATCTATCGATCTATCTATCTATCTATCTATCTATCTTATCTATCTATCTATCTATCTATCTATCTTCTGCTATCTATCTATCTCTGCTATCCTATCTAATCTATCTATCTATCTATCTATCTATCTATCATAATCCTGCTATCTTCTATCTCTCTCTCTGCTATCTATCTATCTCTCTCTCTATCTATCTATCTACTATCTATCTATCTCACTGCCCTCACACACACACACAACAAACACACACTCACCTCTCTCACACACCACACTCACGCTCTCACACACACTCACACACCACACCACACTCCACAAACACACTCTCACACAAACACACCACACACACTTACTCCTTACACACACACTCTCTCTCTAACACACACACACATACACACTACACTCACCCTCTCTCTTACACACACACACACTCTCTCTCACTCTTACACACACACACACACACACACTCTCTCTCTCTCTCTCTTACACACACACACACACTCTCTCTCTTACACAACACACACACACACCCACAACACACACACACACACTCTCTCTCTCTCTTACACACACACACACACACACTCTCTCTCTCTTACACACACACACTCACCCTCACTCTCTCTCTCTTACACACACACCTCTCTCTCCTCCACACACACACAACACACACACACACACACACACACACACACACCACACTCTCTCTCTCACACTCTCTCTCTCACACCCTCTCTCTCTCACACACACACACAACCACTCCTCTCTCTCTTACACACAACACCACACCACACACACCACCCTCACTCTCTCTCTTACACACCTCCACACACACACACCTCTCTCTTACCACCCACACACACACTAATACACACACCTCTCCCTCACTCCTTACCACCACACACCACCACACACACACTCTCTCTCTCTCTCTCTTTTACACACACACACCACACACATCCTCTCTCTCTCTCCTCTTACACACACACACACCACACACTCTCCCCTTACAACCCACACACACAACACACACACACTCTCATCACACACCAGTAAAGATCCCCCCACCCCCACCAAAGTAGTGACACACCAGATTATCTGCCTGACTTCCGCTAACCTCACTCCACACATCGCTGGCTGATTTTTTAGAGCTGAGCATACTGTGAGACAGACAGTCCCTGTACATTGGACCCACGTGCTTCCCTCACTTCCCCAAGTCCCCCCGTCACCCCTCATATCCCGACACGCTGCCCGGCTCCCCCCCTGGACCTCTGTTCCTCCTCCCTATCTGAACCCGGGGATGAACACTGCTGGATGTGGCTCCGGGACTAAACTTCCATTCTGTCATGCTCAGACTGGAACTTCTATGTTCCTGTCATGCGCTGCTGCATGGACAGCTACTTTTCCGGCTCGGTACTGCCCTCACATTAAGTGCGTAAGTCAAGTAACTTACGCACGGGCAAGGGGTGTACCGGAGCAGCTGGGGACCAGTGGGCGCGCCGCGCACAGTGCAGAGTCCAGAGTTCTTCCTGTTTACATTGCGGCGGCACAAAGGGGTAATTAAAAGCGCAATTTTTAAAAAAAAAAACAGGTTTCACAAGCTGCCGCCTTCTATTTTGACCAGGAAAACCGCGCCGTGAGCGATTTTTTCACGTGGCTTCATGGCAGGAGCGGCACTGAATAGATGCATGTCCAAGGACACGAGGACATCCCTTAAGACTTGAAGAAAAAGGTTTAGGCTTCAAGTTCAGAAAGGGTTTTTCACTGTGAGAAGGTAAAGCTGGGACTGTCTTCCAGTGGACGTTGTTATGGGCAGGTTCATTGGTCAGTTTCAAAAAGCTGGATGAGTTTCTGCAAACAAGGAATGTTGCAAGTTACTGGTATTGATATATAAAGCAAGTTGATCCAGGAATTTTTGATTGTCACTTGGAGTCAGGAAGGAATTTCCCCCTTCATAATTTGGTCGGGTTTTTTGCCTTCCTCTGGATCAACAGTTAGGCAGAAATGAGGATATTGCTAGATGGGTGGACTGGATGGACGTATGTCTTTATTCAACCTCAAATACTATACTATACTATACTAAATGTTAAATGCTGAAACAGAAATGTAATGTCTAATTTTTAAATTGGAACTGAAGGAAGCTACATCCGTAAGTTAGCCAAGAGGTAAAACCCACCCCCTATCAGAAAGAAAACATGTAGCAATGATGCACAACCATCATACATAAAAGAGCCAAGCCCAACTTGGTCCCTGAGTGAAGAGCCTGGCAATCCGATAACCGGGCTGGAGGAGATGGTATAGCTGCGATTTCCCCTCTCTCAATTTAACCGAATAAACATTTTGACCCCTTCTGAATAATCACCCTAATCAAAATACAAACAATATATCAGTAGGTAATGTCCAGTTCGCATTATCCGAACCCGGATCCGCCGCGGATTTATCCCGTTCGCGAACGGCGGATTTTTTCCGGATTTTCCTCCATCCGAACTTCCAAACCGCAAATTTCTCGTATTTTTGAAAATTTACGAAATTACGAGGATTTCTCGTATTTTTCGAAAATACGTATTCAACAATTCTTTTGTCCAAACAAAACTATTTTATGAACGGGGCCCACGGCGATCCTTTCCCGGCACCCCTACCCAGCCCCCTTTATCTTGGCCTCAAGCTGGCGAAGTGAAACGGACGAGATTAGTGCGGCGCTCAGTTACTGCCGCTTTATAATAGAAGTGGTGTTAACTGTTGCGATAGGTGCGACAAGTTAACAAGGTGGTACCTTTTCGCAGCCGCTTTCCAGCCATTTATAAATCGTGGTAATCGTTGATTTTTTTCGTAAATGCCGGGAAAAGCGGCCACGAAAAGATAACGCTCGTTTAGAAACATGCCCCTAAGACTCCTGGCCTGAGGGCCTCCCGAAGGAACTTTACAAAAGATATTCAAACCCCTCCTCCCCAACTTTTAAACAAGTTCCAATGAATCATATAACTCAAACAGGAGATTCAATAAATTGTTTAAAATGGTGCACTTCTCCCCAACCAATCACGATCTTATTTTAAAATTTGTAAGCTTACATCTGATTAGCACCAAAATTAGCACCATTTTAAACGATAAGAACTTTTATTGAATACCCTGAACTCTCTACTTCTACCACACTAAAAAAAAGCAACTATAGTCATGCTCCCTAAACCAGGCAAGAATACCCAAGAATGTGCCTCATAACATGGTATCTCTATTGACGTCTGACGATAAAATCCTAGCCAAGATCCTTTCCCAATGCCTTTAATTTAAACGATCAATATCCGTACCCTCGTACAAACACACTACCATGATAACACAGGAACGTATAATGCTCTCCCTCGTGCCCACAAAAGCATTCGACACGGTTTAAGTGGCTATTCCTATGGAAATCCTCAACGTTTTGGTTAAGGACAATGTTTAAAAAAATGGGTTTAATATACTTTACACCAACCCAGTAGCACAACTCCTCATCAAGGCACAATGTCTCCAACCTTCCATACAATACAAGAGGAACCAGACAAGGATTGCCCCCTCTCCCCATATCTCCTTCTCAATAGCAATAGAACCTTTGGCTATAGCACACAACACAGAAATATAGAAGCTTAAAAGTAGGTCAATAGAAGGAAAATGGGTCTCTACGGCAGACGGACTTTATTTTATATATAGTAACCCGAGCCAATCTCGCCCCATAGTCTTAAATCTAAACAATGAATTTGAAAATACTCTGGACTCCTAATCAATCACTGGGACAAGTCAGCTCTATACACCCACCTAGATCATATTCAAACCCACAGACTTTCACCCCCACACCCATTCCCTATATCTCACCATTTCAAATACCTAGGTATTGATTACCAAATCCCTTCACCACATTTTATTCTCTAAATAAAGCATATCTACTGGTAACGCAAGTCAGAAAACCCAAAGGTGAAAACACCTCCATATCTTTCTTTGGGGCAGGATACAACTAGTTAAAAAAATGTTATTGCCTAAAATCCTTTACATGATCCAACACAGCCTAAACTTATACCCCCTAAATCATTTTTCAAAAAACTACCCTGCAACCCCCAAACAATGGGCGGACTCATCCTCCCCAACCTACACAATCTACTACGGGGCATCACAGCGCAAACACCTGCAATGTTTGGTTACACCCGGCCCCCCCACCAATACATCAGACTTAATGATGACATCCTACCTAACTGGTCCATTCTGGCTACTTAGCAGCCCCCAAACTGCATCTAATGATCGGGCACTGTTCTACACAAACAATCCACCAGAATCTGGGCACCTCACTAACATCCTCCTACAATCCAGGGACATGCAGAACACACTCCCCTCTGGGGTACCTTCTCCTCTGGACCCCACTCTCTTCCCAAAAAAGAATGGGGAGTCCACACTCTTGGTGGCCTCATCAAAAACTAAGCAATACCATTCTAAGACTCACAAGAAACATTTAACCTCCAAACTCCGCACACTTCCAATACATACAATACACCATGCCCTTAAAATCACTTTCTCTTCTCTCCACCTCCAAAACCACATCTCAAAACACCCTATCGTTGGTATCATATGCACCCAAGGCTACTGGGCATTATCTCACACTATACACCCCACCTTATAACAGTTATAATCATCAGCAACTTTGGAACTAATCAAATGTCACATGGTCCCACCAACTTTGAAACCTTAATAGGAACAATGGTTATATCTTTATAATTCCTATAGCAAGGTCTTCCCGGCGGTCAACAATAAATTACTACTCCAATTAACATTCTCCATCAAGCCTACTATACCCCCCAAACAATAAACCACATTGCAATACCACACTTCCACATGCCCCAATGTCATCAATCGACGCAGATTTCATACATCTTATATGGGAATGCCCCAAGATATCTCATTCTGGCAGTTTCCACACTTCCTGAGAGATTTAACACTGCACCCCATCCGACCCACTCCAGAAATATGCCTGTTTGGTCTGATGGAGGAAGATATATGTCCGGCATTGAGCTAAATTTTATCCAAACAACCCTATTCTATGCATGCAAACAATTACCTAAGATGGAATGTCCATTAAGGCCCCTAAACTTAAGACATGGATCAAGCTCGTTACACTGATCTCCATTACCTCCTCCCAAATCACATACAAGTACAGAAATTGCCCCAACAAATTCCACAAAATCTGGAACCAGTGGTTGAGTCCCCCACACAGTTAATTAACTGCTCACTACAGATCTCAACTTAAGACTAGTGGTCACATATTAAATCACCAATCCACGTGCCACGGGCTTGCGATGTTTGTGGAGCGGGCGCCGTCTTCCAGAACACTACCCACGAACGGTAGACAAATACTTTCTCTCACTATATATCTCCTAAATGTAATAGTTATTTTTTGTTATGTAGACCTCTGAAAAGATTTAACCATCAGGATATTTGAAATAGGCCTCGTATATACATACATTTATGTTTCTATAAATCCCCAAATAGCTAATATCTTGTATGCCAATGTACCACAGGCTGGTTTCACTAATAAATGTGTTAAAAAAAAAAAACACTGCAAAGCTAGAGAGGCAGCCACTTCAACTTCATCAGGTCATACCCCACTATATATGGGTGGAGCTATGGCTGATCACAAATCTCATTCAAACTCTGAATTATGTCTGGACTACACGTACAATTTCTTACCTATCTTTTAGACCACAGCTTGCCAACTAATAAACTGATTGTTAGTCTGCCAGTCAGAAAAAAAAAGTCACAGCCAACATTCCAATGTTAAGAGAACCATAAATTGACCATGCCTGATGGGGGGGGGGGGATCTGCATGAAATACGTCGAGAGCGTTGGCTGCACATTTCTTTCTGCCAATATTACCAGAACAAAGCCAAAGTATATTTTTTATAAACACAACTAAAGCTGGGAACACAACAATAAAGATTTATGGCAGACAATTCCATTGAAGCTGTTTGACATCAGCTATAAAAGGCTACACACATCCCCTAAGTTCTTCCTATACTTGGAAATCACATCATCTCCCTGTTTTTAAGTATAGGAACGTATCAGTAATATTTGGTTAAAGTGCTTTCCTGATTTCACACAATACACCTGTCTGTTTCATTTCTCCACACTTATAAAACCCATGTTTTCTTACTTCCTGTATGCAACATTTTACTTCACAGGGTCACACTGCATTTTTTCCTCTATTAACGAAAAACGAAATAACTCGCTCATGTACACCAAGCCAGTCTAATTAAGGTCTTATACTCTAATACTCAAGAGAACACCAGATATACAAAGTGTTTTATCATAATATAAGTGTAAATTAACCCTGTATAAAAGAGGAAGAGAATGTTTGATCTATTGTTTAAACTCAACAACAATTTACTTCAATCAAAGGTAATAGTGATCTGCAAGCATGTTATATAGATAAAGCAGTTCCCCTCTTAAACCAGGGTGTGTATAAGCTGGGCTCAGTGCTCGTCTTTAGGAAGGATGGATCCTCCACCACAGTGACACAATTACCTGTTGGAACAGGGTTGTGGTGCTGTCTAATGATGGATGGTCTATAGAGTTGGGGCTTCAAGAATTTGAAATTATTACTTATTAATTAAGCTTTACCACACGGTCTTAACTAGAAATCGAACTCAGCATTATATGGATTAATAGGGGTAATGGTCCAATTGTATATTAGTGCACTTATGGCTATCTTAGTATATTTATATTTTATTCTTATCTTTTTATCGTTATCTATATGACTATAGCAGCCATGTTACCAAGAGATTGGAATAGCTTGATGTACACTTGATGAGCGTATACACTATTATTTGACTTTTAAAAGGGTTACATATCCTTATCGCTATTTATTGCTATTTATATAATAATAGTTGGTATATGGCTATTGTTAACACAATCTATATAATATTGTGGCTAATATGTGCATATAAAAGTTTATACATTGCCATACCTAACAGGTCTACAGACTTATATTTACGTATGGTATATTCCTTAAATCAGGAACTCAATATGCATTATTACTCAAATTACCCATTTTTTATGGTGATACATATTGAGATATATCCCGTATTGTATTTTTTGTACTTACTATATATATAATAATATCAATATTTCTTCGCTAATAACCCTTTGATAATTGTGATGTTTATATTTTTTATGATAGTATTTTTTATGATACTATTTATGATTTTGATATGAAACATATGTATTATGAATGAAGGTGTCCACTTTTAGATACATATACATGGAGGTATAACTGTGGATTATATGGCAAGACGCCCACCCCTCTCTCTCTCTTTTTTAAGGGAAGAGTATTTAATGATGTTGTTTCAGAAGTTTTTTAAATAATTTTTTATTATCACCACACTTTTATTGTTATCGCCTATATAATATATTGATTAATTGTTAATTAGTTGGCCCGAGATTTACATTATATACCATGTTAATGGAATATACGGACACATAATAGTAAATATAATAACGGTACACCATAAGAGTCTATTTTAGAATGAGGCTCATTTTCAATCACTTTGAACCACCCGACTTTGGATAGAACACTAGGGTATTTACTGACACTGCCCTCACATAGGGTATTTACTGATAGTATATTTGTGGGTGATATGCTCTTTCTCTCTATATGCCTACTCACCTTTAGTAGTTATTCACTCCATACTATAGGAACGATATTGGGTTATAGAGAACAAATAGCTCACAATAATATTTGGTTGCTAATATATGTTTCTATTTACTTAAAGTTTTTTTATATATGTTTTTTTATATTATTTTTTTATATATTTTGTATTTTATTTTAAAGGGATTTTGTGGATACAGTCATGTACACTTTCACAGTTGGAATATGGGAGTTTTCAGTCTCCCTTTTGGGATATATGTTTTCATGTTATCACAGATTTTGTGCTGTATCCACATTGTCACTTTAAAGGTTAATAGGGTTTTGGGTATTTTAAGGAGAGGAATCATGGGTAAAAAACCCTCCCCCTCATGAGTCTCGGATGAAGCGGCGGGACTGCCGTGAAACGTGTAGACACGGTTTTGGTTTACCTCCCATGTTATTTTTGGCACCAGCCGTTTGAATATATGTGTGTTATTTGGAATTAAATACAATTTATATACATCCGCTTGTGACTGGACTCCTGTTTCGGAGCGATCCGCGTCCTGAAGTGCTGCCTTTTGTTTCCTGATAATCGTGAGACTCCTGCTTGAAGTCCTCGTTCCGGAGTGAGGATCTGCACGTCTGGGACACAGCCCACGCGTGATGTCGCATGGATATATTGTGTGAGCGATCCTACCTGGTCCGTCACGGTATTGAATCTTTACTGATATAGTTTCAAGATATTTGCATTTTACTATTATCTCAGTAATCCTGATGATGGCCCAGCAAGGCTAAACGCATTGCCGCCGTTCGCTAATAATGGAAAGAAGGAAAGAATAAGACGTTCCTTTAGGAGAGACAATGCATTTTCTTCGTGTTTGCGATACAGGAAAGGATGTCTGTTTATGACTAAATGATTTTGGCATGTCTCTGAAACTACCCAGCATTCTTAAGAACTGGAGCAGTTTTTGCCTTTTTTCGAAATAACAATAAATAGGACTGAGACTGTGAAGACGTCTTCTGGTGTAAGAATGGTTCTACTTTGATTGTTGTGCTCTGTTGGAGGCTTTTCCCCTCCACTTTAACCTCCTCACCGTTAACCCAATCAAGTAATCCTGTGCTACCAAGTCCTACGCCACGAAAACATTAGACAGTGTCCTACACTTAATTGAATCTTAACAGATTGAAACTCACAAGACAATCTGGTTTCTTTATTGGACTCAGGCTTAACAAAAGTTAATCCCTCTCTAACATAACTCCTGGTGACTCTGTGAGTTAAGGGCAGGTACGATTTTGTGTATGGTTTACAATATTTTCCAAACGGTTTTTCTCTTGGTAGGGTTTCTCCCGTTAAAAAGACGTGGCCATGGTCAGTAACATTGAATCCATTTTTTATTGTTCAGGGGCACGTGACACTATATAAAGGTGTAAATATATATAATACTATGACGACATTGTACAAGGAGTGATCGAAGAGCGCTATGCCATTTCTGCTGAGGGAATAATATCTCTATTAGGAGGTGATATGGGGTCTGTAAGTATAACAGTTCAGGGATCGGTGGAATATTCTATTTAGGAGCTGATGGGGTCGTAAGTATAACAGTTTCAGGGATGGTGGGAATCTCCTATTTAGGAGCTATATGGGGTCTGTAAGTATAACAGTTCAGGGATCGGTGGAATCTCCTATTTAGGAGCTTGATATGGGGTTCTGAACTAACAGTTTAGGGATCGGGGGAAATATCTCTTTTAGGAGCTGATATGGGGTCTGGAAGTATAAACGTTAGGGATCGTGGGAATTCTATTAGGAGCTGATATGGGGTCTGTAAGTATAAAACAGTTTCAGGGATCGGGGTCTATCTCTATTTGGAGTGATATGGGGTCTGTAAGTATAACAGTTCAGGGATCGGTGGGAATCTCTCTTATTAGGAGCTGATATGGGGGTCTGTAAGTATACAGTTTAGGGATCGGTGGGATATCTCTATTTAGGAGATGATATGGGGTCTGTAAGGTATAACAGTTCAGGGATCGGTGGGATATCTCTATTTAGGAGCTGATATGGGGTCTGGTAAGATATAACAGTTCAGGGATCGTGGGAATATCTCTATTTAGGAGCTGATATGGGGTCTGTAAGTATAACAGTTCAGGGATGTGGGGAATATCTCTATTTAGGAGATGATATGGGGTCTGTAAGTATAACAGTTTCAGGGATGGGTGGGAATATCTCTTTTTAGGAGCTGATATGGGGTCTGTAAGTATAAACAGTTTCAGGATCTGGGGGAAATATCTCTATTAGGAGTGATATGGGGTCTGTAAGTATAACAGTTCAGGGAATGGTGGGAAATCTCTATTTAGGAGCTGATAGGGGTGTAAGTATAACAGTTCAGGGATCGGTGGAAATTCTCTATTTAGGACTGATATGGGGTCTGTAAGTATAACAGTTTCAGGGATCGGTGGGAATATCTCTATTAGGAGCTGATATGGGGTCTGTAAGTAAAAGTTCAGGGATCGGTGGGAATATCTATTTTAGGGCTGATATGGGGTCTGTAAGTATAACAGTTCAGGGATCGGTGGGAAATCTTATTAGGGAGCTGATATGGGTCTGTAAGTATAACAGTTCAGGGATCGGTGGGAATCTCTCTATTTAGGAGATGATTGGGGTCTGTAAGTAAACAGTTCAGGGATCGGTGGGAATACTCTATTTGGAGCTGATGGGGTCTGTAATTATACAGTTCAGGGGATCGGTGGGAATCTCTTATTTAGGAGCTGATATGGGGTCTGTAAGGTAACAGTTTCAGGGATCGAGTGGGAAGAGAGCGGAGGGAGGAGGGAGGAGGAGGTGGACGAGGAGGAAGGTAATGAGGAAGCGGAGGAGGGGAAGAGGGGGAGAGGGGGAGGGGGGGGGGGGAGAAGGATGGAGCGGGAGGGAAAGAGAGGACAGAGGGAATGAAATAAGAGAGGGGAAGGGGGAGGAAAGAGGAGGGAAGGGGAGGGAGGGAGTAAAGGGGGATTGCAGACGAGGGGGTGAGCGGAGAAGGGGAGGGAGAGGGGAGGGAGATGGGAGAATAGCTGGAGGGGAAGGGAGGGCCATAGAAGGGATGGAGGGAGGAAGGGGGAGGGGAGAAAGGGGAGGAGGAGAGGAGGGAGGAGGAGGAGGGAAGCGAAGGAAGGGGTGGAGGGCGAGAGGGGAGGGAAGGAAGAGGGAAGAGAGAAGAGGAGGACGGAGAGGAGAGGAGAACGAGAGGGAGGGAGAGGGAGGGGGGGGAGGGGAGGAGGCGGAGGGGAAAGGAGGCGAGGGGAGAAGGGAGGGAGGGGGGCAGGAGAGGGGAAGGAAGGGAGGAGAGAAGAGAAGGAGCGGGATGAAAGAGGGAAAGGAGGGGAGGAGGGAAGGCGACAGGGACGGGGGGAGGGGAGGGGAGGGGAAGGGGGAGGGGAGGGAGGAGAGGGAAAAGTGAGGCGGGGAGAAGGAGGGGAGGAGGGGAGGAAGGGAGAAGGGGGGAATGAAGGGGGCAAGAAAACGAAGGGGAGGACGAAGGGAGATAGAAGGGCGTGCGAGAGAAATGGTGCTCGGGAGGGGGACGCGTGAGCCCGTAGCGGCTAATATACACGTCAAGTGTGGGTGGTTTACCCCAACTTAAAACCGACAATGGCCGGGACGTACTCAAGTTTTCATGGTCGCAGGATAAAGCATGCGCTAGAGGAAGTTAGCTGGCCCGGGGACCAAAGTACACCCACGCCAATCAAACATAGGAAATTATTGACTGCCTTATTCTTTCTCTGAATCTTTTGGGCGTTCCCCTCCCTGGTCTCTTTATCTGATCTATCTTTCTTTTTCTCCCTTATCCTTCTCTGTGTTCTGTACGGTCTCTGGAAGTTCTTGTTCTGTAATCTTCTCCCTGCTCTGATCTTGTCGCTATCTCGCCAGCAGGCGATACGAGAAAGAGGAGCCAGCCGTCCCTTGACGCGGAGGAAGATGGGTGGGATTAAGGAGGGAGGAGGAGGAGTTGGAGGCAAGGGGGAGGGGGGAGTGGAGGGAATGGGTGGAGGTAGAGGGAAGTAGGAAGTGGAAGGAGAATTGGGTGAAGGGTAGGGTGAGGGAAATGGCGGGGTGAGGGGAGGGGAGGGAAGGAGGGATAAAGGGTGGAAGGGGGAAGGGAGGGATCGAGGAAAGGGAAAGAGGAGGGAGAGGGGGAGGAGGAGAGAGATGAGAGGGGATGGGGAAATGGGGGGGAATTTGAGAGGGGGTGGAGGGAAGAGGATGAGAATGGAGTATGATGAGGGGGCAGGTGATCGGGGAGGGGAGAGGATGAGATTTTTATCCTTCTTCTTCTGTTCGACTCTTTTTCCCTGTAAGTTTATCTGTAAGTATGTCCTGTTATTTTCGCGAAGGAGCAGGGGAGGGGGGAGGAGGATAGGGAGGAGGAACGGAATGGGCGGAGGGGAAGGGAACAGTGAGAGGCGGAGAGTGGGAGCGGGAAGAAGAGCGAGGCAGGGTCGCAGGGCTGAAGAGGGAGGAGGGTAGAAACGCGCTTAGAGGCGGAGAGAAGAAGAGAGAGAAATCCGACGGGGGAGGGCATAAACAAAGAGGCAAGCCGCAGAGAGAGAGGGGGCCGGAGAGAGGAAACCAGAAAAGTGACGAGAGGAGGAAACAATGAAAGAAAGAAAACGGCGGCCCATCCCGGTAGAAGGGAGAAGGGGCGATGAGAGGGAAGCGCGAGGCGGATAGCGGGAGTAGGGACATATATAGAGAAGTGGTTAGTGATGTATTTATAAATGTAGATTCGTAGAGACTATGTAAGAAATGGGTGATATGTATGGAATCTATATTATAAGCGAGGGGTGTATATGTAGGTAATAGTAATTAATTGAGTCTTGAGGAGTATGTGGAACAAAGTAGAATAATGGAGGTGGAAATGAGTTGGAGAATATCAGTAGGATGAGAAAGTTAGTAGGGAGAAGATGATAGACAGGTGTCGGTGGGGAGAGGGAGATGGGGGAAGGTCGAGTTTATTAATGTCAGGTAGATCTATAATATATTTAGACCCGCCACCAGCTATTGGTTTATGGTGATATAATGGATCTGATATAATATTATATTATATTCATAATTAAATGAATGTTAATATAGTCTGTTATTAGTACCACCTCCATTTTTCTGTGTCCCTTTCTCCTTTCTATCTTTTTCGTGTCCGCTCTCCCTCTTTTGTTCGGCTGTTCAAAAGGGGGGGACAGGTGTGAGATTGAGCACACGGGCAAGGGAAGAAGAGCGGCAGGGCATCTATATATTATCTATTTATAATTGTCTACAATGTACTTTATCAGGTTTTGTATGTTTTTATTTTGGCTATTATTATTTTTATATAATGTCAAAATGTATTATGGGGGTTTTTGATTTCTGTTATGTTATAGTATTATTTATGTCCTTTTATGGAAGTATTTTTGTTGTTCCAGTCATATATGTCTCTGTTTTTTTTTAATATGCCTAACTACACAATGTTTATTGTTATGATTTCTATCGTCTATAAGTATATGCGAATCCTGTATTTATTTTATATTTAATTGTATTATTGTTTTTTAATATCCATGTTATGTAATTCTATAATAATTAAATGTTGAGCTACAATCCAAAATAATGTAGTATTATGTTCTTTGATGTAGATGTTGTTTTCTATATTAATTGTATTATTATGCTTATATGGATAAATATTATATATGTTTTATGCTTTATTTTATTTTTCTATGTATTAACAATCACGATTTATGTTTATGTTTATTCCTTATTTATATTGACGGTATGTATGTATGTATATTTCATGTATCAATTTTTGTTATATTCTTAGGTTGTAATATTGATTTTGTCTTTAATTTTTAATGTTTTATTTATTATGTATATGTATTTATAACCTATTACACTTTTTATGTTATATTGTATGTACGCTTAAAACATTAACCTCCCTTGTTTTTCTGTTGTGCTTCGTTTGTAATATAAACGTTGTTCAGGGATCGGGGGAAATTCTTATATTTACGGAGAAGATATGGGGTCTTGCTAAGTATAACAGTTTCAGGGATCGTGGGAATATCTCTATTTAGGAGCGAGATGGGGTCTGTAAGTATAACAGTTTCAGGGATCGGTTGGGAAATCTCTTATTTAGAAAGAGATGGGGTCTTGCTAAGTATAAAACAGTTTCAGGTGACTCGGTTGGGAAATTCCCTCTCTTTTAGGAGCTCATATGGGTCTGTAAGGTTACAACAGTTCAGGGGATCGTGGGACACGATACTCCATTTAGGAGATGATATGGGGTACACGTAAGTACTAACAGTAGTCAGGGATCACGGTCGGGACATATCTATTTAGTGAGCTGGATACATGGGTCTGTTAAATATTAACAGTTTCAGGGATCTGGGGAAGATCTCTATTAGGAGCTGATATGAGGGTCTGTAAGTTATAACAGTTCAGGGATCAGTGGGGAATATCTCTATTAGGAGTCTGACTATGGAATATCTCTATTTAGGAGCTGATATGGGGTCTGTAAGTATAACAGTTCAGGGATCGGTGGGAATCTCTCTATTTAGGAGCCGATATGGGGACTGTAAGTATAACAGTTTCAGGGATCGGTGGGAATCTCTCTATTTAGGATATAGATAGTATTGTAGATATATGGATAGATGATGGAGAGATAGTTGATAATGTAATGAAAAGAGATAGAGATAATAGACAGACAGACAGACTGACAGGCAGACAGACAGACAGACAGACAGACAGACAGACAGACAGATAGATAGATAGATAGATAGATTGATGATAGATGGTAGATAATAGATAGATAGATAGATAGATAGATAGATAGACACAGTAGAGGGATGAATAGATGGATAGATAGATAGACAGACAGACAGGCACACAGACAGCAACAGACATACAGCAACATAAGACAACAACAGACAGACAAGACAGAGAAGATAGATAGATAGATAGATAGATAGATAGATGATATAATAGATAGATAGATGATTGTAGATATATGGATAGATGGATGGATAGAGGATAGTGTATGGATAGATGGATGGATAGAGAGATAGATGTAATGAAAGAGATAGAGATAGATAGTGGATGGTGGTGATGGATGGATGGATGATGGATGGATAGATGGATGGATGATGATAGATTAGATAGATATCCAACCACAAGTACAATCCTGTGAGTGCTCTGCAATTTACTTTATGGTTGGATAATTAAGAATCACAGCAGCACAGCAGATTAGATAGATAGATAGATAGATAGATAGAGAGAGAGAGAGAGAGAGATATAGATAGATAGATAGATAGATAGTAGATAGATAGATGATGATGATGATGGATGAAGATAGATAATAGATGATAGATAGATAGATAGATAGATAGATAGATAGATAGATAGATAGATGGATGGATGATGGATGGATGGAAGGATAGAGTCCTGCGAGTGCTCTGCAATTTACTTCTTTATGGTTGGATAATTAAGAATCACAAGCACTCCTACAAAGCATCTGAAGGTAGAGTCACTCTATTCTCTATGTTGGTAGATAGATAATAGATAGATAGATAGATAGATAGATAGATAGATAGATAGATAGATTGATAGATGATAGAGATAGATAGATAGTAGATAGATGATAGATAGATAGATAGATGAGTTGATAGAGAGCTGTGAGAGGAGAGAGAGAAAGATTGAGAGCTAGAGAGAGTAGTAGTAGATAGATAGATGTAGTAGTATGATGTGATAGTGATGTAGATAGATCGAATTACAAGTATTTGGTTAATTCTGGTACTAATATGCAAGTATCAATTGTTTCCAGACATCACTGAGCTTGCTGACAAGATGATTGCTGTTATACGAAGGAAGGAAGAAATAGCACCTGCACTAACAGTAACAGCGAGGTTACAATGTAAGTCACTTCATTTTCCTGGTAAGTGAAATAGAATAGTGACTATCACACACTCAGCAACAGCGAATTATGTCAGAGCAATCATCAAGAAATAACATGCTAATTCACAGGGCAAAGTAAACTGACATTGATCGGATGCCCCCATAAAAACATAGCTCAAAAAGTGGAGAAGTGGTCCATTTGTTGTATAACTGGCTGCTGGATGGTCATACCTATTAATTACTTTTTCATGACACACATGAAGTGGCTTTAATATAGTGCTCTACTTTTACCAGAAGAAAGGCATACTTAGTAAATGGGCCCTATTTTGGATGTAGTATGCCGTATGGTTGGGATCCATTTAACCAGTAAACATGCAAACTACAAAATGCAAACTGGCACAAAAAATGAATCATGATTTCCAACGGGTTACAGTGCAGGTTCATGTGCATCAAATTTCTGTTTGTGCTTTTTGACTTGGGCTTTAACAGACTGCACAGCAGAGCACAGGAAACACATTTTTATAAACTTAACATGGCATTTTCGTAGAAAATAAACGCGTGTTACATTACATAAATACAACAATGAAATCAAAAGGTTGTACACTTTAAAATTGTGGCTTTCTTCCCACACCAAAGGGGATTATGTGTGTTAATCTAAGTTATATGTATATGGAATGTTGAGGTTAAGGAATGTTCTAAGCAACTCATGGTTAATTATAGAAAAAAAATCAAGTCTATAGGAAATGTACAGCCCTGGATGTAAAGAACAGATGTTTGTGACGTTGATAAAATATCATAATGTATTAAGGGCATGTCCAGCAATGAAATAAAATGTTAATATAGGTCCAGCACCCTCCCTCCCCCAAACTAATTTCGACATTATTTGTTGGTAAGAAAGTGCCCCTATGACACTTCACCAGACCTGGCTCTTGTCGCTCTGGCCGCAATACTCCTCTCGCTCCTGGTCACGCTGTCAGTGTGTCAGTGATGTCACACTTATTACCTGACAGCCACGACCTGGAAGTGACTCACTGCTGCTGCTTGTCGCGAAACAAGCTTGCAACAGCAGCAGGAGTTGCACCTAGATGGCAAGGGACCAGGTCAGGTAAGTCTCTTCGGGGGGCATCTTTCTTAAAAACTTATAATGCCAAAATAAGTTGGGGGGCTGCTAAAAACATATATAAATGTTAATTTCATGGCCATCCTACATTAACAGCGACCCTAGGACCTCCATGTTTATTCCTGTGCTTAGGTTGAGACCTTTATACTGTATGCATTGCCCATGGCCATAAATAGAGCACATGGTCATGGAGAATATAATCAGTAGAACAGGTGAAAATATCAGTCTTTGAATTTTAACGATTTTTTTAAATAAAATTTTAAAATGCAGCTCAATAATATCTCTGATTTCAGTAAATGTCGCCATTATTAACATTTACAGTGGAACGAGATGAAACATCCAGCGCTGTACACGTTCCATTTTGTATCATATTACTCATACTGTCTGGACTCTATTATACAGTTGCTTAGTAACACTGCATCTATTCAGCTAAAGTCAAACAATGGGGCCAAATACAAAACTCACATTATATATGAGCCACTGAAAGGCTTCATGATGAGATGGGAAGTTTTATACTTTTGACACTAAAGCATTCGGCCTCATGAAGACACTTAGTAAACTCCATTCATTGAGTTCTCAAATCAAAAACACAGATGCTTCAGGACAGTAACACTGTGTAAAGCCAAGCCAAAATTCCTCACCCTCCCTCTATAATACACAGTAGATATTTTGTTCTTCTTTTCCATTATGTTGTCCATGTGCTTAGACTTCAATGCTCACCACAGGACAAAATAGTACTACAGTGTGTTAGTTCTAGAAAGATAAGGACTTTCTGTGTTTAGAGAGATGGCTTGACACAGAGTGCATCCCCGAAGGCCACTTCATGCACAATGAAGGTCTGTATTTGATAGTAGTCATAGAATAAAATAACAGCCATTCCTTGGCAGAGGTTACCCTTAACTGTTTCTATCCTTTCTATCAGTGCAAGGACCATGGTTCCATTTGCACACTTTTCATGTGCAGGAGAACTAACATATACAGTACACAGAAAACTATATCAAAGCTCACTTTTATGTTGGATCTGAAAAACTATGAACAAACCTATTTAGCAAATAGTGTTTTGCACACTGTATATATATTCCTTCGAAACTTCTGCAGCTTTAGTTGAAATCTCCATTTTTTTGTACCTAAATTCAGAAATCAAGCATATTTTAAAGCATTATATATATATAATGTATATATATATATATATATATATATATATATATATATATATACGTATATTTACATAATCATTTTAGTACCATTCTGTGCACAATGCACCATTAAGTGATTCGTACATACAACCATTGAGCGGCTGGCACATTTCCTTACTGATCTCACACTAGACTGTCTCAAGGTTTTTGTCTAGTTTAGTTATAAATCCCCTAACTAACATATAGATGATACTTATAACACACACAATTGCAAATAAAATCCTCCTGTACAATTACAAAGAAAGGATTAACCAAATCACAGCCTAAAAACCCAAAACCCTATTATATGAGTCTGAATGGGACAAGGACCTGGACACAGTGATTAAATAAATACAGCAAAGTGTCCCTTTAATCATATTGCAACGATCATCAGGACTTCTGTATTGAATAGTTTTCATGTCCCGCCTGCACTCCTTGTATAATCACATATTATCTGTGCAAAGCTCTCCTCTGCGTGTGCTTATTTGCTGGTTTCCACTTTGATGGGGTAGAACTGTAGCCTTGGAAGAGAGAATAAGTTCCAGTCTTCTGGCCCCTTAAACCACTACAAACATCTGCATGTCACTGCCTGCTGAGTAATGCCAGCATTGGGTTGGTCTCAGTTTTCTACAGATTTTTTTTTCCACAGGATATTTTCAGCTCTCTGTACTAAATCCGTTACAGAGCTTGCCCTTTTTAGCAGGAGATCGCTCTAAAATTAACAAGTCTTGTGTGAAATTACCAGCACAGAGCAAAGCGTGCGTTTATGTTAACATCTGCTTCACAGCGAACGTTCTGGTCAGCAAAATCACAAAGAAGAACATTTCATTCCTTAATCCATACTGCTCCTAATGCGATATTAAATAGCTGGATGCCTAGCTATGCACAGAATGACGGATTTTGTCTAGATTTCCTTATCAGGATACAACTGTGCTGTTATCATTTTGTTGTTGGCGTGCAGTTTAGCGTGTTTTATTTACAGAATTTTGAGTCCATATTCTTCAGCAAAAACATGACATATGAAATCCCTCCTGACATTTTTTTCTATAGGCTTCAAATAGCACCCCACCCCCGAACAAAGGGGACAGCGCACAGTATAATGTTTGCCACTTGTCAAAAATAAAAAGGCCTGTCATAGATTTACTCAGTAATATTTATATTCAGCAGCAGAACGCAGGTAAACTTACAGACCAACAGCATGGATATGAGTTTAGCCCATATCAAGGTCACGAGACATGTGTGATATATTTTTTACTTCTATGAAATATGTGGTTATTTTCTTTAGTTTTTTAATGAAAATATTTATTTAAATAATTTGCTGCCATTTTTTCCTGAAAAGGAACTATTACAAGGCCACCATTGCGTGTTTTTCTTGACCCGAGCCCATGGCCTTGCTGCCTTTCACTGATTGAATGTTGTGTCTCAGATAAAAGCAGCAAATTTCTCTTTACACAAACCCTCATCTGACTCCTGAACCTATTGCCAAGAAAAGAGAATGGGTTTTAACACTGACAGGAAATTATTGCTAAAAATATCTAAAAGCTTAAGGTTGGCATTGTCTTTTTTACTCTCCGGTTACAAAGGGCAAATGTTAAATACGCAACAAATACAGTTTGAAGCTGTTAGACTGGAATTAATAATGAGTAAATATGTCAAAAAAGAAAATAGAATAGAAATCTGAATAGTTTTTATAGGTTTGCTGAAAAAAGCATTCCCGTACAATAGGCCTCTATAGCGTCCCACTCCTGATCACGAGCGCACCACGCATGATAGATAGATAGATAGATAGATAGATAGATAGATAGATAGATAGATTGTAGATATATGGATAGATGGATGGATAGAGAGATAGATGTAATGGATAGATGGATGGATAGAGAGATAGATGTAATGAAAAGAGATAGAGAGATAGATAGATGGATGGATGGATGGATGGATGGATGATGGATGGATAGATGGATGGATGGATAGATAGATTAGATAGATATCCAACCACAAGTACAAGTCCTGTGAGTGCTCTGCAATTTACTTTATGGTTGGATAATTAAGAATCACAGCAGCAAGCAGATAGATAGATAGATAGATAGATAGATAGCGGAGAGAGAGGAGAGATGAAGATAGATAGATAGATAGATAGATAGATAGATAGATAGATGGATGGATGGATGATGGATGGATGGATGATGGATGGATGGAAGGATAGAGTCCTGCGAGTGCTCTGCAATTTACTTTATGGTTGGATAATTAAGAATCACAGCTTAGTCGAACTTTAGAACTTTTACAATAGTTTGAAAGTTCGAAAAACGGACCCGAACTTTCATATAGTTCGACCATCTCTATATGTAAGTATAACAGTTTCAGGGATCGGTGGGAATATCTCTATTTAGGAGATGATCTGGGGTATGTAAGTATAACAGTTTCAGGGATCGGTGGGGAATACTCTATTTATGGAGTCTGAGTCTGGGGGTGTAAGTATAACAGTTCAGGATCGGTGGGAACTCTTATTTAGGAGCTATATTGGGGACTGTAAGTATAACAGTTCAGAGATTGGTGGGAAGGGAATCATCTCTATTTAGCGAGATGATATGGGGTCTGGAAGTATAACAGTTCAGGGATTGGTGGGAAATATCTCTATTTAGGAGAGATTATAGGGTCTGTAAGATAACAGTTTTAAGGGAATTGGTGGGGAAGATCTTATTTAGGAGCTGATAGGGGGTCTGTGTAAGGATAAACCAGTTTCAGGGATCGGTGGGATATCTCTATTGAGGCGCTAATCTGGGGGATGTAAGTATAACAGTTCAGGGATCGGTGGGAATTATCTCTATTTGGAGCTTGATATGGGGTCTGTTAAGTATAACAGTTTCAGGGATCGGTGGGAATCTCTTATTAGGAGCTATATGGAGGACTGTAAGTATAACCGAGTTCAGTGGATCGGTGGGAAACATCTCTCTATTAGGAGCTGATTGGAGTCTGTAAGTATAACAGTTCAGGGATGATCGGTGGGGAATCTTCTCTATTTAGGAGCTAATATGGGGACGGTAAGTATAACAGTTTCAGAGATTGGTGAGGATTTATCTTATTTAGGAGATGATATGGGGTCTGTAAGTAAAACAGTTCAGGGATAGTGGGGCGAATATCTCTATTAGGAGATTGATATGGGGTCTGTAAGTATACAGTTCAGGGATGGGTGGGAGGAATACTCTATTTAGGAGCTGATATGGGGTCTGTAAGTATAAACAGTTTCAGGGATCGTGGGGAAATTCTATTTTAGGAGCTGATCTGGGGTATGTAAGTATAAACAGTTCAGGGATCAGTGGGAATAACTCTATTTAGGACTGGAGGCTGATCGGGGTCTGTAAGTATAAAAGTTTCAGGGATCGGTGGGAATATGCTCTATTTAGGAGCTAATATGGGGACTTAGTATAAAGTTATACGGAAGAGGTGTGGGGGAATATCTTTGTAGGAGCTGATAGGGGGTCTGTAAGTATAACAGTCAGGGATCAGTGGGAATATCTCTATTTAGGAGTGATATGGGGTCTGTAAAGTAAACAGTTCAGGGGATCGGTGGTTATATCTCTATTTAGGAGCTGATATGGGGTCTGTAAGTATAACAGTTCGAGATCGGTGGGAATCCTCTATGAGGAGCTGATAGGGGGTCTGTAGATAAACAGTTTAGGGATCGGTGGGGAATCTCTATTAGGGCTGATATTGGGGTATGTAAGTATAAAAGTTCAGGGATCGGTGGGAATCTCTCTATTTAGGAGTTGATTATGGGGTCTGTAAGTTATAAAGTTCAGGGATCGGTGGGAATATCTCTATTTAGGAGTTGATATGGGGTCTGTAAGTATAACAGTTCAGGGATTGGTGGGAATTATCTGTGTTAGGAGCTGATATGGGGTCGGTAGGTGGTAAGTATAAACAGTTCAGGGATCGGTGGGAATACTCTATTTAGGACTTGAGCTGATATGGGGTCTGTGTAAGTATAACAGTTCAGGGATCGGTGGGAAATATCTCTATTTAGGAGCTGATATGGGGGCTGTCTGTAATATAACAGTTTCAGGGGATCGGTGGGAATCTCTCTATTTTAGGAACTGATATGGGGTCGTAAGTATAACAGTTTCAGGGATCGGTGGGAAATATCTCTATTAGGAGCTGGATATGGGGTCTGTATTTATAACAGTTCAGGGATCGGTGGGAATCTCTCTATTAGGAGCTGATATGGGGTTTTAAGGGGTAAACAGTTCAGGGATCGGTGGGAATATCTCTATTTAGGAGTGATATGGGGTCTCTAAGTATAAACAGTTTCAGGGAGTGGTGGGAATCTCTCTATTTAGGAACTGATAGGGGTCGATGTAGTATAACAGTTTCAGGGATCGGTGGGAAATCTCTATTTAGGAGCTGATAGGGTCTGTAAGTAAACAGTTTCAGGGACGGTGGGAATCTCTATTTATGGAACTGATATGGGGTCTGTAAGTATAAAGTTTCAGGGATCGGTGGGAATCTCTCTATTAGGAATGATATGGGGTTCTGTAAGTATAAACAGTTTCAGGATCGGTGGGAATCTCTCTATAGGAGTGATATTGGGGTCTGTAAGTATAAAAAGTTCAGGGATCGGTGGTTATATCTCTATTTAGGAGCTGATATGGGGTCTGTAAGTATTATAACGTTCAGAGATCGGTGGGATCTCTCTATTAGGAGTGATAGGGGGGTCTGAAGTTATAACAGTTTAGGGGATCGGTGGGAATCTCTATTTAGGAGCTGATATGGGTCTTGTAAGTATAAAAGTTCAGGGATCGGTGGGGGAATCTCTCATTTAGGAGCTGATATGGGGTCTGTAAGTATAACAGTTCAGTGGATCGGTGGGAATATCTCTATTTAGGAGCTGATATGGGGTCTGTAAGTATAACAGTTCAGGGATTGGTGGGAATATCTCTGTTTAGGAGCTGATATGGGGTCGGTAAGTATAACAGTTCAGGGATCGGTGGGAAAATCTCTATTTAGGAGCTGATATGGGGTCTGTAAGTATAACAGTTCAGGGATCGGTGGGAATATCTCTATTTAGGAGCTGATATGGGGTCTGTAAGATAACAGTTTCAGGGATCGGTGGGAATCTCTCTATTTAGGAACTGATATGGGGTCTGTAAGTATAACAGTTTCAGGGATCGGTGGGAATATCTCTATTTAGGAGCTGATATGGGGTCTGTATTATAACAGTTTCAGGGATCGGTGGGAATCTCTCTATTTAGGAGCTGATATGGGGTCTGTAAGGGTAACAGTTCAGGGATCGGTGGGAATATCTCTATTTAGGAGATGATATGGGGTCTGTAAGTATAACAGTTTCAGGGATTGGGGAATCTCTCTATTTAGGAACATATGGGGGTCTGTTAGTATAACAGTTTCAGGGATCGGTTGGGAAATATCTCTATTTAGGAGCTGATATGGGGTCTGTAAGTATAACAGTTTCAGGGATCGGTGGGGAATCTCTATTTAGGAACTGATATGGGGTCTGTAAGGGTAACAGTTCAGGGATCGGTGGGAATATCTCTATTTAGGAGATGATATGGGGTCTGTAAGTATAACAGTTCAGGGATTGGTGGGAATCTCTCTATTTAGGAACTGATATGGGGTCTGTAAGTATAACAGTTTCAGGGATCGGTGGGAATATCTCTATTTAGGAGCTGATATGGGGGCTGTAAGTATAACAGTTTCAGGGATCGGTGGGAATCTCTCTATTTAGGAACTGATTAGGGGTGTTAAGTATAACAACAGTTTCAGGGATCGGTGGGAATCTCTCTATTTAGGAGCTGATATGGGGTCTGTAAGTATAAACAGTTCAGGGATCGGTGGGAAATCTCTATTTAGGAGCTGATATGGGGTCTGTAAATATAAACAGTTTCAGGGGGTTCGGTGGGAATATCTCATTTAGGAGTGATATGGGGTCTGTAAGTATAACAGTTCAGGGATCAGTGGGAATATCTCATATTTAGGAGCTGATATGGGGTCTTTTAGTATAACAGTTCAGGGATCGGTGGGTATATCTTATCTAGGAGCTTGAATATGGCGTATGTAAGTATACAGTTCAGGGATGGTGGGAATATCTTCTATTTAGGAGCTGATTGGGTCTGTGAAAGTATAACAGTTTCAGGGATCGGTGGGAATCATTAGGAAGCTGATATGGGGTCTGTAAGATAACAGTTCAGGGATCGGGGGGATCTCTCTATTTAGGAGCCGATTATGGGGACTGTAAGTATAAACAGTTTCAGTGGATCGGTGGGAATCTCCTATTTAGGAAGCTGATATGGGGTCTGTAAGTATAAACAATTTCAGGGATCGGTGGGAATCTCTCTATTAGGAGCGATATGGGGACTGTAGTATAACAGTTCAGGGATCGGTGGGAATATCTTATTTAGGTGCTGATATGGGGTTTGTAAGTATAAACAGTTCGGGGATCGGTGGGAATATCTCTATTAGGACTGATCAGGGGACTGTAAGTATAACAGTTTAGGGATCGGTGGGAATATACTCTATTAGGAGCTGATATGGGGTCTTAGTATAAAGTCAGAGGATTGGGATCTCTCTATTAGGAGCTATATGGGGTCTGTAAGGGTAACAGTCAGGGATCGGTGGGAAATCTCTATTTAGGAGATGATATGGGGTCTGTAAGTAAACAGTTTCAGGGATTGGTGGGAATCTCTCTATTAGGAACTGATATGGGGTCTGTAAGTATAACAGTTCAGGGACGGTGGGAAATCTCTATTAGGAGCTGATATGGGGTCTGTAAGTATAACAGTTTCAGGGATCGGTGGGAATCTCTCTATTTAGGAACTGATATGGGGTCTGTAAGGGTAACAGTTCAGGGATCGGTGGGAATATCTCTATTTAGGAGATGATATGGGGTCTGTAAGTATAACAGTTTCAGGGATTGGTGGGAATCTCTCTATTTAGGAACTGATATGGGGTCTGTAAGTATACAGTTTCAGGGATCGGTGGGAAAATCTCATTTAGGAGCTGAATGGGGTCTGTAAGTATAACAGTTTCAGGGATCGGTGGGAATCTCTTATTTAGGAACTGATATTGGGGTCTGTAAGTATTAACAGTTTCAGGGATCGGTGGGAAATCTCTTATTTAGGAGCTGTATGGGGTCTGTAAGTATAAACGTTTCAGGGATCGGTGGAATATCTCTATTTAGGAGCTGATATGGGGTCTTTGTAAGTATAACAGTTCAGGGATCGGGGTCGGGAATATCTCTATTTAGGAGCTGATATGGGGTCTGTAAATATAACAGTTCAGGGTCGGTGGGAAATTCTATTTAGGAGCTGATATGGGGTCTGTACGTAAAAAAGTTTCAGGGATCGTGGGAATATTCTATTTGGAGCTGAGATGGGGCTTTAGTATAACAGTTCAGGGATCGGGGGAATATCTCTATCTAGGACTGATATGGGTATTGTAAGTATAACAGTTCAGGGGATCGGTGGGATATTCTCTATTTAGGAGCTGTATGGGGTCGTGTAAGTATAACAGTTTCAGGGATCGGTGGGGAATCTTCTCTATTAGGAGCTGATATGGGGTCTGTAAGTATAACAGTTCAGGGATCGGTGGGGAATCTCTCTATTTAGGGCCGATATGGGGACTGTAAGTATAACAGTTTAGGGATCGGTGGGAATTGGGAATCTCTCTATTAGGAGCTGATATGGGGTCTGTAAGTATAACAATTCAGGGATCGGTGGGAATCTCTCTATTTAGGAGCCGATATGGGGACTGTAAGTATAACAGTTAGGGATGGTGAAATCTCTATTTAGGTGATGATATGGGGTTGAAGTATAACAGTTTCAGGGATCGGTGGGAATATCTCTATTTAGGAGTGATCAGGGGACGTAAGTATAAACAGTTTAGGGATCGGTGGGAATCTCTCTATTAAGGAGCTGATATGGGGTCTGTAAGTAAAGTTCAGGGATGTGGGATCTTCTCTATTTTGGAGCTGATATGGGGACTGTAAGTATAACAGTTTCAGGGATGGTGGGAATATCTCTATTTAGGAGCTGATCAGGGGACTGAAGTTAACAGTTTAGGGATCGGTGGGAATCTCTTTATTTAGGAGCTGATATGGGGTCTGTAGTAGTATAATAGTTCAGGGACGGTGGGAATATCTCTATTTAGGAGCTGATATGGGGTCTATACTGTAGTATAACAGTTCAGGGATCGGTGGGATATCTCTATTTAGGAGCTGATATGGGGTCTGTAAGTTAACAGTTCAGGGATCGGTGGGAATATCTCTATTTAGGAGCTGATATGGGGTCTGTAAGTATAACAGTTCAGGGATCGGGGGAATATCTGCTATTGTGGAGCTGATATGGGTCTGAAGTATAACAGTTCAGGGGATTGTGGGAATATCTGTATTTTAGGAGCTGATATGGGTCTGTAAGTATAACAGTTCAGGGATTGTGGGAATATCTCTATTTAGGAGGGATATGGGGCTGTAAGTATAACAGGTTCAGGGATTGGTGGGAATATCTCTATTTAGGAGTGAATGTGGTCTGTAGTATAACAGTTCAGGGATCATGGGAATATCCATTTAGGAGATGATATGGGGCTGTAAGTATAACATCAGTTTCAGTGGATTTGGTGGGAAAATACTGTATTTAGGAGATGATTGGGTGGACTGTAAGTTATAACAGTTCAGGGATCGGTGGGAATCTCTCTATTTAGGAGCTGATATGGGGTCTGTAGGTATAACAGTTCAGGGATCGGTAGGGAATATCTATATTAGGACGATTTATGGGGACTGTAAGTATACAGTTCAGGGATCGGTGGGAATCTCTCTATTTAGGAGCTGATATGGGGTCTGTAGGTATAACAGTTCAGGGATCGGTAGGAATATCTCTATTTAGGAGCTGATATGGGGACTGTAAGTATAACAGTTCAGGGATCGGTGGGAATCTCTCTATTTAGGAGCTGATATGGGGTCTGTAGGTATAACAGTTCAGGGATCGGTGGGAATATCTCTATTTGATTGCTAATCTGGGGTCTGTAAGTATAACGATTTTAGGGTTGGAGGGGGTTTCCTACAATAAAAATCGTTTAGGGGATGGACATGCTCTTTAAGATCCCAATGTGCTTTATTTGTTTCTCCTTAGCTTGTTGTTTCCAAGTTCCCAGAAATGCCTAGGAAATCGAAATATGAGTATAAATATCTGTTGGTTCAATAAACTTTTTTTCTAACGTTGCACTAAAATCCATTAGCTGCTTATTCCCCTGGCCTTTTATTATCAATGCCACCTGATAGTTATTTAGGATAAAACATCCCACAATCCTTTGGGTTAGTTACACTACATATAAAGTGATTATCTTTCATTTTTAATTTCTTTAATAACTGAGAATTACATGCAGATCATTACATCATTCATGTGCTAGTCTATATTACAGTGATCGTGTATTTTCTTAATATTTTTTCTTCTTCATTTTTTCATTTAAAAAAAAAGCTATTATTTCTCCTTTTTCTACTCTATGATTTAATGACCATTCAAAGTCAGATAACCAATTGCTTTTTTTTATTTTAAGGAGTTTTTGCCCTTCCAAAAGGGGTTAATCATTTATATTTGGGGAGGTGGGGGTGGGGAGGGCGAAGGTTTCATCTTTCTAGTGCTAAACGAAAGCAGGAAAATAAAATGACACAGCTGAATGAACTGTAAGGAAATAAAGTGCACAATGTGTGATAATGTCATGACTTTGTGTTATTACACAGTTCTGGGCTTAAAAGATATGGCTTGATGGGTAATTTGTCATGCTGTGCAATAGAGAACAACGGTAGCAAGACTTCAGGCAGAGGAAAATTGCGCAAATAGTAGGGTGGAAAGGTATAATTGAAGATGGCAAAGGGCTGAATGAAAGACATTTAAAATTACTGTACTGAGTGTGACCTGTTAAATGCACTTGGGTGTGGAATCCTGGACTCACAAGAAGTTGCATTAAATGACTGTGGGCTGGAACGCTACAGGGGAAATGTCAATCTCTGTAACCTCTTTAAAATAACAAATAAAACCCAGGAGTCTGAACAGCATTTACGTTTAACAGTGATTAACTAAACTACAGCGTGTTATGAACCGGTGACCAGGTATTAGGCTACATTTTTATTCTGACAATCTCTCGCCGCCTGTCACTATAAATAGGACAGAAATAAACACAAACGTATGTGAAAGGATATTTAGGGGAAGGCTGAGAGGCCCAACTACCAACACTCCATGTTAAACTACAACGTCTACCTTCACCAATAGCTTTGGAATTTTAGGAGATGCAGATAGTTTTAGTTCAGCAGCAGCTGTAACACAACAAGAATTTAAATAAAATAACCTGTTTTTTCCCATCAAATCAGAAAAACAGAGCATTGATGTCTAAGGCCCTTTTACACGTAATTTTAAAAATAAAATTCAACTACATAAGACGAATCTACTTTCTAGCATTGAAACGGAATCGTCACTAAAGCCTAGCAGTGCTGACATCCACTCTGTCATAGAGGGCACAGTAATGTTATCTTAGACATTCCATTTGCTTGCCATTTGGTTAGAAATGCAGGAAGCCGCATCTCTCTCTAAGATCCAGCTATTCGCTAACTAATCAACACAGTAGAGCTGGGGGCGTGGCCAAGATGGCTTACTGAGCAGACTAGGAGCTCTCATGGCCTTACTACTTGCTAAAGTTACTTTACGGGCTTCAGACACCTAAAACCGCTTCAAACCACCGAAGCAGCTGCAGGGAAGAGGCATGACCAAACACTGCCAAAACAAGGCTAATTACACTGCAAAACTGGGCAAGTATGCCCACCAAGCAAAAGACCAGGCACCTCCGGCCTCCTCGCAGGAAGAACACGTGGCTGACCCCAAATCTCCCCAGCCCTCTCCCCATCCTCAATCACCTTCCTCTGACCCAAAAGTGGCCCAGATTCTAGCGGCAATCCAAGAATCTAAAGCCTCGCTGACGGTCCTGATAGAGGAGGTTAAGGTGGATGTGAGCCTCCTACGCCAGGACTTGCAGGCCACACGACAGAGGGTCTGAGATCTAGAAGACAGGGTCTCATCATCAGAAGACCAAATCAGACCTGTACCCGATGAGTTAACACAACAAGGCCGGGGGGGATGACCTGGACAACTGGCTGAAGGAAACATTTGGAGCCCACAGCATCTACCAGATATTCACGGTAGAAAGAGCACACCAGGTCCCAACGAGACTGCCTCCACCAGGCTCCAGGCTAAGGCCTACTCAATGCAAAAGACCAGGTCACTATACTTCGACTTGTGAGAACCAAAGACGACATACCCATTGGCAACTAAAATACAATATTCTTTCCAGACCACTCGATGGAACTACAAAAAAACTGGGCAAACTTCCAGGCTGTCAAGCTCCGACTAGGCTCTCTAAACCTACCGTACTCAATGATGTATCCAGCATGCCTGCGAGTACAACACGCTGGTACCGTAAAATTCTTTGACACTCCGGTAGACGTAACCAAATGGCTAGACCACCATATGGGTTCACCGCACTGCGACTAACCACCAGACACAGCTCTAACATTTCAGAACTCACTGAAAGGTACTTTCTCCCCTTGTCTATTAGAACCCATGCCCCAGACAAACACTGACCTTACCTCGGATACTTAGCTCTCCCTGTATCTGATATGTTCACCATCTAAACACAAACCATTGACCTAATGCTGGATGCCGTCATCCCCCCAGTTGGTCCCGAACGGGCAAAGTTGGTGGGAATTGGTGGTATGGGTAATGTATATAATTGTAAACCATCTCTCTCCAGTGTTTTGGTTGCGATCGGTGGTGACACCTAACACCCACACCTAACCCCATGATAGCCGAATTAGGCATCTCCGCTGGAGGCACAGTGGATGTTGGTGTCCACCCCCAGTCCATTATAAATGTATGAAGTGTATTTGCTCTCCTCTACTCTATATTTGACTGCATGTATATAATCTGAATGCTCTTGGGCTTAATTCCCTTGAATCTTAACTGGTTCAATTTTTTTCCTTTTCCTTGTTTCTGCACTATGGTATCCCATCTCGCTTTTCTTCACCAATCTTTTCTTACTATGCCTTTATTATATAATCCTGGTATATTCACCCAGGCTGTGCAGCCGATCTACCAGAGATACTGTTATCAACTACTTATGCCCAATATACTCCATTACCCTCCCTGTTGGACTTGGTGCCCTTGAACTCACCTGGTCCTTTTCTTCTGCTGGTTTCTGTACTTTGGTATCCCATTTTGTCTTCCTTAACCCATTTTCTCTTACTATCCGTTTAATAATAGTCCTGGTACATTCACCCAGGTTGTACAACTGTTCAACTAGAGATACAGCTGGAGGTGCAGTGGATGCTGAGGTCCACCTCCAATCCATAATTACTGTATGACGTGCATCCTTCTTCCTTTACTCTAAATTTGATTGTATATATACGGTTTGTGTGCTCTTTGTAGTGCCCTTGAATTTTACCTGGTTCACCTTTTCTTCTCCTGGTTTCTGCGCTATGGAATCCCATCTTGTCTTTTTTCACCCATCTTTTTATACTATCCCTTTACCGCACAACGAGAGAAAATTTTATTAACCACTTATGCCCAATATACAGGTTTCTGTATTTTATTATCCTCCTCGTTAAACTTGGTGCCCTTGAACTCACCTGGTCCTTTTCTCCTACCTATTTCTGCACTTTAGAATCATATCTTGTCTTCTTTCACCCATCTTTTCTTGCTATCCCTTTGCTATATAATTCTGGTATATCCATCCAGGATGTGCAACCGTTTAATTAGAAATACTGCTGACAACCACTTATGGTCATTATATAGGTTCCTATATTTTATTACCCTCTTTGGTGCACCCTTTTGCATATCATTGAAAACATTTAAAAACATTGTACTACTGTAACTACTTCAGAAAAACTTCAGAGGATGTGCAATCTTTGCAGGGGGATCTAGATAGATTGTCACATTGGGCTGCTAAGTGGCAGATGATATTCAATGTTGATAAACGTAAGGTGATGCATTTTGGACTTAAAAGTCCTTGTGCTGCTTATACTATAAATGGCTCTGTGTTAAGTGAATCCCTGTTGGAAAGAGACCTTGGAGTTTTGGTGGATAACAAACTTAAAGGAAGCAAGCAGTGCCAGGCTGGCAACAGCCAGAGCCAGCATGGTATTGTCTTGTATATTGTCTTGTATAAAGAGAGGTATGGATTCAAGGGAGGAAAATGTAATTCTCCCTCTTTACAAAGCATGGGTAAGGCCTCATTTGGAAAATGCAGTGCAATTTTGAAATCCTGTGTACAAAAAGGACATATTTGAAATGGAAAGGGTTCGGAGAAGGGCAACTAAATTAATAAGGGGGTTGGGGGGGCTTGAATATGAAGAGAGATTGGAAAAGTTACAATTATGTAAGCTGGAGAAAAGGCGCTTGCATATGATATGATCACTGTGTATAAATACATTAACGGACCATACAATAAACTATCTGGGGCATTGCTCACTAATAGAGCATGTCAGAGGACACGAGGACATCCCTTAAGACTTGAAGAAAAAAGGTTTAGGCTTCAAGTTCGGAAAGGGTTTTTCACTGTGAGAATGGTAAAGCTATGGAACTGTCTTCCAGTGGACGTTGTTATGGCAGGTTCATTGGTCAGTTTCAAAAAGCTGGATGAGTTTCTGCAAACAAGGAATGTTGCAAGTTACTGGTATTGATATATAAAGCAGAGTTGATCCAGGGAAATTTTTGATTGTCACTTGGAGTCAGGAAGGAATTTTTCCCCCTTCATAAATTTGGTGGGGTTTTTTGCCTTCCTCTGGATCAACAGTTAGGCAGGAAATGAGGATATTGCTAGATGGGTTGGACTGGATGGACGTATGTCTTTATTCAACCTCAAATACTATACTATACTATACTAAATGTGAAATGCTGAAACAGAAATGTAATGTCTAATTTTAAATTGGAACTGAAGGAAGCTACCATCCGTAAGTTAGCCAAGAGGTAAAACCCACCCCCCTATCAGAAAGAAAACATGTAGCAATGAATGCACAGACCATCATACATAAAATAGCCAAGCCCAACTTGGTCCCTTGAGTGAAGCCGGGGAATCCGATAACCCAGGGCTGGAGGAGATGGTATAGCTGCGATTTCCCCTCTCTCAATTTAACCGAATTAACATTTTGACCCCTTCTGAAATAATCACCCTATCAAAATAACAAACAATATATCAAGTAGGTATGGCCAGTTCGCATATCCGAACCCGGATCCGCCGCGGATTTATCCCGTTCGCGAACGGCGGATTTTTCTGGATTTTCCTCCATCCGAACTTCCAAACCGCAAATTTCTCGTATTTTTGAAAATTTACGAAATTACGAGGATTTCTCGTATTTTCGAAAATACGTATTCAAAACAATTCTTTGTCAAACAAAACTATTTTATGAACGGGGGCCCACGGCGATCCTTTCCCGGCAACCCCTACCCAGCCCCCTGTAATCTTGGCCTCAAGCTGGCAAAGTGAAACGGACGAGATTAGTGCGGCGCTTCAGTTACTGCCGCTTTATAAATAGAAGTGGTGGTAACTGTTGCGATAAGTGCGAAAAGTTAACAAGGTGGTAACTTTTCACAGCCGCTTTCCAGCCATTTATAAATCGTGGTAATCGTGATTTTTGCGTAAATGCCGGGAAAAGCGGCCACGAAAAGATAACGCTCGTTTAGAAACATGCCCCTAAGACTCCTGGCCCTGAGGGCCTCCCGATAGAACTTTACAAAAGATATTCAGAACACCTCCTCCCCCAACTTTTAAACAAGTACAATGAATCATATAACTCAAACAGGGAGATTCAATAAATTGTTTAAAATGGTGCTACTTCTCCCCAACCAATCAGATCTTATTTAAAATTTGTAAGCTTACATCTGATTAGCACCAAAAATTAGCACCATTTTAAACGATAAGAACTTTTATTGAATAACCCTGTAACTCTCTACCTACCACACTAAAAAAAAGCAACTATAGTCATGCTCCCTAAACCAGGCAAGAATACACAAGAATGTGCCTCATATAGACATGTATCTCTATTGACGTCTGACTATAAAATCCTAGCCAAGATCCTTTCCCAATGCCTTTAATTTAAACTATCAATATCCGTACCCTCGTACAAACACAAATAAACCATGATAACACAGGGGAACGTATAATGCTCTCCCTCGATGCCCAAAAAGCATTCGACACGGTTAAGTGGCTATTCCTATGGGAAATCCTCAAACGTTGTGGTTAAGGACAATGCTTTAAAAAAATGGGTTTAATTACTTTACACCAACCCAGTAGCACAACTCCTCATCAATGGCACAATGTCTCCAACCTTCCCAATACAAAGAGGAACCAGACAAGGATGCCCCCTCTCCCCATATCTCTTCTCAATAGCAATAGAACCTTTGGCTATAGCAATACACAACAACAGAAATATAGAAGGCTTAAAAGTAGGTCAATTAGAAGGAAAAATGGGTCTCTACGCAGACGACTTTATTTTATATATAGGTAACCCGAGCCAATCACGCCCCATAGTCTTAAATCTAAACAATGAATTTGGAAAATACTCTGGACTCCTAATCAACTGGGACAAGTCAGCTCTATACCCACTAGATCATATTCAAACCCACAGACTTTCCACCCCCACACCCATTCCTATATCTCACCATTTCAAATACCTAGGTATTGAAATTACCAAATCCCTTCAACAATTTTATTCTCTAAATAAAGCATATCTACTGGAATACGCAAGTCAGAAAACCCAAAGGTGGAAACACCTCCCAATGAATCTTTGGGGCAGGATACAACTAGTTAAAAAAATGTTATTGCCTAAAATCCTTTACATGATCCAACACAGCCTAAACTATATACCTAAATCATTTTTCAAAAAACTACCCTGCAAGCCCCCAAGACAATGGGCGGACTCATCCTCCCCAACCTACAAACATACTACGGGGCATCACAGCTCAAACACCTGCAATGTTGGGTTAACCCGGCAACCCCACCCAATACATCAGACTTAATGATGACATCCTACCTAACTGGTCCATTCATGGCATACTTAGCCGCCCCCAAACTGCATCTAATAGATGCGGGCACTGTTCTACACAAACAATCCACCAGAATCTGGCACCTCACTAACATCCTCCTACAATTCCAGGGACATGCAGAACACACTCCCCTCTGGGGTAACTTCTCTCTGGACTCCACTCTCTCCCAGAAAAAGAATGGGGAGTCCACACTCTTGGTGACCTAATCAAAAACAATAAAGCAATACCATTCATAGAACTACAAGAAACATTTAACCTCCCAAACTCCGCACACTTCCAATACATACAAATACACCATGCCCTTAAAATCACTTTCTCCACCTCCAAAACCACAATCTCAAAACACCCTATCATTGGTATCATATGCACCCAAGGCATAAGGGGCATTATCTCAAAACTATACACCCACCTTATAACAGTTAAATCATCACCAACTTTGGAACTAATCAAATTCACATGGTCCCACCAACTTGGAAACCTTACAGAGGAACAATGGTTATATATTTATAATTCCTATAGCAAGGTCTTCCCGGCGGTCAACAATAAATTACTCCAATTTAACATTCTCCATCAAGCCTACTATACCCCCAAACAAATAAAACACATGAGCAATACCCACACTTCCACATGCCCCAAATGTCATCAATCGGACGCAGATTTCATACATCTTATATGGGAATGCCCCAAGATATCTCAATTCTGGCAAGTTCTACACTTCCTGAGAGATTTAACACTGAACCCCATCCGACCCACTCCAGAAATATGCCTGTTTGGTCTGATGGAGGAAGATATATGGTCCGGCATTGAGCTAAATTTTATCCAAACAACCCTATTCTATGCATGCAAAACAATTATCCTAAGATGGATGTCCATTACGGCCCCTAAACTTAAGACATGGATCAAGCTCGTTAACACTGATCTCCATTACCTCAAAATCACATACAAGTACAGAAATTGCCCCAACAAATTCCACAAAATCTGGAACCAGTGGTTGGAGTCACCCGACACAGTTAATTAACTGCTCACTACAGACCTCAACTTAAGAACTAGTGGTCACATATTAAATCACCAAATCCACGTGCCACGGGCGTGCGATGTGGAGCGGGCGTCCGTCTTCCAGAACACTACCCACGAACAGGTAGACAAATACTTCTCTCACTATATATCTCCTAAATGTAAATAGTTATTTTTATGTTATTGTAGACCTCTGAAAAGATTTAACCATCCAGGATATTTGAAATAGAGCTCGTATATACATACATTTATGTTTATATAAATCCCAAATAGCTAATATCTTGTATGCAATGTACCACAGGCTGGTTTCACTAATAAAATGTGTTAAAAAAAAAACACTGCAAAGCTAGGAGAGCAGCCACTTCAACTTCATCAGGTCATACCCCACTATATATGGGTGGAGCTATGGCTGATCACAAATCTCATTCAAACTCTGAATTATGTCTGGACTACACAGTACAATTTCTTACCTATCTTTTAGACCAACAGACTGCCAACTAATAAACTGATTGTTAGTCTGCCAGTCAGAAAAAAAAAGTCACAGCCAACATTCCAATGTTAAGAGAACCAAGATTGACCATGCCTGATCGATCTGCATGAAAATACGTCCGAGAGCTGTTGGCTGCACATTTCTGCCAATATTACCAGAACAAAGCCAAAGTATATTTTTTATAAACACAACTAAAGCTGGGAACACACAATAAAGATTTATGGCAGACAAATTCCATTGGAAGCTGTTTGACATCAGCTATAAAAAAGGCTACACACATTCCCAATAAGTTCTTCCTATACTTGGGAAATCACATCATCTCCCTGTTTTTAAGTATAGGAAACAGTATCAGTATATTATGGTTAAAGTGCTTTCCTGATTTCACACAATTACCACCTGTCTGTTCATTTCTCCACACTTAACCCATGTGTTTCTTACTTCCTGTATGCAACATTTTACTTCACAGGGTCACACTGCATTTATTTCCTCTATTAACGAAAAACGAAATGAACTCGCTCATGTACGCCAAGCCAGTCTAATTAAAGGTCTTATACTCTAATACTCAAGAGAAACACCAGATATACAAAGTGTTTTATCACTAATATAGTGTAAAATTAACCCTGTATAAAAGAGGAAGAGAATGTTTTATCTATTGTTTAAACTCAACAAAATTTACTTCAATCAAAGGTAATAGTGATATGCAAGCATGTTATATAGATAAAGCAGTTCCTCTTAAACCAGGGTTGTGTATAAGCTGGGCTCAGTGCTCGTCTTTAGGAAGGAATGGATCCTCCCACCACAGTGACACAACTACCTGTTGGAACAGGGTGTGGTGCTGTCAGTAATGATGGATGGTCTAGAGTTGGGGGCTTCAAGAATTTGAAATTATTTACTTATATAATTAAGCTTTACCACACGGTCTTAACTTAGAAATCGAACTCAGCAGTTATATGGATTAAATAGGGGTATGGGTCCAATTGTATATTAGTGCACTTATGGCTATCTTAGTATATTTTATATTTTATATCTTATCTTTTATCGTTATCTATATGACTATAGCAGCCATGTTACCAAGAGATTGGAATAGCTTGATGTACATTGATGGAGCGTATACACTATTATTTGACATTTATAAAAGGGTTACATATACTTATCGCTATTTATTGCTATTTATATAAATAATTAGTTGTATATGTCTATTGTTAACAACATATATATAATATTGTGGGTAATATTGATGCATATAAAGTTTATACATTATAGACTTATATTATACTGTATGGTATATTCCTTAAAATCAGGAACTCATATATGCATTATTACTCAAAATTACCCAATTTTTATGGTGATACATATTGAGATATATCCCGTATTGTATTTTTTGTACTTACTATATATATAATAATATCAATATTTCTCGCTAATACCCTTTGATAATTGTGATGTTATATTTTTATGATAGTATTTTTATGATAATATTTATGATTTTGATATGAAAACATATGTATTATGAATAGAGGTGTCCACTTTTAGATACATATGACATGGAGGTATAACTGTGGATTAGATGGAAGACGCCCCCCCTCTCTCTCTCTTTTTTAAGGGAAGAGTATTTATGATGTTGTTCAGAAGTTTTTTAAAATAATTTTTTATTATCACACACTTTTATTGTTATAGCACTATTATAATATATTGATTAATTGTTAATTAGTTGGCCCGAGATTTTACATTATATACCATGTTAATGGAATATACGGACACGAGAATAGTAAATATAATAACGGTACACCAGAGTCTATTTTAGAATGAGGCTCATTTTCAATCACTTTGAACCACCCGACCTTTGGATAGAACACTATAGGGTATTTACTGAACACTGCCCTCACTATAGGGTATTTACTGATAGTATATTTGTGGGTGATACGCTCTTTCTCTCTATATGCTACTCACCTTTAGATGTTATTCACTCCATACTATAGGAACGATATATGGGTTATAGAGAACAAATAGCTCACAATAACATATTTGGTTGCTATATATGTTATATTTACTTAAAAGTTTTTTTATATATGTTTTTTTATATTTTTTTTTTATATATGTTGTATTTATTTAAAGGATTGTGGGATACAGTCATGTACACTTTCACAGTTGGAATATGGGAGTTTTCAGTCTCCCTTTTGGGATATATGTTTTCATGTTATACAGATTTGTGCTGTATCCACATTGTCACTTTAAGGGTTAATAGGGTTTTTGGGTATTTAAGGGAGCAGGAATCATGGGTAAACCCTCTCCCTCACTGAGTCTCTGATGAAGCGGCGGTGACGCCGTGAAACGTGTAAGACCACGTTTTGGTTGCACCTCCATGTTATTTTTGGCACAGCCGTTTGATATATATGTGTGTATTTGGAATAAAATACAAGTTTATATAATCCGCTGTGACTGACTCCTGGTTTCGGAGCGATCCGCTCCCTGAAGTCTGCCTTTTGTTCCTGATATCGTGAGACTCCGCTGAAGTCTCGTTCCGGGAGTGAGGATCTGCACGTCGGGACACAGCCCAGCGTGATGTCGGCATGGATATTGTTGGTGAGCGCTCCTGACCTGGTCTCCGGTATGTGATCTTTACTGAGATAGTTCAAGATGATTTGCATTTTACTATTATCTCTAGTAATCCTGATGATGGCCCAGCAAGGCTAAAACGCATTGACCCAGTTCGCTGAATAAATGGAAAGAATGGAAAGAAATAAGACTTCCTTTAGGAGAGACAATGCAGTTTCTGTTTGCTAGACAGGAAGTGATGTCTGTTTATGATAAAATGATTTTGCATGTCTCTGAAACTACCCAGCATTCTTAAAGAAATGGACAGTTTTTGCCTTTTTTCCAAAATTAACATATAAATAGGATGAGACTGTGAAGTATCTTCTGTTGTAAGAAGGTTCTACTTGATTGTGTGCTCTGTTGGGAGCTTTCCCTCCCTTTAACCCCTCCTCACCTTAACCCAATCAGTATCCTGTGCTACCAAGTCCTACGTCAAAGAAACCATGAAACAGTGTCCTACACTGATTGAATCTTACAAGATTGAAACATCACAAGACAATCTGGGTTCTTTATTGGACCTCAGGCTTAACAAAAGTTATCCCTCTCTAACATACTTCCTGGTGACAGCTGTGAGTTAATGGGGAGGGTAAGATTTGGTGTATGGTTTCAATATTTTCCAAACGGTTTTTCTCTTGGTAGGTTTCTACTGAAAAAGAAGTGCCATGTCAGTAACATTGAATCATTTTTTATTGTTCAAGCATGTGACACTATTAAGAAATTAAAATATATATATACTATAGACATTGTACAAGAGTGATCAAGAGCGCTATGCAATTTCTGCTTTTATTAACTTTGTAATCCTCAACTGCTGATTCCTAAACTATAGCATTCTATAGATATATCTGTTGTATTCAAAGATCAACTGGACTTGAAATGTAGTTCTTGAAGACGTTTCGCTAGTCATCCGACTGGCTTTCCTCAATTCAGAATGACTTGTACAAGAATCTGTGGCAATTATGTACCCTGGAAAATCCAATTAGCTATCAAAGCCAGGTGTTAAGGTGTGATTAGATAGTGGCTAAGAGGTGTTATAGGAACGCCCAGAGTAAGGTGTTAAAACAGCATTGTACATGGCAGACAGTTGGTGTCGAACCCCCCCCCTCTATTTAGGCTTGGTTCTTTATTTTTCCACATAAATGGCCTCCTTAACACCTCTCTTGAACCAGTCCACGTTCCTTTGCCATTATGTTACATTACAATCTTCAAAGGTATGTCCTTTATCCTTAAGAGGCAGATACACGGCTGGTCCTGACCCGAGGAATTGGCTCTTCTGTGCTGGGCCATACTTTGATGCAGTTGCTGTTTGGTCTCCCCACATACAAATCAGAGCATTCTTCACTGCACTGCACTGCATATGATGTCGCTTTTTTGTGTTTTGGTATTGGGTCTTTCGAATGTACCAATTGCTGCCTCAGTGTGTTGTTTTCGGTTTAAAGCAGACAGGGATACGATGTTTTTTGAAAATTCTTCTTAATTTCTCGGAGACCCCTGCTACATATGGAATGACCATGTTCTTCCTCCTGTCTTGCTTTTCCCCTTCACTGTTGGTATTTGTGTTCTTTTCTTTCCTTCTACTTTCTTTGACAAAGGCCCAGTCTGGATTCCACAAGTTTTAAGGGCTCCTCTGAGATGTTTCATTTCTTTAGCTTCGCCTCTGTGCTAGTGGGGATGTTTCTCGGCTCTGTGTTGCAGGGTTCTGATTACCCCAGCTTGTGATCTAAGGGGTGGTGGGAGTCAAACATCAAATACTGATCTGTTGTGTTTGTTTTCTGTAAACCTCTACTTCCAGTTTCCCCTTTTCCTTAACTTTACCAAGCAGTCCAAGAAAGCCAGTTTTGTTTGTTTTGTACCAAACTGGCTTTCTTGGACTGCTTGGTAGAAGTTTAAGGAAAAGTGGTAAACTGGAAGTAGAGGTTTACAGAAAACCAACACCAACCAGATCATGTATTTGATGTTTGACTCCCACCACCCTTTAGATCACAAGCTGGGGGTCATCAGAACCCTGCAACACAGAGCCGAGAACATCCCCACTAGCACAGAGGCAAGGCTAAAGAAATGAAACATCTCAGAGGAGCCCTTAAAACTTGTGGATATCCAGACTGGGCCTTTGTCAAAGAAGTATAAGGAAAAAAAGACCCAAATACCAACAGTGAAGGGGAAAACAAGACAGGAGGAAGAACATGGCATCCCATATGTAGGCAGGGGTCTCCGAGAAATTAAGAAGATTTTCAAAAAACATCGTATCCCTGTCTGCTTTAAAACGAACAACACACTGAGGCAGCAATTGGTACATCCGAAAGACCCAATACCAAACACAAGAAAACGACATCATATATGCAGTGCAGTGCAGTGAGAATGCTCTGATTTGTATGTGGGGGGACCCAAACAGCAACTGCATCAACGTATGGCCCAGCACAGAAGAGCCAATTCCTCGGGTCAGGACTCAGCCGTGTATCTGCATCTTAGGATAAAGACATCCTTTGAAGATTGTAATGTTACATACTGGCGAAGGAACGTGACTGGTTCAAGAGAGGTGTTAAGGAGGCCATTTATGTGAAAATAAAGAAACCAAGCCTAAATAGATTGGGGGGGTTCGACACCAACTGTCTGCCAGTACATGCTGTTTTTAACACCTTACTCTGGGCGTTCCTATAACACCTCTTAGCCACTATCTAATCACACCCTTAACACCTGGCTGTGATTATGCTAATTGGGATTTTCCAGGGTACATAATTGCCACAGATTCTTGTACAAGTCATTCTGAATTGAGAAAGCCAGTCGGATGACTAGCGAAACGTCTTCAAGAACACATTTCAAGTTCCAGTTGATCTAATTGAATACAACAGATATACCATGACCTGGATGAATGAGAACCTTCACAAGCATATAGCACTATAGCCTTTTAGTCTGCGTGCCGCGGTGCTGTACTTTTTGAGGTATGTTATTTACCACTTCAAGCAAAGCAAATAGGTTCTCCATTTCTAGTAGCCCTAATAGGTGTTTCCCCTTTTTCAGGCCTAACTTATCCCACTCAAAATGCCCCTCCAATCAGCCAATAGCTAAACATATACACACATAATTTCCAATGTGCACCAATGGGCACACTTTTGCTAATATATATATATATAATATTACATCGTGGTATGAACGGAGGCACTCACGGTCTTCACAAACGATCAAGTGTTTATTGAACAAAACAAGTTTACATGTTTCCGCCCCAAGAGCAGGGCCGTCTTCAAACATCAGAGAAATGTGCTAACAAAGTTTAAAAACCGTGCTCCTCCAATCACCGAGTGAGGGGGCTGTGCTAGTGATGTCAGCGTGGGAACAGCCAATCAAAGCAAGCTTGTGTGATGATCAGAATAGCCAGGGTGAGTTGCAAACCCCAATGCATATCCATGTAGCTGGAATCATTACATGGCCACCCACCTGTGAACCAGTGAAGTGTCTGTTTAACCAGTGAAGTGTCTATTTAACCCCTTAGGTACAGATGACAAGGAAAGTGGCCACAATCTGGACAAGATCAAACTAAAGTGAGCTGTGCTGGTCGTGAATGAACATCCCTATTCAACACCCGTAAAAGTATTATAAATATGTAAAAAGGTAAATAGAGCACATCTCAAGAAGACACGGACCCTCTATAAAAGATATACATAAATAAGTTAAATATAAATGTCATAAAAATTCTTAAAGTTAATATCAAGGGAGTACACGCATATATTAGTAAGGGTGAATAACGTCAACTAGTGAGGGGACAGCAACCGAGCATCTCTAATATAAGTATAGCATAGGGGATAAAGATAAGAACTAAAACATACAATACACTAATTTATAACTAGAATATCTGAGTGGAGCGACAGTGCTCTATTCGGCCAGTATACAATTAAATGGATCTATGGCAACTCGGGCTGACTATACCCGCACAATCGTGTCAGTTACCTTAAAGACATTTCAGCAGTGAGTTCAATTTGAAACTAAAGAAAAGCCACCAACTCTGTAGTACACCAAGGGAATACATATGTATAGTCATACGCAAGGTCTTTAGAAACATTGTAGTGACCATTGTTCGTTGAGGCCCCGCGGGGCCAACGTTCCCAATAGGTGTATCCACCTAGCCTCACGTCTCAGCAGAATATTCTCTGTATCCATCTTTTGTGTCATATTCGTAGGTAAGCCGTCAATAATCATCCAGCGCAGGCTACTTATATGATGATTTAATATGCTGCAATGTTTGGCCACAGCCATGTCACCGTATTTGCTGTGGATATGGCTGCCCTTCTCTACAATTGCCTGTCTAATTGATGTGCGGTGATTTGCCATGCGTTCTCTGAAGGAAGTGGTTGTTTTACCAATGTAGAACAGTCCACAGGGGCACACAATGTAATATATTATGTTCCGACTGGTACAGGTGAATCTCCCTTTGATTTGTATACGTCTGCCAGTTTGTGGGTGCGGGAATGAGTTCCCCGACAGCATGCCATTGCAAGTTGTGCAATTAGGGCACCTAAAACACCCCGATTTTATCTGGGTGTTCGGGTTTTTTGTGAGCGCTATGTCAGTTTTCACCAACAAATTTCTCAATGAACGACCACGTTTGAACGTGTGTTGTATTGCTGTATGTTTGAAAGGGAGAGATTTGTCATTTTTAACGATGTCCCAGTGCTGGTCCATGATCTTTTTGACCAATGGGCTTCTTGGATTGTATTCGGTGTGAAATCTAACAACCTCTTTCTCCTCATTGGATTTGGTAGACTTGTTTATAATGGTCTCTTTCGCTTTCGCGAATGAAGAATTGATAAGCTGAATCAGATATTGCCTGTCTAATAGTCTCACTCTTAAATCCTCCAATTGAACGTTGGCCTTATCAGTATTGCTGTTATTTCTCAGTAGCCTCAGTGCTTGACTGTAAGGAATAGATTTTTTCAATGGTGTCGGATGACAGCTGTTATAATGTAAAATAGAGTTACGGTCGGTTGGTTTCCTGTATAATGTCGTTTGTAGTTTATTATCAGAAATGAAGATGTGTAGATCAAGAAATTCGACTGCAGTGGGATCAATGTGAGCTGTTAATTTGATTGGTGTATTAAGAGAGTTGATGTCTTAGCCTCTGATATAGTGCCCTCCATAGAAAAAATAAATTGTCTATATAACGGCGATAAATCACAATCTTTTCTTTGTATTTATCAAGAATATATTTTTCTTCGAATGCTTGCATATACAAGTTCGCCATGGATGGAGCTACATTCGATCCCATGGCGCTACCGGCAATTTGTTTGTAGAAGGTTTTACCAAACCTGAATTAATTATTAGACAATATAAATTCGAGAAGTTCCATCAGGCATTCTATGGGGGGATTACTATGTCGGGCTTTGATGAGGGCTGATCGACACACCTCCACACCATCAAGTTGGGGAATCACTGTATAGAGGCTTGTGACGTCACATGTCATGAGGATCATGTGAGCAGAGATATCAAGGTCGTTAATTATTTCACATAAGTGTGTACTGTCCCTAATGTATGAGTGCATATTTTGTACTAGAGGTTGTAGATAGTCTAAATAGATCGCCAAAGGCTGGAACAGTGAACCTTGAGCCGCCATAATAGGACGCCCAGGTGGGCGAGTGATAGATTTGTGAATCTTTGGCAGCGAATAAATTATAGGGCACTTTGGAAATGGCGTGCTTAGATACTCCAATTCACTCTTATTGATCCAATTTGCCTCAAACATAGTATTCAGGATATTCCAGCTACATGGATATGCATTGGGGTTTGCAACTCACCCCTGGCTATTCTGATCCATCACACAAGCTTTGCTCTTGATTGGCTGTTCCCACGCTGACGTCACTAGCACACGCCCCCTCACTCGGGTGATTGGAGGAGCACGGTTTTTAAACTTTGTTAGCACATTTCTCTGATGTTCTGAAGACGGCCCTGCTCTTGGGGCGGAAACATGTAAACTTGTTTTGTTCAATAAACACTTGATCGTTTGTGAAGACCTGTGAGTGCCTCCGTTCATACCGACTGCATATAATTTTGGATTGTGCACCCAGGCAAGTGACGTTTAGGAGTGCCCACTGACTACCAGATTGCTATATATATATATATATATATATATATATATATAGGAAATAGAAATGAAGCAGCACTCCTCCATATAAAACAAGCTTATATTTATTCAATACAGTCACATGTTCAACAACAAGCAACATTTCGGGCGTCACATCGCCCTTTCTCAAGTAACATGTGACATACAATAACACACATTTTTCTTATCAACATTATATAGTATCCAGACAGGATGTGACCTAATGTTTCTGTTACAATAGAGACAATTAACCCTAGTGTGGAGTCCCAAGTTCCAAGCAACTCTAAGTATCAACACCTCCCCATACACCCCCTCTGGTCAGAATACTAATTGCACACAGTCAGTGGAAGATATATAGTGGGGATGTATCCCCAAGGTCTCAAAGAAATAAGTATAGATTATAGTCTTTATGCCCCACTAGGGGCCAATGTTTTCAATTCCTTGATCCACCAGGTTTCACAACATTTAAGTCTGTGTTCCCTATCACCCTGAAAGTTTAAGGGAACACTCTCCAAAACCATGAGCCTCATGTCCCTCCCTCCGTGTCCCTTTTCCACAAAATGCCTAGCTAATGGCAAATTTACAAGTTTTTGGGTCACTGAGGAGTTATGTTGCGAGATACGCGATTTTATCTTCTGTGTAGTTTCCCCCACATAGAGGAGACCACACGGACAGACAATCACGTAAACCACAAACTTAGAGTCACAGGTAAATTTACCTCGTAATTCAATTTTATTCCCATTTACTAGGTGCACAAAATGAGTTCCTTTAACTACCAAATTGCAATAGCTTAAATTAGCTTAAAAGATTATGGTGAGGTACCCCCAACTCTCCCCTAAAGGAGCTGAAAGCTCCCCAAAGAGTATAAAATGAAGTAGAACCTTCTTATAACTAAGGTACCTCACAGCCTCATATTATTAGTGGAAAAAAGGGGAAAACTGGCCATTTCTCAAATAATGCTCTGTAGTTTCTGAGACATGCTAAGTCATTTTATCATATACAGACATCACGTCCTGTCTAGCAAACAGAATCTGGATTGTCTTATTTCTTACTATGGAGAAGGGAGGGGGGGAGTAAATGTGTGAATCTGAAGAATTTTTAATTGGCTAAGACTGTCACATGTACAACACATAATTGGGTGTTATACAGGAACTTCCTTACACTTCCTGTCTTGTGATGAACAATGCCCAATTTTTTTATTTGCTAACAGTGTAAGATCAGAACCTCATTGGATGTTAGTAAAATTTCACTTCCTTTTAGTGTCTACATGGAGACCCTGTAGCACTCTTAGAGGTGTTTTTATTTTGAGTTTTCCATTCAAACTTAGGAGTGTCAAGTATAGTATACTTTATTAATTGTATATCATTTGTTTTGTAATTCAGTAATAAGTTGTAGTACTATACTTTGTATAGTGTTATTTGTTATGGGAATTTTAATTAAAAAGTGATAATTACAAACATACATATAGACCTTTCCTATGTGTAATAGTATCATACAAATAGTTGCTCCTAAATCTCCATAAAAATATAAATATATTTATATAATATTAAGGTTTTATATATCAATCAAACTAAATCCCACCATTAGAATTATATGAAATATGATAAATTGTATAAGATATACACTTTGGTAATGGTCAAAGTAGAAAATCTTTGTAAATATGGACCAATGATTCTAGCAATTTCAGGTAGTTTCCACTCACTCCCATGAGAGTGCTTTCAGTAAGGCTGGGTGTATTGTGGCTCTAAATGGCCATCTGCCTCTAGCAATGGAGCCTGCTGGCAGCCAGACCGACTGTTAGCAGTGACAGCTGTATAAGATATGTAAAGCTCATATTTTACTCAGCTTTATTAAAGTTAAGGAATTGTAATTCGGTAGAAGTTGGGGGATTAAAATCTTATAAAAAAGAATACACTATATACACCACTGTACACAGTATGTTAACTGTAAAATTAAAGGGACACTAATGTGGCAAAATGTTTTGTTAAGGGAAAAAAAACTATAATTCACAGGAAGGACTGAGGATTGAATATTCAGCATTACAAGTCCAATGCTGAATAGATTTAGTAAAACTTACCTAGTCAGTACAGGACTTTGTATTACACAACAGGAAATATCATACTTAATACTATATCTCTGTGATTTGTAAGTAGTGAGGCGCAGCAGAGTGAAGGGATTTAAATGTTAAAAGAAGGCTATTAAATGTTATTCTTTGCTTGATGGGAAACCACCCTATAGACTGGATAGGGGAAAGATGACAGGTCAGGAGCAGAATGTTATAGTAGTCAAGATACGATATTATATACATATATGCATGAGCATTTTAGTAGTGGAGCGAGAGAGGAAAGGATGGAACTTGGCAATATTGCAAAGGAAAAAGCAAAATGTCCTAGAGACATTGTTAAGGTGATGACAGAATAAAGAAAGGAGTCGAAGAGTACTCCAAGGCAGTGTGTAGATTCAACTGGGTTAATGACAATATTGTCAATACAGATAGAGAAGGGTGGACTAAGTCCTAGTTTAGGGGGGGTAAAGATTAATTTGGTTTTAGATAGATTGAGTTTAAGGTGGCAATGCGCCATTCAGGAGGAAATACAGTCCAGAGATTTGAGATTGAACTTTAGGGGTTAGTGTCTAGGTGGGCAAATAAATTTGGTTATCATCAGCGTATAAGTGATACTTAAAGCCAAAAGAACTGATTATTTTTCCTAAGAGATAGTGTAGAGGGAGAACAATAATGGTCCAAAAACAGAGCCCTGAGGGACCCCCACACTAAGCAGAACCAGAGAGGAAGTCTTATAAAAAGACAGAGAAAGATCTTTTAGAAAGATAAGAAGTCAATGACACTGCAGCTTGATTTCGGATGACCAGAGAATTTAGAAGTAGAGAATGGTCCACAGTATCAAAGGCGGGCAAAAGAGCGAGGAGAAGGAGGACCAAGAACTGGTCCTTGGCTTTGGCAGTTTGTAGGTCATTTAAGACTTTGCAGATGGATGTTTTAGTTGAATGACTCGGTCAGAATTGTGATTGCAATGGGTCCAAATGGTAATTAGTATGGAGAAAATTAGTTATGCGTGTAGAGACGAGACACTCCAAGAGTTTTAAAACAAATGGTAAAAGTGAGACAGGGCTGCAGTTCAAGAGACAGGAAGGGTCCAAAGAGGGTTTTTTAAAAAGAGGGTTGACAAATCCCAGTGGTCAGGGGAAAAGATTTTAGCTCAGTGTCTGAGTAAGAAGGAGTGGATGGGATCATGGGTACACATTTTAAGTGGTGAGGACAACAGAAGGCCAGAGACTTCAGAATGGGTGACAGGGCTAAAAGGTTCAAGACCTGCAGGTGGTGGAGCAGGCAGAAAGAAGTGTGAGTTGTCTTGGGGAGAAGGGATTAGAGTGCGGATATCATCTACTTTAGTTCTAGAGTAGTCGGCAAAACGCTGCGGAGTGTTTTATAGGAGTGTCAATAGGTGAAGGCTGCAAAGAAGTGTTAAATAGCAAAAATAGATGATGTGGCTTATTTTTGTTGTTGTGTGCTAAAGTAGGAATGTTTTACTACTGAAAGAGCTGAATTAAGACATGACAACATAAACTTGTAGTGGTAAAAGTCCACCTGACTCAGCTGCGCTAGTACAGTAGCGTAGGAATTTGGTTTCTGAATTGAGCCAAGGACAGGGGTTAGTGGGGCAAAGATTGTGAGTTTGAAGGGGGGCAAAGGAGTCAATAGTATACTTTAGTATACATTATATGAATGTATTAGGGAATCAGGGTTAGAATCAGACATGAGGGCAGCAGGGCTAGAACTGAGAGAAGTCAGTAGATTATCAGAGGAGAGGGGAGAGTAGATGGTATTAAAAAAAGTAATTAGATTGTGATCGAAAAGAGGGAAAGAGGTGCCGGCAAACTGTGAGACAGAAAGATTGTAGTTAAGACCAAGTCCAGCAAGTGACCATCCTTATGGGTGTTAGTGTTGGAAACCATTATTCAAAACATCAATAGCTTTGTTTTTGATGTTGTTACAAACACCTTCAACACCTTCAAAGAATAATAGATACATTAAATCACAAACCTATATACCCAAATACAAAAAGGTATAGGAAATTCACAAAAAGGTATAGGAAATAAATATAACATTTTCTTACTTATTTAAATCGCTTATATTCAATCCAGGTTTGTTATAAATAGCACAGATAAGTACAAGAACATTTAAATAGAATATATATGTATTCAGACCCATTGGGACTATTGTGTCTTACATTTTGTTTCCTTATAGAGTTGCCCATTTGCTCTATCCCCTGCTCTCTTTAAGGGGCTCATCTGGTTATTGACCAATATTTATAGAGAATTGGATGGCTATATTTTGCAAAGTGTACTGCCACTGGATTTCATCTCCTTTTAATTCACCCTTTATCAGCCAATCCTTGACAGTTTTATATGGAATTTATGTGAGGCAAAATGCTTTAAAAACACATTAATAGTCTTTACCACATATTGTTTATCAAAGCAGGGGCATCTAATTTTTTTGCATTAGTTTTCCTTTTATATATTTTGACTGGGTCTGCTGACACTACTACTACTATTACTACTACTATTATTACTTATACTATTATTATTGCTGCTGCTACTACTACTATCACTGCTTTTAGTACTACTTTTATTACTACAAGAACAACTGCTATTAGTACTAATACTATTAACCTGGCTATTACTACTGCTATGAATACTACTACTACTATTACTATTACTATTACTGCGAATAGTAAAATACTATTACTGCTACTGCTTCTAATACTACTATTACTAATGTTATTAGTACTACTACTATTAGTACTACTACTCTTACTACAAGTAATACTCCTACTACTATTACTATGACTTTTACTACTGCTGCTACAAGTGCTTGATAAAGGACCTTTGTTTAAAACATGTAGCACATCTTTTTGTTCACAGCTTGGAGTCTGTGCTTTCTATGCTACACTGCTACCTATATTTGTTTGGGGATTTGTATCTGGCTTGGTGGAGACTGAAAAGTGTAACCTACTGGCACCCATTGCTTTAGGATTTGAGGGCCCCAAACTATCAGAGTACTGCTACTAGTACTACTACTACTTACTATGACTTTTACTACTGCTAGTACTGTTAATGTTACTACTCATACTAATACTATTACTTCTGCTTGTAATATTACTACTACTACTACTACTACTACTACTACTACTACTACTACTAATACTGCTATTAGTACTACTATTTTACTACTGCTACTAGTGCTACTACTGTTACTTTTGCTACTAGAGATGCACTAGATGAGAGCCCTAGGCACTCGGTGCCCTCCTAGTCTAGATAGCATAGGTTCCCTAGTTATGAGTCCCTAACATACATGGTACGCAAGGGATGCATATAAAATACACATGTAGCACATACTTTAGATGCTGCTGCTGGTCGACACAAGGTATGTAGTCATTGCTCAAATGTCTGCACAAGTTAAGTTTTATAATTCAGTCCCCAGTCGGTCCTTAATTCTCAATTATGACTGAATGCACTTTATAGTGGGATACCTGCTCTGCTTTCCTTTCTACTATTTAATAACAGACAATAATAACAACAGAAAGTAAATTAGGGGGACCTGGTGACATCAAGAAATAAACTTATTTTTTTCCCCACTAAATAGTATATTTAAACCTAAAAGTATTTTACAGAATAGAAGCTTGTTGAAAACAACCATAAGATTGAAACACTAAACAAAAACACAGTCCTTCTTTTCTACAATACACTGGTTAAAATATAAGCATTATTAATAACTGATTTATCTTAACATTTTTTCCCCAATATAAAAATCCCTTGAGAGTTTTCAGCTTTGTTTTACATCAGTGTTACCCAACCTAATGCACTGCAAGGGCCACTTGAATAGTTATACCCCACCTAAACCTGCCCAAACTCTTCCTCCACATGCTTCATCTCAAACCCTGCCTGACCATAATTTACACTGCCTCTATACTCAGTGGTGCAGCAGAGTGCAATGGATATGTGGACCATGTGACGGGCACCACTCTTTTACATTAGGTAATAATCTAGTTGTTCCATATACAGGGACCAGTGACTTATGCTGGGATGACCGAGTTTTTTAGACTAGATCAATGCAAGCTTCCTATTGTAGAAAAGGAGTGCTGTGGCAAAATGTCATTTAAATTTTAGTTAATCTCACAAATCATGACCGGGATGATATGACCCCAAAAAGTACGCTCAGTATCCATTCTAAATATGTCATTGTTATTAGCGATATGCTGTGAAGTATAGTAACTTTGATAGCCTTTGATGTGCTCTAGCAGCCAGTGAAAGGGCATCTTTCAAATGACCTACATATAAAGCAATTCATCTTGTGTCGAGCCCAAGCAGACTGAGATGAAGAGCTAGACACTACAAAGAAATACATGTACTGCATGTCTGTGAAGGTTTTTAACTTGGCCACTTATATAGAGGTGTATGGTGTATGTCTTTACTTTGAGAAATTTGTAATAAAACGGTGTGTATGTGTGTTTCAATATACTGTTGAAAATTCCCAGAAGGAAATGCAAATTCATGTGGCTACTAACCTTAACAGTATAATATAGAAAGTACATAATTTACAAAGAAAAACTACTGTTCTGCTGACTGTAGGACTATTTCTTTATCCAGATATCTTTTAATGGGCCACCATTATATAAGTATAAAGTAATTCATTGATTTTTTTAAAAACTTAATGTGCTTTTAGATTTTGATACATTTATATTCTGATTTACCTTACTGGCCACAAAAAAAAAATAATAGCACAGAAAATCTACAACCATCAGGTCTGCAAAGTGCATTCAGCATTTCCTAAAAAACAGGAGACAACATTGGGCATTTATTATTAACATCAACAGTTTAAAGGTATTTTAAATTGTATTTATCAAAGTCTTTGAGGTTACTTGATAGCTTAGTGTGATAGGAATTAGTTTCTCAGAGGGGACTCAGTGCTCCTGAAACCCACAAATTTTAACGGGTCAAGCAAGGTGCTTGCAGATAAAATGTTTTACCATTTATATAAAACATATTGAATTGTAATGCTTGCACATACACTAGGAACCTGGCTAAATAACCCAGTTTAAATACAGCTGAACTCCTTCAGCATGTTCCAAGTACACACTGGATTGCATTTTCCCAGTATAAGGACATTGCCAGTTGATTGATCCCTCCAAGTCCAGTGAAACCTCTAAATAACATGATGGTTTTTACACTTCAATTAATTATGGGGGGTGATGTTACAGTTTTATTTTTCATGTTTAGGAAATAAATCTTACAATCAGATTTGCTTTTGCATTATGTAAGCAATTAAAAATAGTTTAATTGTGTAAATTAGCACTAAACAAAATTTTAGAAAAATCCAAAGATTAATTCAGGTAAGAAATCCATTCTCAGACATGTTCTCCAGAACCCTAAGGATTTTTGTGCCAACCATCCAATATTTCTGTGTATCTGATGGCCAACCTCTGAAAAACCTGAGATTTTTTTCAGTGGCTGCGACCAATATCTGAGACTCATTCATCTGGATCGGACGAAAGGACCATTGGACATACCAATAAATCGCAAAAAAAGAAAATTGTGTGTACCCAGCCTTAAATTAATATATAAGGTCAGAGATGAATTCTTCTTTATATTGCTTTGTTTTGCTATTTGGAATTGTAGATTGCACATAAAGTTGTTTATTATGTATAATTAATATCATAATGGGTTTTGAACCTAACACCATGTCTACTCCACCAACTAACACAATAAACAAGACAATATCAAGGGTTGCCAGCAGTACTTCAAGGTTAAAGAAGTTACATTGAACAAAATACTGCTGCAGCTGAACTAGTACACACAGAAATATAACAGACACCTAAATGTTTGCAATCTGACTATACACTGAGGCCAATAATAGTGCCTACATATTTTTTTTATTTTTGTAAAAAGGATTTTAAAGCACAGCCATAAAGTTAATGCAGTTTTTTTTTCTAGGGTTGTATTTTAGCTGAAAAATACAATTTAAATGGTACTCCTATTAGCCTATAATCAAAATATTCCCCTCAGAACTGGGGCATTGCCATTCTTGAGGGATTGTTACTTAATTATTACTATTGCTTTTCAACAAGGGGTTTGAAACATGAATAAACAACAAACAACTCCATCCATGAAAACATACCCAGCTTGTAGATCTTGATAGATATCCTACAGTTTATTATATTTCACTGTCATTAAGGGCAATTACCTTTAAAACAATTTGCTTATGCTCTACTTCACATTGCTGGCACCTGTTTCTTGAAGAGTTTTAAAAATTACAAATGCGCACTACGCCCTTCAAAATGGGGTTGGTAATACCCTATATACCCTAAATCAGGATCCACAAATATAATATCCACAAATGAAGCAACGAGGAAAGACCCCCAGTACAGTATCCCTTAAAAGTACTCACTTACTTGCCACACCCAAATTCATAAAACACAACCTTTATTGACACATCATAATATATATATATATATATATATATATATATATACATATATATACACCCTACCCTAATCTCCGTGCAAAAAAGCTACGCAATGTAATATTGATATGAACATTATATAGTATAATAACCAATATATATTGTGCTGTTTAAAATCCCAAAAAAGGTACCTGGGTGTCCCCTGCTTTAAATGATATTTGTGGAAGTCACAATTCAAAGGTGTTGAACAAGGTATGCTCCTGGAACTTCAATTTGTACAGTTCTACCAATGCAAATTCGACCATGTGTGTATCCTGAATGCATAAATCAACAGCCGAGCAGGTCAAAACATAACCAACCGCAGTGCCAAATGCAGGCAACCATTCAATTCGCAGTTCTTACACAGCTTAATCTCTTACCGGAACTTCTTAGGACCTGTTTAGATACTGGCCACCAATCACGCTCTGCTGGTTCCTAATCACACATGTCTTGTGGAAGTTGCATCCCCATGAACTTGTTGTTCATGTTGACCTACACGCGTTTCGCTTGTGTGCAATTATAAAGTATAGTGTCCTGCATGGGTGTTTGTGGCGATGTACCAAAGGTTAACATTCACACAAAAAAGAGCACGGAATTACCATGAAAGATTTACCAAACAGCAAATAGTTAGCATTAAAGTTACAAAAACAGTTTATACACAATGGCAATATACCAAGTAAGGCGATTGGGTCAGTAAATTAGGCAATTGTTCATCCCGACTGTATGACACTATCAAGCAGTCATAATCACTGTCGGTCTACTTTTCCCGTGCCCAAAAGTTTACCCGCCCACAAACACACCATGCAATTTTTTGGGCTCGAAAATTACAGAGCGCAAAATAAATCGCAGCTCTCGTGCATGATCTCCCTGAATTACTGTTTAACTTTTCCATTTTACCCCGGCCCTTTACTATACACTTAGATATCTAGAATGTGTGATTTGAATGTGTATTATACATATTAGGCTTTACATTTCAACCCTAGAAGCCAAAATAATAGATTTGAGACACAAAATATTATATTTTGCTTCTTTAGAACAGTTGAAGAAATACCTTGCTTGTTGAAAGTAACAAATGCAGAAAAATATCCCCCATAAAGACATGCAGCAGAAAAAAACCATAGCATTAGAGCTGGGTACACACAGTACCGATAAAGCCCCGATACCGTCTGATCCGAACGAGCGGGCGGCCGCCAAACGCTCATTTGGAAAATTTCCCTTGGCCGCAGTAGACTCCCTATAGGGGAGCTGGCCTGTGGGAACACATTATGCATTTTCGATCTTGCAGATCCTGTCTGTCATCTTTCAAGATCTTTCAGGTGTGTACCCAACTTAAAACAGCACAGCTGTGGGCGGGGTCTTGAGGGTGTTTTGAACTCACTGAGCATGTGCACCTGCAACTACAATATCTAGTCTGAGGCTGTGATTGTTGCCAGTGTATATGTGTCTGAGTCACAGTTTTGATCTGCAGGACAGCATTCCAGATCAGTTTTGTCCCCTCCTTCCATCAACAATGAGACTTAAAAAAAGTAAAACAGCTAATATGGCGTAAACCCAGGCTAATTACCTGGGGGTATAGAAGCATATTTCGGAACCCCTGGTAACAGAAATGTCTGATTACCTCCGTGGGTTATTGTAAAAGTACATCCATGGCTGTACCTTGCTGCTGTACAATACTAAGTGGTACTAGAATATGTACTTTGTAATGTGCGGTTTCACAAAAATGCAATATAGGCATATTAAATAAATAATGCAACATTTTGACTGGAGTACAAATATGTAGCAACCAATCAGAGGTTGTCAGATTTTTCACAACTGCAGTAGACCAGTAAAAAAGTGTCATCCGATTGGTTGCTGCAAAATTTGCATGGACAAATTTTTGCATCTCTTGTTAAATAAGCTCAATACTTTTTCTTAGTAAGTACTTAGAGGGCATGTCCACCCTTAAAACAAAAAACTTGCCAATTGACAGCTTTCTGCCCCCAACCCCAAAAGATATTCTTGCACTTTATTACCTGCATTTCTACCAGATATTTAAGGATAATTTGTATCCCCAATTTGAAAGAGTAAGCTGGCCCCTCCCTCCATACAGTCAATCAAGGCTGTGATCGCTGACACCGCAACCAATGATTGACTGCTGTTTCCTGTGCTGTCTCCTCTGCACATGCTGAAGCGTGTAAAAAGCTCTTTGATGGAGAAGGCTGATACCTTTACCAGAAAGGAATACAACTTCTAATTAAATATTTGGTTAAAAATGTCTGGTAAACTGGTAAAAATAGCAGTTGGGGTTCTGGGAAGATAACTTACAAGTCACCATTTTTTTGTTTTATGGGTGGACATGACTTTTAAATTTAGGCTGGTAATAATATTTTCAAAATGAGATTTTTGGGGCAAACTCTTGCTTTTAAAAGAAACACTGCCTAAGTGTACTCTAACTCAATGAATCATCAACAACACATTGATCTCTAAGGATTCAAGACTGAAAACTATCTTTTCAGAAACACCCCTTACAGCATATAAACAGCCTCCCAGGACTCTTAAACTAGTAATTAGATGTAGACTCAGATCTAACCATAACACATAAACTAAAGGGAATACTGTTGTAAATCTAAATTTCATTTATGATGTCCAAAAACAAAATATTGTGTACCTTTGTAATGATTGCTCCCAGCCACGGGAACATAAAATATTCTGCATTAAAATTGGGGAATTACTGAGGTTCACTGTCAGGTTTGGGTTATGGTAAACTTTATCCATTCAATTTTCACCCACCCAGTGTAAACCCAGTTTTAAACATTTTTTTTTATATAATCACTTAGGTCCTCCTTACATTCCTCATACTGAGGAGTAATCCTAATAATTTACAATGCATTTGACATGGGGGATAACAAAAAAAAAACCAAAACCTGCAAGAGATCTTATTGGTCTACGTAAACTGACGGCTCATTGAGTATTATTTAAATTGATTGTTCTAAGTGGCAGGGACCCATTTTCTCATGTTTTGAGATTCAAGCACTTGTATTCTTAATAATGTACATACATATTTAATTCCTTTTTTACTAAAATACATAAAGTAAAAATCCCCTTTTTGTATCTATAATACAAAACCAGACCACGCAAATCTTGTCTTTGTTAGGGGTATAGATTTAAGTATACCCCATAAATTAGGGGTATAGATTTAAGTGAGAAAAATAAAACATTCATTGTTTTTTCCCTGATTATAAAGAAAGACCAACTTATTGTTATTAACACTAATAAAGATTCACTTGCATGGGCATATGATCACTTTATACAAATACACAAATGGGCCTTACAATAAACTCTCGGGGGGACTGTTCACCAATAGGACTGAACCTAGTTTTGGGCATGAACTTCCGGTTCTGTCTTTGAATCAAATAAAACTTTAGAGCATTTAACATGGCAGTTTTGGCCATCAAAACTCTGTGTCTAAACTCTGCACTTTTGGAAATGTGCTGGAGGAAGAAAATATGGGAGTTTGCCCTTGCTATTCCCTGATGTAGACATTAGTTAGCCGACAATTCAGGTTCTGTAACACGCCATCCTCTTCCCAGATGCACACTACTTTGTAATGTTTCTAACAGTAATTTCTACAACATTCTCAGATCTCTACCGAGCAACTGAATCAACCCAGGCACCGGATCAAGGACAAGACCATAAGTCAGTATAAGTAGTCTGTATTCAGAAGCATACTCCTAGGCAGAACAAAATGTTGAGAACACCACCTCAAGCCCAATCCATTCCAAACACTTTATGGCTTCTAGATACCCAATGCACAAATTTATGATAGTTCTTTAATGTGTGAAACAGATATTATTAACTTGTTGTCAGTATATTTTTCACCCTCCTTTAAAGGAATAGTCCCTGGAAAAGGGAACTAATCCTTATATGCATTATTTATTTTCAGTGTGGCCAAGGTGGATCGTGCGAAAGGTAAATATCTTTCTCCTTCGTTCTTGGCTCCTGAGAAATTGATTGAAGAACGGGAGGTAAGGCATAGCTCCTTAACCTCCAGGTCTTCAATCAATGCATTAAAGGAATAGTTGACTTTTCCAGTGAACTATTTTTTTAACATTGTTTGTTGTAAAGAACTATTCCATAGAAAAGAATTTCACTTCCTATTTTGTCTTTATTAGGATTTTTTTTTAACATTTAATATATTATATGACAGTTTTTTTAATGAATACAATTAAATCTGCTCTACATAATAAAAAATATATAGAAACAGGCAGATAAAACACAATGACATATGCTACATTGATACACCATATGCATATTTGCAGTATAGTTAAATAACATCCAATTATTGGTGAAATGTAGCTTAAAATATAGTGTAAGATCTCCAAAAGCCTTTATGGATAAGCACAGACACTGAGATCATGTGTGCCATCTGCGCTCTATGGGGGGAAAAGCATCTAAAGAATTTATGAACATTACTATTAAAAAATTAACAAATGCAAACGCAAGTCGGCAAACAGTGCAGCAAATAATTTCATACGCACTGTAAGCCCCATACATTTTGACTTTGTTTTTCATCTGTGCATTCCAATATTGTATATTTTGTCTAAATATAAATGACATGGAAGTGTCTTGTTTTGCAAACTAGATTTAGAAAAGAAGAACTCAACCATGAGCATCAAAAATGATAGCTGTAAGGCAAGCTGTGCATATTTAAAGGGATATTGTGACGGGTTCATCGTAAATTAGAATGGTTTTCAATAATAAGAATACGCAGTGACTAAATGTTTACTAAATTTGCTCCAAGCCCATCCCCTATCATTGAATCTGGGAATATACTGCAAACAAAAGTTTGCAGTATATACTGCAAACAAAAGTTGAGGCTTTGCTGTCAGATAACAGTTTTAATGGGAAAAATAGAGATTTAAAGACATAGGATGAAAATAACTGCTGAAAAAGACCCAAATAACAATGTATGCTTACCCCTTACCTAATATAAATATAATTATTAAAACCCAATACATATAACGGGGCGTCCCCCGAATTAAGATACAGTAGCAGCACCCTGAGGAAGCCCTGTAAGGAAACCCTGTGAGGGAGAAACGCGCGTCGGTGCAGGTGGAATTCCTCCACTGCGATCGGGCTCACTGGGATGGGAGCAGCACTGCATTTGAACAAGTAACCCCTGTGCGGGACAGGCTGGGTAGCCGGGTGACCGAGCGATACATAGCGAGGAGGTGGCCAGGACACATCACGCCAAAGGAGAGGAGCAAGTTGGAGACACGTGGTGGCTAAGTCCCATCCTACACAGCCGTAAACCCGGGGGTAGTGAGTATAGCATTGCTCCATTTATTTTGCAGTGGGATTGTTTGGCTCCGTTGGTTAGCTTGGTCTGGGACTTTGAATTCCAAACGTTTACATTGGTGAGAGGGTCAGGAGGGGGATTCCGGGTTACTGTATCTTAATTCGGGGGATGCCCCGTAATATGTATTGGGTTTTAATAATTATATTTATATTGTGCATATTTATGACATATGGTGTATTGTGTAAGGTGTAATAAAGATTTTCAATTTGCTGTTTAAGCAGTGCCTGTGCCCCATGAGTGTACTTTGAGGACCTTGTGGTCTTCTTATCTTGGTTTTGGAATATAGTAGTAATTACACTGGGAGCACCACCTCAATGGTGTCGCACAACAGCAGATACAAGTAGCTGTGCAATTAGGATATCGGGTGGAATTACCCCTTACCTAATACTAGACTGTTACACCATTTTCACACTTATTAATGTTTGTTTGTGCTGGGATTCTACCAATAATCTGTTAGAGCACATGCCATTTACACACAAAATTGTGTTCACATGCTCTCTGAAAACTGAAAACTGCTCTCTGAAAACTGATCACAAAGCAGCACATACAATGTGGCCACACATGTTGAGCACTGACCTGTGGTTATCTCATGTTAACAGATAGAAAACTGCGTTGGGAAGAGTGTGAGAATTGTGTCAGTTTAGGCCACAGTGGCCCGATTCTTACACTGTTTTGAACGCATTTTACGATCACATGAGAATCACATGCCGGTGCAATTTGTGTGGCCAAATTGTAATTGTGGCCTTGTGTGGGTTTAGGGTAGAAATCACAGATATCGATTAATATTGCTTTGCACTGCATGTATTATAGGCAAGAGGTACTGCAATAAGTAAATATTTACAGGTATTTAAATAATCCTCTGATATTTTACCCAGGCAGAGCTATAGGTGGAAATTGACAAAGCCATCTGAAGTAATCAGAGATATCAATAGCCAGTGAAATTCTGCAATCTGCTATTTAATGGAGCCTAGATTTCAAAGCAGGACTTTAGCAAAGGAAACTCCAATTTTATACTGTGTTCTTGGCAATCCCTTTTTATTGAGCAGAGATAAACCATTTCATTTCTTAGGGTTCTGATCCAGTAAATAAATACTGAGCCTTATCATGTGTCAAAACAAAAATTAGACAGAAAATGCTGTAAGAATTTTTACACAAGAGATTAGAGTCTATCAATAAATTGTTCTATACAGTGGTGTAATTATTTATCACTGGGCCCCCTGCAAAACTATGATGGGGTCCCTATATGTGCTTCATCCACAGTGTTTTTTTGGGAGGAGGCTATATTTGTCATAGAAAAAATAAGACATGGCCCCTTTGGCTCCTGTAGGTGGCTCACCTGGTAGTTACGTCCCAGTTCTATAAATGTTGTGAAACATCAATTTTAGTTAAAACAAGAAGGGATTATCGGTTTTGGATAGGAAGGTCCAAATCTGCCACTCTCAAAATATAACTACTACCTATATATTAACAGTCCCAGAATCTGCGTGACAATCCAGACCTTAAAATTTCATTCCAGTGCTGCCTGCAAAGTCCCTTGCAGGTCAGAGCAATTAAGCAGCAATAAACAATTCCCCTTCTTCCTTTCAGTGAGCAGTGAAATGCACATTAAATGATTTGCTGTCTACTTTTATAAATACTTATTATTAGGGATTTGTTTGTCAGTTCTGAAGCAAATCAGAATCATGAGAGATCAAAGTGTTTTAGAGCTATTACTGGTATTTACTTTTTACAAGTACAGGCAGTCCCATGGTTACAAACATCTGACATACATTTAACTCCTACTTACAAACAGAGCAAATGGAGGGGCATGGGGGTCTGCCGGAGTGTACAGCCCTCTTCACGGTTTTATGGGACCCCAATAATCCCCTTTACACAGCTTGCAATATACCAGAAATCCTGCTAACGCCTATTAAGTTGCACTTAATAGGTGTACTTGTGTACCTGTTACAACTTACATACTAATTTAACTAAAAGGAGAACAAAACTACATTTTTAGTTTAAGTCAGGGCCTAGTTTAGTTTAAGTCAGGGCCACGCCCCCTGACTTCAGTCACATGGTCCCCTGCCTAATATGGACTTTAACAGGATTGGCTAGAGACTAATAATGGGCGTTATCTACCGTAACAAGTTCCTGCAGTAGCTTAGGACTGAGCATGTGTAAAGAACACTATGGTCAGTGACCAAACCATGTGATACTGGAATGCTGGGAAATTAAACACAAACCCGATGTTATTAAGGTAAATTTCCCAGCACCCACATCAAAATGAATGTTAAGATACAAATTACTGCTTTCATATCAAGGTGCTTTGTCTCCTGATTCTGTGTTGTCTCCTGATTTACATGTCTTTTATGAACAAACTCACATAACCTGGTGACTGCCAGATAGAAGTGATAAAGTCTGTATTGTAAATGAAATTTTACTGTAGTGTTCGGTCTTTGGAAACAGGGTGTGGATAATATTTGCTACACCATGGGGCATATTTATAAAAGTCTGTTATTTTCGGACTTAAATTACCGCCACACATCGCCATGGAAAAATCTTTATTACCGGCATATTTAAAACGCCAATCAATATTGTGTCAAAAAGCAACACTGGGGGAGTTGTGCGGCATCAATTTAAACTCTCTTCATAGCGATAATGTACTTAGTTGAATGCGCTAAGTATAGTATCACAGCTCAAACTGGGACCCCCCTTCCCTGGCACTTATAAGTGCCTTTGGGGCCCTCTGAAGGACCCTTGCGGCCCTCACAAGGGCTCTTTGGGGCTTAAGCGGTCCTGCAGCTCGAACCGCCCCCCCCAGCTCTTGGAAGGGCCCTTGCTGCACTTAGAAGTGCCTTTGTTGGGGGTCCTGCAGCTCAAAACAGGACCCCCATTGGCTCTTAGAAGAGCCCTTGGGCGAGTCTTCTTTCTTCCCTGCCGGTGATACCAACTTCGCTGATGTCGCCAACACCGAGCAGTGTCACTGCGGCTGCCAGTGACACCTCCAACACTGGCATCATCAACGTAGCTTATGTTGTCGACGTCTTGATCCGAAGTCTTTTTTCTTCTCAGCCAATGACACCAACTCTGCTGGTAACACCAACTTAGCTACCTTGATGTCGTCAGCACCGGAGGTGTCAACACCCAGTGTTGTCGACATCAGTGGAGTTGGTGATGCCGGATGGTAAGCTCTTCTAAGAGCCAATGCGGGTCCTGTTCCGAGCTGCAGGACTCCCAACAATGGCATTGGTCAGTGCTGCAAGGAGGGGGGTCCCGGTTTGAGCTGCAGGACCCCTTAAGCCCCAAAGGGCCCTTGTCAGGGCTGCAAATGCACTTATAATTGGCGGGGAAGAGGGGTCCCGGTTTGATCTGTGGGACCCCCGCTGGCAGGTCCCCCCCAATGGGCCCCTCTCTTCCCCCCCGCAAGCGTACGGGGCAGGGGGCTTAGAGGGGCTGCTGAGGGGGACAGGGTGTGCGGCATGGCACACCCCCACTCCTCCCCCCCAAAGTTGGCGAATTCCGAAGTTAACACGAGAATACTGTTACCGACGCTTTATAAATAGGAGTGAGCAGTAACTGACACAATGTCCGCAATTTGGTGGAAAGCTTATTTCAGCGTTATTAACACGATAATTCCGATTTTGGCAAAAACGCCAGGAAACCAGAAAGTTAACGGCCTTTTATAAATATGCCCCTGTGTGTTGCTCTCTCTCTCCTCAAAAGTGTCTGGAGAATGTTTCTAGGAATGTTGGCAATGATCTATGAGAGCTAAGAGTGAGGATGTAAAGAGTGATATCATAAATGGAACAGTTAAGTGGTTCAAGCATTTGCCCATTGTATTAATCTGCAGCAACCAATCAAATATTAAAATACAATACATCTGCAAATTAACACAATGGGTAAACTTTTGCACTTCTCAATGCATTAGCCCCTGGATGTTTTCTTATTGTCTATGCTTTCAGCAGAGCACTCATTTTATGGACATTATTTGGCATATTTATATTACATTATTGGGCATATTTTTTATATACTACGTATTAAAAAAGTAATATCTTAATTTTGCAATGCAGATGAACATTATTGAATGAGCCACAGACATAAAACTCAAACCATGTTTGTAAAATAACAGCGCAGTCGGTCAAAATCCACAGCAAGACCGATGGCTAATAGTGCTTGGTGTTTTTTAATGGTGCTAAAGGTGCGGTATCCCAATTTTGCAATATTGTGCCTTTATAAATAGGTGCTAATAACTGTAGCATTAATGCTGGCTTAACACAAATTCCACATATGGTGCGGACTTTCATCATATACTTCTGGTATTTTTTATGTTATACTAGGCATTTTAGATCATCCTATAATGTTAAATATAAATGACCTAGCAGGATGCCAACATACAGTAGTTACATTTTGGGCTGTCAACAGTCAAGCTGAACCCCTCCCAACCACAACTCCTCCATTCAAACAGTTCATGCCCCTCCAGTACACCAAACTAGGCAAGTAAGGTTGTTAATTTTGCTAACCCTTCACTCTGTATTTTCATCAAATGGATATTTTTGTCCTATAATTTATCTTGCCTGTTTTTGTACATTGCAATTAACATAGACACATTTCTCTACAAATCCATAAGGACTATGCCATTTGTCAACTTGTTTTCCATCCATCAAGGATGATACTGTCATAACATCGGCTATTTTAACCAACTCTGGTCTGGCCATTCTGTTATGGTCTCTTTTCTTGATTTGAAATTTTTACTTTCAATAAATCTAATAATGTATAGACACAAGCATAAATTAATCCACATGTAATACAATAGTGCACAAAATGTAGTTCAAATATGGTATTCTATTTCATGGAAAGTTATTTAGCCTTTCTAGGGAGGAATAACGAGATACCTACATTATACTCTTAAACTACAAATTGAGCTGAATACACAAATTAATTCTGAAAAAAAAAAGCATTATATGAAGAGTTGAGCCATTTGTGAAAAAAAAAATATATATAAGGACAGTAGAAGCAGCATTGGTGTGGCCTGTATAAAAAGTCATTGCTTGCAACCAAACGCTTTCATGTGGTATCAGAAAAATCCTTGTTAGTTTGGGGTCTGACCCCTTATCTTTCCATCTTTCTGAAGATTCAGCACCAAAAGAGCATATAGAACGTAAAACAAAAGAAAAAAGATCTAAAAAAAAAGGGCAGCACAGATCAGTGGTGTGTGTGTGTGTGTGTGTGTGTGTGTGTGTGTGTGTATATATATATATATATATATATATATATATATTACACTTTATATTACTTATATGGAAGAATATGTACAGATGTGGATGGAGGAATGTGAATAAAAACATTATAAAGTGTCTTGCACTACTTCACCAGTAACAGAGAAGATGGCTTTTACATATTTTATAGATCCAAGATTAACTTCTTAGAAAACTTGTATTGGCTTCAATTTTTATATTGTGAATTTGATTGCGGGAATTGAAATGCGGGACTAGGAAGGTAGAAGTTTTTATATTTTACTAAACCTGTTTTGAATAATAAAAAAAAATGAACACGCTCAGTTCATTTGCCAAATGAAAATTGTTTAGGGGTTGGGTAAAATACTTTAAATTGTTTAAAATAGTTAAAAAATATATAAACTATAAGCTGGTATCTCCTGCACCCTTTCTGACCTGCATAGAGAAAATCCATCTGATGTTGTGCCAATAATGTAACAATAAGAATATTATGAATATTATGTTTACTGACCAATAATCTCAACTTTGTTTCCCACCAGCCCAATTCTATCTCCTCTATGAATTCTCCGAGATTGTTCTGATTGCTGTAAGGGAAGATTAAAATTTAACAAATTGGTCTTTCATTTATCAATACATGTGTGATTATGATAATAAATACCCTTCATGTTTAAGTCATGGGTGTAAATTAGAAATTATTATAAGGCAGCATAAAGCTTCTTCCAATTAGTCAGATTCCTTATATCATTGGAAGGCATGGTTAACTGGGAATAGTATTCCAAAGTTGAAGGATAAGTTCTGCTGCTACAAAGTAAAAATAGGGGTAAAGATTTTGCAGTTTAGGTCCTTACTTTGGGTACTTTCATTGGAAGGGAGAGAAGGAGAGATATAATTGCCCTTCTCCATACCATTTCCTAGTTATCTGTAATTAATGGTTAATGGGCTTACCATGTGAATGCTTGTCTATCCATTTTTTACATGACATCTCTTTCTGGGTTCCCTTTGATGTTATGTTCTAACTAAAAATATTCTTGTGTCAGCATTAGAGATGGACTTAGAACCGAACTCGAGTTTGATCCAAACTTTCATAGATCAGATGAACTTGAACTTTTAGAAGTTTACAAACTCCAAACTAGTTCGGTTTTCTGAACTTGCAGAAGTATTTTCGATAATTATCGAATTTACGTACCATCTGGTAACCCTTGGATGCGGAATTTCAGCGTTATCCCTCTAATGTTCCATTTCAGCAATAACCCACGAATGTATCATTCGGTAACCCTCGACTATATTGTATGGTTTTCGGTAACCCTTGAATGTGTTGTTCGATAACCCTCGAAAGCATTGTTTGATTTTCGGTAGCCCTTGAATGTATCATTCAGTAACCCTCGAATTTGCCATAACCCCCGAATGTAGCATGTGGAAACCTGACAATTGCCCGATCGTGGGGGATAGAAGTATTTAAAGGGTACACTGTAACTTACTATTACTAGATAGCTTAGACTTTAAATGTAAAGTGTTTTTTTTCTAGCCCCCTCCTATGACTGACATGATAGGAATGTCATAATACCATTCATACTACTGCGTTTTCGTGCATTGTGTTTTTGTAACACACTTTTTGCAGCAGTTTAGTGTGTTAACACACTCAATGAAAGTTTATAGGGAAGAGAGAAAAAACGCATAAAAACGTATAAAAACACAATGCAAATGCATAAAAATGCACTAAACAATGCATAAAAACGCAACGCAAATGCATAAAACCGTATTGCAAAAATGCAATTTACTGTGTTTTTTATTTTTTCTTTGTTTTTTGTTGTGTTGTGAGAATTTAGCCTAAACATGAGGTTCTTACTAAGATCTATACCCAATGAGGGCTAGGCCACACTGATGCACTTTTAAAGGGCATGTCCACCCCCAAACCTATAATTACACCCACTACTGGCCCCAATGTGTATTGCAATAAAATCCTTACCTTACATCCCAGCTCCATGTGGTTTTCCAGTAATCCCCCCCAAAGTCCAAAAAACTGCCCCCCCATAGGCGACTAATGTATAAGCTAAGGTCTGTTGGTCTGGGGAGTCACATTTGTACATGGATAGAAAATTGGTTAAATGATTAGGATGCAGAATTAGTTGTTAATGGGGCTTCATCATTATGGGCTAAAGTGCTAAGTTGGGTGCCACAGGGTTCTGTGCTGGGGCCGCTTCTATTTAATCTATTTATTAATGATTTGGAAGTGGGTATTGTCAGCAAGGTTTCTGTGTTTGCTGATGACACAAAACTTTGTCGACCATTTAAAACTTCGAGGATGTGCAATCGTTGCAAGGGGATCTAGATGATTCACATTGGGCTGCTAATGGCAGATGAAATTCATGTTGATAAATGTAGGTGATGCATTTTGGACTTAAAATCCTTGTGCTACTTATACTTAAATGGCTCTTGTGTTAAGTGAATCCCTGTTGAAAGGGATCTTGGAGTTTTGGTGGATAACAAACTTAAGGTAGCAAGCAGTGCCAGGCGGCAACACCAGAGCCAGCATGGTATTTTGTCTTGTATAAAGAGAGGTATGGATTCAAGGGAGGAAATGTATCTCCCTCTCTACAAAGCATTGGTAAGGCCTCATTTGGATATGCAGTGCAATTTTGGAATCCTGTGTACAAAAAGACATCTTTGAAATGGAAAGGGTTCAGAGAAGGGCAACTAATTAATAAGGGGATTGGGGGAGCTTGAATATGAGAGAGACTGGAAAAGTTACAATTATGTACGCTGGAGAAAGGCGCTTGCGTGGGGATATGATTACTATTATAAATACATTAACGGCCCATACATAACTGGGGCATTGTTCACCAATAGACATGTCAAAGGACACAAGGACATCCCTTAAGACTTGAAGAAAAAGGTTTAGGCTTCACTCGGAAATGGTTTTTCACTGTGAGAACGGTAAAGCTATGGAACTGTCTTCCAGTGGACGTTGTTATGGCAGATCATTGCTCAGTTTCAAAAAAAAGCTGATGAGTTTCTGCAAACAAGGAATGTTGCAAGTTACTGGTATTGATACATAAAGTAGAGTTGATCCAGGGAAATTTCCAAGTTGCCACTTGGAGTCAGGAAGGAATTTTTTCCCCCTTCTAATTTTGGTGGGTTTTTTTGCCTTCCTCTGGATCAACAGTTAGGCAGAAATAGATATTGCTAGATGGATTGGACTGGATGGACGTATGTCTTTATTCAACCTCAAATACTATACTATTAGCTTCAGTTTCCTTCTCTTCCACATGCTTTTTATTATCACCAGTCATAGCTATAGTATTAACTACTCTGGCAATAACATCTTAAAATGTTGTACATTAAATTTGAGAAGTAAGTCAAAATAATAATTACTGTGCGTATTGTGATTTGTACACTGTTTCTTTTGTGTAGCTGTTACAGAAAGGATTGGTAATGGACAGCTAACTGCAAACTACAGACTACGGCCTACGGGCCGATACGGCCATCCAAGGTGAGTCACCTGGCCCCTGCTCAGTGGCATGTTTCTGCTTGCTCAGTGTATTCTGCTGTTTCACTTCTCCTGGTATTGATAGCATACATAACACCGTACATTCGGTAAACCCTCGAAAGTAATTCCATTTTCGGATCTTCTGATTATTTACGAGATCTGTAAATCAGAACAAAACTTAAGAGTTTTGAACATCTCTATTGAGAAGCAGCATTTATTTTTGTTTTGAAAACATCCAGTCTGCCCTATGATTGACAGTATGATAGAGAACTGTATAAACATTAACCCTGCAGTTTCCTGAGGTGATTACTGAGACTGGGTTTATATAAAGTACTTGCCTACACTTCAAAACGCCCACCATTTAATCAGTACACTTGCACTTTGCACCTAGCACTTTTGGTTGTACATTTGTGTGTTCAATAGGATTTGTTATTTGGTATGTTATTTTTATAGGGTTACAAGGTAACTTTTTTTTCACTCTAGGTATAATTAAAGTTTGGATATAATCATATTTGATACTTTTGCATTGTGTTGATTTTATTGAGACCCGTAATTGAACCACCTTTTATTCTATTTATAACATTGTCACAACCATAATAGGTTGTGTAACTCTTAGTGATTTCTTGAGTTTGTTTTTTGGAGGGTTTTTTATTTTCAATTGCGTACATATTAAATGATGGATGTTGCAGATACTTACTGTATTACTCCACTGTGATAGAGCTCAGTGAGCAGGAAGAGGAACATTGAGAAATTCTGGTGGTATAGATTTATGTGTATACAAATGTATGTATTAGTATATGTAAAGCTGATCAGTCGTTGCAAATACACAGGAGCGATCGTAATGTATATTCTTCATACAGTCATCATCCAATCTGTCCATACATGGTCCAATGTTATCATCTCTCTCTACTGTCTTAAAGGGCAGGGGTGCTTCTTGGGTTTTTGGCACCTGTGTCAAACTTTGTAAAAATGTGCTTCCCATCCCAATTGAGGCTAAACGCTTGTAAATTCAAACTTTACATGGGGATGGGGGCACAGGTAGGTGAATAGAGATCGATGATGGATAATCCCATTTATAGGTATGCTGATAGAAAGCAGATAACTGGGAAGCTGGTGGATAACAGTCAAAGGAACAGCTGAATACCTGGGAAAGATACACTGGTGGTTAATGGGGAAAGTAAAGAAGAAGAAAACGTCAGTTTTCATAATTAAAAAAAAAATAAATAAAAAGTGTATGTATGACTTTTAGATTTTTTGGGGAATCATAACAAAGTTGGAATACAGGCATCAATGGCCATTTTTGATTTTTCAATCGGAAAGGGAGTTTTCCAGGAAGGGATTTTTTTCTCCTTTTCTCAAAGATCAATAATTAGGTGATCACAACTGATCACCTAATATTGATCTGTGTCTTTCACTATCAAACATTTTATTTGTAAATGGATCTCATTGATCCATCCACAAAAAATATGGTAAGCTGTCAGTGTGACAGCTTACTATACAGCAGATACTGAACTGTGATCAAACAACTGATCACAGTGCAGTACCTCCACTCGACCACCTAAACCACTAAACCAGAGGTTGAGTTTAACACCAAAAAGTTGGGTAGTCGCATCAACCGGGACACTGATGCCAACAGCATAAAGTAAAAACAATCTTTATTTCATTTTACAAAGAACGCTCACACCCCTTCACACCTGACACAGTTTGTGCTGGATTGGCACTTCATCAGAGGCATGAATGGGACCCCCCCTCCAGTGTTTAAATAGGTAACATCCTTAAACAGACCCATCTCTTAATGTATAACATACATACAAATATAACATTTTCTATCCTCAAATCAACTCTCATTTAAGGATATAAACCTTATATCCATTAAAACAACAAAGGGTATAGCTACTTGTGTTTTAGCAACCAGTGTATTTTTCCATATAAATATAAAGATTATTATTAAATATATATATATACAAATCCTTAAACAAATCCAGCCCGAAACGTTGCAAGTCTTCACTTTGGCCAATTAAAAGCATTTGTTTGACTACAAAAAACTGGTGGCACAGGGGTATTTTATTCTAAAGGAGTTACATATTAGGGGGATCTATAAGATCTATTTGGTCTTCATTTTACGTAAAAGGGCAACACGGTGACTCCCATGATATTGTAGCATCACTCTTTGAATGCCCTGGCAACACATGATGGCTGTATTCCCATTACTACACTGCCAAAAATGTCTTGCAATGGGACTAGACATATCCTGAATTTCATACAAAAAATAGAATTCTAGTGCACAAACAAATCTAATTGCAAATTGGCTACCTCCATAAGGTTACTGCTACAAACAGCCTGCTAAACCCTGGATAAATAAAAGCAATTAGTTCAATAAGTTGGCCAAATTATTTTAACCCCAGTCACCATGTCAAGGTTGCTTTCTTTAACTGGGTCCTGACTTACTGGTACTTGCCTATTTGGCTGCATGAGCTGTCAGCTTCTCCAGAATTTCGATATGTCTCAAATGCTCATGGGGAGGCATTTTAAAGCTCTAATGGTAATTCCTAAATATTGTATCTGACACTTATTAAATGTACAGGTAATAAGATAAATAATAAAATTGTCCACCATGCCAGCTCAACCCAAGCTAGAGAATTTGTGTGAGAAGTGAGTTAATTTACTATTGACAACAATGAAAGTTCCAGTCACCTATCGCATTAACAGTCAACACCCTGCAAACCAATAGGCAACATGTCTTTCCACATTACAGTTCCCATTGAAGAGACCATCCCACGTTACCTCTAGTGATGTACCTGAACCTGTTGGGCCGAGCTTTATGAGTTTGGACGAATTTGAACTGTCTGAACTCTATCCGAACTAGTTCGGGTTTTCCGAACTTGTGGACTTATTTTCGATGATTATCGAAAATGCGATAATTATAGGATTCACGAATCAGTAATCCTCGAATGTAATATTCAAATTCAGTAACCCTCTAAAATATCCTTCGATTTCGTTAACCCTCGAATGTATCAATTGATTTCGGTAAACCTCAAATGTATCCTTTGATTTTGGGAACCCTCGAATATAGCCTTCGATTTCGGTAACCCTAGAATGTAGCCTTCCATTTTGGGAACCCTCGAATGTATCATTCGGTAACCCTCAAATGTAGCGGCCAATTTCGGTAGCCCTCTAATGTAGCCTTCGATTTTGGTAATCCTCGAATGTAGCATTCGAGTTCTGTAACCCTCAAATGTAGCTGTCAAATTTGGTAACTCTTGAATATATTGTTTGGTAACCCTCGAATGTAGCATTTGAGTTTGGTAACCCTCGAATGTAGCATTTGCTTTAGGTAACCCTCGAATGTATTGTTCGCAAACCCTCAAATGTAGCATTCAGTAACCCTTGAATGTAGTGGTCGATTTCGGTAACCCTCAAATGTAGCCTTCGATTTCAGTAACCCTTGAATGTACCCTTCGAGTTTGGTAACCCTCAAATGTAGCTGTCAATTTGGGTAATCCTTGAATGTAGCGTTTGGTAACCTTTGAATGTAGCGTTCGATTTTGGTAACCCTCAAATTTATTGTTCTGAAACCCTCAAATGACAATTTCGGTAACGCTTGAATGTAGCCTCCGATTTCGGTGACCCTTGAATGTAGCGTTCAAGTTCGGTAACCCTCGAATGTAACGTTCGAGTTTGGTAACCCTCAAATGTACCGTTCAATTTCTGCTACCCTCAAATGTTGTGTACGGTAACCCTCGAATGTAGTATTCAAGTTCGGTAACCCTCGAATCTATCGGTCGATTTCAGTAGCCCTTGAATTTATCGTTCGGTAATCCTCAAGTGTATCTTTCGATTTTGGTAACCCTCAAATATAGCATTTAAGTTCAGTAACCCTCAAATGTAGCGGACAATTTCGGTAACATTGTTATGTAACTCTCGAAAGGATCGTTCAGTAACCCTTAAATGTAGCATGCGGTAACCCAACAATTGCACGATCGTGGGGAAATTAAGTGTCCAAACGAGTTTTGACATGTTCCCCAGACCATATTCCAGGTCCCAGAGCCATTTACAGTAAGTTACCATTGCTATTTTACTTGTAATTTATCCAAACTTTTCAAACTATTTCCTTCCATTGACTTACTGATGTTCGTAAATTTGTAATAAAATTTCTTTGAAAAACGCAAATTTATAATATAAATATTAGCAAATTGAAAATCATGTTGTAAAATTCCGATTTAATTGGGTTCTAATTGCATTTTCAGAACTTTGATGGGTTCCACTCATCTTTAGTTAACTGATCTTAGTGTCTCCTGCTGTGATGAGCAAGGGTGGTCAGAGTGAAATGTGCTGTGTACCAGAAGCAAAGCCTTTTTTCTGTCTTGGACCACAAGTGTTCACTGTATTATATTCAGTTAAAAGCAATACATTTGTGGCAGATGAATGCCATATCAATCTTACTATTTTTGCAGATGATTGGAAACAACAAGATGTTTGGATTGCAGGTAAAATTCTATTGTTGCAGTTTGACACAATTACAAATTTTGGTTTATTCTGTTTCATAATGTACATTTTATCATTTTTTGGTAATGTGCACACCTAGCCCTCCCCAAAAGCATTAGAGTTTTGCAAGAATGACAATTTTGTTTTCCCTTTCTAATGTCCCCAGCAGCTGAGAATATGCCACATTCCTAGACAAAGCAGACAGTAAGGATTGACATATCTTGCTCAGTGCAGACTGCTGCTGTGCCTGACATTTTTCAAGGTTTTGTTGCTAGGACATATGTTCTGGTTGCAGCTGACATTGCCACATTTTTCCTTCTGAGGGAGGGATCACCACTTCTAAGTATCTGAACAAACATGAGGATATCTTTCTATAACCACAATTTAAACCTGGTTTGGAAACTGCAGTGGAACATCTACCGTTTAAAAGGCAAACTTACAATTCTTACTATCTTAGCATACCACAGTTAAAGTAACAGCATACACAGTATGTGCACATAAGATCACAAAGTAATAGAGACATAATGATATAAACCCAAATCCAATTGATTGGGTCCAGGCAGACAAACCAGCCAATGCCAAATAAAGTTGGGGAGATGAACCACATGGCACAGTGGCCACCTCCTAGCCAAAATAATAGAAAGAAAGTACTGGCTCAGACCAAATGTAAGCTAAGGTGATCCCATATTTATTAATGAGACAATCATAAATCTATACAATATAATCTGTCATACGAGTAAAAATCTGACAATTTAACTGAAATATAACACATTGGGTGGCCATATTAAGACTCAACTTGATGGCGGCAAAATAAACGTACTCATTTGTTTCTCATTCTAGAAACCTTCTAACTAACCACCATACAAATTTGTCTTCTATTTGCGCAGTTTCATTTCTGCTGTCAAATACCCCCAAAATCTCAGGCTTCCCACAAATTTTTCCTGGAGGGATGTGGGTTAACATGATGAGATCATCTTTACCTATGCCCTGCCATTACCCTAGGCAGCTACGTACTTTTGGCTCATGGCTCAACAGCCTGGGACAATAGGACAGACCCCTCAAAACAGGTCTGTCTTATTATTTATTTATATAGTGTATTATATTATTGTAATTGAGATACATATAAAAGATATGAATGTGATATTCTAACTTTGATGTCACTTACATATAAAGAAAAAAGAGGCCCATTCATGTCATATCCCTCTTTTTGCTAGCAGCAGTAGCTGATAATGTATGTAAGATGGGAATCAACATGTATGTTTCCTTATGAAACATTAAACATTGAAGGTCCATAACATTAGTGCAGTGAGAAATTAACAAATGTTGTATTAGTTAGTGTGACTTTAAGATGCAATTTTTGTGCGGATATCAAAAAACACACAAAGCTTAGGGAGTGAGGGGCCAAAAGGAGCAAAAAGCCCTTCACTGAGCATAAAGACACCTTCTTATAACAGAAAGCATCTTGCAGTCTCATGCTATATGAATAGCATTGCCCACAAAACCTAAGAAACAATAAGTAATTTCTTACCAGAGTAAGGGGCGGAGATATGCAAAATACTCCTTTATGTCCCTTAGCTTATGCATGTGTCCAGATAACATGCAATATAGCTTAATATATAGAGCCAATCATCTGACCTGCAGACATGACTTGTTTCGATCTTGTTAGATCTTGTCAGCGCAAGATGGAGGAGACTGAGTGATATAAACACTCATGTAATGGTTTAAGTGAGTCTGTCACTCTCCTTTTCCAGAGATAAGTTTGGAAATCTTTCAAACTTTTGCTCTAAGTATGGTAATACAATAGTATTAGAGAGTGTACCAGAGAGAGTACTAGAGTGTGTACTAGAGGGAGAATTAGAGCATGTTCTAGAGGGAGTACAAGAGCATGAATAAAGAGAGCACTAGACTGTGTACTAGAGGGAGTACTAGAGCATTTGGTAGAGAAAGTACTAGAGTGTGTACAAGAGGGAATACTAGAGCATATACTAGAGTGTGTACTAAAGGGAGTACTAGAGTGTGTTCTAGAGGGAGTACTAGAGCATGTACTAGAAAGAGTACTAGAGTATGTACAAAAGGGAGTACTACGGGGGTACTAGAGAAAATCTGGTTTATACATACTGATTTGTATTTCTAAGTAGAAAGTAGATGTATTTCAATGCTCTGGATGATGTTTCTTCCTGCAGGATTAGGGCTGATATACATTGGTTGATATTTCAGCTGAATCGACCACTGCAGACAATATTTTTTAATTGCCACTGACAGTAATTGTCCATGATTGTTTTTTTAGGCAAAATCAGTCTGAATGGGCATGTTGGTTACTCACAGTTGATCCTGCAGCCTTCAATTCACCCTAAGATTGGCCCAAGTATCAGTGGTATCCTTTCATTCCTGACTGGCTAGCCATCTGACATGCCCACAAACTTTTAATTCTGTAACAAAAATGCAGATACAATGTTGTAGAATTTACAGATGGAAACTGACCACTAAGAAAATATCTGAAAGGGACATTTTGCATTTCAGAACTAATATACTGCTTGGGAACACATTACATGCAGGTTTTATTATGATGAACTTAACAATGGAAAACTGGTTCCCACATTGCAGTCCAATGAAAAGACATTCCTGTATAATTATTAAATAATAACACTTACTTATGCAGTGCTCCGCTTAAAAATCCCATGTAAGAAAAGCTCACAGTAAGAGAGGTACTTATGTTGTTTCCTTGGATACTAGAAGATGCCAATCAGACCTGTGTTTTTATCTCAGAGTGGTGTCCCTGCAGTGGAACAAGACTCTGTGAGTAGTTGTTTATACATAGTAAGTAAATAGGAACTTTGTTTATTTTACAAAAGGATCCTGACCCAGATTATTTGCTACCCCCTCAGAGGTTCAGTAATGAATTCAAAAGGTACTCAGAGCAATTTGTTTAAAGCCATGACACAAATTAACTAAGTAGAGTCTAAATCTGTTTTGCTTGATTATTTAATGTTAATGAGGTTATGCGAGCATTAACAATTAATTTTAGATCTCAAAATCACATCCCGGCTAAGCACCCTTTTCCATCTTTCTCCTTAGAAAAGGTCCTCTACTTCATCACCGAGCGAGTTCTATGAAGGGAGCGCATTAATTTTAAATGTGCTTAATTTAATGATGATGAGGGAGAGCGATCTGCTCATTCCGAAAACATCACAGGAGTTCCAAGCATGCACTCTGAGTTTTGAAAAGGACCCCCTTTCGGTCATTGGTACAGCTACATACACAACAGTCTCTCAGCACTCTATCACTCAACACAGCATAGTTTCTATTTTTGGGTCTATGATTAATAACCCCATTCCAAGAAGTTTTTTTACTCCTTTCTGAAAGAAACAAAGGGGTCACAGGTAACTCATGAATCTAAGTAGTAAAATTTGTCTCTTTTTTAACTTTTCGACACATTTTCACATTGCACAATAGTTATGGGATTGGCTAATAAGTTGTGAAATGAGCACAGCCATTACATTTTAAAAGCTAAACAAAACATAAAGGAATACATTTCTCATACAAAGTTAGGATGTCAGAGTTTCCATGCTGGTTTAAGTCATATGTTAGAGCGACCGTAATCTTGTGTTCATATGCCAAAGCTGACAAAGGTCTGGTTGACAGCGATACCTTTTACAGCTATATTTATACCAGACTGACTAGAGCAGGTGCTTGTGGGCCTGCCAGACACTTGTGCTCAGGAATCTTGTTTCTTACAGGTCAACAGCTAAAGGGGAAAAAGCTACTGTCCTCATGTTAGAAGGAGAGTGAGGCAAACAGAACCCGGACTGGGGGGTCTCTCTTCAAAGCCAGCTGGTCTGGCTTTATTGTACAGGAATTTTTTTACCTGTCAGAGTTTGGTCAACAAAACCCTCAGCAGGTGCTGTAGGGGAACTTCCTGGAGAAGCAGGGCACTGGTGAGTTTTTTAAAAAATTTTAAAAGTCTTCATTGTTGGGGGAGAGGATTTCAAGACATTGTCAGTCGCTGTGTTCGGGACAAATGCTGTTAAGATGCATCGTTAATTGGTCCTTATTTAGGAAAACTCATCAAACATTTACTAAATATTTGACTGTTTTATGAAATATGAGATCTGAAAGGGAATTATCGGGAACTTTAGTCTGAAAAACTGTGTTTGTCTGACATCATTGTTAATACTGGCTGATATGTCAGAATTACATATATATAGAGACTGTTTCCCAAGTGTATTAAAGAACCTCTTCATTTTCTAGCACTGCCATGTTCCTTTTCTTTATGCCATAACCATATAGTGGAGGATGTTATAGTAATGCTTGAAATGCATTGTAGTATACTATACAATCTATTATCTATTATGTATATTGTACATTTACTAATGTATTGTTTTCATGTGCACTTTTTGGGGAATAAATATAATTCTCAAAAATATATAAATGTAGAAAAACAAATTCTCTTAACTTTCAATAACTCAGAATAGCTTTTACTGTAAATAGTCTGGATTCAATTAAAATAAAATATTGCTTTAAATCAAGCAATCTTTAAATCATTAGTTGACAATAGCAAGGCAACCCTGTAACACATCTCCAGCAATGCCAAATAATCAAACACACATTTTCCTTTAAATTGGACCCCAGTGTAGCAAATTAAGTTGATTGACTGGAAAATGAATAAAGGATGCTTTCCCGCAATAGCAACTTCTGGATTTGATCTTTTTTTTAATTACTGTGTGATCCAGACAATTTGATATATATTTACACACATACAGCATGTGAATAAGAATGAAATATATACATAAATTAAATGTACACATTTACAAAGATTCAATTATTTAATAAGGTGACCAGGTACCCCTAGGGTTCCTGGATTGTTACAAGGTTCTTAAAGAGTTATAAGACAATGTGTAACTAAATAAATTCACCTATGTAATGAATTTGAGTGTGTATGTGTGTGTATATATATATATATATATATATATATATACAGACACACACACACACACTCAGTATGAATTATGTATTTTGATAAATTCATGACTGGGGGGGATACAAATATACAATATTTTTTATAGCCATTTTCTAAGACTTTTTTTATAGATAAAAATCTTTAAAAACACTGGATTAGATTAAAAAAATATCATGTTTGCCAAATTACAATTTTAATTGCTTAAATTTCTGAAACAGTCTAGTACAGAAAGGGGACAGGACAGAAAGGAGACAATACATAATGGGGACAGTACATACATGGGACAGCACAGAAAAGAGACAGTACATAATGGGGCAGAGAAAGGGGACATTTCAGAAAGGAGACAGTACAGAAAGGAGAGAGTAAAGAAAGGGGGCATTACAAAAAGAAGAAAGGACAGAAATGAGACAGCCCATAATGAGGACAGTAGTGAAAGGGAACATTACAGAAAGAAGAAGAGACCGTACAGAAAGGGGACAGTACAGAAACTAGACAGTGCAGAAAGGGTACAGTAAAGAAAGGAGACCGTACAGAAAGGAGGCAGTACAGAAACTAGACAGTCCAGAAAGGGGACAGTACAGAATGGGACAGTACAGCAAGGAAGCAGTACAGAAAGTAGACAGTACAGAAAGTATATAGTACAGAGAAAAGAGCAGTGGTTCTTTATGACTAGCCTGTGGTCAGATTTGCTTTATCTAATTTTGAATATTTCAGTAATCCCTCAGAAATTTTAGACATGGATATTTAATAAGGTTCACATTTTGTTAATTGTCTCTATGGCAAAGCAGCAGTGTTGAGCATTTCCTTTTCCACTTTCTTCAGTAGAGGTCATAATAAGTCATGCATGACATTTTATATGAATTGAGTAAAAAGCAGGTGGTTCTACAGGCATGTAGATTTGGAACAACTCAAATACCTATTGATTACTGCTTACATGTTTGTCTGTGTACGAGCGGAAGAAAAGGCAATAACACATATAACTGCACGTCTTAGTGTAATGGCTTCCTTTCATAAATATTCAGAACCTTACAAGAGAATTGTGATGGAGCATTTTTGAGGGCAAATGTAAAATATAATCCGGTATTTCTAAGAGATTCCTTGTTTAAAAGTGAATCCAGTTTAAACGCTAACGTTTTATCTGCAGCGCAAATTTAAATGGGGCACTGTGGTTGAATGTGGTTTGCTAAACTTTGAGTTTCTTTCATCTGCAATAACTTTTTAATAAAAGTTTGAAATGACACACCTCATATTTTACACAGATATAGTCTCACACGTTTAAAGCATTCTAACACAAAAGGTAAATAAATACACGTCATATCTGTACACTGAAATTAAATTATTGTATCTACTTTACAGCACCATAATCTTTCAACAGCACTGAATTTAATGTTATAAATGAACCAACCCTCCCATTGATTATAGGGTTTGTTTATTAACTTGAACTGTCTATTTTCCCCATTTAAAAAGCAAAAACTATCCCTCTGGGTAAAATATTAAAATAAAGACCAAGCAAGCAGATTGAACCCTGATAGACTGGCCACGCAACTATTTATTTAAAGGGAAACTACTAATTTTATCTCAGAATTCCCTACATTGGGTGAACACCTACATTTATTTATTTAATAACTCCAATCCAACACAATTGGTGATATTAACCCCATTCAAGCCTAGGTGGTTTCTGTGACAACGCCAGAAGCTATTAAACTATGTGGGTGGAACCTAGATGTAGGTATAATAGGTTTCTAAATATTAGCAACATAGCAGGTTTGATTACCATAAGGTAAAGAATCGCCCTTGGACACATCTGAAAGGAGTTTATATGCTGCCTCTGTGCTTGTTTGGTTTTCCTCTGGGCACTCCACTTTTATGTCTTTTATAAAGACATACTGATAGGTTGTGTGAATTGCACAGCCTATATGATGTGATATTTAAGAAATAAAATGCATACATACCGGTACATACACCTAGTGCCACTATTTCCCATGCTTAGAGTAGTAATTCAGCAATGGAAATATTGGCCTGAGTCCTGGATCATTCCGAAATGTGTTAAAGGACAACTATACTATAAAAATGAACTTTTTAAAAATTAAATGCAACTGGTAGGAAGGTAGGATTGTCAAATTTAGTGATTTGATACCAATTGTAATTTTACACCCAAAATCACAAAGTTGTTTTCTCCAATGTCGTAACTATATTTACAGCCATATAGTAATTGATTTGACAGGAAGGACCATATTTCTGAAAGTGGACTATTCCAAGAATGTTTGACATGCCATTCCTTAGATGTTAGAACACCACATGTATCATTGATCTATCTTCCAAACTAATGGATGGTGTACTGAGGTATAATACACTCGCTAATGTGTAAATAGATGAAATCTAACTGCTCAGAATTCTAAAATTCCCTAAATGCAGAACTGAATACCACAGTTGTGCATTAGTAATGAACAGAGAATTTCAAGTTTTGCAAATTTTGCAAGTGAAACTATCAGGAAAAATCTCTGTTCCTGCCCCCTTAGCCACCCCTCATCAGACACAGGAAAGTGCTCACCAGCTTTGAATGTGGAAGCCTGCTTTGAATAAACTCTGCACAGTGCAAGAAATGAAATAGTCAGATTCTAGAGACATCTAATTTCTTACTTTGTAAACAAGATTCTACAAATCCTGATATATTTCCCTTCTACAAATCTCTCCTACTTTTTCATTTGCATATGCAGATTTTAGTTCTAGCTGGGTTCCCTGATCAAGTTGGTACTTTTCCTGCTGCTGTATCATGCAAGCACTTTCTGGGTCACTGAACCAGTTTTGGGGATGGTTGTCTAGTCTGGAAATTTTGGCTCTTGTAGACTTGGATTTTGAAAGCAGAATCAAGTTTTTGGGGTCAGTATCTGCTTAATTTTGAGTTACAGCTGGCAATACGAACCTGAGTGGATTCATCCATCTCTGAATTGCCAAGTTTTTGTACTGATATAATTATTTCATTGCTAGATAATTTCATGATAGACAATACATCCTGTAAAAAAAATCATGTGAGCAGAAATATAAGATTTAAAAAAGTCACAGGTTGAGTCTAAATAACAATGGAAACCAAACCAGAATTAAACATTAACCAGTGCTGGATAAAAAATTCCAAATGAACATGTTTATTAAACACACTGCAATTACATAGAAGTGTAAAGTTACTAAATAAATTAAAAATTGCTAAATAAATGCAAAATTACATTTGCCTTTATTGTACCCCGTGTTACGGGTGCAATGGCAGTCTTAATTTCACATTTTTCCCAGTCATAGTGACAAAATTACTATGCAACCAGGAAGTAGGGTGGCTGTCAATACAGAGGCTCTCTGCTCCTGTTATCGCTCGACACAGAATCAGGGGACGGCACCCAGTCGGCAAGGGACCAGGTCAGGTAAGTCCTGTCAGATGCATCTTTGATATTGCAAAATGGGGTTTGGTAGGGTGCTCTACCAGAATATTAAAAATTTATTTTAGGCTGGACATGCCCTTTAATATTCCTGAAATATTGTAAAAGAAATGATCAGGACATTTTTACCACAAAATATTTTAAAAATTAAAGTGTAATAGAAAATATGTTTGTATCTTTATTTTTCTCCTTTTTTTGACTTAAAGGTTGTCTGGTGGTCTGTGTCACTGAATTGATTGTGGGGCAAGTAATGGCTCATAATAAATCATATTCCAGTTTTTATACCCTGTGGTAAATGGGGGGCATTTCTTTGCTTTATTACACAGATTGCATGTTGTCAGCCATGTTTTTTGCAGCTTACAGTAAAACTTTGGATGTTAGTTCGGTTCTGTCTTGCAGCTAATAAATCCTGATAGCAAAGTCACCTTCTTTATGATAGAACTTCTACACAACATATTTGACCTCTGAAGTCTTTCGAAATCTAGCTGTAATTGAATAATAGCAGAAATAATTTCAACCGTATAGCAACTTTTTTCAACCATTCTCTTTAAAAGTTCTTATCGTTTAAAATGGTGCTAATTTTGCACCAACCAATCAGATGTTAGCTTTCAAATGTTAAATTGGATCTGATTGGTTGGGGCAAAATTAGCACCATTTTAAACGATAAGAACTTTTATTGAATAACCCTGATATTACTTAAAACATTTCATCAACCTTAAAGGGTATGTGCACTGGAAAATATTTTTATTTAATTGCCTATCAGTGGAAACTATAATTCATCCCAACTATCACTGCACTAGTTTTGTTGTTGATCTGCCCCCTATTTCATTAGATATCTAATCTGAAACCTCTAACGTTTTAGCATTTCTGTAAGCAGTTTTGCTGTAGCTGAAATGGTTTGACGATTGGTGTTCTGTATGCTGTATGCAGTTTTGATAGTTGCTATGTGAGAAAAAAATTCAGGTCAGTGGCCTGAGCAAAACAAGTATTGTATTGAAGTCATGCAGCAACACACACATCTCAGTGTAAGTGTAACTTACATGTATTTATTTATAGATTAAGATGACACAAAGTCATTTTTTTCAGTATACATACACTTTAAAAATTAAAAAAGAGTAGAATTTGGGGTTGGGGTATACACTTTTCTTTCTTTTTTTTGGTGATAGTGGTAAAGAAGAATAGACAACTTAGATTGTAAGATCTTTTGATTTTTTTTATTTAAAAAACCCCAAAAAACTAGACAGTCATTTTCTTTATATTCCTTTTTTTGCAATGACTTTTCTTATATCTCATTTCAACATAAACAGAAATAATCCACCATCAACAGGCTAATTCCTATTCAAATAAGAATATTGTATAAAATATTGTTTTGGTTACTTTATAGAGGTTACCCTGATCTTTGCTCTTAAAGCTCTTAAATGCTCTTAAAGGGACATTGAGCTCAGAATGTCCAGGGCCTGTATGAACAAGGATAAGCAAGGTCCCAATGTCCTGTGATCCACAATGAATGAGCAGCTGACTTACTGGTACTGCTGGCAAAAATCGCCTGTGTGTACACATTCAGTAGGGCATTGTTTATTGATCCGTCTACCACTTGTTCATTGCGGATAGTAGATGAAATTTGTCAGGCCCTTTGGCTTTATATAGGGCCTGACATCTTGGATGGGAAGGTAAGGCTGGTGAGCTCCTCCCTCTGAGAGTTGCTTGCTTCCCCTCTTCCCTTAGCCTCCAAATATGTGCTTGTGATGTCCGTGCGCGTCACAAGCACGATTTTGAGGCTAAGAGAAGAGGGGAAGCAAGTCACAGAGGGAGGAGCTCACCAGCCTTATCCTTCCCATCCAAGATGTCACGAACTTTACAGCCACACAGGTAGGCTCAGGAGGGACCTAGGGTTAAATAAAAAGGGGGGAAAGATTTTTTAAAGCAGCATCTTACTATTAAACTAAACTTGATTTTACAGTGCACTTATCCTTTAAAGCTGGGAACACAATATGTCCGACATGGGAATATTTTAATTGTTAGTTATAATAGAATGGTCAGTTGTATGTCACTGCACAGATGTAACTTCTATGTCTGGAGGTTAAAGGAGGTTAACACTAGGGTGAAGCTAGGCAAAGATCTTTATTGATAAATTTAACATTAAAATGCCATTCCAGGAAAAGTCCCAATAGGCTTTATACAATATGTATATAATTAATATAATATGTAATGTATTAGTGTCAGATTCTTGTCTCTGATGAGAACACAAGATGGTTGGTCAAGGCTGTGTTATTGCTATATCAATTCTCACATGACCCTAATTTCTAAAATAAAAACGCTGAAAATGAAATCAAGTTGTAGCCCTCTTGGCATAACCTGTCTATTTTCCTGTGCTTCATTTCTTTGTTAGGATTTCTTCATTATATGCTCTCTGTGAAGGTTTCTTATAAATGTATTTTATATGAAGAAAGCGAGTACATTTTGGTCAAGTAGAAGGGAAGGGAATAAGAAACTGGTCAATCAACCTTTCCAAACTTTAAGCTAAAAAAGAAATGAATGGAAGTCCAGATTTTTCCCAACATTTTATGTTATTTTTTTAATTATTCTCTTTTAGAACAGGAAATTCTGCAATGAAAGGTTTCTTACACCAGTGCTCAGAGCATATAGTATCCAGGGATTAAGGATATTCCTGCATACACAGAGGAGATAATAAGATGTCACTCTGGGCCTCTGCCATTTTTATGAACTGACCGGTTTTCAAACAAGACTGTCTTTGATCCAGATATAGCAGTAGCTCTCTCTGGACAGGTTAACGTGTCACTGCTGTAAGGTGCAAAATTATTACAGCTGCTTTACACAATCACGGGTTTCTTTTCTTAAGTGCAAAAAGGTTATTTTCTTGAAAAATGGGTTCCAAAGACATAATATAATTTAGCCCCATCTACCAATACTTATGTAACATTATGTAAGGCAAACATGATATGAAGTTTAGAATATGTAATAGACCTTCAAAACATGTTAAATGATTTCATATGGGAGATGTAACTATATAAGCAGTAAGGCAGCATGAAGCAGTTTTGATTGGTGAAATTTTAAAAGCGGAACTTTGTGCTTGTGTTCTCAAACTGCCGCAACCAATCAGATGTTATCAAGTGTTTTCAAACTGTAGCACACATCTAAAAAGGTATCTGACTGATTGAGGCAAATTAAAAGCTCAGCTAAATTTTTGCTCTTCTTATTAAATGAGCCTGTTTAAGTCTTCGCAGAACCACAAACATCTGAGAAAATCAAGCCAATTCTTTGTTGGTTGGCTTTGTTAAATGTCCACCCCATGGAAAAAATTTTGACACATAAGTAGCTCTTCTTGCCCCAGCCCCAGCCGCTATAATACATTTTTCAGTAAGTTCCCCAAACTCTACTTACCTTCCCTCTTTCCTCCGCCGTACTGCGCGGACCTCTGCTTGCATAAAACTGCAAGCAGGTGGCCGGACCTGCAGCCGCGCCCCTGATTGGCTGAGAACGCCAGGGGAGAGAGGGAAGGTAAGTAGAGTTCGGGGGACTTTCTGAAAAATGTATTATAGTGATTGGGGCTGGGGAAAGGAGAGCTACTATGTGCCAAAGGGGAATTACACTAGGGGGAGGGAAAGCAAAACGGGAGGGAGAGGGAGGGGGGAGAGGAGGGCTGCTCTGAGCAAGCCAAAAACCTCTGAGAGGAAACCTCAGAGGCGGAAACAATTTCCCTCCCTGCACTGCTCCTGGTGGTCTGTTTTGGGGACTTTGGGGGGACATTACAGGAGAACTATTTGGAGCTGGGATGTAAGGTAGGATTTTTTAAGCACTACAGGATGGGGCCAGTAGTGGGTTAAATTCTAGTTTTGGGGGTGGACATGCCCTTTAAGCATGTGCCCTTATTGCAAGAAAATGGAATGGAGTTTTTTACATGATTAAGGAAAGAAATAATGATCATTCATAACAAAACATAATTTTTTCATTCATATAACTATACAACTATTAACTAAGAGTGCACCACTAATATACGGATATGGCAACGCAAAAATAATGCGGTGTGGACAGGGATAAAATGTATACACTAGAACAATACAAACCAAAGTAAAGAACCCAGATTAAAAGTATCCCCACTGAAAGCACACAGCCTTATACATCCAATAATTAATTAAAATAGCCACCTTTATTGCACTTATACATATAAAACACCAAATATTAAAAATAAATAAATAGGTATACTCTTTGGCGTTTTGTATGTATAAGTGCAATAAAAGTGATTATTTTGATTAATTATTAGATCATTTTTTCATTCATTTTAGAAGTCAATAATATCAGGATATAAAGTATCATTATATCGGGATTGCGAATGTGTTCCATGTCGGCGTGCATTGCTGGTGTTTAAGAGGCTAAGACAATGATCTATCCAGTGACTCATTAAATAAAGACCATAACAACAAACTGTAAATAATAATTAAACACTTTTATAAATTAGAAGGTCATCAATATATTATGATGGTTTAAAAAATTAAGGTCATTTTTCACTGGCATACAGATGTGCACACCAATTTTCACTGATGGGTGGCACCAAAACACCCCTTTCCGTAATATCTGTTTTTCTGAGAACCTTAATACTCAATGGAACATTCTAAATAACAGTTTTGGCATTTGAGTGGGATGGCTGATTCAATAGATCCTTGACAGCTGCTTGAGTTAAGCTCTTCTGTGCATGAGGGTGGAGCACACACCACCTGTTGTGGTAAAAAAAAAGTCAGCATCTGAGCCTAGTGGTATAATGTGTTATGTGTGGGTATCAGAAAAACAATGCAGCCATGTGTGCTTACACATTTCACCAAGTATTAGAACACAAGAAACATAAACCTTTGATATAAATGTTGCATTTTATGTGTCATGACTCATTGTATACCAGTGGAGAAAAAGGAAATACAGTATGCTGCTCTTCATTTTATATACTTTAAATATGCAGAGACCGAGATAAATTACACCAGACATTATTAACAAAATGTGATTGTATATTTGTGTATTTTTTATATAGTTGTGAACATAATATGCAGTGCTTAGCGATTATTTAATACATCCATATTTGGCCCTTCCCAAAAGAGCTTACAATTTAAACCTATCAATATTCTCCATATCAGGCCCTGCCTTGATCTTACAGTTCAGTATGTGTTTATATCCTACTAATATTATTCCCATTGTGCATTTATAGCAAGTTTGTTTTCTATTATAGATAGATAGCTTAAGTTCTATGAAATATGTTCAAACATTTTTGAAGAGTTTACTTAGTGCTAATGAATACATAAACAGTATGTGTATGTTCTCCATTGTGAGACACATACACAGTCAGTTGTTTGAACATTCAGTATTAAAAATGCTGATTGCATAGAAAATAGATTTTATAACAATATAGAAAATAATTTTACACTTTGGTTTGTTATGGCATATAGTTATGGCAATTACATAAAACCCTATAAAAATATATATACATATACACATACTGCACAGGTATACGCAATACATATTCTGGTTCTTCACACTGTACATTTGGTATGTGATGTCAATGGACAGATCACTTTCACAAAGATACAAAAAGATGTGTCCCACCTCCCTTTGCTGTGGTTGTAGGTTCAAACTAACCTGTGGGGGTCTGCTCCCATAATCCAAATGTTTGTTTTGGTGGAAGTCTTAGTGTACGCAGTACACTTCACATGCTCTGTACTGCACAACAGATCAAAACAAAGAAGCTGCAGCCTTGCGCCAAGAAGTTGACAGGCAATCATATTACAGCACAGAGACCAGCTACTGTATTAAATTGCTTGTGCTTGTGGTGGCTGTGTGGTTGTCCTATGCAATACTTATAAACGCTAAAGTGGCATTAACCATTTATAAATAGGCTAGCATCACTTTAAATGCTAGAATTTACTGCTATGGTTTTGCATAAATCACCCTGTTTATCTTTTGCCAGGAACAGAATAGGACCAAAAATTTTTTAAAAAGGCAATAACATACAGTAAGCTGACTATTTTGTATTGTTCCTGGTAGGCTGTTAGCAATGCATGTTGTCTGGAAAATAAATTGCTGGGTAGCAGCAGCTAAACAGGAACTACCATATTGCAGTGGACATCTGTATAAAAAATATGTGCATAAAGACAGTGAATAGTGGGGTCAGGGAGTGTGACCAGTGGTGATCATAAGGCTCTAATGTGAGTTGTAATGGCAACAGAAAGGAAGCCTTTTATATGTGTGTAAATGCAATTTACTAGAGAAGTATCTTACTATGTTTTAGTGTGGGAAGAAAAGCTTTCCTATTAGGGATAAAAAAAGCTTAGTTAGCTAGCTAGAGTATTATCTACAATGTTGAAAGGTTAACTGTGGTCTCCAATTCTTCCAAACTAGTAAGAGTTAGATAAAAACCCTTCCACCGTTCAAAACCCTTCAAAATAAAACCTAAATCACATCTCTAGATAAATCTCCAACATCTCTGGAGAAGTTCAGCAATATTACTTCCTGCTTGAACACTTCCTGTTTTCAGCCATGTGACCAGCTTGTAGTCATGTGACCAGCCTCTGCCGTCATTAATAGGCTCCCCTTCTCAACTGTTAATTTTTTCCCCTAGGTACCTCCTGTTTTCCCTAGCATTTAGTCTTTACTGAGCATGCTTCTCCGCCAGGGCAGAGGGGCGGGCAGAGATTAAGGTGATGTAACTCAACCTACTGGAAGCAGGAAGTTTGAACATTCAACCCAATTTCATATCTCACAGGCTAAAGCCAGAGATGTAGAGATGTGAATGCCAGCTCATTATAAAGGAAATACTGCAGGCTTTCATTTAATTGTTTGGAGACCACAGTTGCCCTTTAAAAGGTCCAATACTTTTTTACTTATAAACGTAGTTTGCATATTTATTAAGGTGCATTACTTTTTAAGAAGCTTTCTGAATTCCACCTCTTCAATATGTTCAAATTTAATGACCTAAAACCTGGAAGAAACATCCAGTAGAGTGCAGTTGGAGAAATATTATTTTATCCCTCTAGATTACTGAAACATAACACTGCAGTACAAAAAATTCTGTATAATACAACCTAATATTGCTTCTGTGTACATTAATAAAAATACTTTTCTTTTCATTTTAGATGAAAGATTTACCAAAGTCTCACATTTTATTGATAAAAGTTTTTTTTACCAGAAATATAAACATTAAACTCCTTCTCTGTATTTTATGGAATTGTGATTTTATTCTGTTTTAATTTAGTTATTTTGACAGTAATTTTTACCCCTTTGCTTTCATTTTGATCCCTTAATTCTTTATAAAAAAAAAAATAGTACAGGTTTAACTTTTTGAAATACTGTACAATGAATTTAAGCACATACTGTGCAATGAATTTAAACACATACTGTACAATGAATTTAAACACATACTGTACAATAATTTTAAATAAATACTGTACAATGAATTTAAACACATACAGGGAGATTCAATAAAAGTTCTTATCATTAAAATTCGTGCTAATTTTGCCCCAACCAATCAGATCTTATTTAACATTTGAAAGCTAACATCTGATTGGTTGGGGTAAATTTAGCGCCATTTTTAACAATAAGAACTTTTATTTAATCTCCCTGACACTGTACAATGATTTTAAACAAATACTGTACAGTGAATTTAAACACATACTGTACAATGAATTTAAACACATACTGTACAATGATTTTAAACAAATATTGTACAATGAATTTAAACACATACTGTACAATGATATTAAATAAATAATGTACAATGAATTTAAACACATATTCTACAATGAATTTAAACACATACTGTACAATGATTTTAAATAAATACTGTACAATAAATTTAAACACATATTGTACAATGATTTTAAACAAATACTGTACAATGAATTTAAACACATACTGTACAATGAATTTAAACACATATTGTACAATTAATTTAAACACAAACTGTACAATGAATTTAAACACATACTGTAGAATGACTTTTTAAAGTTTTTATCATAATCGTCATAATTTGTTATTTAATACTAGATTTCTGAATTATCTGACTTAAAGGTGCTTCTGTTACATTCAACAGCAAAATAAAGTACCTACTTCTAATGGTATATTTTTCTGTTCTTCTTCTAAAGCTATTAATGGCCCCTTTTGCATTTCAACACCGATTAAAAGTAGAAATTTGTATCCATAAACAAGTGCACAGGTGCACAGGAAGGCAAAAAAAAGAAAAAAACAGATGAAAAGGGGAAAAATTCCTTTCCGACTACAAATGGCAATTAGAAAGGTTCTGTGGCTCAACCAAAACTGTGTGTCACAGTATCAAAAGCTTTATCAAAACTCAACATCTACTGCTTTGCCGGAATCTAAATTTTTGCTCACCTCTTCACAAAAACCAAGCAGATTAGTCTGACAAGATTTATTTCTCATGAATCCATGCTGACTAGTACTTATAAGATCAGTTCTAGAGACAAAGTCCAGAATATGATCCCGTAACAAAGTTTCCAGTATCTTCCCCACTGCTGATGTTAGACTTACAGGTCTATAGTTTCCAGGCTGTGAATGACTACCTTTTTTGAATATTGGTATTACATTTGTTTTTTTTTCCAATCCAGCAGCACATCACTAGCCAAAGATTATCTGAGGATATATTTTATCAAGTCCTTGGGCCTTATTTAGATTAACTGTGTCTTATTGTTTCTGTACCATAATCTCTGTCAGCCAGAATAAATAATCCTCATTTCTTTAGATATTAATTCTGAAGCATCTGACATGCCAAATTTTGAAAAACTCTTCTGCTGTGTGCAGTTAGGGCTTATAGATGGTATGTGTGAAATGCATTATTAGCTCATACTTCTGGCTTATACTTAGAATGCTTGCCCTCACAGAGAGTTTTGCCTGTTCGTTTATACAATACCTTGCGGTAGCAAAATATCACAATGGTATTGTATGGGCGATCGGAAATCTAATATCGTGATCATAGATTTACAACAGTAAATTTTAATAATTTCAGCACGTCTGAAAAAACAAACAAAAAAACACCCTTCTTTTATTTATAGAGGAAGATTAAAAGGGAAGCAGTTAACTAAGTTAAACAAGAACCAACAAATAAGCCCACACCCCACAAAAAGAACATTTTTTATTACTGACCATAAGGTCATGAAGAAAACGTTTAGGTTAAAAGGCTAAAATATTATTTGCTTTCAATTTATATCACAGGCAAACTTTTGCAAGTCTCATTAGGCCATATCCATAAAGGCTCGCTATCGCTTTTTAGTGATACCGCACCTTTAACGATCGGTTCAACAATTGTTGTTAATTTCCAATCAGTTTAGCAATCATCAATTTACAATAACGCAATCATAGATTTAAGATCCCCATAGAATACCATTGCTGTAGTTTACTACCACATGGTATTCTACGACCAAACATTTGTTAATTTAGGAACGTTTGGTGTACATTATCGATATCGTTTGGTCGTACATCATAGATAAAGTGTTTTTAAATACAGCCCATTGCATCAGTCACTATTTTATGTGTGTCGCAGGTTAAAACATATATATTTGCTCTTAATAGTCTGTAGTCCTGTATTTGGTTTTGTTTCTTTCTGTAAATAAAATTTTGTGGTTTTGGATAGTAAATAATTAAGCGCACCCTGCACAGCACATTGTTTACTTGTTAAGGGGGATATTGACATGTTATAGGGCAAATTAATGTCACATGTGCTGTGAAATGTTAGATATTTCACTGAAATCTGCCTCTTTGTGTGAAACTATTTTTAAACCATCATTGTCTATTGTAATTTGGTCAGGAGACTCATTTCATTTTTTTTAACTGAAACTGCAATTGGAAGGTTTTACTACAGCTCTCTACATCCCTTAACAGACTATCAGGGTTATTCAATAAAAGTTCTTATTGTTTAAAATGGTGCTAAGTTTGCCCCAACCAATCAGATGTTAGCTTTCAAATGTTAAATAAGATTTGATTGGTTGTGGCAAAATTAGCACCATTTTAAACGATAAGAACTTTTATTGAATCTCCCTGAAAGTCATTAAGGAATATAACATCTGCTTCTTGACCATTGACTATGCACAGATTAGAAAAGTTAGGGCTGTTAACACTGCAATGTTGATTGCGCAGGGATTTGATCCCTTTATACAAATACAATTAAACTCTCACTCTAGATCATGTCAGAGGATGCGGGGAAATTCTGTAAGATTAGAAGAAGAGAAAATTCATGTTCAAGTTAGAAAATGTTTTTTTTAAATAAGAATGGTAAAACTGTCTTCAGGAAAATGTGGTAATGGCAAATTCATTGTCTAGTTTTAACAGAGGGTTGAATCAGCTTCTAAACTAAAAAATATTGAAAGTTCTTGATGATCCAGAGATCCTTTTCAATTAGGCATTTGTCAGAAAGTCATTTTTTTTTGCCCCCCCCATACTTGGAAATGCCCAAAGGGGAAAAAGTTTTGGTTCCATACCATAAACGTTAATAAAATAAGTCTTGCTGATTAGTATGAACATAGACCCAGTGTCAGACTGGGGTGTTGTGGCCCATCAGGAATTTAGAGACCAGAGGCTCACAAGGTTTAGTGTTTAGCAGCCTGCCTAACATTTCATATCTGTATAATCACTTGCAGTATTTACATTTCTTTCTTACTCCTACTGGATCATTTTGTTTATTACTGTCTCTTTGGCTGTGTATTTAAATTTAAGCAGTTTACTCAATTTTCTTGGGTGAATGGGCTGTGGGCCTACAAGGATGATTCCCCTGAAACCCTGTGGGCCAGTCTGACACTGCATAGACCTGCTTGAATGTCTCCTAAGCTCCCCTATGTTTACTGTGTAAACAGATCACGTACATACAGAATATGTACAGCAATGCAATGCCCAAGAGCATTAGTTAAGAGTTAAGGTTTATGGTAACCATTCCTTGTTCGCATGATCAGTACCAATTATAACAAACAATGCACAATGAATCTGATATTTATAAGTTGCTGGTTTATGTTCTATTTACTTATTTTCTCCTTTCTTTGCTATGTTCGAATTCTTGCATCTGATGTGTTATGTTCTATTTAATTTAGAAATCCTTTAATAAAAATATAGGATCTTTTTTTTCACAGTATATACAGTATATCTTTATTGAATGGAACATAATAGTATTTAGAATTGTTTGTTGTTATTTGTGGAAAGAAATAGACAATATTGATTAGAAACATGCCCAGAAAGATAATTCAATAGGTCAGGTTCTCTGTCTTCTAAGTCTTATTTAAATCTCTTCATTGATAACAAGATATCTGTATTTTCTGCAAATGGAGTATACTGGCTTGTTATTTGATAGAGACAATCAAGCTGCAGAAATATCTGGTTTTCTACATTAACTGAATGAACTGTTTGTTTCATTTTTATTGTTTAACAATCGTACAATCTGGCCTACCACTTCATTATTTAATGAACTAATAAAGGCTTTCACTAGAATAGTTATTTTTAATGCACATAATAATGATATGAGTTAATTAAGCAATTTAGTCTTTCCTTGACACTTCTGACTTTGAAATTAATCTTCTGCCCAGTAATTTTGATCTAACATGCTTTCCTACATAGGTCATAGAAAATAATGATGTGTGATTACAAATTCTGTTGGATTTCGGAAATTGGGACATTTCTTCTTGTTAAAAAAAATATATTTTAAATTATATTATTTTGTGTATAAAATTGATTACAAATAGAAAAGGTTATTATAAAAAATATAACGCATTAGAACACAGATTTTAGGGTGGTTATTCAATATGCCAGGTGTTGATGTTACTGCAATTAATGTGCAAAATTTGTTTCTAAAGTGAGACCCAGGTTTGCATTGATGTCATAAAATGCATTGGGATGTCTCCAGAGATCTTGATAGAAGGAAATGTTCAGGCCAACATGCGTTTTTCTGACTTTTATCCAATAAAATGCTAATTAAAATTCTGTATCACTTGGTTTTCTAAATAATATCTAACCAGACATACAGCTGTGTGAAATAAAGTCTTCCAATCACTTCTAACCACTTCTCTTTCCTTCTGCCTATGGCATGTTCAGTGTACCTTAACCTGAGAGAGAAGTGAAGCTGTCCAATTACACACTTTGTACTTCTCTGTGAAGTTAAATTAAAGGAAATACCCACCACAGAAACATCAATTTTGAAATTTGCGAAAATCCGTAAGCGGGCCCATTAAGTCAATGGGAGTTAAAAAAAACAGAGATTTTGCCTAGACTGAAGATATAAATAGCAATGGTAACTTACTCTAAATGGCTCAGGCACCTGGGAAATTGTTGGTGGAATATTTATTAATGTTTAAAATCTTTGAAAGAAAACACTGTCCAGTACTGGAAACTTCATGCATTTCCTCCTTTGGCATTTATGCATAATAATGATTTCAAAATTTCTAGAAATTCAAAAGTCCAAAATCCGCAAAGTTCGAGCTCTGGCGGATCCATGAAATCCCCTTCGGAACCGGAGTTTGGGTCCATCTCTAATTGAGATAAATAGTAAAATTTGAACTCTTTCAACCACTAACCATTCTATCTAATCTGAAATGAAAGGTAAGCTGAAAACAGAAAGAAAAAAAAACCTCAATAATCAAAAAGTCAGAGTGAGGAAGGACCCAAAAGCTACAAATAAATATTACTTTCTTTTATCTACTTATTTTAATTGCCCCAATCATCAAATATGTGTTCATTGCACTGTATCTATTGCACTGAAATTAAAGTTAATGTGGCTCATTAACCCAGAGCTGCTGGGCAATAATATAACGTTAAGGTTGCCCTAATAGGTTTGCTATCTTTCCCTTCCACAACTTTAACTCCAAATTAGCACCAGATGCACGGGTAACACAAAAGACACCTTCGCATCTGGTGCTCGCGATTTAATATCATGCTAATAGCCGACGTTAAAATCATGCTGCAGGTCCAAACGTGTGCTAACGAGATTTTAAATCGAGCGATACCCATGTACCCAGCGGATCTGTGTACATGAGCCACATTATGTTTTCCCTCATATACAAGCACTCCCCTTCCTTCTTATTGCATACGAGGGATATCTGTTGACTGCAGGGTCAGAGCAGTTAGAATGTGTGGGCTCACTGGATACACCTGGAGAGCTGTGTGCAATACCTTTTGATTTGCCACATTATGATTTATTGGACACAGACAATATGTATTTACTGTATCTATACAAATTGTACTACTGCATATAACGCACTGTTCTCCTAATGAGAAATATCCATTGCTCTGCTTATTGATACTGCACCTGATCAGTATTATTAGTATTATGTATAGATGTTTTGCTACTCCTCTACATTACCTTCTCTCTGAGCACTGTTCATGCTAGTAAGACTTTTGGAAAGCCAACATCATGATTTTGTGTACAGTTGATAATCAGTCTGAAGTCGCCTCTATCAGAGGAGTCACCTAATGTTGCAGATAAATGATATGAAGGTTGACAGGCGTGCAAGAAAATGTGTACCATAATCAAAATAAAGTTTACATGGACTTTAGCCTAAAAGTTAAATCTTAGCTTTTTTACTGAAGGTTACAGTATACAGTATACTGTTTAAACTGTATATTTGTTTAAATGTAACATAAAAAGGTAAAGAAATTACCAGTTCTTGCTTCCCAAAATGAAAATGGGGCGACCCAGATGAATCCACCTTGAAAGTTTCTTCTAATAAAAAAAAGACAGAACAGGGTAGCTGTAATTGTGGAAAACAATTAACTGAATCATCTTGTGCTACTCAACAGACACAAGGCATTAAATATACATGTTCTAGAAACAAAAAATCTTTTGGGAAAAGACTTGTTATTGTTCTCAAAGGGTCTTCAGTCCAAACCACTGTTGGTTAAATAATATAGTATTATACATAGTATATAGTATAATAATATAATCGCTTTCCACTACTTGGTTCTCTTGACATCATGTAGCTATTAACGCACATTGTAGAAATTATGTGCAGTTCAATGTTTTTAATATATTGTTTAATGGGTCATGGAAAATATGTTTGATTGCAGCATTTTAAACATTGATGTAAGGCGTGACATTCAATGAAACACATAGAGCTGTATCATTGCTGGAGAGTATTCTCCATAGAAAACTTTGTTTAATATTTCGAAACCCAATACAATGAACTAGGTTTATTAATCTTTCTTAGTCATGTAGCAGTGTTCAAAGAAGAAACCTATGCAACCGCAAAGGAAGGAACATTTATTTGAAAACTAGAATGTTTTCTGGGTTTGTGCGCCATACTTGGTGGTTAAAATTTTTGAGCCGCAGCTGCTTGCTTCCTCCCTGTTCCGCATCCACTGGGCTTTGGCTGACGTCACTACTCGGCGCCGGTCTTACCGCCGGCATAGCTAACATACTAAATGTTAAGGCAAGTTCTCCACTGGGAGGTTAAGGCAAGTCCTCCAATGGGGGGTTAAGGCAATGCCTCCACTGGGGGGTTAAGGCAATTCCTCAACTGAGGAGTTAAGGCAAGTACTTCACTGGGGGGTGGGGGGTAGGTGCAGTGCTTGCCACTGAAGATGTTTGGAAACTACAACTCCCAGCAACTAAAGCATGCTGGGAGTTGTAGTTTCCAAACATCTGGAGTGGCAAGGAATTGGGGGTTAGAGTGTGGGCAACTAATGCATTAAAACAATATAGATTCAGGAGAATGGTATGTATTGTTTCTGTATTGTTTTGAGGCTTTAGTTGCCCTTTAAATGGACAGCAGAATTCCCATACAGTAGTCCCGTATATTAATAGCCATACTGGATTTGGCTATTATTGTATGGGACTACTGTATGGGAATTCTGCTGTCCCTTTAAAGGGAACTAAAGCCTCAAAACAATACAGAATTAGGAGGCAGTAGTGGTCATAATTTCTACCCTAGACTTATACTAGAGTCAATCATGTTTTACTAATTTTTTAGGTAAAAATAGGTACCTCGACTTATACTCGGGTCGACTTATATTCAAGTATATTTCGGTAGTTAGAAAAGTTCTACTAAAATATGGTTAAAAAAGCAATGGTTACTTACTGTACATGAATCTGGGACCAGAATTTCTGAAAATTCTAAGGGATATTCAATAAAAGTTCTTATGGTTTAAAATGGTGCTAATTTTTCCCCAACCAATCAGAACTTATGTAACATTTGAAAGCTAACATCGGATGGGTTGGGGCAAAATTAGCACCATTTTAAACGATAAGAACTTTTATTGAATAACCCATTAAATTTCTAGAATCTGTCTCTAAATCTCTTAAAAAGACTTGTTCATTTTTATACAAGAAGAATTAAGCCCAGCATGGAGTAGTAACGATTCCTTGTTGCATATCTCAAAAAAAAGGGGTTTAAAATTGTCTTTAAGGGAAAAGAGGTATGTTATGCATTCCTAATTATTAATTATATACACCCCTTTGCTATTTCCTTCTGTTAACATTAGTGTGCTGACATTTCCGGTTCTGTAATGGTCCTTCCCAGAATGCACACTAAACACAACTGGAATGTTACACAGACAAAATGCTGAATGGGCAGTTTAAGGACATTAGAATGGAAAAATACTGCTCTTTTTTCTTAAAAGTATAGGTATTGCACTGAACTTCCCCTTTAATCTTTATTTTTGTAATTTGCATCATGTTTGTAACATATAGGGGAAAGTGGTAAAAGGTGTAATGCTTCACAGCAGCAGAACAATTTAGTTAGAGTCGGCTCACTGCAGTTTGCTACCACTGATGAGGAGCCAGGCAAGCGTGGCCCTACTGGACACACCCAACACCACATTGGCTTTTCTCTCTCGGAGTATGTGTCCTGCAAGTGGGCAAAAGTGTAACATATCATGATCACAAGGCACCTGTGTATCTGTTTTTTTGTATACCCAGGGGGTTGGCAAGCTGTCATTGGGGAATTTGGCACATGTGGATTTATCTTCTCCCCAAATTCGATTAACTTCGTAATAACCATTTTGCCAACTTTCCCTTGCATGATGCATACTCAAGGGAGAGAAGCTAATGTTTTACTATCTGATAGATAACAGACTTAGCTGTAGCAAACAATGCCAGGTAGCAGCGGCTAGAGCTAGCAAGATATTGTCTTGCATAAAGAGGGGAATAGATTCAAGAGAGAAAGATATTATTCTCCCTCTTTACAAGGCACTGGTAAGGCCTCATTTGGAATATGCAGTGCAGTTTTGGAATCCCATATACAAAAGGGACATCTTGGAAATGGAAGCAGTTCAGAGAAGGGCATTAATAAGGGGAATGGAGGGGCTAAATTAATAAGGGGAATGGACGGGCTTAAATATGCAGGCAGATTAGACAAGTTAGGGCTGTTTACATTGGAGATATGGGGATATGATAACCTTATACAAATACATTAATGGCCCATACAATAAACTCTCTGGTGCATTGTTCACTAATAGGTCATATCAGAGGACTTGTGGACATCCTTTTTTGTTGTTTTTTTTTGCCTTCCTCTGGATCAACAGTTAGGTAGGGTTAAAAAAAAAAAAGAGGGTGGATAGGTTGGACTTGATGGACGTATGTCTTTATTCAATCTCAATTACTAAGTTATGGTTGTCTGGGGTATGTCAGGAGGGGCCAAACCTGCCTAACTCCTCAAAGATGGTGGCAAACTGCATTGAGCCTACTCTAAATCAATTATTCAGCTGCTGTGTAGAATTACCCTTTTGCCTGTTTTCCCCTATATGATGCAAATATGATGAAAATTACAAATATAAAGATTAAAGGGGAAAATACATATACATTTAAGAAAAAAGTGTAGTATCGTTTTCATCCTAATGACCTTAACCTGCCCATTCTGCATTTTGTCTGTGTATTAATAAATGCTTCCAAAATACTGACTTCCTGATTGCATAACCCCTAATAGAGACCGTTATGGTCTTGCCCTTGACCCAGCACCTGGGTTACTTCAGTTGTGTTTAGTGTGCATTCTGGGAAGAAGAAAGACTGTTACAGAACCTGAAATTTCAGCTCACCAATGTTAACAGCAGGAATTAGCAAGGGGTATAAATTCAATTGATTTTTTAAAAATGGATGAGCATTTTTAGAATATTAAGGTAAGCATAATATAAATTAAGAATGAACTTTCTCTTTTTTTTTTAACCCCCTCAATGCTGGCCATGATTCCTTTTGTATAATGAGCACCCCTTTTTAAGAGATTAAGAGACAGGTTCAGAGACATTCTAGAAATAGCACATTTTTGAATTTCAAAGATTATTTTCAAATGTCGAATATGGAAGCTTGAAAGCAGTGTGTGTAGAAAGTGACTTTATTTCAAGTTCTGGGTGTTTGTATGTGTTCCCCAGATCATTCCCCAGGTCCCATAGCCATGTATAGTAAGTAACCGTTGCTATTTTGATTCAGAGAAAGATTTAGAGACAGATACTAGAAATATCGAAACGTTCAAACTATTGAAGTTCCATTCAAACTCAGGTTCTAGTCCGAGTGCTAGTCCATCTCTTTTACCATCAAAAGATTCAATTTCTGCTTTTGCTCTTTCGTGTATTGGAAGAAAGATTGTTTAAACAAAAAAATGAAAATAGTAAATCTTCTAAAATATATGATTTACATGGATTCAAAATATTTGAAAATAATTGATAGTATTTTATCTCCCCTTACTTTCAGTAAAGTGTAGGTCCTGTAAGCTTACAATATGATACTCATGTATTTCTGTAAAAAATACAATTAGACAGATTAGATTTTCCAGGCTTTTCCCTGCATTATGTAGCCTCTGACTGAATGCTAATTAGATGTGGCACAGCTCAGGTCAGCCAATCATGACACAAAAATCTGTGGGGGAGGGAGCTATAAAATTCACTTAGCATGTGCAGACTTGGATCTTGTCTGTGACTAACAGGCTTCATTGACATGAGGAAATCAAGATAGTTTTTCCACAATGCTGCTATTTTTAGGCGTAAGAAGCAAAACCTTTAGAAATTACAAAATGAGGCTCATTTGTATTTATCCTTTACTTATCCTTTAATTTCCCCTGAATTATAGTTATATGCTCTATGTCTGGTAAGTCCTAACCAGCATTTCTTTAAACAGAGTTAATAGATAAAACACAAACTATTATTTTACCCAACTCTACTTGAAGCCAGTGGAAAAAGAAAAGCAAAATAAATACTTTTACCTAATATGTTTAGTTGCTAATTAATAAAACTGGTAGGTTTCTTTATTCCCACCCATTTACAGAATTTCCCAAGCCTGTCTTCCGGGCAAGATCTATATACGAGGACATTGCTATGCCCCTCTATGACCCTTTCCCAGGCATTTCTTCTAACTTCCTGATTCTTTCCCAGACATTTCTTAAGACACTGCTTTCTGCAAATGTTCTTTTTAAATGTGATCCTTGGTATTCAACTTCGTTTCTCAGGAGTGAACATTCTTTTTCCTTATCATTATCCAACTTTTAACCTTTTTTTCATATTTTTCATAGTGTGTAGAATTCAAACCTCTCTTCTGTGTATGAAATCTACCAAGTGTGGCTTTTTAAAACTTTCAGCATATCATTAACATCAAAAGGGATATTTGTCCTTGGTCCCAATATCAAATGGACCCCAGCAAATGCATTAAATTAAATGCACAGGCTAAATGTTAAAAGGCATGTCACATGTCGGTTATCTGCCCCCACCCAACTGATATATTCAGCACATTATTAGATGTATTATTAACCAGATGTTTAAGTATGATTATCACCTCCCTCCATGCAGTCAATCACGGCTGTGATTGCTGATATCGCAGCCACTGATTGACTGCTGTTTTCCCTGCAGCCTCCTCTGCACATGCTCAATTTTATAAAAAAGATACTGGAGCACAGAAAGGAGGCAGATACATTTGCCAGAATAGAAAAGTACTTATTGTTAAATATCTTCTAACAGATGCATGTAATAAACAGGTAAAAATAGCAGTTGGCATTGCGGGATGTAATAAACTCACCAGTTTTATGTTTTAAGGGTGGACCTCCCCTTTAAGACATGCAATGATAGATAGATCCTGTTTAGACTCTGGAATTAGGCTAATGTAGTTTTAAACACAGGGGTGCAGGGTGGTGATATTTGGGTTGCAGGCTGGTTATTCCTGTTTTACATGTTTAGTTGCTGTGATGGAGCAATTCTTGCACTTTTCTTATTCCATCCCTGTCGCACTTTAGGAACCTGCAGACACACTTTTAAGTTGTTGCCATCCAGCAGAAGAGTAAGATGGGGAATAATCATTTTAAGTAAAAAAAAGTTATAAAAAAAAAAATTGTACCGTATATACTCAAGTATAAGCCAATCCGAGTATAAGTCTAGGTTCTTATTTTTACCTGAAAAACTAGTTAAACTGATTGACTTGAGAATAAGCAGAGGGTTGACTTTCTTCCATAGACAGACCCATAGATAGTTGCACAGACAGTCCTATAGAAAGCCTCATACACAGTCCCTCCCATAGAAAGTTCCATACCCACCCAAGACAGTCACCACGCCCCATAGAAAGTCCCATACACAGCCCCATAGAAAGTCCATCCACAGTCCCATAGAAAGTTCCATACACAGCCCCATAGAAAGTCCCATACACATCCCTATAGAAATTCCCATACACAGCCCCATAGAAAGTCCCATACACAGTGCTATAGAAAGTCCCAAACACAGCCCCATAGAAAGTCCCATACACAGCCCCATAGAAAGTCCCATACACAGCCCCATAGAAAGTCCAATACACAGTCCCCTAGAAAGCCCAATACACGCCCCATAGAAAGTCCAATACACAGCCCCATAGAAAGTCGCATACAAGCCCCATAGAAAAGTCCCATACACAGCCCCATAGAAAGTCCCATACACAGCCCCATAGAAAGTCCAATACCAAGTCCCCTAGAAAGCCCAATACATGCCCCATAGAAAGTCCAATACACAGTCTCATGAAGTCCAATACACAGTCCCATAGAAAGCCCAATACACAGCCCCATAGAAAGTCCCATACACAGCCCCATAGAAAGTCCAATACACAGCCCCATAGAAAGTCCAATACACAGTCCCATAGAAAGCCAATACACAGCCCAATAGAAAGTCCCATACACAGCCCCATAGAAAGCCCAATACACAACCCCATAGAAAGCCAATACACAGTCCCATAGAAAGCCCAATACACAGCCCCATAGAAGTCCCATAACAACCCCATAGAAAGTCCAATACCACAGTCCCATAGAAAGCCCAATACACAGCCCCATAGAAAGTCCCATACACATCCCTATAGAAAGTCCCATACACAGCCCCTAAAAGTCCCATACACAGTGCTATAGAAAGTCCCAAACACAGCCCCATAGAAAGTCCCATACACAGCCCCATAGAAGTCCCATACACAGCCCCATAGAAGTCCATACACGCCCATAGAAAGTCCCATACACAGCCCATAGAAAGCCCAATACACAACCCCATAGAAAGCTCAATACACAGTCCCATAGAAAGCCCAATACACAGCCCCATAGAAAGTCCCATACACAACCCCATAGAAAGTCCAATACACAGTCCCATAGAAAGCCCATATACACAGCCCCTAGAAAGTCCCATACACAGCCCCCTAGAAAGTCCCATACACAGCCCCATAGAAAGTCCAATACACAGCCCCATAGAAAGTCCCATACACAGCCCCATAGAAAGTCCAATACACAGCCCATAGAAAGTCCAATCACAGCCCATAGAGAAAGCCAATACACAGCCCAATAGAAAGTCCAATACACAGCCCCATAGAAAGTCCAATACACAGTCCCTAGAAAGCCCAATACACAGCCCATAGAAAGTCCAATACACAGTCTCATAGAAAGTCCAATACACAGTCCATAGAAAGCCCAATACACAGCCCCATAGAAAGTCCCATACACCAACCCCATAGAAAGTCCAATACACAGCCCCATAGAAAGTCCAATACACAGTCCCATAGAAAGCCCAATACACAGCCCAATAGAAAGTCCCATACACAGCCCCATAGAAAGCCCAATACACAACCCCATGAAAGTCCAATACACAGTCCCATAGAAAGCCCAATACACAGCCCAATAGAAAGTCCCATACACAGCCCCATAGAAAGTCCCATACACAGCCCCCATAGAAGCCCAATACACAGCCCCATAGAAAGTCCAATACCACAGCCCCATAGAAAGTCCAATACACAGACCCATAGAAAGTGCAATACACAGTCCCATAGAAAGTGCAAACACAGTCCATTGTAAAAGTCCTATACTCAGCCCCATAGAAAGTCCTATACACAGCCCCATAGAAAGTCCTATACACAGACCCATAGAAAGTCCTATACACAGCCCCATAGAAAGTCTAATACACAGTCCCATAGAAAGTCCAATACACAGCCCCATAGAAAGTCCCATACACAGACCCATAGAAAGTGCAATACACAGACCCATTGAAAGTCCTATACTCAGCCCCTTAGAAAGTCCCATACACAACCCCATAGAAAGTCCTATACACAGCCCCATAGAAGGTCCAATACAGTCCAATACACAGCCCCATAGAAAATCCCATACAAAGCCCCATAGAAAGTCCCATAAAAAGTCCAATACACAGCCCCATAGAAAGCCCAATACACAACCCCATAGAAAGTCCCATACTCAGCCCCATAGAAAGTCCCATACACAGCCCCATAGAAAGTCAAATACACAGCCCCATAGAAAGTCCCATACACAGCCCCATAGAAAGTCCAATACACAGCCCCATAGAAAGTCCCATACACAACCCCATAAAAAGTCCCATACACAGCCCCATAGAACGTCTCATACACAGCCCCATAGAAAGTCCCATACACAGCCCCATAGAAAGTCTCATACACAGCCCCATAGAAAGTCCCTTACACAGCCCCATAGAAAGTCCCATACACAGCCCCATAGAAAGTCACATACACAGCCCCATAGAAAGTCAAATACACAGCCCCATAGAAAGTCCCATACACACCCCCATAGAAAGTCCAATACACAGTCCCATAAAAGTTTCAATATACAGCCATATAGAAAGTCCAATACACATCCCCATAGAAAGTCCAATGCACAGCCCCATAGAAAGTCCCATACACAGCCCCATAGAAAGTCCCGTACATAGTGCAGAAGATGATTATTATTGGGACTAGTATTTTGTTTATTCCACATCAGATCTATACAGAGCCTTTGTCCTTTATAACAGGACAGTTATCATGTCGGGATGCAATGGAGTTTCAAATGCCCTAGCAATATTTCCTTTCACTATAGTGACCTAACTCTCTTTTTTTCTTCAAAAGGTGCCACAAAAAAACTGTGAAGTAACTTCAATACAAATGTCAAGAAGTTTATGCCTGATGAATTTGGAAACTGAGGTGTAAATGGTGAGGTCAGTATTAAAGGCAATTTTCATTGTGTTAATTAAAGTCCAAAGTTCATAGAATTGTGTTTAAATCAATAGAGAATGATGTCATGGATCCCTGCAGCTGTAAAATATTTTCCGTCCTGCAATGTGATGTTCCTATGAAAGGGAAACTACCCCCCAGTCAAACGTCTTCATCCAATCACATTATTTTTTAAGTGCACATGGCCAGGAACTTTGACCCTTTACTCCATTTTCTCTAGATTGGTCCTGAGTTTCCCTCCCTATAATTAATATCATACAAGTTCCTGGACTAACACACACAGTCTGTGATTGTGCACGTATAAGCTTGTAAGTGAAGGTAGGATAAATTACATTAGAGGTGAATTGGAGGAGAGTTCTAAACATCTTCTACTGTATTATATCAATCAAAATTACAGCTTTAAGTGTCATTTGATTTTATTTGGTTGCATAAACCCTTTGCCATTTGTTGTATTAATTTGTTAAGTACAGATTGGTACACATTATATATGCTTTTGTGACCCATATAATCACCTTTTTACACTACCCACAACCCTCCTTGCCCATCTAACCCATTACCCTGTCCCAAGGTGATAACCTGAACCTTTCTATTTTAGAATCCTCAAAATAGTCCTATAACCAAACACACCAGAATGTGTCTGATGTGTCCCTAGCTACCCTCTAGAATATCTGATCCGTATTTTTATTTTTAGAACTTGTCTATGTCTATGGGATATTCAAATTATTTTCCAACGTTCATGAAATACTCTATGGGCACGAAAGGGAATCCATCCTGTTTTCTCAGGCTGTTGCTAAATTACAATCAGAAGGTGGTAGAAGTTGTAGTTCTGTTTCCAAGTCCAGTTTTAGGACAAAGGAACAAAACTGTCTGGTTAGACCTCTTGGCCTATTAGCCACCCCATGACTGGAAAAAATCCTTTGAGATTTAAAAAAGTGCTTTATTTTCAACTATTAGCCTTGGAGATGTCTAAATTGCAACATTTGTGCTGAATTGCACTCTATAATAATAATATATTGTTAAAGGTTATTTGCACTTCATTTGAGAGTGTTGCCAAATCTATTCCACCTCTGTTTCTATACTTTTATTTTTACTTTTTTAGTTGATAGTGCACCTCTCTGTGACCTAGTAATAGCTATTCAACACATCCAGTGTGTAACCCTTTCACTGTGCTGTTCTGGTTCCAGTCTACCAGCTTTTCACTGTTCTCTGACTCTAGTACTTCTCACTGTGGGAGTCCAACAGGCTCATTTACCCAGAGCCGCTGGGTAAATGTCCTGATCGTGATTTAATATTGCGTTTGCGACTGTGGGTAAATCCCAAAAAAGTATTTGTTCATAGCGGGATTTTAACGCCAGCCAGTTGCGCTAATGGATGGTGAACTGATTAGTGCAACTTTAACTTCATATAATTTCCCAACGTCTCTGGGTAAATGAGCCTATGTGTGTTTGGACTAATTAAACGGAAATGAACATAAACACATATTTTGGCAAAGATAAAGCAACAATCCAGTATTTTGCATTACTACATAACCTTGCCAACATTTAAGTTGGTAGCCATACACTACTGATTCTGCTCTCAAACCAACATGAATGTGGAATTAATTGTAATATTAGGTAAAGTGTATGGCAAGCTTGTAAGTATCCACATCACCCAGCTCAATAAAAATTGCTTTACTCTCCCAGTTACTGGACAGCAGAGGGCACTGGCACATGCACAGTCCAGCTCTCCAGCCCAATATCAGCAATAGGCAGGTAGGCACTGGGCAGGTTCCAACAGAGCTAAATGACATATGGTGCGGTAACATTACTTACTAAACGAGATAACATCTGGTATTGCATCGTTGGATCACGTAAAGGTAAGATGCGCCGGAACCACGTTAAGTTTCTCGCTACAAAGTAGAGAAAGTGGTTTTATGTCAGTAGCACTTCGCAATTACCAAAAACGGGCTGTGCCCTAAAATCCATGTAAAACACACGTTAACCCAATATTACTTCAAGTTAACGTGGGTTGTACACAGATTTTGGCCATATTGAATCTCCCTGATAATTTCCCCAGCTTCATGCAACATTGTAGAACTGTCAGAGAGTGCTGAAGGTAAGATTGTTACCTTGTTTTTCCCAGTGTTATGTTTTTTGTTTAGCCTTGTTTAAGTGTAAGCTTTTTGAAGGCAATGAACTTTGAAATGTTTTCTGGAACTAGACAGCTGCTTGCAACCAGCTCTATTGGCCTGTGCATTCTTAGTGTGGCCACCCAGATGGCGTTTCCCAAGCCTGGCTGGTAAAAATATTTATTTAATAGAATATTAACCCCCGAGCCCTGCCATGGCACTCCTCTCCCCGGTATTATTTAGCATTTTAAGTGGTGACAACACAATTTTCCTTTTACCTATTGAGTAATGGGAGAGGCACATTTGCTCCCCAGCATATTGGACATGTTCTAACATGTTCAAAAAAATGCTTTATTGGCACTGAAGTTTCAATATTTAAAGGGAATGTTCACCCTTTAAAAAAAAAATGGTCATTTGTCAGTAACCTGCCCCCAACCCTAACGGATATATGTTGCACTTTATTACCGGCATTACTAACCAGATAATTGTTATTGTCCCCATTCTGCCAGAGAAAGCTGTCTCTTCCTCTATAAAATCAATCAAGGCTGCGATTGCTGATATCGCTACCAATGATTGACTGCTGAGTGTATGTGATTCTCAATAAATGAAAAATACAAAGAAGTAGTGGGCACCTCTATTCTATTATATTCTTGACTGCTATTTCACCTGCTGCCTCCTCTGCACATACTCAAGCATATAAAAAGCTTTTAGAGCAGAGGAAGGAGGGAGATTCTTGGCCACACCTCAGTTCTTTGCTTTAAGGATGGACTTGCCCTTTAACTTTCCTTCCTTTACTAATAGAAGAAACATATTTTATTTCATAGTTATAATTACCAGGACACTTTCACCAAAGATGTGAATTCCCTGAGTAATTTCCCACCAGTTCTGACTGCCATGAGTACACATGTCATCAATCACATAATGCTTGTGTTGCTTTACCCCAGCAAAGAATCAGAAGGATGTGTCAGAGTATCTCTGTATGAAGCACTTAACCCTTTCCTGCTTGAGGGAATTTCTCTGTAGTCATTTAATTACTTGAGACAACAGTGTTAAAAGGATTGGATTTTAGAGTAGGGGTTGGATTATATATTCAATAATCTATGGAGTTTCATTTACTGAATCCTAGTGAATTTGTTCTACGAGAAACTGAATTGCTTTGTCGGGAGAAATCAATATATTTTAATGCAATATTGGCAATTTAAGTACTTTCTCAACCTTGTTAAGTGCTGAATCAGGTCATGTTGTTATTATTGGAGTAACTGCAAAGAAAACAACCTATTTTTGATTCTATGTTAACGGTCCAATTAATAAATCCCACCCCAAAAAAATTTTTATGAAACAAATTTATATCTTTATTCAAATTTAAAGCATCTGATTTAAGAAAGAAAGAAATGAATCTAGATGAATGAAACTACAATGATTTGGGTGTGATGCAAATCAGACAATGTTAATAACCAAATGTTGGTTTTTGAAATGTGTTGGGGGTTTTCAAACATTACCCTTTCAGACTAAATATTGAAAGAAAAGTGCAGTGCAAGGAATCCTTCCCATGAGGCAAAGTTGGCTTCATGAAGTCCACTAGCTCATGTTAGGGCGAGAAGCACTTTCTGTCAGATAATAAAGCATGTGCTTTAATATAAAAAGACAACAGTCTTAAGAGAAAAAAGGTTTTTAATTTACTTTTACATTCAAAAAAATGTACTTTAAATATGTATTTCTAGAGGGTGTGGGTAACTTTTCTTCCAGAAAACCCAAAGCTGCTATTATATTGGAATTGTCAACATTACTGTGAATAAATCCAGGCTTAGCTACCCAGGGAGCAGGCACCAGGCCCTGGCCAGCAGACTTAAACTTTCCACAATGCGAGACAGTGGAGCACACTGGAGAAAGTACACTCCAAGTCTTTAAATGAAGCAGGTGAACACAATTTTACTGTATAACTAAAACATGTCCAGGACTCCCTGACACATTTCGAGCTTGCTGCTCTTAGTTATAGGGGCCCCAGTGTCTTGCTTTGTGGAAACTTTGTGCATTATACCATGTGGAGCGACGGGTCTTGGGCAGCTGCACTTGGACCACTGATTGGAAAGGTGAGCTGGTAAATTTCTTATTGTACAATATATGTTTCAGTCGAATTCGATATACTTACATACTCCATCCTAACCATGTTGGACAAACGTATAAAGACGGCCTAACAGCCACCTATATTTGTGGGGGGTTTATAACACTGTATTAAATCCCCTATTTTGAATATAATTTTGGACATATTTTGCAGCAGACTTGTTACCCTTCCTTTGCCCTTCCTCTCGTACCCTTCCTCTACAGCAGCCACTGTAAATTACAAAAAGATGCAATACCTAATTATAGTTTTGCTGGGTTTTTCTATACAATGCACTTTGCAGGCCTGCTAATGTGCAGTTTTTTTTATAGGCACCACCTCCAAACCTGATTGTTGGAAATTCAAAACCCACAGTGTGGTTACAGCAGGGTGGCAGCAGTGGGTGGGTTCTTGAAGAGCCCCTGGTAGCTGCTAGACCCAGGGGGGTGGTGGCCACCTCAGTGGTGACAATGGCTATGGGGATTCCTGAAAACTTTTTATTGACTCTCAACATACTCGATGGGATACTAGATGGGAAGGACTTTGACCACGTTATCATGGTCAGTAGGCCCTCTTCCAACCTGTGTTTGGTCACATAACAGGCTGGCTTGTATTAATTTGTGTGTGTTTTGGTGTGTCTCTTCTCTGAATATCTTAAGGAAAATGCAACCCTGGAAATGGTCACAGTTACAATAAGATTATAATGATATCTATGTGGTAGAAAAAAGGTATATAGCGCACTCCAGTCTTCCATAATATTCAGTGTATTTATTCACACACGTAACGTTTCGGTAACCGTGGGGAGATCACTTTACTCATATTTGGTACAGGCGGATCCGACACAAAAATATTTGACACCTACATTGAAACTATCTAACAAGACAGGGTGTTATCGTTGTTGTAACTGCAACATTTTTTGACTTATCAATTACAGGCAAACAATTCCAACATCCATATAGTGGTAAAACATATTCCATTAAAGGATTTTACAATACAGACTATTTTGCAATACAGACTATTGTATTTATCTACTCAAATGTCCCTGCTCAAAAATCTACATTGGGAAAACTATTGGACCTTTTAAAAAAAGATTCCAAAAACACAAAAGTGATATTAAGTTAGCATGGGAACGCAGAGACAAGGAAACACAGAACAAAATGGACATACCGCCAGTGGCAGCCCATTTCCTAGAACACAAACATCAAACACATGAATTAAAGGGTATGGTAATAGACCAGGTTCTTCAACAGAGAAGAGGTGGAAATAGAAACAATAGGCTTCTGACAAAGGAGGCTTATTGGATATACACACTAGGGGCACTACAACCACGGGGATTGAATGTGAAATTAGGATCGAAATGCTTTCTGAGTGATCGATAAGCTAATTACTATTTGAATGCGTTTTTAATTGTTCCTGAAAGCGTATAGTACTTGGAATCCATATTTATTGTATATCATATATCTCCTGAACCAGAATGTTTTTAAACTGTTCTTTTTTTTTTTTTTAGCACTTTTTAGCACTACCAACCACTTTTGTACTCTATTATAATGATGGCACTAGCACTTTTATATTTATATTTGTTATATATTTATATATGATAATTATTCTTATTTTATTGATATATTGGGATAGATAAATTGTTGTACCAGATCACTAGAGGTCACTGTTACTTCCTGCTGCTACATGTTATTTAAATGCACTGAGCACTTTTTTATTATCATGTTGTCTGAAGAAGGTACCACACGGGTACCGAAATGTTACGTGTGTGAATAAATACACTGACTATTATAGAAGACTGGAGTGCGCTATATACCTTTTTTCTACCACATATGATTGAGTGGCCAGTGGCTATGGCCGTATAGTAGCACCCAGCACTACTAACTTTTTGTTAAAGGGGTGTGCGGAGACCAAGTGTTATACTTGTTGTATAATGATATCTATTCATTATATTTAACATAGAACATCTTTAACTCTAGATCACCCTTTAAAGGCCAATCTTACGGTCATTATTATTTTTTCTGATTGTGAAAGAAAGTTTTCCTAATCCTAATTCCAATAAATTATGTTGTTTGTTTAATAGAATGAGAAATATACCATCCAATAAGAAACGGTATATAGATCAATAGGAATGCTACAGAAGGTTGTATTTCACAGAGAAACCAAACACCTGTGCATTTTCGCGGCTGGTCCAGGTTAGAACATTGAACACACATTGAAAGATCAAAACCTTTTTTTGAAAGATCAAAAACAAAGTCAAAGACAAAAAAAACACAAAAAGTTAATTTAATTTTACATTATACCTATGCAATAGGAAAGAGATAAATATACAATAACAGTTACTTACACAAGGTTCTTATCCCCTACTCCATGTAAAATAACTTAACAACATGTTGTGATCCCTTAAAATCAATAAAATTTTGAGCTTAGGCACACAGACCTTTTTATTGTTAATAAAACAATTTGGGAATTTATGACATAAGAAGTATACAATCTGTCTTCTTCCCATTGTGTAAACTGTGGCACAAAGAGCAGCATGCAACGCTGTATGAATCTTGTCCCTTTTTTTTTTTTAAAGCAGTCTCTCAAGATATAATTTTTTTGGATAAATGATGGCAGGTCATTTGGACTACCTAAAGAACAAATCCTGGTTGCAACAATCAAAAAGATATATTAATCTATAGCCTTGATTCATCTCTGGGTGGGTTGCTTTGGCAACCACCCCGGCTCCCTTTAAAATAATTTTTTAAAGCACATTTCAAGAGCTACACCCAGCATGAGCCCAGGTTAAGAGCAAGAAGGAGCAGGAAGAAAGACCTCAGCTCACTGCCTGCTATTATTACAGAGGGATGATGGATGAGGGTGGGGGCAGAGTTTTCAAAGCAACACAGAAAATTGTTACCTGTGTGGAAGAGAGGAAATGAAAATTTCCTCTAACTTTAGGACAGGTTGAGTGTTTTATTTTGATGTGAAAAAGCTGTAAAATAGCAGTTTCTTAACCCATGTGTGCCAGCCATAACCTGAGTGCATTTTACAATGGACAAGCTGAACAATGCTTACAAAAACTATTTTGTTGGGTAAAATGCAGTATCCAGTTCTCAATTACAAAATCTGACGAACTGATGCTGGCATCACAAAAGAGATCATTCTGCTTTGCCTCTGCGTGTCAGACTAAAGTGTTCGATTCAGTTGTATTCTATTTTTTTCCATTATTCTGTGAATGAACACATTGTTTTTATCCTATTACAAATACTGAAAAGAAGATAAGTATTTTGATGTTTGGGAAAATACATTCTACTGCCCTTTGGTTATGGGCCATATTGAACCTCCCAGATATATTTTATTATAGTTCTGATACTGTACAAAGCAATCCTGCGAGTTTGTTCCAGTTGTATTACCAATCCACTGCTTCTCATCTCTGTGTGTTTTATTGTCCATATTCTTATCCCATAAGCTGAAACCTATGAGACTCACAGTTACAAGAAAGCAGGAAAATGTAAAAACACCAACATGCTTCTTATTGTGTAATGTATATGAAGTGTCTTCTCATGTTACAATAGTGCAACACAATACATTATTGGGCAGAAAGAAACTAGCCTATATGCAGGATATCCACAGTCTAACTTGGCTTTAAATTTTTTTATGGCTAAACCTATATATATTAATATGGAAGGGTGACTTCTTTTTTTGTATTGCCCAATACATCTGAAGAAACCAATAGTCATCAGATTATATTTAAATTAATAAATCTGGATAACCGATTCACAGTGCCTGTCACTAGATTAATACAGATGTTTAATAGTGAATGGATAGATAGAGGGCATTAAAGGGCAAGTACAGCTCTGAAATGATTAGAAAGATACAAGACTAACCTGAAACCTGTTGCCCCTGTTACTGCTACATGGTTTTTCCAGTTAGCAACTGCCAGTCACAGCAAATGACTGAATACCAAATCCCCTAGCTGCCTTCTAGGAGCATGCTCAAGCTCATAACCAGCTCACTAAATTTCTTAAGGAGGCGTGAACGATATAGCAGTGAACACACAACCCTTTCATTTCCATGAGGTACCCAAGAGCACAGCAAGCATAAACTAATGATTCACAGCAAGCATAAACTAATGATTCCAGAGGACAAGGTAGGATAGCTCAACATATTTTAAAGGGGCCATTCTTTCTAAAATATTTTATTATGAGGGTTAGTTGGTCTTTTAGTGAAAATTCAGCAGCCAATGCATGTTGTATAGTGTGGAAAACAAGACATATTAAAAATGGAACCAGTTATTATTAGGGATGGACTAGAACTCGAGCTCGAACCCCAGTTTGAGCCAAACTTTATGGGTTCGTACGAAACTCGAACAATTCGAACTAGTTCGAGTTCGAATTAGTTCGTTTTTCCAGACTTGCAGCTGTATTTTTTATAATTATCGTAAGTTCGATAATTATCGAATTTACTGGCCGTTCGCTAACCCTAGAATGTATCGTTCACTAACCTTCGAAAGTATCAATTGTTTTCAGTAACCCTCAAATGTACAGATCATTCTCGCTAACCCTCGAATGTATGGTTCTCTAACCCTGGAAAGTATCATTCATTTTCGGTAACCCTTAAAAGTATTGTCCGATTTCGATAACCCTCGAATGTGTGGATCCTTTTCGCTAACCCTTGAATGTATTGTTTGCTAATCCTCGAAAGTATCGTTAATTTTCGGTAGCCCTCAAAAGTATTGTCCGATTTCGGTAACCCTCGAAAGTATTGTTCGGTAACCCTCGAATTGGCCGTAACCCTCGAAAATGGAAGATATCTGTCTATAAGGCTGAGGACAGAATCTTGCTGTTTTACTTAATGAAAAGTGCACAGTCACAAGTCAAATTATTGTTGATAGCGTTGTTGATAGCGTGTAGATAATGATTGCAATGCCACAAATTACACATCAATTGTAGGTGGTTGTATGGTGGTAGATATGATTAGAAACTATACTAAATTGAGTGAGTCTTTTATTGACCAACTAAAACAGCTGGAAATAATAAGGTTTGGGATAATTCATTTCAGTTGTTTAGCCATAGTATACTAAGGGACACATTCTTCTTCAGAGCTTTCAAATTCCAATGTTGATTTTAACTTTACACATGTCCTAAATGGTTTCCCTTAAACACATTTGTTATAAAATCATCACAAATTCTGTTTTATTGGTAATATACAACACTATAAATGTTTGCTTTGTCTGATGTAAAAAGTAGAAATACATAGATATAAGTCCTGGGTTCCTGTTAACACTAATTAAATGTTTCTGCTGCTCTCCAAGGAGAGAAATAATAGGGGTAGAGTTGGAAGGGTTGGTCAGATGTTAAATCACTCCCTGTTTCTACTGCTTTCCATCTGGTTCAGTGTTGACATATAGTGACTGGTAGCTAATGTATAGAGTGAGTCTGGGGGAATGACGGGGTTTATGAGAAGAGCTTCATTAAGTAATAATAATAGAAGTGAACTCCAGATGACTATTATTAATATTACAAGGCAATTTTACATTAATACAATTAGTAAAACAAACTGAATATCTATGGGGGCTTCCAGGGACCTTTAAATGGTATGTACATTGGAAAATTAGTTTTTTTAAATTGCCGATTAGTGAAAAAACTATAATTCATCCAACCTATCACTGTACTAGAGATGGCCGAACTTTCGAAAGTTCGGTCCATTTTTGAACTTTCAAACTATATGGAAAGCTCGAGAGTTCAAAAACGGACCCATTAAAGTCAATGGGAGTCAAATAGTTTGAAAAGTTCGAATGAAATTAAAATATCAATGGTAACTTAATGTAAATAGCTGTGGGACCTGGAAAATGTTCGCGTTCGAACATTTGATAATTATCCAATGAACGACTCGTGGATTTGAGAATTTGATATGTACTCGTGTATTGGTATATTAGGCATTTTACTTGTGGATTCGATATTCGATATTTACTTGCGTATTGGTATAATAGACATTTTACTTGCGGATTCGATAATTTAATATTTACTCGTGTATTGGTATAATAGACATTTCAGTCGCATATTCGCATGACTCGAATGTTCAAACATTAATTAATTATCGAAAGTCCGGAAAATATTGAAAATCCGGGTCCGGGATAGTTCGAGAAGTCCGAGTCCGTTCGAACTCGAATAGTTCAGATCGAACTTAGGTTCAAGTTTGAGTTCTAATCCATCTCTACACTGTACCATTTTTTGATGACCTGCCCCCTATTTCTTTAGATATATCTGAAACATCTTACGTTTTAGCATTTCTGTAAGCAGTTTTGCTGTAGATGGAATGGTTTGACAGTTGGTGTATGCAGTTTTAACTTTTAGTTGGTATGTGGAAAAATAGGTCAGTGGTCAGAGCCTGAGCAAAATGAGTATTGTATTGAAGGCATGCAGCAACACACACCCCTCAGAGTAAATGCTACTTACATGTATCTATCTATAGATCAAGATGACGCAAAGTCATTTTTTCAGTATACATACACTTTAAATATTCCATTTAGAGAAAATGAAGGTAGACAGGTAGACACATTAAGATGTGTTTGAAAAGAAAAATTACTGTGGATTTTGTCAATTAGAAGAAATAAATGTATTTAAAAAGTTGGTACCAGTAACCAGACTATGGTTAACTGAAAATCCAAAGCAAACATGTCCATCACCGGCAGACAAATGTAGCAGCTATTCAATAGATACTTTTATGAAATAATTTTTGCCTTTAAAACACATTTATTATTTATGGCACTTGCAAAAACTGTGTGGTTTTGTGTAATCTGAAATTTCAATTTCATATGGATTTTACAGTTCCAGGGCTTTCTGCTTATATTAATTCTCTATCATTCTCTCTAAATAAAATATATAGCTAGACAACAACCCCTTAGTATGGGTTTAGACTGGTCCAATTTAGTCATTTACACATAGTTAAATATATGTGATCCACAGCTCATAGGCCTAAAGGACTCTATATGGAAAGCTGGATTACTGACTGTGACTTATTTGCTCAAACACGTGATTCCAATTATTATCGATTGGCAAATTATTAATATTATTTATTCTAACTGCTAAAAAGTAAATTGTAAATTTTTCCAGTATGATCACAACTTGCCACATGTTCATTAATATTTAAGTGACTGAAAGTTTGGTCAATTAAGCCAGATTATCATCAGTAATTTTCATCCAAGACCGATGACAGTCGAGCAATTTTCCAAATCTTGACCAAACTTGGTTTGGACAGACAGATGGTTTGGTAATCAAAGGACTGCATTATCCATCACTGCAAAATGTCAGCTCTGGTACTTTACCGTTCAACTTTTACATATTTTCAGTCATTCATGGCGACCGGCCATTTGGGTCGAAATATTGTACCCAGCCTAAGTTTATGGTTTTGTTGCCCTTACAATTGATAGTAGACTGATTATTCGTTATTAATTATGTAAATATAAACTTGTGTATCTAACAGAACCAATGTTCCCTCTAATTGGAAATTGTATGTGTGCGCAGATATAAATTTTCTATGCGCATAAAAAATGAAATTGTGTGCGCTACATAACGCAGCACTTATTTTCCAAAATATTTTTGTGTGCGCATCAATTTAACCGGTGTGCTCAGGCCAGCAGAGTTGTGTGCTTAGAGGGAACACTGAACAGAACGATTCAATATTACAAGTTCAAAATTCCAATACATTTTAGTTATTATTAGAGATGGATGGACTTCCTGAAGTTCGTTTCGTTTCTGAACTTCCGAACTTCAGTAAAAATTCGTAAATGAACCCATTAAAGTTAATGGAAGGAAATAGTTTAAAAAGTTCAGATAAACAACAATGGTAACTTACTGTAAATTGCTGTTGCACCTGGGAAATGGTCTGGAGAACATGTCCATATCACCAAAACTAGTTTAAACACGTCTTTCCCCACAATCTGGTTTCCGTACGCTACATTCAAGGGTTATGGCCAATTCGAGGGTTACCGAATGATAGATTGGAAGTTTACAGAACAATACATTAGTGGGTTTACCGAAATCGCCCGATACATTCAAGGGTTTCCGAATGATACATTCAAGGGGTTACCAAGATCAGCCAGTACATTCGAGGGTTACCGAAATCAACCGCTACATTCAAGGGTTACTGAACGATACATTTGAGGGTTACCGAAATCGAACAATATATTCGAGGGTTACTGAAATTTCCCGTTACATTTAAAGGAGGGTTACTGAACAATACTTTTGAGGGTTACAGGACAATATATTTGAGGGTTACTAAATATCGACTGCTACATTCTAGGGTAACCAAACAATACATTTGATGGTTACCGAAATAGAACCGCACATTCAAGGGTTACCAAAATTGGCATGTACATTTGTGGGTTACTGAAATCGGCTGCTACATTCGAGGATTACCGAAATTGACCGCTACATTCAAGAGTTACCGATCGACACATTCGAGGGTTACTAAAATCGAAGGCTACATCTGGGGTTTACCGAACAATACATTCGAGGGTAACCGAAATCGAAAGCTACATTCAAGGGTTACCAAAATAGAAGGATACATTTGAGGGTTACCAAAATCGGCATGTACATTTGTGGGTTACCGAAATTGGCTGCTACATTCGAGGATTACCAAAATCGACCTGCTACATTCAAGAGTTACCAAATGACACATTCGAGGGTTAACAAAATCGAAGGCAACATCCAAGGGTTACCGAATAATACATTCGAGGGTAACTGAAATCAAACGCTACATTCAAGGGTTACCAAAATAGAAGGGTACATTCGAGGTTTACATTCGAGGAATTTTATGGTGGTAAAAGTGGTATGCTGCTATACAGACACAGTGCTGGTGTATAGACACAGTGCTGGTGTATAGAGACACAGTGCTGGTATACAGACACAGTGCTGGTGTATAGACATAGTGCTGGTGTATAAAGACACAGTGCTGGTGTATAGACACAGTGCTGGTGTATAAAGACACAGTGCTGGTGTATAGACACAGTGCTGGTGTAGAGACACGGTACTGGTATGCAGACACAGTGCTGGTGTAGAGACAGTGCTGATATAGAGACTCGGTGCTGGTATAGAGACACAGTGCTGGTATAGAGACACAGTGCTGGTATAGAGACACAGTGCTGGTATAGAGACACAGTGCTGGTATAGAGACACAGTGCTGGTATAGAGACACAGTGCTGGTATAGAGACTGTGCTGGTGTATAGACACTGTGCTGGTTTAGAGACACAGTGCTGGTATAGAGACAGAGTGCTGGTGTAAAGACACTGTGCTGATATAGAGGCACAGTGCTGGTATAGAGACAGAGTGCTGGTGTAGAGACACAGTGCTGGTATAGAGACAGAGTGCTGGTGTAGAGACATGGTACTGGTATACAGACACAGTGCTGGTATAGAGACACAGTGCTGATATAGAGACTTAGTGCTGGTATAGAAACACAGTGCTGGTATACAGACACATTGCTGGTGTATATACACTGTGCTGGTGTAGAGACACAGTGCTGGTATAGAGACACAGTGCTGGTATACAGACACAGTGCTGGTGTATAGACACAGTGCTGGTGTATAGAGACGCAGTGCTGGTGTATAGACACAGTGCTGGTGTACAGACACGGTACTGGTATGCAGACACAGTGCTGGTGTAGAGACAGTGCTGATATAGAGACTCAGTGCTGGTATAGAGACACAGTGCTGGTGTACAGACACGGTACTGGTATGCAGACACAGTGCTGGTGTAGAGACAGTGCTGATATAGAGACACAGTGCTGATATAGAGACTCAGTGCTGGTATAGAGACACAGTGCTGGTATAGAGACTGTGCTGGTGTATAGACACTGTGCTGGTTTAGAGACACAGTGCTGGTATAGAGACAGAGTGCTGGTGTAAAGACATGGTACTGGTATACAGACACATTGCTGGTGTAGAGACACAGTGCTGATATAGAGACTTAGTGCTAGTATAGAGACAGAGTGCTGGTGTAGAGACACAGTGCTGGTATAGAGACAGAGTGCTGGTGTAAAGACACTGTGCTGATATAGAGACACAGTGCTAGTATAGAGACAGAGTGCTGGTGTAGAGACACAGTGCTGGTATAGAGACAGAGTGCTGGTGTAGAGACATGGTACTGGTATACAGACACATTGCTGGTGTAGAGACACAGTGCTGATATAGAGACTTAGTGCTGGTATAGAAACACAGTGCTGGTATACAGACACATTGCTGGTGTATATACACTGTGCTGGTATACAGACACAGTGCTGGTGTATAGACACAGTGCTGGTATACAGACACAGTGTTGGTGTATAGACACAGTGCTGGTATACAGACACAGTGCTGGTGTATAGACACTGTGCTGGTATAGAGACACTGTGCTGGTATAGAGACACTGCTGGTGTATAGACACTGTGCTGGTATAGAGACACTGTGCTGGTATAGAGACACAGTGCTGGTATAGAGACACAGTGCTGGTATAGAGACACAGTACTGGTGTAAAGACACAGTGCTGGTGTATAGACACAGTTCTGGTATAGAGACTCAGTGCTGGTATAGAGACACAGTGCTGGTGTATATACACAGTGCTGGTATAGAGACTCAGTGCTGGTATAGAGACACAGTGCTGGTGTATAGACACAGTGCTGGTATAGAAACACAGTGCTGGTATAGAGACACAGTGCTGGTACAGAGAGACGGTACTGGTATGCAGACAAAGTGCTGGTGTAGAGACAGTGCTGATATAGAGACTCAGTGCTGGTATAGAGACACAGTGCTGGTGCAGAGAGACTGTGCTGGTTTAGAGACACAGTGCTGGTATAGAGACTGTGCTGGTGTATAGACACTGTGCTGGTGTAGAGACACAGTGCTGGTATAGAGACAGAGTGCTGGTGTAGACACGGTACTGGTATGCAGACACAGTGCTGGTGTAGAGACACATTGCTGATATAGAGACTCAGTGCTGGTATAGAGACACAGTGCTGGTATAGAGAGACAGTGCTGGTGTATAGACAGTGCTGGTGTAAAGAGACACAAAGCTGGTGTATAGACACTGTGCTGGTATAGAGACACTGTGCTGGTATAGAGATCCAGTGCTGGTGTATACACTGCTGGTGTAGAGACACTGTGCTGGTTTAGAGACACAGTGCTGGTATAGAGACAGAGTGCTAGTGTAGAGACATGGTACTGGTATACAGACACAGTGCTGGTGTAGAGACACAGTGCTAATATAGAGACTTAGTGCTGGTATAGAAACACAGTGCTGGTATTCAGACACATTGCTGGTGTATATACACTGTGCTGGTGTAGAGACACAGTGCTGATGTATAGACACAGTGCTGGTATAGAGACACTGTGCTGGTATAGAGACACAGTGCTGGTGTATAGACACTGTGCTGGTATAGAGACACAGTGCTGATGTATAGACACTGTGCTGGTATAGGGACACTGCTGGTGTAGAGACACTGTGCTGGTATAGAGACAAAGTGCTGGTGTATAGAGACACAGTGCTGATGTATAGACAGGGCCGTCTCTAGACTTTTTGCCACCTGACACAAAATTCCAAATGCCGCCCCCCTCGCCGCCGGAAGGGGTGTGGTTTTATAATTGAAAGTGGGTGGTGCTTTGTCCGGAAGTGGGATGTGGCTTGTCCAGAAGTGGGAGGGGCTTTATACACGTTGATTTGACTTGTGTCATTATCATTGTATTTACATATCATTCCTATTTCCTCCATTTATTTGCAATACATTGAAGGGCCCACCCTCTAGAATAGTTCCCCATTCCCACACCCAGACAACCATACTTCCTGTGGAATAAAAGGTTTTGGTCAAAAGTTTGTAAGCCTGTAAGCGCCACCACATCAATGTAGACACTTTCAGACAGCAGGGCCCTAACTTACCTACCTAATCTAACCTACCTTAACCTAACAACCTATCTGAAGCGATGCAAGAAGCAGAATACACACAACTAAGAGAAAACACAAACAACAACGAGGAGAAGGGTAAAGCAACAGGGAATACACACAACCGAGCGGACACACCGGACGAGAGGAAGACTACGAAATACAACGAGAGCACTATCGTACTAGAGGTCTACAACGCCGAGCGCAGCGGGCGAGCACAGCGGATAGTCATCTAGAACGACGAGTCTATCGAGTCGACATCAGGACGAGAAGTCCTAGTCACGAGCCTCGAATCGCGATCAGCGATCACTAGTCGACGATCATAGACCGTATGCTAGCGTCAGCATCAGCATCGAGCATCAGCATCGAGCGATCTACTATCTATCGAGCACATCGTATCAGCTAGAAAGAGCGATGCGTATCATCTATCTATCTATCATCTAGCATCATCTCAATCGTCTATCGATCATGCATCTATCTATGAGTCTATCTATCGCATCTATCTATCTCTATCTATAGCTATCTACTATCGCACACTAACTACCATGCACGAGCAGCAGCATACCTGCGAGCATCCTACGCTACACATGCGACTATCACATCGAGCGACTCACTATCCACTATCGATATATGCTGCACATCTACGAGTATGCTAGCGACACACGATCTACTATCTATCACTACTAGATCTTCTATCTATCATTATGCTATCATACATCTATCTATATACTATCTATCATCTATCATCTATCTATATCATCGATATCTATCTATCTATCTATCTATCTCTATCTATCTATCTCTCTATCATCTATCTATATATCTATCTATATAATATTCTCTACTATATATCATCTATAATCTATATTATCATCTGTCTATCTATATATCTATAATCTATCTCATCATGATTGGCTATAATTATTTATGCTAGGCCTGCTGCTGGGGCCCTGGGTACATTATGTTATTGGTGCTGCCTGCAGGCGCAAGTCATGGGCCCAGAATAATAAGGCAGTGGCAAAAGCCATCAAACAACTTTTAGGGATGGCTGGGGGTGGATGGTGGGCGGGGGTGGCTGGGGGGTTCGTGTCTTTTCTCTCTCTGGCTGAGGGCTCTCTTGCATTATTATTAGGATAGGATTAGGAAGGCTGGAAGGAGGATCAATTCAATAATTTCTGTTATATTTTTATATATTATATATTATCATTTATTTTTTTCATTTTCAATCAATCTCACTCACTGTCACTGATCCGCTATCGCAATGAGTCACACTCTGTCAGTCTCACTGTCTCAGAGTCAGAGAGAGTCAGAGATGAGGAGATTCACTCTCAGACGGCCGGGGAGCGGACGGATGGGGACAGGACACACTCCACACGTCCCACACACACGTGAGGCCAAGCGCAGACGGGCGGCGCAGCGCAGCTCTCCAGCAGACTGAACAACTTCGCTCTTTTTCAAGCGCTGAGTCATGGGCCGGCGACGCAGCACACAACGACTCACGAGTGGATGGAGGCGGAGTCAGTCAGGATCGGATTTCAGTCTTCTCCGGTTGTAACTTGCTGAATGTTGAACTTCTGGTGGTGCTGCCTGGCTGCCTTGCTGGTGGTAATGTAGGTCGGACCCCCCCAACAGATTAGGGAGGAGTTGGGCAGCCGGCGGATGCCGGCCTCCATTTAAAAAAAAAAAAATTCAGTGTGTGACGACGTGACAGTGCGGCAGAGTGCCGCTTCCTACAGGGGGTGCCGCTCTGCATTGTGCTGACCCTGCATCATTAGCGAGGCGGCACTGTGTATAGACACTGTGCTGGTATAGAGACACTTGTGTATGAGACACAGTGCTGGTGTATAGAGACACAGTTTGCTGGTGTAAGACACTGTGCTGGTATAGAGGACAAAGTCTGTATAGAGACACAGTGCTGATGTATAGACACTGTGCTGGTATAGGGACACTGCTGGTGTAGAGACACTGTGCTGGTATAGAGACAAAGTGCTGGTGTATAGAGACACAGTGCTGGGTATAGAGACAGAGTGCTGGTGAACGACACTGTGTGATATACGAGGCACAAGTGCTGGTATGAGGACAGAGTGCTGTGTAGAGACACAGCTGGTTGTATAAGACATAGTGGCTGTGTAGAAGACAATGGGTACTGGTATACAGACACATTGCCTGGTAAAGACACAGTGTGATCAAGACATAGTCCTGGTATAGAAACACAGTGCTGGTATACAGACACATTGCTGGTGTATATTTACACTGTGCTGGTGTAGAGACACAGTGCTGGTATAGAGACACAGTGCTGGTATACAGACACAGTGCTGGTGTATAGACACAGTGCTGGTGTATTAGACACAGTGCGGGTGTAATAGACCAGTGCTGGTGTACAGACACGTACTGGTATGCAGACACAGTGCTGGTGTAGAGACAGTGCTGATATAGAGACCAGTGCTGGTATAGAGACACAGTGCTGGTGTACAGACACCGGTACTGGTATGCAGCACAAGTGCTGGTGTAGAGACAGTGCTGATATAGAGACCAGTGTGCTGATCAGAGACTCAGTGCTGGTATAGAGACACAGTGCTGGTATAGAGGACGTGCTGGTGTCTAGACACTGTGGTGTGTTTTAAGAGACACATTGCATGTATCTAGAGACAGAGTGCTGGTGTAAGACATGGTACTGTGTATACTAGACACATTGCTGGTGTAGAGACCAGTGCTGATATAGAGACTTAGTGCTAGTATAAGAGACAGAGTGCGTGTAGACCAGTGCTGTATAGAGACGAGTGCTGGTGTAAAGACACTGTGCTGATATAGAGACACAGTGCTAGTAATAGAGACACGAGTGGCTGGTTAGAGACACAGTGCTGGTATAGAAACAGAGTGCTGGTGTAGAGACTGGTACTGGTATAGACAACTGCTGGTGTTAGAGACACAGTGCTGATATAGAGACTTAGTGCTGGTAGAAACACAGTGCTGGTATACAGACCACATTGCGGTGTATATACACTGTGCTGGTATAGAGACACAGTGCTGGTGTATAGACACAGTGCTGGTATACAGACACAGTGTTGGTGTATAGACACAGTGCTGGTATACAGACACAGTGCTGGTGTATACACTGTGCTGGTATAGAGACACTGTGCTGTATAGAGACACTGCTGGTAGACACTGTGCTGGTATAGAACACTGCTGTATCGGACACAGTGCTGGTTAGAGACACAGATGCTGGTCTAGAGACACAGTGCTCAGTGGGTAAAGACACAGTGCTGGTGTATAGACACAGTTCTGGTATAGAGACTCATGGCTGGTATAGAGCAGGTGTGTATATACACAGTGCTGGTATAGAGACTCAGTGCTGGTATAGAGACACAGTGCTGGTATACCAGTGCTGGTATAAAACCAGTGCTGGTATAGAGACACAGTGCTGGTAACGAGAGAACGGTACTGGTATGCAGACAAAGTGCTGGTGTAGAGACAGTGCTGATATAGAGACTCAGTGCTGGTATAGAGACACAGTGCTGGTGCAGAGAGACTGTGCTGGTTTAGAGACACAGTGCTGGTATAGAGACTGTGCTGGTGTATAGACACTGTGCTGTTGTAGAGACACAGTGCTGGTAGAGAACAGAGTGCTGGTGTAGACACGGGACTGGTATGCAGACACAGTGCTGGTGTAGAGCACATTGCTGATAAGAGCCTCAGTGCTGGTATAGAGACACAGTGCTGGTATAGAGAGACAGTGCTGGTGTATAGACAGTGCTGGTGTAAAGAGCACAAGCTGGTGTATAGACCAACTGGGCTGGTATAGAGACACTGTGCTGGTATAGAGAGATCCAGTCTGGTGTATACACTGCTGGTGTAGAGACACTTGTGCTGGTTTAAGAACACAGTGCTGGTATAGAGACAGAGTGCTAGTGTAGAGACATGGTACTGGTTATACAGACACATGTGTGTAGAGACACAGTGCTATATAGAGACTAGTGCTGGTAGAAACACAGTGCTGGTATTCAGACACATTGCTGGTGTATATACACTGTGCTGGTGTAGAGACACAGTGCTGATGTATGACACAGTGCTGGTAAAGAGACACTGTGCTGGTTAGAGACACAGTGCTGGTGTATAGACACTGTGCTGGTATAGAGACACGTGCTGATGTATAGACACTGTGCTGGTATAGGAACACTGCTGGTGTAGAGACACTGTGTGGTAAGAGACAAAGTGCTGTGTATAGAGACCAGTGCTGATGTATAGACAGCGGCCGTCTCTAGACTTTTTGCCACTGACCAAAATTCCATGCCGCCCCCCTCGCCGCCGGAAGGGGTGTGGTTTTATAATTGAAAGTGGGTGGTGCTTGTCCGAAAGTGGGATGTGGCTTGTCCAGAAGTGGGAGGGCTTTAAATACCGTTGATTGACTTGTGTCATTATCATTGTATTACATATCATTCCTATTTCCTCCATTTATTTGCAATACATTGAAGGGCCCACCCTCTATAATAGTTTCCCCCATTCCACCCCAATCAACCATACTTCCGGTGGAATAAAGGTTTTGGTCAAAAGATTTGTAAGCCTGTAAGCTGCCACCACATCAATGTAGACACTTTCAGACAGCAGGGCCCTAACTTACCTACCTAATCTAACCTACCTTAACCTAACAACTCTATCTGAAGATCATAATGAAATGTCTTTTAGTACATACACAATACTATTAGAGTTTAAAACGACAAACATATACAAACCTGTTAGGTAGAAGGGTTATTTATCTATCTAACAACTATCTATCTATATATCTATCTATCATCACATATCTATCTATCTATCTGTCATCTATCACCTCTAAATCTGTTATCTATCTATCATCTGTCTATCTATCTATATAACACTATTTATCTTCTATCTATCATATGTCTATCAATCTCTCTATCATCATCTGTCTATCTATCTATCATCTTCTATCTATCATATCTATCTATCTATCTATCTATCTATCTATCTATCTATCTATCTATCCATCCATCTATCCATCTAACTCTGCTATCTATCTATCTATCTATCTATCTATCTATCTACCTATCTATCTCATCTATCTATCACTATCTATCTATCATCTATCTATCTATCATCTATCTATCACTATCTATCTATCATCTATCTATCTATCATCTATCTATCTCTCTATCATCATCTCATCTGTCTATCATCATGTCTATCTATCTATGATCTATCTATCATCTATCTATCTCTTTATCTATCTATCTATCTATCTATCATCTATGATCTATCTATCCATCTATCTATCATCTATCTACTAACTCTGCTATCTATCTATCTATCACTATCTATCTATCCATCATCTCTCTATCCTCTATCTATCTAGTACTATCTATCCATCTCATCTAGTCTATCATCTCTATCTATCCTAGTATCTATCTATCTATCTATCTATCTATCTATCTATCTATCTATCTAGTCATCTATCTATCTATCTCTATCTATCTATCTATCTATCTATCTATCTATCTATCATCTATCTATCTATCTATCTATCTATCTATCTATCATCTATCTAGCTCTACTATCTCATACTTCTATCTATCTATCTATCTATCTATCATGACTATGTCTATCTAATCTATCTATCTATATAACTGTCCCCGTCTATCTATCTATCCATCTATAATCCTATCTTCTATCTATCTGTCTATATCATCTATCTATAATCTATCTCATCATGATCTGGCTATAATTATTTATGCTAGGCCTGCTGCCTGGGGCCCTGGGTACATTATGTTATTGGTTGCTGCCTGCAGGCAGCAAGTCACTGGGCCCAGAATAATAAGGCAACTGTGGCAAAAGCCATCAAACAACTTTTAGGGATGGCTGGGCCTGGGATGGCTGGGCCTGGGATGGCTGGGCCTGGGGTGGCTGGGGGGGTTCGTGTTCTTTTCTCTCTCTGGGCTGAGGGCTCTCTTGCATTATTATTAGGATAGGATTAGGAAGGCTGGAAGGAGGATTTCAATTCAATAATTTCTGTTATATTTTTATATATTAATTTATATATAATTTATCATTTATCAATCAATCTCACTCACTGTCACTGAATCCGCTATCCGCAATGAGTCACACTCTGTCAGTCTCACTGTCTCAGAGTCAGAGAGAGTCAGAGATGAGGAGATTCACTCTCAGACGGCCGGGAGTCGGACGGATGGCCGGGACAGGACACACTCCACACTGTCCACACACCGTGAGGCCAAGCGCAGACGGGCGGCGCAGCGCAGCCTCCAGCAGACTGAACAACTTGCGCTCTTCTTTCAGCGCTGAGTCATGGGCCGGCGACGCAGCGCACACAACGACTCACGAGTGGATGGAGGCGGAGTCAGTCAGGATCGGATTTCAGTCTTCTCCGGTTGTAACTTGCTGAATGTTGAACTTCCTGGTGGTGCTGCCTGGCTGCCTGTGCTGGTGGTAATGTAGGTCCGGACCCCCCCCCAACAGATTAGGGAGGGAGTTGGGCAGCCGGCGGATGCCGGCCTCCATTTAAAAAAAAAAAAATTCAGTGTGTGACAGACAGTGACAGTGCGGCAGAGTGCCGCTTCCCTACAGGGTGCCGCTCTGCATTGTGCTGCACCCTGCATCATTAGCGAGGCGGCACTGTGTATAGACACTGTGCTGGTATAGAGACACTGTGCTAGTATAGAGACACAGTGCTGGTGTATAGAGACACAGTGCTGGTGTATAGACACTGTGCTGGTATAGAGACACAGTGCTGTTATAGATACACATTGCTGGTGTATAGACAGTGCTGGTATAGAGACACAGTGCTGGTGTATAGACACTGTGCTGGTATAGAGACACAGTGCTGGTGTATAGACACAGTGCTGGTATAGAGACACAGTGCTGGTATAGAGACACGGTGCTGGTATAGAGACACTGTGCTGGTATAGAGACACAGTGCTGGTATAGAGACACAGTGCTGGTATTGAGACACAGTACTGGTGTATAGACACAGTGCTGGTATAGAGACACAGTGCTGGTGCATAGACACAGTTCTGGTATAGAGACACAGTGCTGGTGTATAGACACAGTTCTGGTATAGAGACTCAGTGCTGGTATAGAGACACAGTGCTGGTACAGAGAGACGGTACTGGTATGCAGACAAAGTGCTGGTGTAGAGACAGTGCTGATATAAAGACTCAGTGCTGGTATAGAGACACAGTGCTGGTGTATACACTGCTGGTGTAGAGACACTGTGCTGGTTTAGAGACACAGTGCTGGTATAGAGACTGTGCTGGTGTATAGACACTGTGCTGGTGTAGAGACACAGAGCTGGTATAGAGACAGAGTGCTGGTGTAGAGACACGGTACTGGTATGCAGACACAGTGCTGGTGTAGAGACACAGTGCTGTCTTTACACTAGCACTGTCTATACACCAGCACTGTCTCTCTATACCAGAGACTCAGTGCTGGTACAGAGACACAGTGCTGGTATAGAGAGACAGTGCTGGTGTATAGACAGTGCTGGTGTAAAGAGACACAGTGCTGGTGTATAGACACTGTGCTGGTATAGAGACACTGTGCTGGTGTAGAGACATGGTACTGGTATACAGACACAGTGCTGGTGTAGAGACACAGTGCTAATATAGAGACTTAGTGCTGGTATAGAAATACAGTGCTGGTATACAGACACATTGCTGGTGTATATACACTGTGCTGGTGTAGAGACACAGTGCTGGTATAGAGACACAGTGCTGGTATAGAGACACTGTGCTGGTATAGAGACACAGTGCTGGTGTATAGACACAGTGCTGGTATACAGACACAGTGCTGGTGTATAGAGACTGTGCTGGTATAGAGACACAGTGCTGATGTATAGACACTGTGCTGGTATAGGGACACTGCTGGTGTAGAGACACTGTGCTGGTATAGAGACAACAAGTGTTGGTTATAGATGATCACAGTGCTGATGTATAGACACTGTGCTGGTATAGGGACACTGCTGGTGAGAGACCACTGTGCTGGTATAGAGACAAGTGCTGGTGTATAGAGACACAGTGCTGTGTGTATAGACACTGTGCTGGTATAGAGACACTGTGGCTAGTATAGAAACACAGTGCTGGTGTATAGAGACACAGTGCTGTGTGTATAGACACTGTGCTGGTATAGAGACACAGTGCTGGTGTATAGAGACACAGTGCTGGTGTATAGACACTGTGCTGGTATGAGACATGTGCTGGTATAGAGACCCAGTGCTGATGTATAGACACTGTGCTGGTATAGAGACACAGTGCTGGTGTATAGAGACACTGTGCTGGTATAGAGACACAGTGCTGGTGTATAGAGACACAGTGCTGGTGTATAGACACTGTGCTGGTATAAGACCTGTGCTGGTATAGAGACACTGTGCTGGTATAGAGACACAGTGCTGGTGTATAGACACTGTGCTGGTATAGAGACACAGTGCTGGTATAGAGACACAGTGCTGGTATAGAGACACAGTGCTGGTGTATAGACAGTGCTGGTATAGAGACACAATGCTGGTGTATAGACACTGTGCTGGTATAAGACACAGTGCTGGTATAGAGACACAGTGCTGGTATAGACAACAGTACTGGTGTATAGACACGTGCTGGTATAAGACACAGTGCTGGTGCATAGACACAGTTCTGGTATAGAGACACAGTGCTGGTGTATAGACACAGTTTCTAGATATAGAGACTCAGTGCTGGTTAGTAACACGTGCTGGTATAGGACACAGTGCTGGTGTAATGACACAGTGCTGGTATAGAAACACAGTGCTGGTATAGAGAACACGTGCTGGTACAGAGCTGGTATAGAGACAGAGTGCTGGTGTAGAGACACGGTACTGGTATGCAGACACAGTGGCTGGTGTAGTGACCCAGTGCTGGTATAGAGACACAGTGCTGGTATAGACAGACAGTGCTGGTGTATAGCACAGTGTCTGGTATAAGAAACACAGTGCTGGTATAGAGCACAGTGCTGGTACAGAGCTGGTATGGAGACAGAGTGCTGGTGTAGACAACAGTTCCTGGTATAGAGACTCAGTGCTGGTATAGAGACACAGTGCTGGGTACAGAGAGACGGTTACTGTGTATGCAGACAAAGTGCTGGTGTAGACAGTGCTGAATAAAGACTCAGTGCTGGTTAGAGACAGAAACAGTGCTGGTGTATACACTGCTGGTGTAGAGACACTGTGCTGGTTTAAGACACAGTGCTGGTATAGGACTGTGCTGGTGTATAGACACTGTGCTGGTGTATAGACACGAGCTGGTATAGAAGAGTGCTGGTGTAGAGACAGACGGTACTGGTATGCAGACACAGTGCTGTGTAGAGACACAGTGCTGTCTATCTTTACTAGCACTGTCTATACACCAGCACTGTCTTCTATACCAGAGACTCAGTGCTGTACAGAGACACAGTGCTGGTATAGAGAACAGTGCTGTGTATAGACAGTGCTGGTAAAGAGACACATGCTGTGTATAGACACGTGCTGTTATAGAGACACTGTGCTGGTGTATAGACATGGTACTGGTAATAGACACAGTGCGGGTGTAAGACACAGTGCTTATAAGACTTAGTGCTGGTATAGAACACAGTGCTGGTATAGAGACACATTGCTGGTGTATAACACGTGCTGGTGTAGAGACACACGTGCTGGTATAGAGACACAGTGCTGGTATGAGACACAGTGCTGGTATAGAGACAAGTCTGGTGTATAGACACAGTGCTGGTATACAAGACACGTGCTGGTGTATAGACGTGCTGGTATAGAGACCAGTGCTGATGTAATACAACTGTGCTGGTATAGGGACACGTGCTGGTGTAGAGACACTGTGCTGGTATAGAGACAAAGTGCTGGTGTATAAGCACCAGTGCTGATGTATAGACACTGTGCTGGTATAGGGACACTGCTGGTGTAGAGACACTGTGCTGGTATAGAGACAAAGTGCTGGTGTATAGAGACACAGTGCTGGTGTATAGACACTGTGCTGGTATAGAGACACTGTGCTAGTATAGAAACACAGTGCTGGTGTATAGAGACACAGTGCTGGTGTATAGACACTGTGCTGGTATAGAGACACAGTGCTGGTGTATAGAGACACAGTGCTGGTGTATAGACACTGTGCTGGTATAGAGACACTGTGCTGGTATAGAGACACAGTGCTGATGTATAGACACTGTGCTGGTATAGAGACACAGTGCTGGTGTATAGAGACACTGTGCTGGTATAGAGACACAGTGCTGGTGTATAGAGACACAGTGCTGGTGTATAGACACTGTGCTGGTATAGAAACACTGTGCTGGTATAGAGACACTGTGCTGGTATAGAGACACAGTGCTGGTGTATAGACACTGTGCTGGTATAGAGACACAGTGCTGGTATAGAGACACAGTGCTGGTATAGAGACACAGTGCTGGTGTATAGACAGTGCTGGTATAGAGACACAATGCTGGTGTATAGACACTGTGCTGGTATAGAGACACAGTGCTGGTATAGAGACACAGTGCTGGTATAGAGACACAGTACTGGTGTATAGACACAGTGCTGGTATAGAGACACAGTGCTGGTGCATAGACACAGTTCTGGTATAGAGACACAGTGCTGGTGTATAGACACAGTTCTGATATAGAGACTCAGTGCTGGTATAGAGACACAGTGCTGGTATAGAGACACAGTGCTGGTGTATAGACACAGTGCTGGTATAGAAACACAGTGCTGGTATAGAGACACAGTGCTGGTACAGAGCTGGTATAGAGACAGAGTGCTGGTGTAGAGACACGGTACTGGTATGCAGACACAGTGCTGGTGTAGAGACACAGTGCTGGTATAGAGACACAGTGCTGGTATAGAGACACAGTGCTGGTGTATAGACACAGTGCTGGTATAGAAACACAGTGCTGGTATAGAGACACAGTGCTGGTACAGAGCTGGTATGGAGACAGAGTGCTGGTGTAGAGACACAGTGCTGGTATAGAGAGACAGTGCTGGTGTATAGACAGTGCTGGTGTAAAGAGACACAGTGCTGGTGTATAGACACTGTGCTGGTATAGAGACACGGTGCTGGTATAGAGACACAGTGCTGGTATAGAGACACAGTGCTGGTGTATAGACACAGTGCTGGTATAGAGACACAGTGCTGGTATAGAGACACAGTGCTGGTGTATAGACACAGTGCTGGTATAGAAACAGTGCTGATATAGAGACACAGTGCTGGTACAGAGAGACGGTACTGGTATGCAGACAAAGTGCTGGTGTAGAGACAGTGCTGATATAGAGAATCAGTGCTGGTATAGTGACACAGTGCTGGTGTATACACTGCTGGTGTAGAGACACTGTGCTGGTTTAGAGACACAGTGCTGGTATAGAGACTGTGCTGGTGTATAGACACTGTGCTGGTGTAGAGACACAGTGCTGGTATAGAGACTGTGCTGGTGTATAGACACTGTGCTGGTGTAGAGACACAGTGCTGGTATAGAGACAGAGTGCTGGTGTAGAGACACGGTACTGGTATGCAGACACAGTGCTGATATAGAGACTCAGTGCTGGTATAGAGACACAGTGCTGGTATAGAGAGACAGTGCTGGTGTATAGACACAGTGCTGGTGTAAAGAGACACAGTGCTGGTGTATAGACAGTGCTGTTATAGAGACACAGTGCTGATGTATAGACACTGTGCTGGTATAGAGACGCAGTGCTGGTATAGAGACACAGATCTGGTGTATAGACACAGTGCTGGTATAGAGACACAGTGCTGGTATAGAGACACAGTGCTGGTGTATAGACAGTACTGTTATAGAGACACAGTGCTGGTGTATAGACAGTGCTGTTATAGAGACACAGTGCTGATGTATAGACACTGTGCTGGTATAGAGACACAGTGCTGGTGTATAGACACAGTGCTGGTATAGAGATACAGTGCTGGTATAGAGACACAGTGCTGGTGTATAGACAGTGCTGGTATAGAGACACAGTGCTGGTATAGAGACACAGTGCTGGTATAGAGACACAGTGCTGGTGTATAGACACAGTGCTGGTGTATAGACACAGTGCTGGTATAGAGACACAGTGCTGGTATAGAGACACGGTGCTGGTGTTAGAAACAGTGCTGGTATAGAACCACAGTGCTGGTATAAAGACCCAGTGCTTATAGAGACACTTTGTTGGTATAGAGACTCAGTGCTGGTATAGAGACACAGTGCTGGTGTAGAGACACGGTGCTGGTATAGAGACTCAGTGCTGGTATAGAGACACAGTGCTGGTGTAGAGACACGGTGCTGGTATAGAGACTCAGTGCTGGTATAAAGACACAGTGCTAGTATAGAGACACTTTGTTGGTATAGAGACTCAGTGCTGGTATAGAGACACAGTGCTGGTGTAGAGACACGGTGCTGGTATAGAGACACAGTGTTGTATAGAGCACAGTGCTGGTGTAGAGACACGGTGTGGTTAAGAGACTCAGTGCTGGTATAAAGACACAGTGCTAGTATAGAGACACTTTGTGGTATAGAGACTCAGTGCTGGTATAGAGACACAGTGCTGGTGTAGAGACACGGTGCTGGTATAGAGACACAGTGCTGGTATAGAGATCTCCTTATTCCAACCAAATATCCTTATCAACAACAAATACTAATACTAATGAATGAGTGTCGCTTCTGAACGTGCATTAATTAAAATAAATAATGCCCTCAGTGGTAGTCAACTTACAGTGTAATAACTACATGTACAGTATATTTATGGTGTAAAGGCTACAGATATTAATCAGTGAATTGCCAATTATTATTTGGAACTAGGTTTGCCACTGAGTTTGCATGTTTGCCTTTTCTGAAACTTCGATAATGTCTGCAGGTGTGAACTTTAAAAGGGGAAGTTCATCACAGATACATGTGAGCATTCTCTTATTTCAATGAGAAATTTCTCTGTGCATAAATAAATTCTTCCTAAGGGTGAGGCCACACTAGCTTGGGAACGCAAAACGCACAAGAATCGCGGACAAAATCATGTGAGATAATGCTCGCGATTTTGTCTGCGATTCCTGTGCGTTGCAGTGTCCATTATAGTCTCAGTCCCAACATGTGCCCCCAGGTAGAATGGGATGCTGGAGGTCATTATTAAGAAAGTAAATTCATTCTGTTAGTATAATTATAAAATGAATAAATATACATCTCTACGTGGATCTATTTATCTATCTCCAACTCCTGCAGTTTAGCTACTGATGTAAACAGTGATATTAACATGCTATTATTTTCATGGCTACCTGTACTTTAAAGCAGTAGGAAACATCTCCAGTTTATTTCTCTGTCCTCTGCAGATCCTAGATTTGTAGCCTAAATACATTTGCTGAAGGATTTTACCTAAATCCCATTGTCTGTACAGTATAGTGAAAGGAAGAGACTTCATATGAATTTACATTGCTCTGCATGTCAATAATGTATCTTGAATAGCTTATCTATATATATATATATGCTTATATTAATTTCTCATTTGTGTCTGAGGTGAAATCATTTCAGGTTAATATAATTGGAGGGATTGACACTGGGAGTGAATCAGATGTGCAGAAAGTGTATCTTATAATATCATCTTTTAATAAGGTCTTTGACACCTTTTAATGCAATAGATTTGCAGTATTTGACACTGTACTTAAAGTAGTTAATTGGATGTAATACCTGTTTAAAATATTGAAGACAGACCTACTGAGCACAAGTATGTAGAGGGGTATGAAGTCTGTCACCTACACAGCATTGTAGGAATGTAAACATGAGTAGGTATACAGCATTCAAAAAAGGTGCATTGTGGTAACTAATGTAACTCTTAATTTAAAAGAAATAACAATAAAATACAAAACCCTTGTTCAGTCACCTGCATCACAGTGTGTCATAAAGCTGGTTAGCAGAACTGTGCATGTCTGGGTCACTGGTCATCAGTAGGAGGACAAACCATTGACAGCTAAAGACATAGATCCAAGGTGACTTTAATGAAAAAAAACAAACAAATACAGGTATAGCTCCTTAACCTCCTGGCCTTCAATCAATACATTAAGGGACTAGCGCACTTTAGGAGTGAACTATTCCTTTAAGGTCATTACAGACTAGAGAAGCTAAAACATTGGTAAAGACACCTCACTGGAGATAACTTTACTCTGCCAACTGGAAAACACAAGATTTTTCTTTTGTGATGCACAACCCTGTTCTCGATCTCACATTACAGTATTTCTTTGTAATTTGATCCACATTGGCCACACTTTGTGGGTTCTATTAGGTCTGCAGTATTTACCACAAATACGGAATATCTATGATAATTACCTGTTTTGTTACAAATAGAGATGTAATGTGGGTTCGAATAGAACCCAGTTTCGAATCGAATCTGAGGGTTTCGAAGTCCTGACGAAACTTTCGGAACTCCCAAATTTCACGGAACCCGGGTTTTTTGAATTTTCAATTTTTAGCAAAAATCGAAAGTAGACGATTTTTGAAAATTGAAACCTGAACTTTCCGAAAGTTTAGAAAATTTTAAAAAGTAACAAAACTCAACAATTTCGAACATCTCTAGTTACAAATATGCCCTCTTGTCCCAGTTCTTTCCACTCCTAAGATACACAGTAAATTATCACGTGACTTGCACAGCGACAGGCTGACATTTTCTCATGATCTCTATGTTTAGCAGCACAACTGAGGGGGTTGGTAGCTGAATTTCATAGAAGAATTACTGTAATGAGAAAAAACATCATGGATCACTTCTGGCTTCACTTCTAGATTGGACATTAATGTTTCAAAAATATACACTTCTGAATAATTAGGTGTTTGTCGCTGGTTAATTATGGGAATTTCTATGGTAGTCAGTAGGAAGTCATCTATAAAGATTGTTTTACATCGTCACATCAAGTTTTACTTGCTACATTCAGAGATCCAAATGCCTTAGTTCCTGGTTTATTATTTATTCGTATTGACATGTGGGTCTGTAAGAACGAGCCCTAATTCCCTTAAACCCATTCAGCCTGATGAAGTATTGGGATGATATAAATACCATAACCAAGTTCCTTTCTCAAGCACATACAAACAGTATAGCCTTCGTGGTCCCGAAACATTGCACTGCTTATACATGGCTGTGCACTGAGATAATTTATCACTTTCTGCAACAATTGTGTGTGTGCGGCTACATCTTTTTTGTTATATATAAATATATATATATATATATATATATATATATATATATATATATATATATAATCAGGGATAAAGGGACACGCTCTCGAGTCTTGGTATGTAGCGATCCTTATTGTAAAGTTAACATGTTTCTGCCCGTCTTGCAGGCCATTATCAGAACGGTCATATATATTATATATATATATGAATGTATCCTGTATATGAACGTACAGTACACCTGTGTGTATTTATTTATATATATATATATATATTCTGTATATGAACATACAATACATACAGTAGTATGTATGTGCTTGTATGTATAGATATATGTGTATGCATACACAAACATGTATAAATATATATATATATATATATATATATATATATTTATATACAGTATTTTGCAGCAAGGATTCAGTGCATTCAAAGATCTTTCAAACTTTTAAACAATTTATTCATACTTAGTGCACTCAGTAAATTGTTTATCAATTCTAAAAGATCTTTGAGTGCACTGAATCCTTGCTGCATTTATAGATATATATATATAATTGTTTAATAGCATCAAGACAGTTCACACCTACGAGGGTCAGGGCCTGTACCTGCGTGTATGTGCCAGCACACCATTAAACATTCATTGTCTTACATGAACATATAAGTTCAGTTGTTTGGACTACATCATTGCCAGTAAAAATGAATTATTACTGTAAGTGTTCTGTTTGGCACAGTCTATGTGAGAAAGGGTGTGTTTTTACATACACTGTGTCAGACAGAGCACATACAATCCAAGTACAGGGGAAAAGTAATGGGCAGTACCAGGCATCGAAGACTCACAATGATATCTTCTTCATGCTATATTATCACAACAACATGTTTCGGGCGTGTTATCCATATTCAAGCGTCCTTGATATCCTTGTGAGGTTTGTGTGTATGGGACAGAACACGGCAGGGTCCAGCAGCAATATAAGGTAAGGGGACTCTGATCAATTGGAGAGCACATACAATATTTATTCTTATTTATTTATTTCCTAGCTGTGACATTTACCAGTTTCTTTCAATACAGAGATTATATGGAAAGTGTGTTTGTTTAAAGAATTTTAAAGGAACACATGTCATTTACCTGCTTCTTTTAATCCAGGGAACTTTGCAATTTACCACTTTCTTCAAGACAGAGATTGGAGATGGTAGGAAAATTGTAACAATTATCAATTTATTCTAATCCAGAAATTAAAATAATAGGGAGCCATTAACCAATTTCATTTAATGTAGAGACCAAAAGAGAAAGTATGCTATTTACCAGTTTCTTTTAATACAAGTTGAAAGTGGAACATTTACCATTTTCTTTCAGTGCAGAGATAAAAGGAAAAGTGTGCCATACCAGGCAAATTTACAAATTATTACTTGGCTTGTCAAGAAAATTGGTGTGACAAAACTGGGCATTGCCAGCATGCCACCCCAGCCTAGCAAAAATGTAACTCTTGAGCATGTGCACACATTACGGGCCATTTTTAAAAACTTACAATACTGTGTGTTTTCGTAGAAGTACGGCCACAATTGTACATTTGCACCTGTGGTCGTATTACAATTGATTAACCATACAATACCATGCCGTAGTAGACTACCACGTTGGTAGATTTGGGATGTTATAAATACCATGAACCTTAATGTAAAACAGACCTAAGACCGTGAAGAGAAATACTTCCCACATTGTCTTCTGGGTCTCTCCATCTTTGTGGGATCTTATAATACATTCACAAGTCCCATAGCCCTGCTTTTTCCTAGTGGTTCTGAAATGTTCCAGGTAATAACCAGCTAGGGAAAAAGATAAACTACCAGACAAATGATCAAGTCAAACTGCATTATTGTTAAACATACATGTAGTAATTAGATGCAGATTTTGTAGTTTCTAATTAGCGCATTACATTTATCATATGTACATCGTGCACAACACATTATTGTAACCTGTATTTACATTAATGACAACATTCGATTTTCAATGCATGACTAATTAAAAAACCTGTGCAATGATATATGTAGACACACATTAGATATATGTATAACCAACTCTCCCCCTTTGTAGGAATAGGTTGTTATTTATATAAATACTATATATCTTTATATATACTATATATATATGTATATATAAACAAAGAGTAAAATTCGTTCCGAACATTGTCTTTATCAGTGCAAAACATTTATTATTAAAATAGAATAAGAAGATGATTAGAAAAAAAGTTTTGCACTGATTAAGATGATGTGCTCGGGACGAATATTATTCTTTGTTTTAATTGACAAACAGATTGAGGCATCTGTGATTATTGAAGCAACCAAATTAAAAGGAAATGGCAAGACTGACTGCAGACATCTTCATATAAATTCATATCTATATAGAGGGATATATTCTGTATATGAACCTACAGTGCGTACAATATGTGTGTGTATTAATATAATATATATATATATATATATATAGGTATGTTTTCTATATATGAACGCACAGTCGTACTATGTGTGTATTTATATATATTTTCTATAGCAGGCAGAGCAACACAGCACAATTAATTTTTTAGGTGTGGAGCAGAACTACAAATGGATGCTGCAACTCCATATTTAGGATAAAATAAAACAAAAAAGAAGTAGCCACACACACAATTGTTGCAAAAAGTGATATATTATCTCAATACGCAGCCATGTATAAGCAGTGCAAGATTTCGGGACCACGTTCCTTTCTCAAGCACATACAAACGGTATAGCCTTTGTGGTCCCAAAAAGTTGCTTTGCTTATACATGGTATATATATATGTATCCTGTATATGAACATACAGTACGTACTGTGTGTATATATTTTATATATATATATATTCTGTATATGAACATACAGTACATACAGTAGTATAGTATATATGTGTATGCTTTCTTTGTGTGTGTGTGTGTATATATATATATATATATATATATATATATATATATATATATATATATTGTAGATATGCAGCAAGGATTCAGTGCATTCAAGGATCTTTCAAACTTTTAAACAATTTATTTATACTTAGTGCACTCTATAATCTTTGAGTGCACTAAATCCTTGCTGCATTCATAGATATATAAAATTGTCTAGTAGCATTAAGGCAGTTCACACCTACGAGGGTCAGTGCCTGTACCTGCGTGTATGTGCCAGCACACCATTAAAGGGCATGTCCACCCCCAAAACTGTAATTTAACCCCATACTGGCCACATTCTATAGTTTAAAAAAATCCTTACCTTAAATCTCTGCTCCAAATGGTTCTTCTACTATGCCCCTCTAAAGTCCAGGAAACTGTTGTGCAGACGCTGTCAGTGAGTCATCCTGTGGCTGTCTGTGCCTCAACCTCATCAAGGTCTGAGGCATGCGCAAGGAAGCCCTCTCCCCCTCCCTCCCACCATCTGGATCCATCCTCTTAGATCGTGGCACCTAGCATGAAATCCTGGTTACATAAGGTAAGTAAGAGCTCCCCAACCCTAACCGCCATAATATTTTTGAAAAAAACTGCCCCGATAGTTACTTACAGACCCTTCTCTTCCGTGGTGTCTTCTTTGACATCAGCCGCGTCTGTGATTGGCCTCGTCTTAGCCAGTCACAGACGCAGATGGTGGACCAGCCCCTGCTTGCAACTTCCACAAGCAGGGAGCTGGATAGGAGATGGCATGGGAGAGAATGGGCTGTTAGTAAACATCTGGGCATTTTTTGAAAAATATATTATGGCGGTTGGGGGTGGGCACCTGCTACCTACGTTATATCAAAAGTTTACTTTCCGGGTGGACATGCCCTTTAAACATTCATTGTCTTACATGAACATATAAGTTCAGTTGTTTGGACTACATCATTGCCAGTAATTATAGTATAGTATATGATTACTGTGTATACAAGCCAGGTACACAATGTTTCGGGGGGTCCAACCCCTTCCTCAGGTCTACACCTGAGGAAGGGGGTTGGACCCCCCCGAAACATTGTGTACCTGGCTTGTATGTTGAACACCTAATAAATGGAACTTTGTTAGAATTCTTACCTGAGTGTGCCTCCCTGCAACTTTATATTGGATATGAGTTTAACCCTGCATTGCCTGGCTTATTTTATTCACAAGGAGGTGGGATAAGTGATCCTACCCCCATAAGAATTACAGATCCATCAGGAAGGTAGTTAACATTTTATAACTGGACAGCCTATTAGAGCCTGTATAAGTATATTAAATGTGCCATAATAGATAACTAACCATTGCAGTTTATTTCCTATTTCCTAACAAAAGTCAGTAAAAGTAGCTGACTATTTAGAATTGATCCTGGTAAGAACCGTGGGTGGGCGTGAAAAGGGTGTGTGTCATGGGCGTAACTAGGTTTGGTGCACATGCTCACAAGGTTGTTTGAGAATCATATGGACAGACACATTTACTGGCAACAAAATGGAAACTTATTGGATTAGCATCTGGCTATGCATGAGTGATTGGGGAGGAAAGCTTGTGCATTAGGAGTAAAAAAACTTACTTTAGTTCTCCTTTAACAATTAGAAATACACCCCCCACCAACCCCCATGATTACAATTTATAAAAATGAATTATTACTGTAAGTGTTCTGTTTGGCACAGTCTATGTGAGAAAGGGTGTGTTTTTACATACACTGTGTCAGACAGAGCACATACAATCCAAGTAGAGGGGAAAAGTAATGGGCAGTACCAGACATTGAAGGCTCACAATGATATCTTCTTCATGCTATATTATCACAACAACATGTTTCGGACGTGTTGTCCTTATTCAAATATCCTTGATATCCTTGTGAGGTTTGTGTGTATGGGACAGAACACAGCAGGGTCCAGCAGCAATATAAGATAAGGGGACTCTGATCAATTGGAGAGCACACACAATATTTATTCTTATTTATTTATTTCCTAGCTGTGACATTTACCAGTTTCTTTCAATACAGAGATTAAGTGGAAAGTGTGTTTGTTTTTTTTCGATAAAGAAATTTTAAAGGAACACATTTACCTGCTTCTTTTAATCCAGGGAACTTTGCAATTTACCACATTGTAACAATTATCAATTTACTCTAATCCAGAAATTAAAATAATAGGGAGCCATTAACCAATTTAATTTAATGTAGAGACCAAAAGAGAAAGTATGCTATTTACCAGTTTCTTTTAATACAAGTAGAAAGTGGAACATTTACCATTTTTTTTCAGTGCAGAGATAAAAGGAAAAGTGTGCCATACCAGGCAGATTTACAAATTATTACTTGGCTTGTCAAGAAAATTGGTGTGACAAAACTGGGCATTGCCAGCATGCCACCCCAGCCTAGCAAAAATGTAACTCTTGAGCATGTGCACACATAATGGGCCATTTAAAAAAAATTACAGTACTGTGGGTTATCGTAGAAGTACGGCTGCAATCGTACATTTGCACCTGCGGTCGTATTTTTACAATTGATTGAGCGTATAATACCATGCCGTAGTAAACTACCGCATTGGTATTGTATACTGTAGGTCAAAATAGCGTTACTGTGCCCTTATAAATATGGCCCAATATGTCATGCACCAATGGGTGCAAGTACATAGGATAGTATATAAAATATTCCACCCAGATGAAAACTTTAAATGCAGTTTAAATCTAAAAGTGCTGTGTATGCCATTAAAGGTATTTACTGATTAGCTAAAACTGTGGTCTTTAATGAAATCTGAAGGTAGTGTTTGTTAATAAAAGCATATTTTCCCAGCATGCATCTTGTGAAACAAATCACATAGAGAGGTGAAAGTGGCCATTTTTAAATCATCTGCTTGTGCTCTCTCTCAGTGGATTGATTTGTTTTTATCTAAAAAATGTTTTAAATTAAATGTTAGTAGAAAGATTTTGGTTGGCTATGTCCATTCAGTTTACATAGACCAGTAAATGTATTTCAGTGTTGACCTTAGTAAATTTGTAATCTTCAAACATTTGGTTGGTGGGATTGGATAAGATGAGTACGGGATGAAATTTATAAGATCGGACGAACTCAAACTATCCAAACCCTCGAATATATCCTTCAATTTCGGTAACACTAAAAGGTAGCCTTCTATTTCGGTAACCCTCGAATATATCCTTCGATTTCAGTAACCCTGAAATGTAGCCTTCGATTTCGGTAACCCTCGAATATATCCTTCGATTTCAGTAACCCTCAAATATAGCCCTCGTTTTCGGTAACCCTCAAATGTATTGTTCTGTAACTCTCAAATGTATTGTTCGGTAACCCAACAATTGCTCAATGCTGGGGAGAAAGAAGTGTTAAAATGTGTTTTGGTGATATGTACATGTTCCCCAGATCATTTCCCAGGTGCCACAGCCATTTACAGTAAGTTACTATTGCTGTTTTATTTGTAATTCATCAGAACATTTCAAACAATTTTCTCACACTTTAATGGGTTAGTTTCCGAACTTTACTGAACAAACCGAAATTCAGGAAGTTTGTCCATCTCTACTCATTTATCATTGGTTCAACATAGTCACTCATGTAGATTTTATAAACAGTGAATCAAACGTGTTTGTGCGGTTTAGAGCGATAAATAGATGATAGGGAAGAGTGTTTGCTGTTGTTGAACACTTTTCTGTACTGATCATTTTATACAGTTTAGACTCTCTCAGCATAAAGCATCCTTTGACATAATATTTCCATTGTTTTTGGTTTCCTGACAGTAACATATCACCAAACAGTGCTCTCTTATTCTAGTACTTAACAAATACCCATTTGAATGTCTTAAAAATAAATAAATATTTAGGTCAATATGTACTACAAAATAACGATCACTAAATTACCATCCCAGAACCCTAGTTTTTTGTGTACAAAGGCAAACTGTTAAGGTGACGCATGCATGGTTATCCTTTTAGTAGTTACAAGCATCGGACAAACAAATAATGAGATAGCAACTAGACAGGTAGACACCTACAAAATCATAATGCTGTGAGATTTGCATTTTGCTACTTACCATACCCACTTCTGTTGTTCTATGGAGAGCATGCTAATATACTGTATCTCTGTGTGCTATGCCAACTGCTCAGCAGGCAACGGAGCCCTTCAAAGGTTTACCACTACTGCCCAGAAATTATAGTCTTTTCACTGTGCTCTAAAATGAATTGCTCATTGTTTGCTGTGTCAGTAAAGCAAAAAAAATCTCTTTTAATTATCTTACAATAATAATAAACACACAGATATATTAAGGTGGTGAAATTATTCTGCAGCATTTATTAACACATTTTCAACAAATGACTTCTTAATGAACAGCTATACTCACCCTTTTGCCATTCCACACCTACATAGTAACCAGGGTGAGAAACTACAGTAAACCGCAAAGTGCTCACCTCTGGCTACTTTATCGATCGGAATCCTTTGCTGCTCCAGTCCGCTCTGCCTCTCTGCTACTGTCAGCGACAGAGCGTGTCTGCCCATTGGCTTCATCACAGACTGCAGAGACAATCCGAATGAAGGCAGGACCAGTGAGGGAAACATAATGTGTGTATTTCAGTTTATAGGTAAAGTACATGGGGGGGGGGGGTTGGGAGAGAGACATAGCGGTTTAGGTTGTACCCTGGGTACTATTAACAGGTGGAAGAGGAGAAGCGAGAGGGATGTGAGTATGATCGGCCTTTAACTTTTGTTCATTAACTTAATAACTTCCAAGTTTACCAAACAGATTTTACGCCAGCCCCTTTTTGGCGATACACCAGACTGCCATATTTTTATCTCATCAAACGTAAAAGAGCTTTGCCATGAACCCAGCCAAAGCCCCATTGCAAACATACAAAACTCCGTGGACGCACACCGTCTCTTGAAATAAACAGCTTTTTTGTAGTATACTGACTCTCACACAACGTTTCGGGTGTTCCTTCGTCCTTCACCCCATTACATAAGACTTTTCTTTCCTCCAGACCACACCTAGTTTCCCAAATGAGAGATTCTGCCCAAAACCCATCCAGAGTCTACAATGAATACTTGTTGTTGGTGTTTTATATTATATATATTTATTAATGTTATCCCTATCACAAACTACTTTCTAAATAATGTTTAGTAACTCCAGCTGTTACTACACTGACCAATTAAAAAGTGCTAAATTCAATCCACTGCCAGGCCATCCCCTTACCCATGTCTTTAAGCCTTTATAAAGCGTTACAGTTCATTTGTTTACATGCTGCCCTCTGGTAGGAATTTTAGGTCCATTATTTCATAAACCAATAGATTCAAAAACACCTACTACCATTTGTAAGATGACAGTTCACCTTAAAGGTATTAAATGAAAATGCAACATTCCCACATTACTAGACGCAACTTTTCTAGTAGGAAACTTATGTAACAAATATAGGATCTTGTTATCTTTTTCTGTGGGCATTTCCCCTTCTCCAATCAAAAAGAGTAATTAATATCCCCCATGACTGGAACACGGGCCACACTTGCAGCTTTCCCTATCTACAAATCTCTTTCTCTTTACTAACTACAGTTAATTCACCTATCTTCCTCCTTTCTGTACACGATTCCATAAAAATTGACTCAGCCTTAATATTTATAATTGCAGTCACCACATCATCACAACAAAAGTTATTTTCCCATTTTTTTTTAGCTACAGTGTACTTACCAAAAAATGGTCCTAAGGTACAACTGCTTTTTTTAAAAAATTCTGGGGTGGAATCAACTGATACACTTATTAGGTTGTAGCTAGAATTTTAAGAGAAATCATGTAGTAATAAAAGTTTAACAGCTGAAAAACTTTAAGGATCTATGCACAAAATTTTTTTAAAGAAGTGAATATAGAGTTAAGCTATTTCTTCTAAGGTTTAAGGTATTAAAACAGTTACCATTCATTAGATGGTTCCAAAAATTTTAATCTCCGGACCAAAGTTTTTAAATTCATCTCACACCTTTTAGTTGCCCGGGTAAGTGTGATTTGCTTGCAAAGAGAAGATATGATAAAGCCCAATGTGACGTTGATTGAATGCAGAGCCATAAGACAGGATAGCGGGAGGGAGGATTTTTTTTATGTTCCTACCATACATCTTGTTAGTGTCCTTGCAACATCAAAGTTTTTGTACTGTAAATTGTAATTCAGGTGTGGATTTGCTTTTAAGGAAAACTTTACTAAGACCCCCCTTTCAAAACAAACCCCTCATCTACTAGTACCTACAGTAGGCTGAGGACATGAACCGCTTGGTCCTCACCCCTGGATTTTCTTTTGTTTTCCCATACTAAGCAGTAAAAGACAATTTGTAGTGCTGGTTTGACTCTACCCTCTATCCAGCTCTCACTCTGCAAGGAGCATGAACTCCCATTATTAGGGAATGGATATTGTTTGAGTGGGTATAGTTACCCTTTAATAAAACATCAGCCAATCCAGTGTACATCTTGTAAAAAATGATATCATTGTCTTATCAATACTTGTCTGTGATCTGCCTTTGCAGCAATGCAAAGTGGACTGATAATTGTACATAGGTATAGAATGACTTGCGTTACATCAAATTGCTTCATGCAACAGGTTCACAGAAGGTTTGGCCTATGACCTGTTCTCCTTTTTTATTTTTATTGCAATGGGGATCACAATACATACACAGATAAAGGAAGGGAAATTCACAGGAGATGAGACTATATGGGATTTGCAGTTATGTATGTATGTAAATGTATGTATCATTTTATTTATAAAGCGCCACTTGGGTTGTACGATGTACATCAAAAACAGAGTATACAAACATGGGGATAAGCACAAGCAATTATACAGATACGTTTATTATATAAATAAGGATTCATACATAGGTTAGGACTACATATGGGTGATTAGATATGTGTGATGTGTGTCTTGATACATTAGGATTTAAATCCCTGCCCCAAAGAGCTTACAATCTTAGTTATACATTTTCATATTGTTCCCAATAAACTGTATACACATGGGCGCACATCACTTATTTCATTAAAATAGTGTGCACAAATTACCTGATAATACAAGTTACATGTGATCTTCCTCTTAACAGCCTTTTTCATGGCTGATTTGAATCAAACACTATTGGACCTCCTATTCCCTCTGATTTTTAATCCTAAATCATTGTTCTAAGTTGTGCTAAACAGGTACAGGAACAAAACTAAATGTGAAAGGAAGTGGATGAAAGAAAAATTAAAGTTAGAAGAGGAAATAGCAATGAAGAGAGGAAAAACAACTTGTTTCATTGATTAACTGCCCCTTTTAATCAATTCCATTGCCCCTAAAAGGATAACTATACTCTAAAAATTTACTTTTTAAAAATTGAAAATACCTTAAGTAGGGAGGTCGGATTTATTATTCCTACCTCACAATATCGTTTTGTTGAGGAGCTACACCATGAACAGTTTTCATTTGCCAGGTTAGTCCTGGATAGAGATGGCCGAACTTTCGAAAGTTCGGTCCGTTTTCGAACTTTCAAACTATATGGAAAGTTCAAAAACTGACCCATTAAAGTCAATGGGAGTCAAATACTTTGAAAAGTTCTAATGAAATACAATTAAAATATCAATGGAAACTTAATGTATAAATGGCTGTGGGACCTGGGAAATGGTCTGGGGAACATGTTCAAATATCCAGGACCTTCGAAAATCAATTTTACTCTCACTCGCGATATTTTCAAGCTCGTTTGCGCCTAGGTACCATGTACATTTTACTCGCGGATTCGATGCTCGCGTATAGGCTTTAATAGACACTTTACTCATGGATTCGATGTTCGCGCCTAGATACCATGGACATTTTACTCGCGGATTTGATGCTCGCGTACAGGTTTTAATGGACCCTTTACTCGCGGATTCGATGCTCGCGTATAGGTAATAGGCATTTTACTCGCACATTCCAACGGTCGAACATTCGATATTTATCGAAAGTCCGAAAATATCGAAAATCCGGTTTCCGGGATAGTTTGAGAAGTACAAATTCGTTCGAATTCGAATAGTTTGGCTCGAACTCGGCTTCGAGTTCTAGTCCATCTCTAGTCCTGGACTAGTCCTGTGTTAAAGGTAGTGCTGAAGTCAGGAGGAAGAATGGCAGAATCAGTTTTCTTTGGGCTGGTGCTCCTCACAGAAACAATATAGGGAAGGTAGGAATTACCATTCCTATATCCCTGTCCCAAGTACTTTTCATTTTAACTTTTTTCTAAAAAAAAACCTTTATATACACTAGCTCTCCTTTAAATCTAATTATTATATTATATTATTAACCAAAGGGGTAATGCAATAACTAAACTTGTTCAGATAACTTATATGCCCAATATGCTATAATGCATTGGTTTAGTACATTGCATTCAGGTCAACATGGTGTGTGTCTGGTTAACACCTTGATGAATACATGTAGTACAAAACTTAACCAACTGTTTATCGTATAAATACCCACTAACCCGATACTACATTGGGTAGTGTGATTTTGACACTCACTTATATTGCATTCTCCTGCCAATGTAAATGTAAAACCTGGAATAAAATATACTTTAGTGTTTAAATAATGTTTTTTTATTTTTAAATGTAAATGCTATAGCATACATACCAGCAATACCCAAATCCATAGGATAGTCCAGACTTTGTAATTCAGTCCCACTGAATTTACCTAGATATTCACCTAGAGGAGTGATTACTGAAATATTCATTAACTATAAATGTATTGTCTTCTGTAATTAATTATTATTCTGAGAAATCGATTAGCTTGTATGTAGATCACTATTGACTCTTTTTTTTCTGACTAAGCAAAAGCAATTGCTATAACAATAGCAGTCTATTAGTGGTCATTACTAGGAGTGATAGAGCTCTGCATAAAATCTCCTGCTCTAACTGAAGGTAATGTGTACTATACTGAGCAAAATGTGGTTATACATGTAGTGAATGTACAGCTGCAATGGCAAGAAATTGTACAGAATGTGAGACTGGGTCCTTACAAGTGGATGTGGCATTTGGAAAACATTGACATTTCTTGCTCAGTGTGATGCTGTCTCATGAATTGTCCCTACAAAGGTTTTGGGAAAGTTGTCAATCCACTGTTTTACTGTTTTTTCTTACAGTTTTTGAACATTTTACTCTTGTTCACCTAATTCACAACCTTACATTTTTTATACTGTATGTTTGAGAGAGCATTAGATAGTATGTGGAACACATTTCCTACAGTATCAGTTCCCTCTGGTTCAGACTCTAGTTTATGCTGGTTGGGAGAGTAAACTATTGAGCTGATTGACTGGATATACTAATTACCCAATTACACAATTTGTGACTGTGTTCTGAACCTTAAACACAAGAGAAACCATTTACATACATACATACTATTGATCAGAGGCAAACATGAAATATCATTCATAAATTCCAATATAATAGTGGCTAAAATTTGTAAAAGAAAACTCCTTGTGTATATAAATATCCAGGAAAAGCCCCTGTAATTTTTTTTAGATTTAAAAAAAGTTTTTAAAAATATATATATACTAATTCAATGTATTATTGAAAACCTATCCCTACATTTTTACATTCTTGGCAATAGTCTCGGGAATGGCTAGCATTACATTACGGTTTTTAAAACTTCTTTGATCGATCAAGTATACTTTTTAGATTGAGATTTTATGGTTCTTTTTGACAGTGTGCCAAACCATGTTTATGTTATGAAAATCTTTTTAATGAATATAAGAGCATAATAACATAGTCAGCACGGTATTCAAGTTTACCACAGAAGTGACCTAATTTAATACCTGCACAGCATATGGGCTGATCTCATTCTGCATCCAGCACGGGCTCTGGGGGATACAGTAGTTATCAGTTGGAAATAATGACACTCTTTAAACAAAGTTGGTGGCAGAAATGATGCTTTGGAAAAGTGGAACAAACAAATGCCTTGTAATCAGATCTAGTTACGATAATGATATGGTGATACATTTGGTCTACCCCCTCTTTATCTAAACACCATGACTGTTTTTCTAAGGAAGCTGTTTATTTGCATTGAGGAAAAGAGTAACATCAGTCTGGACTTATCTTCAACCATTTCTGCTTCCTGTCTTGAAACAGCTGAGAGACAGGAAAGTCACCAACAAAAAGGACTCGGATGACAGGAAAACTATTAGAAACCTACGATTCATCCATTTTAGGAAAATTAATAAAATCCTAATTTTTTTTGTCATGATGGGACAATGTTTTTTTAATTTGTGTTATTTTTAACTAAAAACTGTTTTATTAAATGAAAACAATCAAATTAAATTCCCGCCACTTTACTGGTTTCCTGAGTCATCCATTTGCCCATCTTTAAATCGTAAAGCACTTACAGGCCTGGCCGTGGACCAAATCTAAAAACGCAAAATGTAACTAAATAGAAATCCTTACATACCATACAGAATCTATGGGCTGATACTTTAACTGCTTAAAATGTTAGATCAAGGGCACCTATTATTCAGTGCTGACCCTTTTATTAAAACGTAACACAAACAATATACCGATGGCAACATAGTCCACTGATGCTTTTACATTTCTGTATCACTACTACATCAACCAACCACATTTTACCGCATTTAGGGAATTAAAAACAAACATATGATTGGATAATGATATTTACATATTGACCTTGCAAAGTTATAATATGTATTATTGAACTAAGGCACTGTGAGGGAGTCTGTGTACAGTGACCCTCTAATTATAATTAATGTGGCCCTCTAATTATAAAGCAGGATCTCTGTCAAAGAATTAGGCTCGGTACACACCATGATATTTTTTGGGCTGACAAAGATATTTCTGTGTATTGGTTGATCATTAACCGATGTTCATCCATACCGTGTGAACAGACAATCGGACATGCTGGAAAAATCACGGCTAATATCGGTCAAGCGGTATTACTAATTCTTAGTAGAATTAGTAGAATCTGCTGGTATGTACCCAGCTTTATTTAGTATGACCTATTTAGGTCCTGTATAGGTAAGTTTTTATTGGAAGACCATATTTTATTTATGATTATCTTTCATGACAGGATGTTAGGAACCCTAATGCTGGCCATACACTATCTCAGCATTACATCTATTCGACATTCAATCTGAGATGGATGTTGAATCGATTGTAATATGGAGTGGAGCAGTACAATATTTCCTGGACAGATAATGTTTGTGACCATAATATCGATGGCACAATGATAGGGGAAGGCAGTTGTTGGAATGTCACATGAATGTTGGGAGGTAAGTTTGTTGTATATGGCCAGCTTAATTATTTTCCTTGTTTGTCCATAAAAGCCTTTCTTTGGGTTGTGATAGAGCAAATGAACCCTCCTAATTATAATACAGTGTATGTACTTTATTAGTTTGTAAGAAGAATAGATTGTCTTTTGTGATGTGAATAAGAGTTTTTCAACTATTTCTTTATTGAAGTTTTTGCCTCCTGTTCTTTTTTAAACAATAGCTCCCTGGATCCTTTAACAGCTTTAAGCTGTTTTTGGAAAGGAGTGTATTGATCTGTTTTCATTTGAAGAATGACATTGGCCCTAACCATTGTGCATAAGTATGGCACAATAAAACATTCCTAAGGAAAGTGTAAGTTGTATATGCATCCCTGTGAAGAAATGTATAAAGTAAAGAGTCCCTGGTCTTGAGAAGGCATTACCCCTGCAAATACTGATGGAAAGGGTTATGAAAAGATACAGCAAATTATTGGCAGGTTGAAAAAGCCTTATTTCTTTCTGAAGTTGAAGGACCTTTCTGCTACTTCCAGGCCTATTCTCCTCGCTCTAATGGTGGAATTTGCAGATCAATGATCAGGGTAAAACCACTGGATAGTCATGGTTGATGAAATTCATCCAGCTGCATTGTGGGTATGATGCTCACCAAATCACCATTCATTCATTTATTTTTCATTGTACATCAGTATTATCTCTTAGTGAAATCATCAAAAAAACAAAAAGAAAATAAACAAGAGAACCTCAGTTTTTGAATGATTGCGCGAAGTAAAAAAAAAAAAAAACGAACAGAATTGTCATTAGGACCTCACCTGACACAGCCTCACCACCGCAAAACTAAAATTAGCAAAATGTCAGAAATGAAAAGATTGATTCACCCAGACGCAATTATCATTTAAAAGTGCTTGATTGAGGTGCTGCAGTCGGGTGATTTATTCTGCATACCATATACATAATTAAAGTAGTAGAGCGGAGTAATTTATCAATCTAGCTGAGGCTGGAGGTGAAGTTGCTGTATATGTTTGTTTTATTAAAATATGATGGGATGCCCGTGTATTTCCACTCCTTCTATGGGTGCATGGGAATTCTGCCTGTTTCTTCGGGACTGACTCTAGTCCGGGTAAAACTAGGAGACTGAAAACGATGCCCTATTGTGTTGGGGTAAACTCGGGGTTTTAGGAGAAGTGATTATACAGTTTGTCATAGACTGTAACAGTTCAATCACCATTTTATATAGATTTTATATAGTAATGTAAAAACCAAAAAAAGTTGACTCGTTAACTCATACACTGTGCGTGGATAGCACATGCATTGAAGTACACATTCTCCTCTCTTTTGTAAATCCAACTTAAAGATGCTAAACTATTACGACAACTGTTCAGTATCCGAAAGGTTGCATTCTGGGTATTGGTTTTCTTGACATACAAGCATTTGCAGGTTACCTACCCCAGGACTATAACTGTTAAACACAGCGCTATCTACAGGTTAAAAATGGTATAAGAGGAGATTCGTTCTCAGCCACCAATATTTTTGTTATTTTTTTTTTTAGTTTTGTTGTGTTTGGTTTGTGTTTGAGTTGATGGTGGAGAGGAGGGGGGAGGTTTCCACCTGCAACTCATCCCTATCCCAAACATATACTGTTGTACATAGAAGTGACACTGTAGGGACATGTTAAAAGCAGATGCACGAGGGAGGGGTGGGATGGAACCTCTAGGGAATTGGAGAAGACTAAAGGTACCATAGAACAGTTAAAAATAATGAGCTAGATATCCAAGTGAGGATAGAGGAACTGAGGGGAGTGCAGCAGGAGACAGGGGGAGTGAACTACAGAGAGAGGAGGGAGGGAGAGGGAGGGAGGGAGAGACAGGGAGGGGGGGAGAGGAGCAGAGAGGGAGGTAAGAAAACGACACCTCTCCAGGCTCGCTCTGGTTTAAATCCACAGCCCTTTTCCTCTACTACATGTTACAAAGACTTAGAGCTCTGTGTCTATTGCCATTTGCCTGCCTGTCATTTGCTTCCCGGTTACTTTTCATCCTGTCTGCAGTCTGTATACAGCCACTGCCTGTCATTGGATTGAGTTTAGAACCAAGTGGAGACATAACGGTGGCCACGGTGCAGAAGTAAAGAACAGAGTCCAGTGCTAATGAGTGTGGGACACCAAAAGGACTAGGACTGGCATCACAAGGGTCACATGTAAGTACAGAGCTGGGTAGAGGGCATTGATGTCATTGCCATCTTTATGTCCCTATGAGTAAATATCATAGGAATTTTCAACCTCCAGCTTCCATCTACCAAATCCAGCTATCCAACTGTTGGAAGTTGTAGTTCAGACACAGCTGGCAGACTGCAGGTTAGATTTGTTTTCTTTTTTATTCAAACATACTTTAAAAGTGACCCATAAAGTATAGGAAGCCGGTCTGGAATACTGGTGGCAGTAGGGGAAGCAGTGGCATGAAAGCCACGGTTTTGTTCTATTTAACTTTTAAAGTTAAGTTGCATTGGACTGTGCTGGTTTCAAAGTTTAACATAAATGGGGGAAATGAACTGATGGAGCCTTAAGCAATGTAACACCCAGAGACACTTTTCTTTCTTCCTCTTTGATAAATTGGGTCAAGTTCCATTCCTGCTTCTGTATTCCTGAGGTTGGCAGCTTGGATATTTCTCACTGTGCAGAGTGACCTTGTGCTGCTTGTATTCAGTTTTATCATTTTCCAGGGCAGATCAGGTTGCATAAGTATATTGTAACAATAACAGCTACTTCCTACAGGATATGATGATCCCTCCTTGTCATTCCTTAGTATTCATTGTAAACAGAACATTGAATGTCTGGGCTCTGTGACATCCATGTGTACTTTACATTGGAAAGTGAATCACATTCATTATTTTACATTGGACACTAAACAATCGATGAACATTTTCAGTATTACACAAGAATAGATTGTTAGAGATCCATGAGCAGCCTGGTTAAAATAATAATTATTATTATATTATTAGAGATGCTGGTGATGCCACTGAATTTCTAGTTTTGATAAAGTTTGGAGATATTAGATGTGTGTGGATTTTTAGACTGAACTCCCAAATTAAACTATACCTATTCATTCATCAGAGAGAATCTTGCCATTTCCCATAATCCTGTTGACAAACTCAGTAAAACTATTGAAAGACAGAAATATTGAAAATTCCATAATGGAATTTATCTAAAATATAGCCCTGGGTTCCAGAGTCCTTTCTTGCCAGGATTGGCCATAGTGTTAACTCTTAAATGCCAGAGATTCCTAGTGGTGTGAAATATTGACAGTGTAATATACATTCTTATTCTGAAGGGATGCACTCAACCTATTGAATAACTTCTTCCAAACCTATTGCTCCTGTTGTATTTTGTGAAGTAGAAATTTCAATCTCCCCCCACAGTAAAGTCTGTCAGGGGTGATGGTAGCTGTACTAGGTCTAGATACATTTGTTCTGCTGCATTTTAGTCATATTAATTTATTAAAAGAGATGGAGTAAAAGAAGTTTTATCCCAATGGCAATGAGAGGGTTAAGTCTGCAATTGTACTTGTCTAAAGAAAAATAAAATGATGAATTTCCTTTTCTTCATTAGTACCCTGTTTACCAAGTACCCAAAGCATTTTACAATATCCCAGAACTATAGCAAATGTATTCAGGTTGGTTTACAGGTGCCAAGCACTTCTTACATGGAGGGAAGGGAGGGGAGGTGGTGTAGGAAACAAAAAAGGAAATGTAGAACTTTTGTAGTAGTGCAGCACAATATGTATCGTGACCCCTGACCTTCAGGTTATAATTAAGTTACCGTAGGAAGGGGTTCGTAATTGTACATGTGCAGTTTAAAATTCAATATAGCCAAGATTTTAACAATTTAAAAAACAATACATTTGAAGAAACTTTGATTGGTTTGGAATAAATCTTGGGAAATGTTCTGTGTTTAGATGGAATGTAGAGTTTTTGGAAGTAAAATGTGCAGTGTTTTGGTGTTATTTTTACACATTCCAGACTTCAGCCATAATATTTACCAATGTCCTACAATGATGGTCACCACTTTAAAAAATGGCAAATTGATGAAATGGTGATATTTGCCCATAGGATTCAATCTGACAACATTTACCCTGAGTAACTGAACCCTTTAAATTTTATGAGAGTTTGACAGCTTAAAGCCTCTGAGATATAGGATATATATATATATATATATATATGTATATATATATTATATATAGTTATATAATATATATAACTATTAAATGCCCTTCATGTGTAGTTTATAGTTTACCTACACTCAACAAGACGATTTTAGGCAAGCTAGACTATGGACTTTTTATTATCATTTCCAAGTACAAATGAAGTGTATTTTTATACCTGTTAGACAACCCGCGTATCCAATGCTATTAGGCTACAACTGCCTTTTGGGCTTACATAAAAAAAACAGTTGATGAATTGATATTAGTCAAAAATGTGGACTCCTCAGAATCTATTTTTATTTTATTTTTCTTTTAATTACTGTTACAGACATACTTCATAGTTTTTATTTAAGAAATAGCCTTAAACTCATCCAAATCCTGTTAAGAGAATGATATAAGCTACAAGTGTGTTTGTAAACTCTTAGCTTATTTATTTTAGCGTAAAACACCTTATCTCAGAAATCGAAACTGTACATCTCATTGTACCCTGCTTAATGGTCCCTATATTAAACTTTCCTTTCATAAATGGAGATTCCAGACTTTGTTGAATCTTAATATAAAGTTCTGTTAGCTGATAGACATATATATTTTAAATATTTAATTTATCTTCCATAAAAAAAGTTTAGCTAAGTTCTTTACGAAATTTCCTTATTTAACATCTGGAGGTTAAGGAACCAGAATTGTTACACCTCTGTCTTGAAAAAAACATCTTGCGGTTAAACAGCTGGGCACCGAAGTGTTAATGTACGTTGACATGTTCAAATTTCCAGGTACATTTAGTTTTGAGCTGGTGGAGGTAAATGGAACCTTCAGAAAACTGGAAGAAGAATTAGGCAGATCATAAGTTAATGTTTCATGGATTCAATAAGGTGGCATTATTTCAAGGACACGTTGGCTCCAGCACAGCTACAGATTGGCTTTTTACTGGGATCTGTCATCTTGGTGAAATCAAATCAGCTTTGGTGATTTTCAAGCAGAGTGAACAGGGGTAACACAATGTTACATGCTGGATAAAAGACAGATTAAGCAGCTCACTTGTCTTTAAGATCGGTCAGAGATAAGATGTGCATGCATTGGCAAATACTCTGCATACTGCTGGGTTATTTGATTATAGCTTATAGAAAATGTAGTCCTTGTGCTTAGTCATGGTTTAATTAAAAGATTGCCAGAAAATGAAAACACCTTTTCCCTGTATTGAAATATTAAAATATTTCCAGCACATACCGCTGTATTCTGTTAAGCATGGGAAAGCCACATGTTAAACCTTTTCCCAAATGTGCACTCTCTATAAAATAGCATTAACACTAGGAATCGACCATAGTTTTTAAAAAGTATTTGCTAGTAACTTAACTCAATGCGGGCCACCAGATGTCGTGAGAAAAACCAACCATGCATGTTGTGTTTGGGTATGAAATATTGAAGTGTTCATTTACTGTTTAATGCACATTACTGTTTCTGGATCTTTAGTAAAGAGATGTATATTTGTACATGTATTTCCTGAGCAAGCACAAGCAGGCTATTATGTTAATGTCTCCCTTTCTTTGGGTGTTTCATTAGGGACTGATAAAGTTTTAGGGATTTTCTTCTTTGTGAAATCTATATACTTAAAGTGAGACTGGACACTTGTTTGCAGCTCTCGGTATAACTTTCTGCTCTTTGCAATTAAGAAATGTTAGAAATTGTATTTGATAAAAGGAGACAGCTTAAAGATCCTTTTCCTGCAAAGTAAAGTCCAGATTTATAACTGCTAGACAGGAGAGGGCAGAAGAAAGGCAGCTTTCTCTACTCAAACAAATTACCTCACTTTTCATATCATTTATCCTCAGTATGTCAGAATATGGGGAGATAGTTATATTTATTACATATTTACATGTGTACCTGTCAACAGGCTACCCAGTGTCAGTACAATGTGTAGGTGTTGTCCTTTAAAATTAAACCATCACGGATTTACTTCTCTTGGGTCTATGTAAGGCATAGAACAGCATAAATTTCCACATACAGCACACTTTAACGCTGACAGTAATCTCCACCAATCAGTCCTCTCACTTTCTTTTTGATGTAGAGTCATCTCCCTACATTCAAGCACACAAATTTAGCATCTTGACTGTAAAGTTTTTGTGCTATGCCAAGGAGCCACTGCCACAAGAAAGAGAGGTCGCAGAATGTCAAACAAGGTGATGGATGTGCGTATAGGTTAAAACACAAAAACTTTGAACACATAGGTGATCTATAATGGACCTGTAAACTATAAATGGCTTACGTTTTTCAGTTACCCTTTAATTATACAGTTTATTCTGATTGCATCTTATTTTATTTTAATTAGCTTTTTTAAAAAAACTCCAATGATGCCTCCTAGTGTTTGTCGTGATGAATCATTGGGTAACTGAGTCAATAGATGAATCTTTGTCTTGTCAGTTCCCACTCACAAAAGTAAATATATCAAATCCTATGAAGGTTTATTGGGTTTAAAGGGATCTTAAATTAAACAGGGAATTTTCAAATCAATTGAACTATTCATGTGAAGTTCTTACCAAATGGCAAAGCAACAGGTAATGAAAATATGAAGAGCCCATTATAGGCACAAAACGCATCAGCTTATGGAGAACTGAGTGAGCTTTTAGAATGGGCTCACTATCGTTGTTGTAAGATGCTTTTAAATATAATATAAAAGTATAATATAAAAATATCAAAATAAAAGTTTTATGCATAACTGACTGGTCCGGCTCCACATTGAGGTCCTTTGGAGTAGGCAGCACTCGCATGCATTTTGGTTCTTGCACATGATTTTGGGAGTTGTCCGGTTCTCCCATAGCGCTGCAGCCACTCTGTACGGACGTAGGAGAGGGGAGTGTCCCGCCCGCCAGCACACCATCTTGCAGTTTTAATGAAAATAAAGCAATAGTTTGTGAGGCTTGGGGGTGTGTGCATTTTATATTCATTGAACACTGTAGAATTGAATCTTGCTAGTTTAAAGGCAAAGTCTTCACTCATTGGATACTCTTATTTTTTTGTGGGAGTCCATGTATATGTTGTATATTTGCATATACCAACAATGTGATCATTTTTATAAAATACCTAGGGTATTACATAGGGTAGTACTGGTCTTTACCTTTCAGTTCAGCTTGCTTTTCTGCATGAGTCTGTGTGATCAGTAAGATATTTTTACCAACTACTGTAAAGAATTACTAATCGTCTATTTTTTCCCTTAATAATATGTAAAATGTTGCTTTGCTTGAATGTTTCTAAAGAACTACTGAGACACATTGTTTAAACATTATTCCACAATAAAATGCTGTCATTTTACAGAATATTTAAAAATTATTCATGCAAAGCTGGAAATTCTTTTTTTTGGTTATGACATCAGTAGTTGGTGACAGAGGTTCCAACTGACTCTCCCCCACACTGCGTTTAAACAGCCCTGCCTGACTCTCCTACTTAAGTCTTGCTGTTTAACCCTATGTACCTTGATTTTTGTTTTGAATCCCTTGCTAGATCTTACATGTCTTGCACAATAGCTGTGGTGAACTCTTCACCAAGGTCTTGCTGTTAAGAACAAGCTGTCTTGTTCCCACGTTGCCCTTCTTGTCTAGCACTTCCCCCTTTGTGCACATGGATAACACTGCATACATCTATTACTCTGGCCTCTTACTGTATAACACAGGCTGTCTCTACTATAATATGAACAGTTTAATACCCGCTACTCATTGATTTTAATTTATTATTACCTCTCTTATTCCCTCTTATTGTAAAAGGTATCTTTTTTACTCCCTGATGTTGTTAGTAAGTTACACGTATCTCCCTGATTTTTCCCGTCAGACAGGGATAGAAAGAAAGTGGCACTGACTAAATTTCATCTTGACCGATGGCATGGTTCATTAAAAAATAAACTCTTAGGTGAAAATCTCAGCCACATCTGATCCTTTTTTGCCTAATTTTGCAGCGTACAGACAAAAATGTTGGTTGATCAGGCCAAAATGTCAAACGGTGTGTACACAGCTTAACAGTGGATACCTTACACATCATACACATTTTAATCCAGGGTGATTAAAACTTATACTTTTCATATCTTAAGTCATTTGGCAACTCTTGATCCTTCTGTTTTTAATCCTGTAGTACATTATTATATTAAAAGCATACCATCAATGCTCTCTGGGGGATAACCTTTAGCCCTTTCACATTGAAATCTTCTGAAGACCATTGTTTTTGCTTTGAAGAGGATTTGTGCTAAAATCTCTTGAAAATGGATTGATTTTATGGCAACAAATGGTGTTGGATCCTATACTGTGTGCGCCCATCATTTCCCAGCTTTAGCACAAAGCTCTTGCTTAGTTAGCTTGTTGGGGAATGGTATCCATCAAGTTTAATGCAAAAGACTTGGCCAAATTTGTGCAACCCCATTGTAATAGTATGATAGCAGTTGCTTGCTGCATACTGTAATCTTATTTAGATCAGCACAACTTTACTTTAGTTGCCATATCAAGAAATTATTTTAATATGGATCATACATGTCTTTTTAGAATTTTTTTAATGTTCTACTCAAACCAGCACAAGAATAACATCTCCCAAACATCATTAGCAGTCAAATGCTTTTTTGGTATTAAAGGGATTTCTGCTCAAACAAGACTTAGCAAACCGCTTTTCCTCCATTGGGATACAGTGCATGTACAGTCAGTCGTTGCATTCTCTGATAAACTCAATGTTTCTTTAGAAAAACAATAAACAAAATGATTGTATTACTAGTACCCAATCACAGACATTTTATAGACAGTAAATAAATATAAGTAGGATCTAGCTCTACATCAATGCTATTTGTTAAATAGAGAGAATATTTGCTGAGGAGACTTATGCAACATATTTTCTACCTTCGTATAGCTGTGGTTAAATGATTTTTACAGAGCATCATGCAAAAATATGTGCGCATGCGTCAGTGTATAAGCACATCCCAATCCGGTTGTTATTTAGACAGGTCGATTCTTACCTCGTTGTGTGGAACTGAAAGTAAAGTGAACAATATATTTTTGCTAGCATGGCTTTGAATAGGTAAAGTTATTGCTGTGCTTCTTTAAAACAATGTTGGGATGCAGCCCCACAAGCGATTAAATATTGCAATTGTGGAAATTGTGGAAATTGTAAAATTTACATCAATTCATTGTTCACAATTAAACAATATTTAATCATTTTTGCGGCTGGACTGGGTGATGATTGTGCCTCTTAGTAAAATCCCCCAATTGCGTTATGTTATAAATATATACTTCTGAGTAGAAACAATGTGATATGATCCTAGGTAAAAGAAAATTGTGTTTATTTTTTTTAGTCAATACTGAGTCTCCCATCGACGGTTTTGTTTCTTACTTGATGGTTTATTTGTTTATTTTCTTTTGTTATTGTTGTCAGTGTCTTTTACACTTGCCAGAAACGTTGTTCCTCTGTATGAAGTGAAAATGATCAGTGTGTTAACGCACACACACCTTATGAAATGCATTAAGCTTGGTTTATTCTTGCATCCCCCTGGGTCAACAGTGCTTTACTGGTTATGTCAATGGTCAAGCTTCATAGGCTTATGTTTATCACAGACTAATTAGCCATGTTACTTTGTAAGTATTTTAAAATAAAAGCAGGTGATACCAAATTATACAGAATGTTTCTCTGGAGCAAATGCTTTCTTATACCTTAGGGTCATGTTATTTCAAATAATTGAGCAAGGCTGTAAATTGAAAGCCTCTGATTTGTCCATTTTATCTGAACACTTTCTGCCAGCGAGAGCCTCTGATTATCTTGCTTTCAAATGTCACCTTATCTGAAAAAAGGAATAGCTCTTGAAGACTTAACATTCCATATTCCCAATGGGAAAATTAAAATGTAACTCAGATAAAACAAAAGATCCAGAAAGCAAATGTGTGCAGTGGTATATTGTATTATTTAATAGGTGCATGTTAAGTAGTCCAATTTGAATAACCTGTGGGTATTTAACCAAAAAAGGTCTTTAGAAGATGAAGAGGCACGTAAAAAAATTATACTAGAAATTCAGAGTTAGAAATGTGTTGGCTAGAAATGTATACATTTTGCGTGGGTTTATTTTTAAAGGGCATGTCCAGTCAAAAATAACTTTACATATAAAGGTTATCCACCCCCCCAAATCCCACTTTCACATTATCAATAATTTCCAAAGATGTCCCTGAAGTTCCTTACCTGACCTGGTCCCTCGCTGGTCCTCCTCTGCTCTGTGGCTTACAGCTGCACTCCCTGGTTGTGGCTGTCAGTAAAGGCGCAATGTGATGTCACATCTAATCACCTGACACCCGCGAACAAGAAATAGAGTGGCTGTCAGCGCAGACACCCTCTGCTCCTGTGTTTGCTCAAAACAAGCTCGAAACAGGAGCTGGGGGCGCCTTGGAACCGGGTCAGGTAAGTCCCTTCAGGGGCATATTTGGAAATTATCGATAATGCTAAAATGGGGTTTGCGGGGGTGGAGAACATTTACAGCTTAAATTATTTTTTGACTGGACATGCCCTTGAATTAACAAATGGCTCAACCGGAATGCACAGGGACTGTAAAACAGTTGAAATGAGAATATTCCAATGTTTATAAAAGGTAGAATCATTTATTCTAACAATGAGATAAAGTTAAAAAAAAAAACTTTGAGGATGTAATGAAAAAGTAATAGTAATTCCCTAATTCAGCATAAAAATGCCATTACATATAAATTATATCATAGATAACTAACGATTCAGTGAGCATTTTCATTCCTGGATTTTTTCTATATCAATTCAATTCCTAAACATACGTGTACATGACTTAGTAGGAAAAGTTTGTGTAAAAGGGTAAAGTTAACGTAAATAAATAGTTACAGAATTACTTTTTTCCCCTAAGTATGACACAATATAAATAGTTATAGTTAATAGTCTTGCTTAATGTACATTTCAAAAGAGAATTTGTCCAAAATATTTTTATATTTAAAATTAGACAAGAATCATGATGTTTTGACATTTACTGTTACCTTTACATAATGACAGGGTGTACTAGTTGCTAAGCTTTTAAAATCTACTGAACTCTCATCCCTTGGGTTTATCTTTACAGTGCCAAGGTCACCATCATGTAATCTTAAGGATGGAAGGTTTAGTTGCACTTGTAGAAGTCAGAGGAGAACAGAATAGCTACAAATCAGCTGACAATGATCACTTTGATTAACATAACATAGTAACTGATTCTCCTTTTACTTTTGCCTATAAGACACACAAGGCGATGTAATATTGCTGTGCTACTTACATGACCACACTCCTGCGAAGCAGTAATCATGGCACACTGGTACTGCATCATGGGGAGAGCGGGTCAGGTAAGTAGATGCGCTATCAGGGAGATTCAATAAAAGTTCTTAGAGTTAAAAATGGTGCTAATTTTGTCCCAACCAATCAGATCTTAGTTTTCAAATGTGAACTAATATCTGATTGGTTGGGGCAAAATTCGCACCATTTTTAACGATAAGAACTTTTATTGAATAACCCTGTATATCTTGCGTTACTATGTAGAGGGTTGTGCATTGGGTGCAATTTCTCAAAGCTTCCAGAAACCATGCAGGATCTAGAAAACCACTAAAAAATCCAGGCTAACCTGATATCACATTGGGTAGCAGAGGTTTTCCAAGGATTTGGGCGATAGTGCCTGGTTTTAAATCTCCCTGATAGTTCACTGCTGTTATAGGCAAATAAAGCTAAATAATCTTACCTACTATATATGAAAAAGAGCAACATGCAGTCCTGGGGATAGATATGGGGTTTTAATGGCAAGCAAAGCAAAGGCAAACTGAACGCACGGTTATTAATAATTAACAGTTCATCAAATATACTAGTTGAATGTAAGGCCCTGGAATTTAGACTTGTTACCATGTTTCTTGAATACTTTTTGACACCACTTTGTCAATTTTTTTTACCCTTTAATAATATCTAATATTAATATTTGTCCTCGCACAGACTGTTTTAAAAAAATATTGAAATAAAAACAATCTGATGGCCATGTTACTATTACACTTTATTGTGTGCTTATCAGGAATTGATTTTCTGCTTTTCTGATTAGCTGTTTTTTTAGCTGTGGCGTGAATTATCTCCCAGCCTCTGCTAACTGTTGGTTAAGTGAGAGTCCTGTGAAATGTTATTCATAGATGTTGGGACAGTCTGCTTAAATACTTACAAAAAGCCTGTGTTTGGGCAGCGCAAAAATTCTGTATTTTGTGGTCTTGTGTTTTGTGGGTGATTTTTTTTAACCCACCCCTTAGCTATGCCCAGTAACCTCATGTGCATACCTTACAGTCATAATTAGGTGCAAATTGGGTGCAACTAGAGTATAGTTCCTGTGACTCAGAAATTCCTTTAGGTGGAGAAATGAAAGGCAAGTGTCCACTTTCGAATTTGGCTGCTATTTAGGTACACAGCCTCTGTAACTTTCAATATATTTCAAAACACCTTTTCCAGCAGTGCAAAGAATTACTGAGAACGTCAACCTTTCTAGTGTACACTATGTTTTGTGAAATGGCAAGGCTTTCAGTGTAGAAAAAACATTAATAAAAAGAAAAGGCCTTAAAAACAGGTTAATAGGGGTAATAGCCCAAATCTCAACAAGGCTATAATCAGCACCTCACAAGTAAGTGCCTAAAGTACAAAATACAATATAACACCCCTCAAAATATGGACATCCCTGATGAAGCTGTAAGGATTAAAACAGCAAAATGCATAGGAATTACCTCACAAGCCATTACCAAGTGGATTATACCCTACCACAAGACCACCAGGATTTAAAGGGGCCACACCATAGCACAGAGGTGCAACTTCAACAACTGCTAATGGACTGTTTCTACAAGGTTTTTTAGTGCTTTTTATTGTTTTTAATTGCTATAATAAAGTTTGTTGGCAACCTTATTCTTGTGTCCAGGGGTTTTTGGGAGTTATATAGACCAAGCAAGCTTCAGAACAGCACAAAGTAAACCCTGCAGTGCCCCTAGTGGTGGATAGACACAATTGAGTGTTTTAAGAATTTTCATATACCACACCATAGCGCGGAAGTAACCCAATCTACTATTATTTAAAACCCTATCTTATTCACAGAAAATTCTGTTTTAATCAGAAAGCACTGAATATAAAAGGTATCATAATCTCATAATAATAAGATATGTCCATATTTTGAAGGGTGTTATATTGTATATTGTACACTAGACAGAAATAAAGGGAACACAATTACAAGAAGCCCCAGACTGCTGATTGGAGGATAATCCATCTACTCTATAAACAAGATAAACATGTAAACCTACAAGACTAGATGTCTTAATAACCATTTCTTTCTACAAAAATCATACAGAGAACATACTTAGTTGGTCACCAATATATTCAGGATTCACTAATGAGTGAATCGTAAACTGAATCATCAGTGCAACACAAAAATGTATATTAAGAAATTTACCAATGCTGTGTGGCATAATATTTCTATACTTTGTAAACCAGAACAAATAATATAAACAACATTTCTCTTGGAAGATATTTTATTGTGCCATATAATGAGCCCAACTGTGTTTGATTGTTAGAAGCCCATGTTTAATAAACCTTTTTTGAATCTTTAAATGAAAGCATTGATATTTCCACCTACCTCCAGTTTTCTTTCTCTGACTATATGCAACATTAGAAAGACATTAGCTGTACAATTAATAGGCATTTTGAACTTTAGACTGTTATGTGTAAGTAAGAAATTAGTTTCTGAATCTTTCTATGTGAAGATCTTTCCCCCCAAAAAAGCAAAAGAACACACTGTAGGTATTTACTTTTGGGAGATATTCCCCTTTATGTATATATATATATTTTTTTTAAATAAATCATTATACAGTATAGTTTCCATCCTGCAAAAGCACTTCAAAAAAATCTGTAAACAATTTAACGTTCTAACACTACTTACATTTTATGTAATGTGTATTGGTAACTTTCTATACTCTGCTCTCAAGTCACATACAGATTTTGCTTTAAAATCCTTTTAATATTTGCTATTATAGCACCTTCTAGATTTGTATTGAAATTAACCCTTCGCTGTGAACAGCTTTCAACTATATCTTGTAGGTTTATTTAGAAGTATATTTGCTTTCTTTATAATAACTACTATAAGTGAAGGCCAAGTAATTAAACAGTTCCTCTGTCTCTCCACATTTGAAAAGGGCTCTTGTCCCAAGTCTGCAGGCAGCTTTATGCATGGCTTATTTATTAATAACCTTATGAATAGGTAAAGTTTTATGGTCTTTATACAATTATTTTTACTAGTAATCAGATACCACTTGCAATAAACCACGACTTTAGAGTTGCCAGACATAAACATTTTCTTTGGCCTTGTATGAAAATAAATAAACCCTAATCTTAGGAGAAAGCTAATATTATTGAAGTATAGGAAAAATGTAAAAAGGTCATGACTTTTCAGAGGACTGCTTAATCCTTTTGGAACACGCCCTTTTAGGTGAATCCAAGAAAGTGTAGATGCAAATTAAGAAGTAATGTTTAACATGTCAGTGTATACGGCTATTCTGGAAACATTTTATGTGGTAGACGTTTATCATAGCTCCGTCCAAAAAAGGAAATCTGAAAGTTGTTAAAATCCCAAACCTACATAAAGGGCAACTAAATCCTATCAAATAGGCTAGAAACAGTATAATATAATAATATAATGCATATGAAAGCCCTTTGCAGTACCTTAAAATTGATGCAATGTCAACCCTTTTAACTGTAGCTGCAATCGACACATTTGCATGAACACCAAAGACTTATTATCTTATTATCATCATTTATATTGAAAGAAGATAGCCCTACTAAAGAATTACAGTAGGTACTTTTTGCTACTGTTAAACCATCCAACGAGGACTGTCTTACTAGAGTTTGTGTGGATTTAACACCCCACCATCAGAATTTATATTATATTATAGAACCTTTAAATTTTGGGGGATATTGGTCAGTACACCTGCTCGTAATGTCTTTACTGAGCAGGGACATTAGACCTTTTTTTAGTGGTGTGTTATTATGGGAATAAGTGTGGCGGTGCACAAAGTGGTTGGCTAAACCTAATATTCAGTTTGATGATGTTTTGGCAGTGGTAGGTTCAATAAGACTCAAGTATTGTGCCTCAGTACCCTATTCCAGCTATTTAGCAGTGCTACATGCCTCTACATGTTCCAGCATGCATTAGTTGATGTTTATTTAAAAAGAAACTTGTGAAAATGTTAATGAATGAGACAGTCAGTTTGCATCACTTGCTGTGTCATTAACAAAATCACTTGAAATACCCCAGTGCAACAACTCTGTGGTTTTCATTTGTATCCATGCAAAATAAAACGAAAGAGAAAAAGTCTAAAATTCAGAAAGAGCAAATAAGGCTTTGAAGCACAAGACCCCAAAAACCTTTAAAAACAACATTTTCAAATATTTCATCATATAAACTCTCCAGATTTCCCAAACAGAATCTATACACTATATACATTTCATCCATCCTGACGGCCACAAGATGGCTGAAACACATAGACGAAGCATATGTCTAGAGCAATAATAAAGGTATGATGAATCTAGAAGAGTGCACCATGTTACTTTCCCATTGTATGCCCAATGTGACGGAAGCAAACTGCTATCAGATGTTTATTCAGCAAGAGCGCAGAGGATTTGCCTTATGTATATATATATATATATATATAGTGCTAGTCCATCCAGTAGGTGATTCTTAGTATTATACGTATTTGCTATACGATTTGCTCTGTTTGCTTATGTGCTGGTTGTCTCTCCTTGCTTGGAGCTGTCTCCTCTGTTTACTAGTTTCTTGTCTTATGCTGCTTTTATATATACCTTTGGTTTTAGTCTGGTTTTATTCTTCTATACTGCTGTTTGATCGTTATCTAGTGGGTGATCGTGTTGCACCTTAGGCGATTGCGCTGTTTAGTCCGCACTCTTGCACTTTCTATTAACTAATTTTAGTCTTGCACGATCACACTTTATTGGCTATTTCTTCTTTGGGTAACTTGTTCTGATAACTGTTTGTAATTCGCACGTTAGCACTTTATTGGCCCACTTTGGATATATGACACTGGTGGTTTTCTGCTTGCATGCTGCTAGCTTTTACTATGTACTGTCGTTTACAGTCCGGTGTTTTTATAGTCCTATTGGTGATTTTTAGTAATGTGTCATTTTGTTGTCTTATTGATTGATGTAGCCATGCGGTGGGGAGGGATGGAGGGCGGGTCGGGGGTGTGTTTGTTTTGTATTTATACTCACCTCACACGTGATTCTGTAATCCTGACGACGGCCGCCCACAAGATGGCCGAAACGCGTTGATGTGGTTTGCCACGAGTGAATAAATTCTTTTTTGAATGTTCTAAATCCCGCGTGTGCTCCGAGTCTTCAGTATGATTTGTGTTCCCTTTCGGATGCACCGGGGTGATTGAAGATTGATGGTGTGCAGAGGATACATATTGCATATATATATATATATATATATATACATTGGACAAATAGATCATACTCAAACTTTGTAGATGTAATAAAAATTATAAGCATTTTGGGTTTTTGTGAAACAGACCAGTCAATTGTTAGAAAACTCGTAAAGTTTTGAAGGCTTCTCACTCTGGGTATTAATTATTCTTCATTAGTTATGTGTTCTGCCAAGGTATACACGAGCATTTTTTTCTGTGTCATCTGGCCGATTCCCAGCAGATGCACACAATCTGTTCTGCTGTCACTAACAGGGTTGAGTTTGTGAAAGGAATGTGTCAGAACACGCTGCTTCAGTCAGTTTTTACAGATTTTTCTTCCTGAGAGTGTGTGCTTTGCCCTACTTTTTATGCTTGCATTCTCATCCTTAGGAAGATTTCCAAGAAACAGCCATGGTATATATTTTATATGACTTACCCATATGCTAGCAGTTTTCTATAAGGACATTTCAAAATTCCTGTCATGTGATCTGCTTAAGCCAGCTTGATCAAAGGCTTAAATAACAATAAAATACACAGAAGCTGACAGTTACAATTATTCTTCATGGTGTCAGTATGGTATTGAAAAGATAAAGTCAATACAGCTACATTTTTGGTCAGATTAGCAATTTAATGTAATTATGTAGTTAGGATATTTAATACAGTGTTGCCTAGTATGATGCTCACCAATAGTTAAACGTTCCAGTCTAAAGCTGGCCATACATCTTATAAACTTATGCAGTAACTGACTTCTTTCTAGATCCTCCCACAGTCACTGTCACTGACAATTCTGCCATTTCTTACATTTGTTAATTAAGGAGGGGAAAGAGCTTAATACATGAGTATAATTCTCCTTTAATGATTTAGGGCAAATCCAGATGAATCCAATGGGATTTGTTCTATATTGTTAAGGTGTATGGGGCTAAACAATCTACTTTCAGACAACTTTACTTAAAGTAACGGGAGCCGATGCGGTGGGGACTTGTATGCACACCCGGCTGCCCTTCCCCATAAAGAACATGGGAGGTTGGTCGGCTGTCTTCACATATTGCAGATGAATTCTGATGGAATCTCTGCTGCCATATGTGACAGCAGTTACATGTGGATGGCTAGCTTAAGGCTTTAAGCGCAAGAACAGCTAATTAAACACATACTGGACATCACTGCTATACAGAACTGGATGAGGAAGGAAAATGCAAGAAGAGAGACACACTTCTAATATAGATTTATTGTAGAAATTCTCTTAATTGATACTACAGAAAATAATGGATAACAGGTCTGAATATTTACAGGCCCAGTATAAACAGGATATATAATTACTAATAAATAGTAAATAACTACATTACATCTACATTAACAACATCTACATTAACTACATCTATATTAACTAGATCTATATTAACTAAATCTACAGTAAACTACATCTACTTAACTACATCTATATTAACTAGATCTACAGTAACTACATCTACATTAACTACACCTACATTAACTACATCTCTTAACTAATCTACATTTAACTAGCATCTACATTAACTACACTACATTACACATCTACATTACTAATAACTACATCTATATAACTAATCTACATTAACACTACATCTACATTAACTACACCTACCTTAACTAAACTACATCTGCATTAACTACATCTACATTAACTAGATCTACTTAAACTACACCTACATTAACTACCATCTACATTAACTACATCTGCATTAACTAGATCTACATTAACTACACCTACATTAACTACATCTACATTAACTACATCTACATTAACTACAAATCTACATTAACTTCATCTACATTAACTACATCTACATTAACTACATCTACATTAACTACATCTACATTAACAACATCTATATTAACTACATCTACATTACTACACCTACATTAACTACATCTACATTAACTACATCTACATTAACTACATCAATATTTACTACATCTACATTAACTACATCTACATATACTACATCTATATTTACTACATCTACATTAACTACATCTACATTAACTACAGCTACATTTACTTCATCCACATTATCTATATCTACATTAACTACATCTACATTAACACATCTACATTAACTACACCCTACATTAACTACATCTACATAACTAGATCTACATTAACTACATCTACATTAACTAGATCTACATTAACTACACCTACATTAACTACATCTACATTAACTACATCTACATAACATACAAAAACCTACTTAACTACATCTACATTAACTAAACCTACTTAACCTACATCTACATTAACTACATCTCCATTAACTACATCTACATAACTACATCTACATTAACTAATCTACATTAACTACAACTACATTACACATACATCTTACTACTACATCTACATTAACTACATCTACATAACTACACCTACATTAACTACATCTACATTACCACTAAGATCTACTCTAACTAACATCTACATTAACTACATCTACATTAAACTACATCTACATTAACTACATCTACTTAACTCCATCTACATTAACTCCATCTACATTACTACATCTACATTAACTAATCTACATAACTACATCTACATTAACTACATCTACACATTAACTACATCTACATTAACTACATCCCTACATTACATCTACATTAACTACACCTACATAACTACATCTACATTAACTACATCTACATTAACTACATCTACATTAACTACATCTACATTAACTACATCTACATTAACTACATCTACATTAACTACATCTACATTAACTACATCTACATTAACTACATCTACATTAACTACACCTACATTAACTACATCTTACATTAACTAATCTATATATATTACATCTACATTAACTACATCTACATTAACTACATCTCATTAACTACACCTACATTAACTACATCTACTAATAACTACTCTACATCTACATCTACATTAACTACATCTACATTAACTACATCTACATTAACTACACCTACATTAACTACATCTACATTAACTACATCTACATTAACTACATCAATATTTACTACATCTACATTAACACATCTACATTTACTTCATCTACATTAACTACATCTACATTAACTACATCTATTAGATTACATCTACATTAACAACATCTACATTAACTACATCTACATTAACTACATCTACATTAACTACAATCTACATTAACTACATCTACATTAACTACATCAATATTACTACATCTACATATACTACATCTACATATACTACATCTATATTTACTACATCTACTTAACTACATCTACATTAACTACAGCTACATTTACTTCATCCACATTATCTATATCTACATTAACTACATCTACATTAACTACATCTATCTACTTACCTACACTACAATTAACTAACTACATCGATACATTACTACATCTATATATATTACATCTACATTACTACATCACATTAACTACATCTACATTACACATCACATTAACTATCTACATTAACTACATCTACATTAACTACATCTACATTAACTACACCTACATTAACTACATCTACATTAACTACATTAATATTTACTACATCTACATTAACTACATCTACTTAACTACATCTACATTAACTACATCTACATTAACTACAGCTACATTAAACATCTACATTAACTACATCTACATTAACTACATCATATTTACTACATCTACATTAACTACATCTACATTAACTACATCTACATTAACTACACCTACATTAACTACATCTACATTAACTACATCTACATTAACAACTCAATATTTACTAACCTCTACTTAAAACCTACAATCTACATTAACTACATCTACATTTACTTCATCTACATTAACTACATCTGTATAATTACATCTAACTTAACAACCATCTACATTAACTACATCTACATATACTACATCTACATTAACTCCATCTATATTTACTACATCTACATTAACTACATCTACATAACTACAGCTACATTTACTTCATCCACATTATCTATATCTACTACATAACTACTCTATTACTAATCGCACTACAATCGACATTAACTACATCTACAATACCTACAGCTACATACTATATCTATATATACTACATCTACATTAACTACATCTACATTAACTACATCTACATCCTACACAGCTACATTTACTTCATCTACATTAACTACATCTACATTAACTACATCTATATATACTACATCTACATTAACTACATCTAAATTAACTACATCAATATTTACTACAGCTACATTAACTACATCTACATTAACTTCAAATGATAGAAACTTCAAATGATGTGCAATTGCTGCAAACTGACCTGATAGATTAACAAAATGGGCAGCAGAATAGCAGATGAGATTCAATGTTCAATATCAAAGCAAGTTGATGCTTTTGGGGTATAAGTGAATCTCTAATGGAAAAGGATTTGGGGGTTCTGGTAGATAACAGTTCTGCTGTAGCAAACAATGCCAGACAACAACCGCTAGAGCTAGCAAGATATTGTCTTATATAAAGAAGGGAATAGATTCAAGAGAGAAAAATATTATTCTTCCTCTTTACAAGGCATTGGTAAGGTCTCATTTGGAATTTGTGGTGCAGTTTTGGAATCCCATATACAAAGGGACATATTGGAAATAGAAGCAGTTCAGAAAAGGGCAACTAAAATAATAAAAGGAATAAAGGAGGCTTGACTATGCAGGCAGATTAGACAAGTTAGGGCTGTTTACATTAGAGACGTTTGTGTGGGGATATGATCACTTTATACAAATATATTAATGGGCCATACAATAAACTCTCTGGTGCATTGTTCACTAATAGGTCATATCATAGGACATGTGGACATCTTTAAGATTGGAAGAAAAGAAGCTTCATCTTCAGGTTAAGAAAGGTTTCTTTACATTGAGAACAGTGAAATTGTGGAACTGCCTTCCAGCAGATGTGGTAATGGCAAGTTCATTGAATCACTATAAAGTAGGCTAGATAAGTTTCTAAAACTAAAAAACAATCAGGGAGATTCAATAAAAGTTCTTAAAAATGGTTTAAAATGGTGCTAATTTTGCCCCAAACAATTAGATCTTATTTAACATTTGAAAGCTATCATCTGATTGGTTGAGGCAAAATTAACACAATTTTTAACGATAAGAACTTTTATTGAATATCCCTGATTGAGCATTACTGGTATTAATGCATTTTCTGCAGTTCTGGTTGATCCAGGTATACTTTTCGATTGCCGTTTGGAGTCAGGAAGGAATTTTTAGCTGGGTTTAGGATCAACTGTTAGGGTTAAAAAAAGGGTGAAAAGGTTGGACTTGATAGACGTATGTCTTTTTTCAACCTAAATTACTATCTTACTATGTTCTAAACAGTGAATCATGAACTGTGTTCATTAGCTAAGCTATTAATCTATGGACAAGTTAAAGCCTTTACATCTTAAGGTTTGCTGTGTTCCAATCGTCCTAATTCCCATGGAACTTTTTAAAGCACTTAACCCATTGAGCTAAATCACCAAAACATGTCCCTTACTTCTGGAAGGTTGATCTGGGTATGGTTATTGTATGGAGAAATTTCTGTTAAAGCTGTGGCATTTCAATATTGTTACAATTTTTTTTTTATGTGAAACTTTGATGTTAAATCCGGTGAACTTGTGAATTGGTAGGTTTTCAGACTATAATATAATTATGAAAATGCAGGTAAGGAAATTTTTCTGGTGTGCCAGAGTTTCCCTGACTATATCTCATGAACCAGATCACATAGAGAGAGGGCCCTCCCTTTTTGGGACTAATGCTTTTTTCCTTCAATGCTGCTATAAAACATGCAGTTTCCGTGCAATCTTAAAACTGTATTCCAAGGTATATAAACCATAATCAGATATTATATAATCGTAAAACATATGAGCAGAAAGTCATAGGGTCATAACCTCTCCTCATATTGTAAATACATTTAGAACTTTTAAGTGTCAGCACAATAGTTAATACTATAATAGGTAGAAAAAAAAGATCTCACTTTGCAATTGCCTATCTTTTCTTATTGTGCTTACAGAAATAATCCTATTTCATTAGATAAAAAGACTGGGTTTTTATGCTTACATGGCAAAGCCTGGTTCACAGATGTTTTATTTTCAACCCTTGCTTTAAGTAAAGTGAGCTAATCAATATGCATACACAGCTAATTACGGATGACTGTGCCAGGAACAGTTTAGAGGCAGAACATGCTATGGCTGAATGGGAAGCGAAATGTTACTTGGCAGTGCGTTCCTCGAAATTGCCCATAAACAGTAAAAAAGTAGTTATTAAATAAATAAATGCTTTCTTCCTGTACAAAAAGAAATGCATTTTGAGAAAAACAGACCCAGCCAGACCATGAAAGTTTGATGTGTGCGTGAGCCAACTCTATTAAAATGGTTTCTTCAGTCAGATGTTTATGAACATTGGTGCTGGAGACATTTCCAGAAAGTTCCTATTGTTTTACTCAACTGTTTTATGTACCAATGTACAGTGTAACAACTGTAACATAACATTCTAATCTAGGGGCGTTTTTTTGCTGAAGGGGGGGGGCTCAGTTTGGTCCCACGTGTGTTCGTAAAAAGAGATTACTAATGGATCTAAATTTCTTGCAGGATGAATATATCTTTGTCAAATTAATCTTGGACAGTACAATGCAGTAGAACAGTGTTCTTTTAATGTGTTCTATTATTATATGCACTGATCCATGGATGTGCAGGGAGAGTTAGTCCTTAGGAACGTAGAGATTATCAATATTTATTTGGGGTAGTGGTGTCAGAAAGACATCCTTAAAAGCTTAAAAACAGTCTCCACTGGTTTATATGGTAAACACTGCTCCCCCTGAAGCATTGATAGATTTCATAACCATATAAAAGCACAAGGCTGCAGTTACTTCTGGTTATATTTTAATGTAGGAGGTACATTGTTTTCTATAATACACAAGGTTCAGTGACTCATATGACCAATTATAAATAATGACATAGGACAAGCACCTCTTCAATTCATATAATTTAAAGCATACTTGTGGTTCTTGTGTATCATAATATCATCAGCACTAGAAGTGGTTTTCTGCTGCAATTGTTTCATTTTAAATATATATATAAGAAAATAAATAAATATATATATATATATATATATATAATATACATACAGACAGATTCTCCGCTGCACTCCGATCCCCAACACCCAGCCTGGGTGCCGACATTAGGAAAAGATACACTCAAAAGGAAGGACTGGGCACTCCAAGGTCTTAGCCATCCATTTATTAGATAAAGCAAAGTCGGTATCAAACCAACGTGTTTCAGCCCACCATTAATGGGCCGTCCTCCGGGTACCTGATGACGGCCGTTAATGGTGGGCTGAAACGCGTTGGTTTCATACCGACTTTGCTTTATCTAATAAATGGATCGTTAAGACCTTGGAGTGCCCAGTCCTTCCTTTTGGTATTATATATATATAATATATATATATATATATAATATATTATATATATATATATAATAGCTTCCAAAAGCAGGCACTCCTATCATGTATCGACCGCGGGTGCTGCTCCGCTAACAGATATATAACATAGATTCAAAGTCGGGCACACTCACGGGTCTTCCTGCCAAAGAAAAAGATTTTTATTCACACAAACACAGTTATATAAAAATCTCCCCCCCCCCCCGTATTCACCAAAAAGTAAAAATGTGCAAGAAGCAGAGTCTATTCAGAAGTACTTTCAGAAGTACACCCAGTTATAATTGTGAAATACCATAAAGTCCCCAGGGTAAGGAACTGACCCGATAGCAGTCCCAGATTCTGTGTTGGGGGTGGGATGAACTCTGAAAGGGATCACTTACTTTTCTAGAAGGGGTGAAGGCCTAATGCTTTAGGGCCTAGCTATGGATTCTTTCATTGGAAGGGAGGATGTTAAAAGAGGTATAGTTGCCCTTTAATTAAATTGATTGTATAGCTAACCTTACGTATCCATTGGTATATTTATTTACACATATTTGCATTAAAGTTAAAAAGGAAATAAAATCAAATTTCCAAGGACTAAAGATTAGCACCAGTGATCAGATTATTTTATACATTAATAGAATCCTGGAGTATGTTTTCCAAATCATAGACATTCACACAGTATATTTTATAAATCTAAGAGTAACCTTGCTTTAGTAACAGAAGCAATAGCTTATACGCTAACCAGTCCAGTCATACTAAGGACCGTTAGATACTCAGCTAAATCTCTGAACCTGAAAAATCTGCACTGACTGAACATATTAACACACATTCATCATATTGCATAAAAGGTATGTTTTCTCTTAGGAGACTTAACCTAATTTGGCATGCCTTTATTCATAACTCAACTTCTTTCATCCTATTATTTGTTTATTTACCCATTTATTTCTTCTTTCAAGGGTTGCTTTGTAATCTGGTTTGCAATATGGACCCTCAATTTCTGAAGAGGTTAAATATTATACAGTATCATCTGTTACATCCACACCTCTTTTTAGAAAAGCTTCTATTATTAGCACTTGCAGTTGGCTCTTCACTCTGTAGTCTATTATCTACTATTATTATTATGTCCCTTTCTAAAAACAGTAACAGTGCCTTAATATTTATATATCTATATCTGTTATTTATTTGCATACAGCTCTCTTATTCAAAGCCCTTTAGTGAAAGACCATGGCGCTTGATCAAAACGTATACATTGGAAACAAATTACAGCAAGCAAGCAGAAAAAATATTGAATGTTAAAAAATAAAATAGAGTAAATAATGACCGTACACAATAGGTAATCATGTATGAATGAAATGTTGTTTTGTTTTCTACAATCTCACCATGACCTTGTGTCAGATTTCTGTGCTATGTTAGTAATAGCTTTTTAGTATTTCCTGCTGCATAGAGTTGATCACCTCTACGATGTGGTTATAATCCCAAGCTATCTTAAGTCCGTGTAACCAAAATCTATTTTCTTGATTCCACTATTTTCCCTTGTGAGGTCAAAAGCTGGAAATGACTGTTTTCTGTACCTGACATCATAATGGTTGTTAAATTACCTGCAAAGTGCCATTGGAGTTAGTTAAGGTAATACAATAAAGGGAAAGGAACTACAAAGAAGAAAGGGATTCCAAAACAAGAGCATAAGACAATTCCCTCTCAGTATTATTAGAGATACCTTAAAACCACGTCTTTGTAGGCAATTACATTTGTGCTTTTCAATTCTACTTATTCTACTATTTCTATGTTTTTTTTTAAAAAATAAAGTGGAAAATGTTAAACTAAAAATGATATAGAAAGCAGTGTACCAGTTCTTTTGATTTCCCTTGACTTCTGATTTTGTTAAAGAAGTAATGGCTGAAAACTACATTTTGTCTCTTTTATTGTTCATGTTTAGGTGATGTGTAGCACCTTGACTTCAAGTGCTAAAACAATATGGGGTACATTTATGGAAAATACATATTGGAAAAATGCTAGTGGTCTTTGCTAAAACAAGATGGCCACTTCTGTGGCAATTACAGAGACCTGTTCAAATATTCATACAAAGAAAAGGGTGACCTGTGCAAATTTTAGTCTGACCAATTGCACAGTCTATTGAAAATCAGGTGAAAAGGAACAAATTGCTTTCAACTGATTCTTAAGGCTGACCGAACCTTCCAGCCAAAAATTGCACATGTAAAGGGTGCTTGATTTCATTTGTCATAAAAAAACTGCCTACCATACATGTGTGATCCTCGGATGTTTCTGTTTGTATGGGCCTTAAGAGTCAGGACAATTGGACATGTTAGTAATTATGGAAAATATTATGGCATGATCAACCAAAATATCTGACCATTCACCCTTGTTTACCAGCCCTTATAAAAAAAAATTAAAGGACAAGTTAACTGGGGAAAATCATTTTTTAACTAATCACACAGTAATTAGGATTAATTGCCAACAATCTTAAATCTGATTTTTTTTTCTTCTCTGACCTTCCTATCCCTTGTTTTTTAGCTCTGGGAGTTTTACTTTTTAAAGAGGGTGGAGCACAGCTAGTCAGTAAAGAGCTGTCAATCACCCATCCCCTCGGCACACTACATGTAGAAACTATCTATTCTATAAAAGTAAAGCTTATTTCTCTGTCACTGCATGACTAATTGATTCAGCATTAAGATCAGGAACGGTAATACACATTCAGGGAGATTCAATAAAAGTTCTTATCGGTAAAAATGGTGCTAATTTTGTGCCAACCAATCAGATGTTAGCTCTGTGCCCTTTCTGTGCAGATAAACCAAATTCTGCAGTTAGCTGCTGGCTGTGTTACTTATGTCTCAATTTAGCACTGTACCTTAAGAAATCAATTATAAAGCCCCCTCACCCCCCCCAAACACACACCTTCAAACTGATACAGCTTAAAGAAAACCTTACTTGATCTATTACAGTTCTTACAGCTCCCAGTGCTGCTTACCTTCCCATAGCAAACCAGTTTTACTTTCACTTTCACTATAACACACAATCACTGGGTGAATGCTATTGGCTGTAGTGAGGCACAGATCACCCCCACTGCACATGCTCCACACTCCATTTGTGCCTCAGTTTTAGGAGGGGGTGGATACATAAGAGGAGACATGCATACTAACTAGGAGTGAGCTGAACAGGACATGAGGAGATCTAGTGACAGAGAGCACTGAGAGCAAAAAGGTATCAAGTTCCTGACAGCACTAAAAATCTAGAAATGGATAAAGGTAAATCTTTTTTTCAGTCTAGTATCCCTTTAAAAAGAATTACACTCACATTGAGGAAATCTGTTTACAGATATAAGAAATCTCCCCCTTAACATATAAATAGTTACTGATTGTAAACTTAAATTTGTCACTTTAATTCAGGCTTGTTAGTATAAAAATAGAAATATTTGTTGTGCAGCCATTTATCTGTAATTGTCGTAAATACTTTGCAAATGATGTATCTATTCCACATGTTAATATTATTATGGTTCTTGATATGCAGAGGTGAAAGCAACAAGCCTAAATTGCAAGATGGATCAATCAGACCTTCTGACTTTCTGGAAGTCAGCATTCATCAGAGTATCCTAGCCTATCATTCCTTGTTATTGCACACTTTGTGGTCTGACTGTATGGAATCCCTGGCAGTATTAGTTGACATAATCTGGGGAAAGAGGGGGAGTTAAAGATGCATAGCTGTCTAATGTAGTTCACGTCTGACAGTTGATCAGATCAGAAACCACACACTTTAAAACTGGATTTTGACTTCATCTTGGTAGACCTTTAAGAGCAGATATTGGTCTCTGAATATATCCTTCAATCAGCTCATTTGACAACTAGCAATCCCTATACATTTTCTCCTTTACTGTCAAACCTGAAGCAAAAAAAAAAAAATCTAACCATCACTGTCAGAAGTCCTCATCCAGTAAATTGGCACTTTTACATCTGTCATCGGAACAATAGTTAAATATCTTTTTTTTCCAGTTAAAGTTCTGTCATTTAAATGATCTATATGTATAATATGGCTATTGTTCATCTATATTCCCAGGATTTTTTTAAGAGAATTTTTTTTTAACCTTAAACTGAAACAAAACTGCGTTAATAGGCCTTACTAAACGATCTAAAGGGGGGAAAAAACAGGTAAGCATTTGCCCAACACCCTGGATTACTGACCTGTTCTGTTCTGTTCAGGTTATAATCAGGACATGTAAAGCTGGTTCATACTGCACCAAATCCTATTTTCCCCTCAAATCTGACCTACAGTAGGCCTGATACTTAAAAAACAGTGTGAACAAGCTAAATCGGATCTGAATCTGATATTTTTGAGACATATATATGTGTCCTAAATTGGATTCAGGTCTGATGATTCAGGTCAGATGGGCAGTCTGAATGAATAATCATGCTTCAGTTAACATTTAGCACTTTTTATTTCAATCAGGCCCAACAATATCATCACATATGTGTGCTAGTAGGAAAGAGAAAAAAGGAGAACAGCTGCTCTGAAGCATTTGGACAAGGGCAGGACAGCAGAGTTTTGGACCATTTCAGCCAGTAGAGACAACTCAATACAATTAAAGCTTAAGAGCACCTACCACAACCATACAAAGGCAGATTCAATAAAAGTTCACTATTGTTTAAGATGGTGCTAATTTTGCCCCAACCAATCAGATCTTATTTAACATTTGAAAGCTAACCTCTGATTGGTTAGGACAAAAGTAGCACCATTTTTAACAATATGATATTTTATTGAATCTAATGCACACTGAAGTTTAAGAATTCGCTAGGGAAATGGCAGATCTGGTGGCAAAAGATCATGGCTCCATTGCCAACCATTGCAAATCATAGATAAACAGCTGCCATCCATTGGAAATCATAGATAATGCACATGCAAGTCAATTTAGGTCCACAATCTGTTCACACTAAAATCTGATATAGGTCACATTTAATAACAGTGTGAACAGTCAAGTCAAAGAATCAGACCTGGGCAGTAAATCAGAATTGAGCATTAAAGAGTGCAGTATGAACCTAGCTTAAGAGAACTGCTGACTGGGTTGGATAATGTTAACACCCCCCTTGGAAATGTCAAATCTGTAGTTCTGTTAAAACTTTGAGGTTGATAAGGCGCCATAATTGCTACTGTAAGCTAGCTATACATAGGTCAATGGTTTTCCAATTGGATTTACAATCATCGGAAATTGTAATTCCCCATCCTGTGCCCCTATCTTTCATAGATTTTAGCTTGGAAACTACGGAACATAGGGTCTGGAAGATGGGGTCAACTAGTAGATTTTCAGCCTTGCCCGATCATAGTTTTTTTTTGATGATAGATCGCCGATCGAAAACACTGGGAAATGCCTTTGATAGTACGATCAATTCAAACGAATATGCCGAATGGATATGAATATCAATGCCATGTATGGAGGCCTTTAGCTTCTGACAATGTTTTCAATTTTGTTCTCCTTTAAATTCTTGCATTCTATATTTAAAAATTGATTTGAAATCTGATTTCATTGTACTCTTTCCCATTTTAATATGATACATATATCTACAGTAGATTGATTTTGTGTTTCAGTTGAATTGCAAAAAGATTAGAATTAATTGTCTGGCTTTGAACAAACGTTCTCTGTTCTGCTTTTCTTATTTGACCTTGCACAAAGGGGCACTGATTACAATTAGCATGTAATAAGTAAAATATTGGTAACGGGTCCTATTAATTATGTTCATGCATCTTCCAGCTTGTACATCAACTATTTCTCTTCTTGGGTTTTGTAACTAGAATGTTCCCTGTGCCATAAGACAGCCTTCTTAGCTGGGTCTTTGGCCCAAAACAGTTGGCAAGGCAAATGGGTGTGCATACTAATATAGTAGTAAACCTACAGGAGCTGAAATGATATCTACCAAACTTGGAAAGAAAGTTGGTCAGATTTATAGAATCAATAAAATAAGGACGTTGTTCTTTTACATGTTTTATTTGACATAAAAACCAAATCATTATTGTCGAGGGGACAATGTTTTGTTTGGAGGGTAGAGATTCCCTTTAATAAAATAATAAGTAGAATTAAAGAATATTGTTTAGCTAATTGGTCAGTCAAAGCCAGCATCTTACAGTGCCGCTACTGCTTTCCATTGGTAAAATTACATAAAGGAAGGGCTGTCTGTGTATTTGGCAGTTATAGGTGTGTTTTATAGACCAGTCTATTCTTTAATGTTTTACACTGGAAATTGAAAATTAGGGAACAAGAGGATCCTTTTTTTTTTTTTTGAGTTTGTTTGTTTTGACAAAATCTATAAATTTTATTTTTGAAAAATCAGTTTTGCAACAAAATGACTATCTATGGTCTTTACCAAGTTTTAGTTTTGTAAATCTTTCATTGCCCCCCAACATTTTGCATAACAAATCTGTATCTTACGTTACTCCCATAGAACATGGAAGTCTCCCATTCTCAGAGCATTTTGGTTTGAGACTGTATTCTGTTTGCCCCGCAGGGGATCTTTAAAAGTCCTTGGGGGGTTAAAATCAGAAATATAAAATAGCTAGAGGTGAACTATGTGGCCTGTGGGTTCCCCTGGAGAACTGCTGTGGACTGAACTCCCCTTTTACAGTCAGCCTATGGTATCATGTGAGCCACAATACAGAGGCCCAATAGATTCAGTAGCCAACTCCTCTTTTGATGACTGTTGGAGACTTCAGTTTCACATGACACTATTCTGTATGCCTCAAGGTTTTTCTAGCTCCCTGCAGCATCGTTTAGGTGAGACACAAAGGCTGTACAGTACAGTATTAGGCCAGTAGCAAATGGGAAAAAGTTCAATATGAAAAGACAGAAAAGTATAATCCTGTCCAATGTCAAATACTCTAACTTCTATAAGGTATAACTATATACTCATCATTGTATTTCATTGTATCATTGTATTTTAAACTATGGTTCTCCCACTTTCTATCCTCCATTATGGGGAAATAGTAGGAAACACAAATGTGATAAATACTTTTTCCATGCTGCAGGTTATCATCGGTGTGTGGGGACCATAAAACCGCAGCATCCACTTTTATTGCATCAGCCCCTATATGTTTTAGGAGGTGAATATGTCATCTTATTGTACACTATCGGGGGGTTGCACCAGTGATGTTATATGTGGATAGCAGCTCTCTGTGCATTGTGAACTGCAATTAACCATTCCGGGACTTTAACACCAGACATTAGCTGCCGTTAAAACATTGCGCATTGGTTAAGCATTATCTGTATATAACTTTGTTGCAGCGGCTGCACGGTTAACTTCTGTATCGCTGTTGCAGCAAGGAAGCAGTTGAATCCGAGCTAATGGATATCACATCGCTTAGCGTGACTTTAGCTCCTACTGTAAGTCCTTGTCTGAATCTGTTTCCCCAGCTATGGATTCCTATGCTATTTAACACACAGCATACATAAACTGAGCCAGAAAGGAGAATTGCTTTAACAGATTTGGTTTAACTCTAATACTTAAATGTAATGTAGCATCAGGGATAAATGAATCATCGGGCTAAAGGAGGAATTTTGGAATAGTCGACATCCAGCTTGTTACCTTCCAGCAGTTGTTAAAAAGAGAACTCCCAGCATCTCCTGGTATCCTGTAGTTCATGAACAGCTGTAGGGCTGCAATGGGCATCCGCAATATCTGAGACTGGTGATCTAAAGCAAATGCCCTCTTATGCCCTGCCTTTAAAGTGACCCTGGGAAACAGTTACAATCTCACTGTTGGGATGTATTAACAGTTGTTCTGAAATCAGCCTTGGAAAGATTTGCCCTTGAATGCACTGTAAATAGAACAGCCTTTGAGCAGGACATTAAAACTTGGGATCTGAGCTTGCCTGGATTTCTTGCAAAATGTTTGTACACTTAAAGGTATATGACAAGTGTGTGGTCTGGATTTAATGCATTTACATTGTAAAAATGAATGGTGAGAATGTCAGGAAGGCAGTCCAGCTGCAATTTTTAAATGTATACGTATGTATGTATAGTTTATTTACATAGCGTCACTTGGGGACGCAGCGCTGTACAATAACAAAATACAAAAAAGTAATACAAGGGGGGACAAAAATATAAATACATAAATAGTCCAGTACATAGTTATATAAATTATATAAATATATTAGTGCTTGAGCCTTGCCACAAGAGGAGGTCCCTGCCCCATAGAGCTCTCAATCTAGTAAGCTTACATAAAGTTATTTGGTTCCTATGAGGAGAGTAAATAATCCTATTTAAAGAAATTTGGTTGACACTTCACCAGCAGCAAACTCCAGCCTTGTGGCACATCCAAGTGAGTCAAATTATGAACGTATAGGTCAACGGATACTCGCCTTCCCACTACTCTATTTCCTGCACTGTCCGAGTGTAACCAAATTTGAAATGGAAGGGGACGTCACACAGTCCTTTATTAAGCAAGTGTAGGGGCCCTAGATTTTTATATTTTTGTACTGGCACATAATTACAAACTGATTGGAAATTTGAAATGTAATATATGGTTATACAATGTGCTACTTATCCAAGTAAAAGAAACCTAAGAAAATGATGTTAAACAACCAAAACAAATTAACTAGAGATAAAAGACTCAACTAACACCAAGGAAAACCAATTGTGCCTGTTATGTCAGTTTTATGTCCATACCTACAGCTATGTGTGATCATACTTAGACAGTCCAGTAGAGGGATAACATTTATCAGAGAAATGTGTTTCCATTTAATGGTCCATATATCAGTCTATAGCAGCTCCTTAGCTTGTGTGCTTGGCTCTACTCTCAATGACATCCTGATAGATCTGGTGAGTCTGAGATTCGGGAAAACATGCAAGTAAATCAAATATGAGCATTTTCATTGCTTTGCTAATTCATAATATTCATTTTTCCACTTGTATTGTCAATAAGCAAATCACTTAATATCACTGGAAATGATTCGGTGCTAAGCACAAATGTTTCCTTAGATATAACCTGTGGCCTTAGAATCTGTGCAATGATCAGCTGTTTCTGTTGCATTCTTGTGGCAGGCTAATGCTGGGATGCCACCCAGCCCACATACCAGCTGCTGGGAATTGCAGCTCCTAATCAGTCTGACAGCAGCTGTTGGGTCATGCTGGGATTTGTAGTTCTCAATGGCTGAAACAGGGAGACACAAACAGGCAGATGCAATTTACTAACAGCCACAATCGCTCTTGGTAAATGTTCTTTCTGGGATTCAATACTAGATTTGAGCCTGGGGTTAAAATGGAAAGGGATTCAACCCCTGCATGACTCTAACACCATCTTTGAGCTGGCATTAACTAGTTATGCTAAAAGTAGAACATCATTATTGGTTTCTTTTGCTAAACCAGCGATAACCTATTCAATAATGGTTAGCTTAGTTTAACCCCTTATTTTACGGCTCAGTCTAATGGTAAATGAGGCTGATAATGTGTGCAAAGATGTACTACTGGGTTAGCGTAGGGTTAACACTTAATTCTAAGGATCTTTGCCATTTTCTGCATTTTTAAAACTAGTGCAGGATACCAGATGCATTAAGTAAAAAGTTTTATGCTGTTGTTTAGGGCAAAGCTGAACATTTACTTAATCAGGGTAAAACCCCCACAACCAGGTACTAAGCAGCCCCGTAAAAAAATATTGTAAAAAGTGTTTAAACACTACATCATAGTTACATTAAAGGGCAAGTCCAGCCCTAAAATGAAAACTTACATACAGGTAAATCACCCCCCAAAACCCTAAACGGTAATAGTTTGAAATCTGAAATATTTAAATCTAACCTGAAATCCTGCACAATGTCCTGTTGCCCGTTTCTGCTTCCTGGTATGTCCACTAAGCAACTGTCAGTTATGGATTTGACAGTTGACATCACAGCCAATGACTGAATATTAATCCCGTCTGCCTTTTCTGAGCATGCCCAGGCTCAGTACAGATAGATAGATAGATAGATAGATAGATAGATAGATAGATAGATAGATAGATTGGTATGTCCACTAAGCAACTGTCAGTTATGGATTTGACAGTTGACATCACAGCCAATGACTGATATTAATCCCGTCTGCCTTTTCTGAGCATGCCCAGGCTCATAACAAATGTGCGAGACTTGTCTGGGCCCTTGCTGCTGTGTGCTGCACATTAGAATCCTCAAATGCGGCATGAGCGGCTGCCCAAAAACACATCCCGCATCCTCAAACTCAACATGGGATGACCGAACTTGTTAATTTCCCACCCCTCTCGATTGAACCCCCCCCCCCCCCCCCCCCTGACCCCCCCCACACCCCCCCCCCCCCCGACCTCCCCCCCCACCCCCCCCCCTGCGCTGTCTTATTTCTCCAATCTTAGCACTGTACCTTAGAAATCAATTAAAAGCCCCCTCACCCCCCCCACCAAACACCTTCAAACTGATACAGCTTAAAGAAACCTTACTTGATCTATTACAGTTCTTACAGCTCCCAGTGCTGCTTACCTTCCCAAGCAAACCAGTTTTCTTTCACTACTTCATATAACACACAATCACTGGGTGAATGCTATTGGCTGTAGTGAGGCACAGATCACCCCACTGCACATGCTCCACACTCCATTGTGCCTCAGTTTTAGGAGGGGGTGGAACATAAGAGGAGACTGCATACTAACTAGGAGTGAGCTGAACAGGACATGAGGAGATCTGATGACAGAGGCACTGAGAGCAAAAGGTATCAAGTTCCTGACGCACTAAAATCTAGAAATGGATAAGGAAATCTTTTTTCAGTCAGTACCCTTTAAAAAGAATTACACTCACATTGAGGAAATCTGTTTACAGATATAAGAAACTCCCCCTTAACATATAAATATTTACTGATTGTAAACTTAAATTTGTCACTTTAATTCAGGCTTGTAGTATAAAAATAGAAATATTTGTTGTGCAGCCATTTATCTGTAATTGTCGTAAATACTTTGCAAATGTATCTATTCCACATGTTATATTATTATGGTTCTTGATATGCAGAGGTGGAAAGCAACAAGCCTAATTGCAAGATGGATCATCAGACCTTCTGACTTTCTGGAAGTCGCATTCATCAGAGTATCCTAGCCTATCATTCCTTGTTATTGCACACTTTGTGGTCTGACTGTATGGAATCCCTGGCAGTATTAGTTACATAATCTGGGGAAAGAGGGGGAGTTTAAGATGCATAGCTGTCTAATGTAGTTCACGTCTGACAGTGGATCAGATCAGAAACCACACACTTTAAAACTGGATTTTGACTTCATCTTGGTAGACCTTTAAGAGCAGATATTGGTCTCTGAATATATCCTTCAATCAGCTCATTTGACAACTAGCAATCCCTATACATTTTCTCCTTTACTGTCAAACCTGAAGCAAAAAAAAAAAAATCTAACCATCACTGTCAGAAGTCCTCATCCAGTTAAATTGGCACTTTTACATCTGTCATCGAAACATAGTTAAATATCTTTTTTTTCCATTAATTTCTGTCATTTAAATGATCTATATGTATAATATGGCTATTGTTCTCTATATTCCCAGGATTTTTTTAAGAGAATTTTTTTTTTAACCTTAACTGAAACAAAACTGCGTTAATAGGCCTTACTAAACGACTAAAGGGGGGAAAAAACAGGTAAGCATTTGCCCACACCCTGGATTACTGACCTGTTCTGTTCTGTTCAGGTTATAATCAGGACATGTAAAGCTGGTTCATACTGCACCAAATCCTATTTTCCCCTCAAATCTGACCTCAGTAGGCCTGATACTTAAAAACAGTGTGAACAAGCTAAATCGGATCTGAATCTGATATTTTTGAGACATATATATGTGTCCTAAATTGGATTCAGGTCTGATGATTCAGGTCAGATGGGCAGTCTGAATGAATACATGCTTCAGTTAACATTTAGCATTTTTATTTCAATCAGGCCCAACAATATCATCACATATGTGTGCTAGTAGGAAAGAGAAAAAGGAGAACAGCTGCTCTGAAGCATTTGACAAGGGCAGGACAGCAGAGTTTTGGACCATTTCAGCCAGTAGAGACAACTCAATACAATTAAAGCTTAAGAGCACCTACCACAACCATACAAAGGCAGATTCAATAAAAGTTCATATTGTTTAAGATGGTGCTAATTTTGCCCCAACCTCAGATCTTATTTAACATTTGAAAGCTACCTCTGATTGGTTAGGACAAAAGTAGCACCATTTTTAACAATATGATTTTTTATTGAATCTAATGCACCTGAAGTTTAAGAATTCGCTAGGGAATGGCAGATCTGGTGGCAAAAATCATGGCTCCATTGCCAACCATTGCAAATCATAGATAAACAGCTGCCATCCATTGGAAATCATAGATAATGCACATGCAAGTCAATTTAGGTCCACAATCTGTTCACACTAAAATCTGATATAGGTCACATTTAATAACAGTGTAACGTCAAGTCAAAGAATCAGACCTGGGCAGTAAATCAGAATTGAGCATTAAGAGTGCAGTATGAACCTAGCTTAAGAGAACTGCTGACTGGGTTGGATAATGTTAACACCCCCTTGGAAATGTCAAATCTGTAGTTCTGTTAAAACTTTGAGGTTGATAAGGCGCCATAATTGCTACTGTAAGCTAGCTATACATAGGTCAATGGTTTTCCAATTGGATTACAATCATCGGAAATTGTAATTCCCCATCCTGTGCCCCTATCTTTCATAGATTTTAGCTTGGAAACTACGGAACATAGGGTCTGGAAGATGGGTCAACTAGTAGATTTTCAGCCTTGCCCGATCATAGTTTTTTTTTGATGATAGATCGCCGATCGAAAACACTGAAATGCCTTTGATAGTACGATCAATTCAAACGATATGCCGAATGGATATGAATATCAATGCCATGTATGGAGGCCTTTAGCTTCTGACAATGTTTTCAATTTGTTCTCCTTTAAATTCTTGCATTCTATATTTAAAAATTGATTTGAAATCTGATTTCATTGTACTCTTTCCCATTTTAATATGATACATATATCTACAGTAGATTGATTTTGTGTTTCATTTTGAATTGCAAAAAGATTAGAATTAATTGTCTGGCTTTGAACAAACTTTCTCTGTTCTGCTTTTCTTATTGACCTTGCACAAAGGGGCACTGATTACAATTAGCATGTAATAAGTAAATATTGGTAACGGGTCCTATTAATTATTTTCTGCATCTTCCAGCTTGTACATCAACTATTTCTCTTCTTGGGTTTGTAACTAGAATGTTCCTGTGCCATAAGACAGCCTTCTTAGCTGGGTCTTTGGCCCAAAACAGTTGGCAAGGCAAATGGTGTGCATACTATAATAGTAGTAAACCTAACGGAGCTGAATGATATCTACCAAACTTGGAAAGAAGTTGGTCAGATTTATAGAATCAATAAAATAAGGACGTTGTTCTTTTACATGTTTTATTTGACATAAAAACCAAATCATTATTGTCGAGGGGACAATGTTTTGTTTGGAGGGTAGAGATTCCCTTTAATAAAATAATAAGTAGAATTAAGAATATTGTTTAGCTAATTGGTCATTCAAAGCCACATCTTACAGTGCCGCTACTGCTTTCCATTGGTAAATTACATAAAGGAAGGGCTGTCTGTGTATTTGCAGTTATAGGTGTGTTTTTAAGACCAGTCTATTCTTTAATGTTTTACACTGGAAATTGAAAATTAGGGAACAAGAGGATCCTTTTTTTTTTTTGAGTTTGTTTGTTTTGACAAATTCTATAATTTTATTTTTGAAAATCAGTTTTGCAACAAAATGATCTATGGTCTTTACAAGTTTTAGTTTTGTAAATCTTTCATTGCCCCCCAACTTTTGCATAACAAATCTGTATCTTACGTTACTCCCATAACATGGAAGTTCTCCATTCTCAGAGCATTTTGGTTTGAGACTGTATTCTGTTTGCCCCGCAGGGATCTTTAAAAGTCCTTGGGGGTAAAAAATCAGAAATATAAAATAGCTAGAGGTGAACTATGTGGCCTTGGGTTCCCCTGGAGAACTGCTGTAACTGAACTCCCCTTTTACAGTCGCCTATGGTATCATGTGAGCCACAATACAGAGGCCCAATAGATTCAGTAGCCAACTCCTCTTTGATGACTGTTGGAGACTTCAGTTTCACATGACACTATTCTGTATGCCTCAAGGTTTTTCTAGCTCCCTGCAGCATCGTTAGGTAGACACAAAGGCTGTACAGTACAGTATTACCAGTAGCAAATGGGAAAAAGTTCAATATGAAAAGACAGAAAAGTATAATCCTGTCCAATGTCAAATACTCTAACTTCTATAAGTATAACTATATACTCATCATTGTATTTCATTGTATCATTTGATTTTAAACTATGGTTCTCCCACTTTCTATCCTCCATTATGGGGAAATAGAGGAAACACAAATGTGTATAAATACTTTTTTCCATGCTGCAGGTTATCATCGGTGTGTGGGGACCATAAAACCGCAGCATCCACTTTTATTGCATCAGCCCCTTATATGTTTTAGGAGGTGATATGTCATCTTATTGTACACTATCGGGGGGTTGCACCAGGATGTTATATGTGGATAGCAGCTCTCTGTGCATTGTGAACTGCAATTAACCATTCCGGGACTTTAACACCAGACATTAGCTGCCGTTAAAACATTGCGCATTGGTTAAGCATTATCTGTATATACTTTGTTGCAGCGGCTGCACGTTAACTTCTTATCACCCTTGCTGTTGCAGCAAGGAAGCAGTTGAATCCGAGCTAATGGATATCACATCCTTAGCGTGACTTTAGCTCCTACTGTAAGTCCTGTCTGAATCTGTTTCCCCAGCTATGGATTCCTATGCTATTTAACACACAGCATACATAAACTGAGCCAGAGGAGAATTGCTTTAACAATTTGGTTTAACTCATACTTAAATGTAATGTAGCATCAGGGATAAATGAATCACGGGCTAAAGGAGGAATTTTGGAATAGTCGACATCCAGCTTGTTACCTTCCAGCAGTTGTTAAAAAGAGAACTCCCACATCTCCTGGTATCCGGTAGTTCATGAACAGCTGTAGGGCTGCAATGGGCATCCGCAATATCTGAGACTGGTGATCTAAAGCAAATGCCCTCTTATGCCCTGCCTTTAAAGTGACCCTGGGAAACAGTTACAATCTCACTGTTGGGATGTATTAACAGTTGTTCTGAAATCAGCCTTGGAAAGATTTGCCCTTGAATGCACTGTAAATAGAACAGCCTTTGAGCAGGACATTAAAATTGGGATCTAGCTTGCCTGGATTTCTTGCAAAATGTTTGTACACTTAAAGGTATATGACAAGTGTGTGGTCTGGATTTAATGCATTTACATTGTAAAAATGAATGGTGAGAATGTCAGGAAGGCAGTCCCTGCAATTTTTAATGTATACGTATGTATGTATAGTTTATTTACATAGCGTCACTTGGGACCAGCGCTGTACAATAACAATACAAAAAAGTAATACAAGGGGGGACAAAAATATAAATACATAAATAGTCCAGTACATAGTTATATAAATTATATAATATATTAGTGCTTGAGCCTTGCCACAAGAGGAGGTCCCTGCCCCATAGAGCTCTCAATCTAGTAAGCTTACATAAAGTTATTTGGTTCCTATGAGGAGAGTAAATAATCCTATTTAAAGAAATTTGGTTGACACTTCACCAGCAGCAAACTCCAGCCTTGTGGCACATCCAGTGAGTCAAATTTGAACGTATAGGTCAACGGATACCCGCTTCCCACTACTCTATTTGCACTGTCAGTGAACCAATTTGAAATGGAAGGGGACGTCACACAGTCCTTTATTAAGCAAGTGTAGGGGCCCTAGATTTTTATATTTTTGTACTGGCACATAATTACAAACTGATTGGAATTTGAAATGTAATATATGGTTAACATGTGCTACTTATCCAAGTAAAAGAAACCTAAGAAAATGATGTTAACAACCAAAACAAATTAACTAGAGATAAAAGACTCACTAACACCAAGGAAAACCAATTGTGCCTGTTTGTCAGTGTTATGTCCATACCTACAGCTATGTGTGATCATACTTAGACAGTCCAGTAGAGGGATAACATTTATCAGAGAAATGTGTTTCCATTTAATGGTCCATATATCAGTCTATAGCAGCTCCTTAGCTTGTGTGCTTGGCTCTACTCTCAATGACATCCTGATAGATCTGGTGAGTCTGAGATCGGGAAAACATGCAAGTAAATCAAATATGAGCATTTTCATGCTTTGCTAATTCATAATATTATTTTTCCACTTGTATTGTCAATAAGCAAATCACTTAATATCACTGGAAATGATTCGGTGCTAACACAAATGTTTCCTTAGATATAACCTGTGGCCTTAGAATCTGTGCAATTCACTGTTTCTGTTGCATTCTTGTGGCAGCTAATGCTGGATGCCACCCACCCACATACCAGCTGCTGGGAATTCAGCTCCAATCAGTCTGACAGCAGCTGTTGGGTCATGCTGGGATTTGTAGTTCTCAATGGCTGAAACGGGAGACACAAACAGGCAGATGCAATTAACTAACAGCCACATCGCTCTTGGTAAATGTTCTTTCTGGGATTCAATACTAGATTTGAGCCTGGGGTTAAAATGGAAAGGGATTCAACCCCTGCATGACTCTAACACCATCTTTGAGCTGGCATTAACTAGTTATGCTAAAAATAGACATCATTATTGGTTTCTTTTGCTAAACCAGCGATAACCTATTCAATAATGGTTAGCTTAGTTAACCCCTTATTTACGGCTCAGTCTAATGGTAAATGAGGCTGATAATGTGTGCAAAATGTACTACTGGGTTAGCTAGGGTTAACACTTAATTCTAAGGATCTTTGCCATTTTCTGCATTTTTAAAACTAGTGCAGGATACCAGATGCATTAAGTAAAAGTTTTTATGCTGTTTTTAGGGCAAAGCTGAACATTTACTTAATCAGGGTAAAACCCCCACAACCAGGTACTAAGCAGCCCCTAAAAAATATTGTAAAAAGTGTTTAAACACTACATCATAGTTACATTAAGGGCAAGTCCAGCCCTAAAATGAAAACTTACATACAGGTAAATCACCCCCAAAACCCTAAACGGTAATAGTTTGAAATCTGAAATATTTAAATCTAACCTGAAATCCTGCACAATGTCCTGTTGCCCGTTTCTGCTTCCTGGTATGTCCACTAAGCAATGTCAGTTAGGATTTGACAGTTGACATCACAGCCAATGACTGAATATTAATCCCGTCTGCCTTTTCTGAGCATGCCCAGGCTCAGTACAGAAGATTAGATAGATAGATAGATAGATAGTATAGATAGATAGATAGATAGATAGATAGATAGATTGAGATGATAGATAGATAGATAGACACAGTAGAGGGATGAATAGATGATAGTATAGATAGAACAGACAGACAGGCACACAGACATACAGACAGACAGATAGATAGATAGATAGATAGATAGATAGATAGATAGATAGATAGATAGATAGATAGATAGATAGATAGATAGATAGATAGATTGTAGATATATGGATAGATGGATGGATAGAGAGATAGATGTAATGGATAGATGGATGGATAGAGAGATAGATGTAATGAAAAGAGATAGAGAGATAGATAGATGGATGGATGGATGGATGGATGGATGATGGATGGATAGATGGATGGATGGATAGATAGATTAGATAGATATCCAACCACAAGTACAAGTCCTGTGAGTGCTCTGCAATTTACTTTATGGTTGGATAATTAAGAATCACAGCAGCACAGCAGATTAGATAGACAGATAGATAGATAGATAGATAGATAGATAGATAGATAGATAGATAGATAGATAGATAGATAGATAGATAGATGATAGATAGATAGATAGATAGATAGATAGATAGATAGATAGATAGATGGATGGATGGATGATGGATGGATGGATGATGGATGGATGGAAGGATAGAGTCCTGCGAGTGCTCTGCAATTTACTTTATGGTTGGATAATTAAGAATCACAGCAGCACTCCTACAAAGCATCTGAAGGTAGAGTGCACTCTATTCTCTATGTTGGTAGATAGATAGATAGATAATAGATAGATAGATAGATAGATAGATTGATAGAGAGCTAGCGAGAGAGAGAGAGAGAGAGAGAGAAAGATTGAGAGCTAGAGAGAGAGATAGATAGTTTCCAACAAGACATCACTGAGCTTGCTGACAAGATGATTAGCTGTTAATACGAAGGAAGGAAGAAATAGCACCTGCACTAACAGTAACAGCGAGGTTACAATGTAAGTCACTTCATTTTCCTGGTAAGTGAAATAGAATAGTGACTATCACACACTCAGCAACAGCGAATTATGTCAGAGCAATCATCAAGAAATTAAACATGCTAATTCACAGGGCAAAGTAGACTGACATTGATCGGATGTCCCCATTAAAAACATAGCTCAAAAAAGTGGAGAAGTGGTCCATTTGTTGTATAACTGGGCTGCTGGATGGTCATACCCTATTAATTACTTTTTCATGGACAACAAATGAAGTGGCTTTAATATAGTGCTGCTACTTTTACCAGAAGAAAAGGCATACTTAGTAAATGGGGCCTATTTTGGATGTAGTATGGCCGTAATAGGTTGGGATCCATTTAACCAGTAAACATGCAAACTACAAAATGCAAACTGGCACAAAAAATGAATCATGATTTCCAACGGGTTACAGTGCAGGTTCATGTGCATCAAATTTCTGTTTGTGCTTTTTGACTTGGGCTTTAACAGACTGCACAGCAGAGCACAGGAAACACATTTTTATAAACTTAACATGGCATTTTCGTAGAAAATAAACGCGTGTTACATTACATAAATACAACAATGAAATCAAAAGGATTGTACACTTTAGAAATTGTGGCTTTCTTCCCACACCAAAGGGGATTATGTGTGTTAATCTAAGTATATATGTATATGGAATGTTGAGGTTAAGGAATGTTACTAAGCAACTCAGTGTTAATTATAGAAAAAAAATCAAGTCTATAGGAAATGTACAGCCCTGGATGTAAAGAACAAGATGTTTGTGACGTTGATAAAATAACATCATAATGTATTAAAGGGCATGTCCAGCAATGAAATAAAATGTTAGATATAGGTCCAGCACCCTCCCTCCCCCAAAACTAATTTCGACATTATTTGTTGGTAAGAAAGATGCCCCTATGGACACTTCACCAGACCTGGTCTCTTGTCGCTCTGCCGCAATACTCCTCTCTGCTTCCTGGTCACAGCTGTCAGTGTGTCAGTGATGTCACACCTAATTACCTGACAGCCACGACCTGGAAGTGACTCACTGCTGCTGCTTGTGCTCGAAACAAGCTTGCAACAGCAGCAGGAGTTGGCACCTAGATGGCAAGGGACCAGGTCAGGTAAGTCTCTTCGGGGGGCATCTTTCTTAAAAACTTATAATGCCAAAATAAGGTTTGGGGGGCTGCTAAAACTATATATAAATGTAATTTCATGGCTGGACTTGCCCTTTAAAGTTTCCTTCATATGGCCATCCTACATTAACAGCGGACCCTAGGACCTCCATGTTTATTCCTGTGCTTAGGTTGGAGACCTTTATACTGTATGCATTGCCCATGGCCATGTAACTATAGAGGCACATGGTCATGGAGAATATAATCAGTAGAACAAGGGGTGAAAATATTCAGTCTTTGAATTTTAACGTATTTTTAAAATAAAATTTTAAAATGCAGCTCAATAATATCTCTGATTTCAGTAAATGTCGCCATTATTAACATTTACAGTGGAACGAGATGAAAACATCCAGCGCTGTACCAGTTCCATTTTGTATCATATTACATCATACTGTCTGGACTCTATTATACAGTTTGCTTAGTAACCACTGCATCTATTTCAGCTAAAGTCAAACAATGGGGCCAAATACAAAACTCACATTATATAAATGAGCCACTGAAAGCTTCATGATGAGATGGGAAGTTTTATACTTTTGACACTAATAAGCATTCGGCCTTCATGAAGACACTTAGTAAACTCCATTCATTGAGTCTCAAATCAAAAACACAGATGCTTCAGGACAGTAACACTGTGTAAAGCCAAGCCAAAATTCCTCAGCTACCTCCCTCTATTATACACACAGTAGATATTTTGTTCTTCTTTTCCATTATGTTGTCCATGTGCTTAGACTTCAATGCTCACCACAGGGACAAAATAGTACTACAGTGTGTTAGTTCTAGAAAGATAAGGACTTTCTGTGTTTAGAGAGATGGCTTGACAACAGAGTGCATCCCCGAAGGCCACTTCATGCACAATGAAGGTCTGTATTTGATAGTAGTCATAGAATAAAATAACAGCCATTCCTTGGCAGAGGTTACCCTTAACTGTTTCTATCCTTTCTATCAGTGCAGATGACCATGGTTCCATTTGCACACTTTTCATGTGCAGGAGAACTAACATATACAGTACACAGAAAACTATATCAAAGCTCACTTTTATGTTGGATCTGAAAAACTATGAAACAAACCTATTTAGCAAATAGTGTTTTGCACACTGTATATATGTCCTTCGAAACTTCTGCAGCTTTAGTTGAAATCTCCATTTTTTTGTACCTAAATTCAGAAATCAAGCACATTTTAAAGCATTATATATATATATATGTATATATATATATATATATATATATATATATATATATATATATATATACTGTATATTTACATAATCATTTTAGTACCATTCTGTGCACAATGCACCATTAAGTGATTCGTACATACAACCATTGAGCGGCTGGCACATATTCCTTACTGATCTCACACTAGACTGTCTCAAGGTTTGTCTAGTTTAGTTATAAATCCCCTAACTAACAGTATAGATGATGACTTATAACCACAAACAATTGCAAATAAAATCCTCCTGTACAATTACAAAGAAAGGATTAACCAAATCACAGCCTAAGAAACCCAAAACCCTATTATATGAGTCTGAATGGGACAAGGACCTGGACACAGTGATTAAATAAATACAGCAAAGTGTCCCTTTAATCATATTGCACAGATCATCAGGACTTCTGTCTTTATTGAATAGTTTTCATGTCCCGCAGCTGCACTCCTTGTATAATCACATATTATCTGTGCAAAGCTCTCCTCTGCGTGTGCTTATTTGCTGGTTTCCACTTTGATGGGGTAGAACTGTAGCCTTGGAAGAGAGAATATAGTTTCCAGTCCTTCTGGCCCCTTAAACCACTACAAACATCTGCATGTCACTGCACTGCTGAGTAATGCCAGCATTGGGTTGGTCTCAGTTTTCTACAGATTTTTTTTTCCACAGGATATTTTCAGCTCTCTGTACTAAATCCGTTACAGAGCTTGCCCTTTTTAGCAGGAGATCGCTCTAAAATTAACAAGTCTTGTGTGAAATTACCAGCACAGAGCAAAGCGTGCGTTTATGTTAACATCTGCTTCACAGCGAACGTTCTGGTCAGCAAAATCACAAAGAAGAACTATTTCATTCCTTAATCCATACTGCTCCTAATGCGATATTAAATAGCTGGATGCCTAGCTATGCACAGAATGACGGATTTTGTCTAGATTTCCTTTATCAGGATACAATCTGTGCTGTTATCATTGAGTTGTTGGCGTGCAGTTTAGCGTGTTTTATTTACAGAATTTTGAGTCCATATTCTTCAGCAAAAACATGACATATTGAAATACCTCCTGACATTTTTTTCTATAGGCTTCAGATAGCACCCCACCCCCCGAACAAAGGGGACAGCGCACAGTATAATGTTTGCCACTTGTCAAAAAGATAAAAAGGCCTGTCATAGATTTACTCAGTAATATTTATATTCAGCAGCAGAACTGCAGGTAAACTTACAGACCAACAGCATGGATATGAGTTTAGCCCATATCAAGGTCACGGAGACATGTGTGATATATTTTTTACTTCTATGAAATAATGTGGTTATTTTCTTTAGTTTTTTTAATGAAAATATTTATTTAAAATAATTTTGCTGCCATTTTTTCCTGAAAAGGAACATATTACAAGGCCACCATTGCGTGTTTTTCTTGACCCGAGCCCATGGCCTTGCTGCCTTTCACTGATTGAATGTTTGTGTCTCAGATAAAAGCAGCAAATTTCTCTTTACACAAACCTCAGTCTGACTCCTGAACCTATTGCCAAGAAAAGAGAATGGGTTTTAACACTGACAGGAAATTATTGCTAAAAATATCTAAAAGCTTAAGGTTGGCATTGTCTTTTTTACTCTCCGGTTACAAAGGGCAAATGTTAAATACAGCATACAAATAACAGTTTGAAGCTGTTAGACTGGAATTAATAATGAGTAAATATGTCAAAAAAGAAAATAGAATAGAAATCTGAATAGTTTTTATAGGTTTTCTGAAAAAAGCATTCCCGTACAATAGGCCTCTATAGCGTCCCACTCCTGATCACGGGAGCGCACCACCATAGAGACCTATTGAGAAGAAAGCAGCACTGGAGGCCATTTGCTCCGGGTGCTGCTCCCCCTGGCGGCACTACTGATCACAATGCAAATTGTCTGTCTTATCTGCAACTATTTCAGTATTGATGCAAACAGTGCACACCTTGTTGAACACAGATTTTAGGGTTTGTTTGGTACCAATTTGTACATAAGCTGGAAAAACATGTGCCATAGATCACAATCAGTGTTAATACAAAAACATTGCATTAACAGGATAAATAATGTTCCTATACAGTAACTGTGAGCAAGACAGATAGGTGTTATAACAGATGCACATCTGTGTCTTAAACCTCTAGGGATGAGTTTTTTGTGCAGCGTGTTATAGAAAAAACAACCCTGTGATGTTTAAAGGGAGTAAAAGAACCCTTTATTACGTCTGGCAGAAAAATAGACAAAGCATTTTAAAGCTGGGATTGTGGGACAGCTTTCTTCCACTAAAGAATTTACTTTTCATTGAATAGTGACTGCTGGAATTCCCAAATTTCTCATCGCTTTCCATATTTTTAACCTTTTCATTTTCCAAGCTTTTCTCTGAGCGACTAGAATTCACTAAAAAAAAAATCCTTTCTTGAACCGAGAACAAGTATTTGTAGCTCTTGTGTTGGACTTCACCCTAAACAATGACTTCAGTTCTCTTATAAACAAAAAAGCTAGGCAGAGTCCCAAATCGTTTTCCTTTCATTATAGTCTTACTCAGAACTGAATCAAAATAGTATAAAAATACAAATCATATTACATCTAATCCCCAGCTGTTTATCATTTTCACTGCTAGGGTCATTAGGAAGCCATGAATTCAGCCCAGCCTTTCACTATGTCCCTAATTTATTACAATAAGGAAAAGAGTTGAAAACCCCTACAGTATGAGGAAGGACTGCACATAATAGACAAGAATAAATTATTTCAACTGTTATTGAAGAGGAGATGTGAGAACTGGTCATTTTGTAAGGCAGTAGAAATCTTCCACAAACTTGTATTCATTTTGACATTGTTACCCCTAGAATAAAGTAATACTTGTGCTTTTTCAAGAGGTACGCTGTATAAATATGGATGCTGGGATTTCACAGTAATTCAACATGGGGGGGGCAGTCATTAGCTTTTTTTATGTTGAAAGGTTTGAAATGCTGCCTCTGGCCCTCATTAAATGACTTTGGTTAACTCTTTTCCACATACATGCCAAAATCTTTCCACTGAACGGTGGGAAATGGACTCATTGCACTTGATAAACAGAAATCATGGAGGACAATAAACAAGAGAATAGATAGTAAACCTGTTTAAAGCAACTTTAAATGTATTCAATATAGGGTTCAAGCAGCGTTTTATGAATTGTTAAGTTCTTAATTCTGTTAAAGGGTAAGGCGTTAAAGATCATCCCTTTAACAGGGGAAATTTAAAAAGAGTAATTAGGTAGGGACGTTTTAGTCATAATAAAGCACAAATGACACTTGCCAGTACCCATTGTAAAAAAGTTTTATAGGACTGGCATTTACATTAAATATTTCTATTTTATATTATGCAAAAAAATAAAAAAAAACTCAAAAAGGAGATTTAAAGGGCATGTCTACTCTTAAAACAAAAAAGGTCACCTGTCAGTCAAATGTCTCCAACACCAATTGCTATGTTCAGCACTTTACTTACCAGATATTTAATAACATAGTAACTTAACATAGTATAAAGACATATGTCTATCCAGCCCGACCTTTTTAGCCTCCTGAGGAAGGAAAAAAACATCTTGGAAAGGGAAAATCATTCCTGGAAAGAAACCCTGGATTAACAAGAACTAAATGAGAAGTATTGCTCCCATTATCTCCCATTTTAGCAGTGGAAGCTGCCTCCTCTCTCCATGCAGTCAATCATGATGGTGTCATGGCCAATGATTGTCTGCCCTTTCCCCTTGCTGCCTCCCCCATGCATGTTTGAGCTCACAAAGAACTCATAACACACGAGGGGGTAGCTACCACTCCCAGAATGGAGGCTATGATTATCATTAATATGAATATAGTGGTCGGGGACCAGTCTTTTTTCAAGGTTGGGCATGTACTTTAATGCTTCTATTAGGCTGCAGGTATGCCTATAGATATTTTCCTGTAAGTTTTATCAAGATGTTAGATTCATTTGTGTGACTTACACAAAATGCCTGTGCTCAGGTAAACAGACTGATTTGCTATATTTTGAAAATTACAGTTAAAATTTTTTATCAGTATCAGTAGGTAACAAATAATTTAAGTTCTACACTTGCCAATAAATGTGTAAGAACTACTCACACATGAGGCTGTTCCACTTAATCCTCAGGGGACTGACCTTAATTCAACAATTTCTCTAATGCTGCACACAATAAGCTTTAAATCCTTAGGCTACCTGAATTAATGATTCTGAGGCACGTGACGCTGTGCCACAGTGCAAAACTCAACATATGTTAATAAATTAGAGCATAAATGAAGGTTAAAAAGATCACCTTTAATATTATACAGCGACAGTAGACTGTAGGGTGGAATTGCAGGGAAATCCACAATAGAAATTAAGCAGTTTAAAAAGCATAGAAACGCTGTATTTATTTCTCATCCAGAAAAAGTTTCTCTGGAGGATAAAAATGCTAAAAATTATTTCTGAAGATTTGTTTACAAAATAGGGTCACAATTTCTGTTGTTTCAGTATCAATGCAACCACGTAGTGTTGCACTGTATGTCTTTATTACTGTGGGGGGAGTGCCCGGAGGAAACCCACGCAAGCACGGAAAGAGCATACAAACTCCTTGCAGATGTGTCCAAGGGTGGAATTGAACTCAGGACTTCAGTGCTGCAAGGCATCAGTGCTAACCACTGAGCCACCGTGCTTCCCCAATATTCAAGTCATTAATGATTGGCCTCCATGTGACCAGTTCTTTAAACTGCAGAGGCACACAGTTGTAGTTACATTTCAGTTACATCTGCATATAAAGTTGCATTTTTAAGAGGAATCATGTCCAAAATGTCTTTCTTCTATCCTACTTTACATTTATTTGATGAGAATGTTAACAGGGTGTTAGCTAGATCACAATATAATGGATAGGGCTGATAAAACGAAAGAATTTTTTTTATTGCATTTAATTTGCCCTTACAATGAATCCAGCACTTAATTGGCCAGTGGAAAAATTTAGTCAAAGTAATGGGTGATCTGTATGTGACAGAGAGGGTGTGGAAGTCTGAAATACATTGAGGGCCATACTCAATGTGCCATAATTGGAGCCAGTTGGGATCATTTAATAATTGCTGTCAGAAGATAAAATTTAATTCTTGTTTTAAAGACACCGCTGTGGGATGGAGCTATGCAAATTGTCATCAGAGGGTTTGATTGAACAAAGCCTTAATTAGGTTGATTAGAATGCGAAAGAAGTCGAAGAAATAGGAGGGGAAGTGACAAATTGGCTTTCTGAGTGGTTTGACAGCGCTATCAAACATCTTTATTTTTGTACTGTTTAGATACTGGGCTCATTTTAATATGTACTCTTAGAAGACAACATAATTAAAATATTGAATAGGTCTGAAACATAAAACCAGGCCTAAAGAAACTAAAATATGATCATCGTAGCTGCTGTATTATAATAGTTTCATTATGTGGCGGAGCTAGATTTATAGATTAGATTGTACAGGCTTATAACTATTTATGTGGTGTATTTGATGCCAGAATATTGTATCATCAATACAGACTTGCTGCACATCTATCCCATCCAGCCTCTGGTTTAGTTATCTCTTTTTAGTTAGATGGTTGCAACCCTACTCACTGTAAATATGCCAAAACATTTACAAACAGAGGTAGGATTGTTATTTTTAGGTGAAATGTGCCTAGAGGCTATCAGCATGTGCTCTCTCAAAAGCAAGGTTGTTGAAGCTGGTGCTAGATGTTTGGAAACTACAACTTCCAGCATGACTTGGTTGCAGAAAACAAAAAATAATTCGACAACACAAAAACTTACAGGGTTATTCAATAAAAGTTGTTATTGTTTAAAATGGTGCAAATTTTGCCCCAACCAATCAGATCTTATTTAACATTTGAAAGCTAACATCTGATTGGTTAGGGCAAAATTAGCACCATTTTAAACGATAAGAACTTTTATTGAATCTCCCTGTTTGTTTCCAAATATCTGGAGGGCTTCAGGTTCGACATCTTTGGTCTATACAGTGAAATATTTCAGTACAGAAACCTAATATTTACTGTCCTTTCATCTATTTCATGAGCTTAGGCCTGCTCAGTATGATTTACCTAGAAGGCTATGAGGGTAAGGAGAGTAAAACTAGAAGCGAAAGGGGAAGGTCTTTCGTTAGTGAAAGACATTATTTATTTCAAACAGGTATATATTTAGGTAGCAATTACATAGACAAGTTATACATTATTTTAATCCAAAGTTTCTGGTCCACAATCGGGGGAAAATTAGAACTGAGTATTGTAGCTTGTTTTAAATTAATCTAATTATTATAACACAACATACATAAAGCACAACTAAAAATGTTTTATCCTAGATCAGTTATTCTGATAAAGTCTACTTTAAAACAAGTTATTGGGTGTGCTCTTTGTGCATATTAATTATCCAAGGTACAATCTTAACAGCCTTGATTAGTGGAAAGTAGTGTAAGAAACAGAAGCTTAAAGCACAATTATTGTTACCTCCATCACTCTCCTACTCTTCTGTCCATGTAAAGTACCAATGAGACCGATGTAAACCTGTTCTAACTGTAATCTAGCCAATGTACTTCTTTTCATTGGACTTGTCACTGACAACCTGTGGGGGTGGAGTTTGAGTAAGTTAAGTTAAGGTAAGTATAACAGGAGATAGAAACATTATCTTTTCCAATATAATTGTCCTTTAATTAGAACTTTGAGCCCTTCAGCAGTAATGATCAATAAAGCCAGTAATGATCATCAGCATCATGCTTACCAAGGCTGCAACTCTTTTGTGCAATTATTACAGCAGTCTTCTGCTTGAAACATATGTATTTAATTACAGACAGACAAGCTCACAGAGTATACTGAATGTTCAATATGGCAGTGTCAACATGGCAGTGCTAGCCACAGGCAAACCATTTGCTTCAGGCAGCCTTGTTCCTACTCTAGTGCTGACCGTGGGCACTCCATCAAAGAAAATGTATTACTGCTTCTCCAGATGTTTTGTTCTTTATATCATTGCCAAGGAATACTGTATACCACCTGTTTTTGGAATATCATATAAACTTTAGAAGAAAACGAGTTCTCATTTTTACAAAGTGGTAAAGCATCTGCCATTTATATATTTGTAAGGAAACTAAATGAATAAATTGTAGTCATGGTTCAGAATACTCCACATATCATGTTATACGTTGTATAATGGCCCAAGATGTGAAGCTCTTAACAATTCTATTCCAACTAAATCTGATACAATAAGTCTTATGGGAATTAGGAAAGTGGTTTTCAATATTTCATCAATAGAGAACTTGACTTGTTCCTTTACCAGAAGACAGCTGGACTGTCCATGTGAATGCAAGAAAAACTGTGACTGTTAAGAGCATTCATTCTTGTGGACAGTCATTACCAAATTGTAATATGATCAGTAAGCTGGAAGTTCTATATGATGCACCATTTATGAATCCTTAAGGGCATGGCTCACTTGATCACACGGGAGAACACATGATCGAAATGATTCGCGATCGTACAAGCTTCAGTGCACGTGTGTTGTGCTTCCGCAATTGGACCCTATTGGAGCACATGCAATGTGGGGCAAAAATGGTGATCGCATGTGCTCCGATAGCGCGCTGAAGCGCAGCGCATGTGGTGGGGCCAGTCCCATAGGTTACTACATGCCTGCGCTTCCACTAGCTCAATCGGATGGCAAACCGTGATCAAAAGCGCTAGTGAAACAGACGCACAATAAATTATATTTTTCTATAAACTTTTGCAGGGGAGGACTGGCCCAGTAGTCTGAGGGGCAAATACCACCCGAGCTGGTCTCCAATGAAAAATTTGGGCTGCCAGAAAAGCTATTAGTAAGTTACTCCTGCCCAGACTGTCAGATTAATAGAATCAGCACAGCAGTGTCTTAAGTTTAGCAGATTACTTACTGACAGTCCGGACAGCACATTGAAGGAAAGAGAGCAGAGCAATATAAGGTGGGTCTCAGGTATATAATCACATTTATTATTAATCAGCCCACCAGTTCATTAGCCAATGTTAGTCAGCCCTCCAGATCCTTAGCCAGTGTTGTCAGCCCTCCAGATCATTACGCAGTGTTGTAAGCCCTCCAGTTCATTAGCCACTGTTACATCATCCCTCCAGATCATTAGTCAGCCCTCCGGATCCTTAGCCAGTGTTGTCAGCCCTCCATATCATTACCCAGTGTTATCAGCTTTCCAGATCATTAGCCATTGTTAGTCAGCCCTCCATTTTATTAGCCTGTTAGTTATCTTAACCACATCATACACTTGAAAATGTTGCAGGCAACCATCTAAAATGGGAAAAGTAATCTTAAAAATGGGCGTAACTTTAACAAAGTGTGTGTGACCTTAGCAAAGTGGGCATGGTCAAACATTTTGCATTCTACCGTGAAAGGGCCACTTGGTGGTATTCGCCCCCCCAGTCCTCCCCTGCACTTTTGTATTAACGCATTTTGGTAAAAGTATTGAGTAAATTGTTTTCAGTATGACTTGCTTTTGTTTCAGTACTGCACAGTGTTTGCTACATGATATTTACCAAGATGAGTGTGTACAAGCTTTGGGACAGTCTACTGGAAGCCTAATCTCTTGAGATAAGTGGGAGGAGTAGAACATGTTTCAGTGCATAGGACACATCTTGTAAAGAAAATGCAAGGCAGGGTTTTACCGGAGAATGATCTCAGGTAACATGTTGTACTATTTAGTTGGTACATGAGATCTGTCATAGATAGGGGAGTTTTGTCAGAGTAAAAGATCATCTGTTATTGGTCTTAAAAATATTCAGGTTATACTGAGATTGCCATTGTTTTCAGCCTAGCTCATTATAAAGTAGATAGTTAGCAGATAGTGTTTAGACATATGTTAGTATTTGGAAAAAGATAATTATATGTGTAACCTGTTCAGTCCTCATATTTTGGCCCAATGCGCATGGTAAGCTCACTTTCTAATCAAGTATAGTGTGGGCTATATCTAGCCTGCATACATAATAAATGGTGTTTTCCCCTTTTACTCTAGTTACTCAGCAGTATATTATTTCTGGCTTTAAGGAGGAAATTAATGTTAAAAGTGGTTTGGACTTTCATAACCCCCCTCTCTTTGTGAGCCTAAGTTGCTATGTGAAAGTATAAATAAATGAAAGCATACACTGGAATGCTTAGGCCCACTCCATGCTGACACCCTCTTATCGCAGAGGTGTTATTAGCAACACTCACAAAATGATCAGGTAAGTATTTTGATTATAAGCTTACACATAGACATAGACTCCCATAAACCATGTCAATTTAAATCACTAACATAGTTAAGCTTTCTTCTTTTCATTGCCGGCCCAAGCCATAGTCCATTTCACTACCAACTTCTAAGACAGTAGATGAACACATACCTCTATTCTATGCATGGAATATTAGGAATATTGCTTCCATTTGCACTCATGAAATATAAAGGGGTTCTCTACCATATTTATAACTGAAGTTTCCGCCCTATAATCTTAACAGAAATTTCATACGGTTGGTCCCCCGTTCTTCCTGAAGCCTATACTCTAATGCAAACCCTGATTTTCTCTTATTCCTCTCAGTGACAAGACTGCAGGATGCATGATCAACAATAAACAATAGTCATGACTGATCTGTGATCTTCAATTTATTTGAAAAACTACAACCCCAGAATCCACCAAATGGCAAAGAGTGGTGAAAATGGAAAGGGAGTTCTTAGGTCAATGATACAAGGAAGTTCGTCCTCTTTTACACCTTTTTCTTAAATTTGCTATGAACACCTCCTGTGTAAGAACAATCTTGCCATAACATGTCCCTCTATAAAGCCAGTGTGAAGTGCCAATTATGTGGAACAATAACACACATTGAACATGAAAGCTAGCATGGCTTCTCTTATGTAGTGTTCGGTATAACAACAGTGTAATTCACTTGGAAGCTAACCAAAGAAGAGAACGTTTCATTTCCAGCCCCCGTTTCATTCGAATCCCTTGCTGTTTGACATACAAAGCGGTGTTTTCCTATAAATGCTATGTAATCACAGGATTTTCTGTCGAATTCATGTTATGCAATAGTGCTGTAGCTTTACAAGTTTTGTGGCGCTTTAACAAAACACAACAGATGTTACTTTAATCCCAAGAGATAAAACACAGTTTGGATTTTCCATGCTCCATAGTATTACTCTCACAGTAGATGGTAGGCTTTTCGATCCATGTCAATATACATGAATTTAGGAGATAACAGTGATCATTTCCTATCTATGTAATAATGGGCAGGTGTTCTGAATTTTTCCTTATTTTATATTTTCCCACTCTGCCTTTCTACATGTTTGACATACATTTTATCTCCTTTGTCCTTGGGAAAAAAAAAGTAGCAGTGGAAATATTAGTGCTAACTTTTCAGCTGTCGTGGGCTCTGGGGAAGATTGATATGTTCTGCAAGCCATCTTTGCATATTGTGCCTGAATCTGTCTCCAGGCAGTGAGAGATAACCCTTTTACTGCCAGAGGAGTCTATTCACTTCTTCCCTCTGTAATAGACTTCTAGCCCCCTGGCTGTCAAGGGATTTTTTTGGAGAGAGTGTCAATGGTACACATTGTGATTTAGCATAAGGGACAATAGTGAAGCCAAAGAAATCTTGTTTGCACATGATGTTGTTTATACAAACACACTTTTTACACCTTCCAGTGCAATAGTCACAAGGATAGCAGATCATTACCAGTTATACAATAGCTGCTTCTTTCTGGTTTTAATTGCTATCCTATACATTTATTCTGCTAAATTAGCATTGCATAAACAGGGCAATTTCTAATTTATTATGCATGTACCAGTTAGTTTCCATGTTTGTAAAACACAAGGTAGTGTATTAAATCTGCACTATGTAAAAGAGAATTTTATATAAGCCTGTAGAGCAGAGATGTACAGCCTTTGGCTATCCAAAGGAATTTCCATCATCATTATAGTTAACCAACTACTGTACTGCATGGACATAGGACATGTTGGGGGCTACAAATTGCATAGTAAATTTGACATTGTGACATCAGGATCCCCAAAACCCTCCCTTGGTCCCCTGCATTCCCGGACAAGATCTTTAGCCCCAAGTCCACCAGTTCCTCTTTTATCTTCCCCGTTGTTCCGAGTAGCAGCTGCCAGTCAAGGCTGTTTCAGAGACCTTGTGGCTATGGCTACACAAACCAACTCCTCTGTGGCTGTGAAAGCTTGTAAATCTGTCAGTGGAGGTGGACACCATTAGAAGTGGGACTGACGCAGGTCAGACTCCCCAATCTTAGGGTTTGGGGTGTTCTATGTGCAAAATCTACTGTGAGGGGATGGATGAACATGATAACTCTTGCAAAAAGTTGATATAATAAATCTAGCTGTGTCAATAATACATCAATAATTATAGAAAGGTGTCATTTAGTGGGTCTCATAAGTGTTACCAATCTGGTTGGAAAAGGAAACAATAAAGCTCAGTTGCTAATCAGCTACAAAGAGAAGCTACTGTATGTATTTTTGCTTGAGACAAAAGAAGAAGGAAATGATTGTAAGTTGAAAGACCTTGTGAGATTTGCAAACTTGTTAAATTGGAACCCAAGGCTGATAGAAAATGTGAAATGTGTTAAAAGTTGTATTCTATTGCCCCCAGTTCTGTTGTGTTGTCATATTGAGCTATCGCTTATTTGTGGTGCTTAAAATAATCTGGCACGTTAGTGCAAACGATGGATTAATATTAGACCTCCAACAGAGTAGTTAATGTCCAGCTGTTACATGACTTTGACCCACTGTATAATCTGGTAGCCCAGATGTTGCCATGCATTTGGTTTCTAGCTCAAAGCAAGTTGATTGGCTACAGAATGTATCTTTATAGCAGCATAAAGTAAATGAAAGGGCATCAATAGTTAAAAAATGCACATTGTTCTCCATAATTTAAAGAAAGGCAGGAAATGCTAGTCTTATCTTCCCTCGTTTATAATAAAGAAACTTCAGTGCATGATCGCAGTAGGATGTCCCTCTTGGCCCAACTGACTATCTCTACAGTGAGACAAAGGCACATTCACTATGGTCCAATAATGCACTGGGAATCTAGAAACAGCAATTTTACCTTCCTTTGATTTACAGAATCTAAATGGCAATTTTTTTCCCACCACAGATGCCCTTCGAATTGTGTGTAAGGTGATAAACTGAAGTAAAATTCCATGTATTGTATAAACTACATTTAGATCAAACCTTCTACTCTTTCAGTGTCTGTATTCTCACTCAGTTGTGGCTGTGTGATCACACACTGTGTTCTGTGTAAATGCACTGAAAAGCTTTAAATGTTCAGCTACGCAAAGCTTTCTAATCAGCTGCACTAAAGACAGGTCTGTGATGAATCCCAAAACATGACACCTTGCTATGCAGTGCGCATTGGTGTGTGGCAGCGAAATCACTACCTAGGTAAATAAAATAACAGAAATCTGTTTTATACACCAACTTATATGACGTTCAGTTAATATCATTATTTCTATGGTTTGTATGTTAATATTTACCCAGCGTAATGGGTTATTATCATCTAGATTATATTAACATTCAGGGCTAGGCCACACTAGTTTATGTTCTATTTGCACGTGAGAATGCAGAGCAGTGCATGGCAATGTGGGTGGCCCCATTGCACGCTCTGCACTATAATCCATTTTCGGAGCTCATGTGATCACCATTTATTTGCGCATGCGCTCTGATTACAGACTATTGTGCAGATTGCACCACAAAAAGACGGTAATGTGCACACTTTTCTCGCGTGCTAATGTCAGTCCAGTGTGGCCATAGCCTTACACAAGAAGTAAAAACACAAAAAGGGGACGATTTACCCAGACTTGCTGGGCAATTATATGGTCACGCTAACTGGTAGCGAACCGGACTTTAACTTCATATTAGTGTCGGATGCGTGGGTTATGCAAAGATCACCTGCACATCCGACGTTTGCGATTCAATATCGCGGTTGCGCTAGTTTAGGGCTGGATTTTAACTCCAGCTAATAAAATCCCATGGTGGGTGAATCCCTCACTGGGATAGTGAATTGCGAGAGGAGCGTTTACCCAGAGAGATAGCGGCTCTGGCTAAATGAGCCTGAAAGTGTTGTGCTTTCTCTTTTAATGAAATGCCCTTCCTATTTCCTTATTCTACCAATTCAGTGAATCACGTGACACAAAGAAAGCCAGGGCAGTGATTGCAGTTAAAGCTTTCCCAGTTTGTCTCTCGATGTTATTTTGACAAGGCTTCTGTGTGCAGATTTGGGAGTATTAGGATTTATTTTCAGCAGTGAATAGGAAGGTAGCAGTTTTATAATTGCCTATTTAAATCACTTTCCCTACCTTTGTGAGACTCAAGCTATTTTCCATTCGTAATGTTTAACCCATAAATATGACTGGTCCGTTATTACCTATTGATTAATGTTATATTTTGGCTTTATCAATGTCATTATTTAGTTCCTGTCTTCTAAATCTTTGTAATCCCAAGTCTTACTCAGAGGGTTTGTGCTAAGGATGATGCTGCAGGGCAAATGCAGCCATTTGTGCACAGAGAAGGAAGTGCCGAGTTTTGGTTCCCATTTTGTACTTCTGGAACAGTTTAGGGAAGGAAGCACCTTTACACCTTTTATTGTTCGTGGTCGCTGACATCACATCCTTCCGTCACCACTTGGTGTGTGTTTCCTGCCATTCTGTTAAGATTCTTCAAACTAGAAAAGGCAGAAAGATAGAAGACAGACATTTAGAGAACATTCATTTTCTGGGCAGATGATCATCTTCTGTCCATCTGATATTTTGTCGTAGCTGAGGCTGAAATCACTCTTCCTTCTGCTCTGTGCTCTCGCCACAACATACGGCGAACAGAAGCCTGTGAAACTCAACTTCCCCATTTGTAGTGAGACGTCTGATTTTTGTGTTTGCTCTGCAAAATGGAAAAATGTTTTTTCGACTATCACCCCCTCAACAATCATCTACTTCCAGGCTGTGTGACCCGGGTTGTGTAGATTTTACATAAACATTAGATGTGAATACACAACCAGAACGTGGCTTGCCCCAATACATCCTAATGGCATTTCTATTTTTTAGCCTGGGGCGCAGAGCAAATAAAATAAACATAACAATGTGTATTAGTATTAGAAATAGTTTTAAGATAAGTGAACATTCAGATGGGCAAGATTTACATATGTTTGCTGCTAATGCCTCAGGGTCTAAATAAATATATATATATATATATATATATATATATACAGAAAGAGAGGAAAAACTCGGACTATTTTGATTACTGTAGGAGCTGCCACACTGCTTGATCTAATAAAAACCTTTAAATGAAATCCATTTTAAAACAGCCATGATTTATTTCCGCTTACCACTTAGCACACAGAAATATATGTTTGTATTATATATATGTATATATATATATATATATGTATGTGTCAGTAATGATTCTGATTTTACTTAATTTAAAATTATAGTAGTATATTGATACATGTTGGGAACAGTACTAATCTGTGTTTGTCATACACGCGCGCAGTAGAGATTGTCCTTCATAAAGTTCGAATTCGGACCCATTAATGTCAATGGGAGAGTGATAGTTCGAAAAGTCCGGATGATTTACAGATCATCTAAGGCTGGGTACACACTATTTGTCCCCGACCGAGCGCTCGTGAAATGGTCGGTCGGACGAAAATATCTCTTGGTGTGTACCCAACCTAACAATGGTAAATTACTGGTCTGGGGAACAATTCACTATCACTAAAACTTGTTAAAACACTTCTTAAACATGAGCGGGCAATTGTCGGGTTTTTGCGCAAGCTACATTCGAGGGTTACCGAAAATAGAGCCATAAGTTCGAGTTTTAATGAAATCGAAAAATACTTTCAAGGGTAAACGAAATCAAACGATACTTTCGAGGGTTAGCAAAAACTAACGATACTTTCAAGGGTAATCGAAAACTAACAATACTTTCGAGGGTTAGTGAACGAAACATTTAAGGGTTAGCGAACGGTTTGTAAAATGTGATAATTCTCGATATAACGACGACGAACGTTCGCTAATTATCAAAAGTCCGGAAAGTTCGAAAGTCTGAGAAATCCAGGTCCAGGATAGTTCGCTGTAGTATGTAGCGCACACAATTTTATTTACTATGCACACAGACAATGTATTTTTGGGCACATAGCCAATTTTAAATTGAGGGAACATTGGAACGTATATGATTATTCCAGTATAGCGAGAGGGAGAGAGAGAGAGAGATCAGGACTTTAAAATAGCAAATCCAAATAATCTGTATAAACCAGAAACCATAAAATAAACTTAATTGTAACAGCCAAGACTTACAGTTAAAAAAACATTGATGCATAATTTACAACCCCAAAACTTATGTTATCAGGACCCCTAATCCCCTAGTTCACTTCTTGTTATAGAAAAAAAGACTTCAATTCAGCAGCTTTAGAATGCAGATTCACAGAGGGAAGTGAGATTTCAGTGTGTCAATCTTCAGTCAATAATGTTGTAAATTAGTGAAAACTGCGTAAGGCGATAGAGTGTTAAAATGTGCTTTTGTTATGCATCACTAACTTAAATAAACGGCAACTCCATCAGACAGTTATTGCATCAAGTTGCTTGCTGCTTTCTGGGAATTGTGTATTATCATATTCTGAATTTAAAGAGCTTCGTAGTCTATTAAATAACATAAATGCTTGTAAAGCCTTGAAATATACTCAGAGTCAGGAAAGTAAAATGTGTATCGTTCAATTGCTTTCCTATTGCCTAAACTGAGATTGTAAATGATAGCTTACTTACAGCACGTTCAATGGAATTTAAATCACAATTGATTTACTCCCTGACTGAGCAACCAATGGAATAATTGCTAATCGGTTTACAAATTAGACAGGTTGGATGGCAGCAAATGAGCTTTAAGCACAGGAGGTTGAAAGGCAACAGAGCTAATCACAAGATAGCACATAGGATATTTTAATAGGCAGCTCCATTAGTACATCTTTACAAATAACCCACTTGTGGCATTCGTACTGAAAAAAGCTAAAGACCAGTTACATAGTGTATCTTTATAGATGTGATGTTCTGCACTCACTGGCCAATGTAGTTTGGCCAGTGAGTGCAAAGTTTCAAGGTAGCAGAATAAGTTATCATTTAGCTGTTTACCATGCACCTTGTAATACATCTTTAAAATTACAATATACATTTTTTTAAAATTGTAATTAAGATGATGTAGAGGTTTTTTTTCTTGGTGCAACTAGGATCCTCCCGAGAGATTCTGCATGAAAAAAAATACTTAGTAAAGTTAATGAAGCATCTTCCAGTTGTATATGAGGTTAACCTGATTTCCTTAAAAAGGAACTGAATGGCGGTTCCTATTTACATGACAAAATAATACTGTGCAGATAAACAAGCCTTTCAGGGTAGAATCGCTGTTATATTTTATCCTGGAAAGGAGTTAAAAAAAGAGAAGTGAATCTCCCCCGTATAGTTAAATAGTGTTATAATTAAAACATGACATAAAAAAATGATCACTTTCTGTACATTTATAAAGTCCTGGATAACTAAGAGATGAAACAAAACACCGCCGCCAGATACGAATTATAATGAGCGATAGATCATTAAAAAGAATTACCAACAGAAAAAGGTTGGCCCCAGTGTTCTGATTATTAAAGAAACAGAAATAATTAATTATTTAGGTGTCAGATCTATGAGTCAAGGATGAGCTCACTGGCCAAACAATGTAATCATATTCCCACCCTTTTCTGAAACTTGGAAGTTGCCAAAAGTCCTGATTGGGGAATAGACAATATAGGCAGACAAGTGTTTTTGAACAATTCCAAATGGGACTAATTTTTATCTGTTGTGAGCATAAATGGGCCACAGCTACTATAGAACTGCTATTAACATATGTTGCTTTATATTAATGCTACAATGGTGTATTTAAGTTACTTTAAGAGAACAGTGGATAAAACTACGATTTACAAATCTTAAATTCCTTTTAGATATTGCTACAACTGCTAGATATTTTTGTATGAATACTCATGACAATCTAAAAAATAAAATATAGACCTTGGTCAGAAAAACATTTTCATAGCAAGCTTTGAAAATGAGAGAGTGGGGTTGGGGTTGACAGATAGAGTTGATAGGTTTCTAACTTTCTCATCACTAGTTAAAAAATATTTACTGGGTAGGCCCTTTGGTAGGCCTTTTGGGGTCAGCTTGCTTTGGTACAATAATCTTATTGATCAGCTGAATGGTTATGATAATGAGCAGGGGATGGCTTGGGAAATATTGCATTCAGTTGTTATTAAAATAAAAATTCAGGAAAATATAATTTTAGGTTTTAATGAAATGGTACAGGCCTTCCACCACACTTCCTTTGTCTGTGTCTTATTAATTTATATGGGTAATTAAATAAGAGATCCTTATCTATCACCCCAATTCCATGAAAAAGTGTGGTTAGTGTATCTGATACAAACATTCCATAATTGAGTGAATGAAGGAGATGGAAGGTACAGCGAAGAAAGCCAATCTGTCACAGGGGTGCTGTAAAGGGAGCAGGTTGTTCAGGTACAGGGGACATCTATCTTTCTGACAACAGCTGTCTGTGGTGCGCTACAAAGTTAACACCATTACAATTGCTGATTCAGCACGAGGTTTTATTTCATATAGAGTATATATGGATCCATAGGCTCTCTAGCACACTGCACAACATCCCCATTTTCAAATAGATGTGATATTTTGTCCACACACCCATTCTGACTAATACTTTCTGTTGAATACTCAATCCATATTGACAAACTTTTCCCAAGATAAATCATTGTGATCCATGGAATTAACAAGTTAAGGGGTATTTCTAATAGGCTAGATCAGCTGAACTTTTTATCCAAGAGGACACTAAATTTCTTAGTTGCTTCTGGGTGCCCTGGTCTATTGATGGTATAACTCCAGAATTCAGTTGTTGTTCTCAACTGCTGGAGGCAGAGTTGGCTTCTCTGGATCTAACTACTAAGCTTCTCTTTGTCCTCTACTATAAACTGATCCAGCTGTAGGCAATCACTCATGATGCCCAGGGGGCGAACACATCAGCTGCAGGTTGTCTCTTTACCATAGTTAATGCTACATTAACACAGTTGACTAACAATCTACCATAAAACCAAAAACACAAAATTTGACATTTTCCTTATGGTTCAGAAAAGCTATTCTCCACCCATGTAGGAGTTTTAATGGGAATTGCCTAGTCTTTTAATGATCATAGTAATTCTTAGGTCATCTTGCCTTGATCTACATGTGTCTATTCCAAAGGATTATAATGTATAAATCCTTTAAAATATACGAAGACATATTAATTTTTTTGACAGTGTTCATCAGGTTGCCTATAATTGTAACACACTAATTAACAATTTTAAAAAAAATATATTAATATTTAACATATTATTTTTTTGACCCTTTGTGCCAAAGAGTATGTTTATTTGAATTGATTCCGCTTTCAAAGACCTGATGTAGTTGATAAAGCATGTGTTAAGCTTTTTGCTTTATACATTTGAAAATAAATGGCCGACAGAACAAATGAATGGAAAATTCTATCAGGAAGTAGCAATCTTTGTACCACATATTATTATATTTGAAGAAAAAAATAGAAATATGCTTTGCATTGCTCTCTGCAGTACAGTGTATATGAAAATTGATCCCCCAACACTGCCTTTACCTCCTTATCAGCCATAGATTTTCCAACTTTTCCGATTAGTCATTCAATTGATGAATTAACGGAAATTGATCTGGTGAAGTTTAATCGAGCAAGTTAAAATAATCGATTTTGATTTGTTTAAAGTGATTTGATTATAGCATGAAAATGGCAAGCTCGAGGGTTTAGATAACTATAGTGTGACTATTTCTGTGCTCTGGTCCTTTAGACTTCATTCACACTAGGTCAGTTTCTGTCCGTTTCCGGACAAAAACAAGCATTGTGGCCCATTTTTTTTAACGGATCGGATTGACCCGGTCAGTTAAAAAGAGGTACTGCTGCATGCATTTCTGTCTGGAACGGACATGTTTTGATTAAAAATATAGCAAAAAATTAGCACTAAAAAGGGGCCAAAATGGACAGAATAATGTACTGTCCGTTTTGTTCCGTTTCTAGTGTACGTTATTGTAATGCCAATGCCAAAATGCTAATGCGTTCCTGTTGCATTGTTGGTTACCACACATAATCCAGTTATTGCACGGTACCTGGATCATAAGATTGCTATCTGCACCCTATGTTTGTCAGGAGCCAATGTGAACTTTCACAGGGACTGTCTCTACCCAATCAGAGCATTCACAATGTTAATATTCAGAAGCTCATAGCATCTCTGCAGAACATCGAAATCAAGTTTATTTTCTAAAAATGCCAAATGTGATATGGAAGTCACAGAGCAGTGAATGCAGTAAAACAGTCAGAACCCCAGGGTAGCAGGGGGGTGTTATAGTTCATCTGTTATTATAGGAACCAGAGCTAATTAATCACCTCACCCAGCTTGCAGTGTTTGAATTCACACTGACAGTAAAGCACCAAATGATTTCATTGGGATTAGTGAGTTTCCTGTCACCACTAATAAAAGTGATTCTCATTCAATGTATTGGTTCCCTTTGGCCACTGACAGGGACCAGCATTGGGATCTGCACCTCTGATCTGGACCAGCATTGGGAGATGGAAGGATCTGCACCTCTGATCTGCACCTCTAATCTGGTCCAGCATTGGGAAATGGAACGGTCTGCACCTCTGATCTGGACCAGCATTGGGAGATGGAAGAGTCTACACCTCTGATCTGGACCAGCATTGGGAGCTGGAAGGATCTGCACCTCTGATCTCCTGCTTTACCACTAACTAAATGTTGTGTTTGAAAGTCTGACTGTAGAAGTGATAAGCCAAGTGGGAGGGGCTGTACATTCTGTTACTGTACAGGGAGAGGGTTGGATCCTTCCTCAGGCTCTGGGATTTCTCCTTCCTCACTGGGTTCCCGAGTCGTGATCCATAAAGCAGCTTTTATCCCACCAGCCAATCACGTCAGCTGTCTGGCCCTGACCTTCCACCCCAGCCTGAACAGAAGCTTATGCAGGCAGAGTGGCTGTAAGAGGATAGTGGCACTGGTTCCAGCTGAAAGAAAGGGGAAGGAAACCGTTCCATATGCCTGTACTGGGGATTAGCAGATTGGCTTACGGTGACAGAGAAAGCCCATTAAGCTGCTTTGGATACTGCATGTGCTTGGAACTACTTTTGAAGTTAATGTGTGAGGTAAGAGCCCTGTCACTGCACAAGGGGCAGCAGGATTCCAGTCAGGGAACGTCTCAGGGGTTCTGGGAAATGTGATGATCTGTCTAGTTCTGCTTATCCCTGGTCTAGTTACAGGATTATTGTGTTTCTACCTCCCCTTCCCCTTTAAATAGATTTTGTTTTATTGTGATCCAGACATTGGGGTTTATCAGTTTTTATTTTGTCTTCAGTTGGAAAGGGAGAAAGTTAGATTGTAAGCTCTTCACTTCCCTCCTAAAGTGTCAGGCACCATCACAATATATAATGCCCCTTATTGTATTAATATGGATTGTTAACCTGTGTGGCACTTCTCACTATACAATGTTTTTATTCATCTGAATACTATAATATTTTTCACAATATACAGCACGGCATACCAATACATTCTTATATACAAACATACATGCATACATACAATACTTATACACATGCGATACATATATACATACAATACTTATATACATGTGATACATACATGCATACATACAATACTTATACACATGTGATACATGCATACAATACCATAAATACCATGCAATACATACATGCCATATACACATACATTAATACATATATACAATACCTATATACATACAATACAAAGATACAGTACATAACATACATATATACATACAATACATACATACAAAGCATACATACATACAATACCCTTTGGGTTACAGTCATTTCTAGTACTCCAGTGGTTACATTTGTATGTTGATTAACATTGAGAATCCTGGCCCAGGCACACACTTGATCACACTTCAGAAAAACTTTAAGTTTGCTGCTTGTGTTAGACTTTTAGATGTTGCTGTAATGATTCTACTGGGTTTTACATGTGAATTTATATGATAATAGCAACCCAGCACTGACTTTATTGTGAAAGTTTAAAGACTGTAAGCTTGTGGTTCTGAGCTGTTGTTGGTTGTAAATGCTGCTGAACTGCAACTGAGAACAAACTTATTACAAACAATGGCTGTTGTAATGTTCTTGAGTTTGCAGTTTAGCATCTGAAGAATTGCAGCCATGCCTGATTTTAAGATAAAATTAGTTATGCATGGGTTTTATGAATGGTTTGGGTTTATATAGGATATGTCTAGCTTTATATATCTTGTCAAGGGCCAGTTGATTGCTTTCTTTCATTCAGTGGGATGAGTAAGTGAGTTGATACCAGAGCCACAGTCATGAAAGAAACTAGCAGCATCCCAGAGACCATCCACAGTGTGTAGCAGCTTTTCTACCTCAGCAGCTTTGAATTGGAGACAAACAATGGATTAAATTGCCAGGACATCGGCTTAATGTTACATTATGTGCTGTGCAAATCTATTTAGCTGCCAGACAGAGAAAAGAAAAGACATCCCAGTATATGTGATTGATATACTGCACACTCATGGCTTGGGTGCTAGCGAGATCTCAGGCCTGCAAAGAGCTAATTTAACCCTTCAGATTCCTAATGTCTTGCAAGGTTTTTGACACCAACAAAAAATTAATAAAAAACAAAGACCAATGAAAGTTTAAACTAAGATCTTGCAGTATATTTTCTGTTCATTTTGAAAATTCACTATTAGAACTAGTTCTTTATCATCCTATGTCCTGTGTCACAGTAGACATTTTTCTAGTTATTGTGTGGATTGATTTTTTTTTATATTCTCCTGTATTGATTATAGCAATCAATGGGTCTGCAAACTGGATACAAATACAGACAGTTCCCAAAAAATCTTCACCTGGTCATTACATCTCACCATTAATGTTTGCATTGTGACTACTTTCTGGATGAAATGGAATGTTCTTGTTATATAAAGCCACCTTATCTCATTGACCTGTATTACTGAGCTGCATAGAGGGCTCCTTCCTGCTCATATAGTATTCTTTATTATTAAAACTAAATTCTATGTTTTAGGAACAGATGTCTGGGTCTGCGATCTGAAAAGTGCAAGTAGGAAGGTGAAGGTATTGTCGAAAGGAAGACGTGAAGTGGGAGAAGAGGGGAAGATACATAGTTTCCAGGACGCAAGAAGAAAGAAAAACGGGGACTATGGGGAGAAAAAAGATTCAGATTACGAGGATAATGGATGAACGTAATAGACAGGTAAGAGGAGGCATCTGTTTAGTTTCCAACACTACATCACTGGCAGTGCCTTGCACACAAAGGGTTACACCTGACAGCGTAATTAATCATGGTGCATACATTAATAGGTACACATGGTGGATTAATATTAATTTTGCTTATAAAATGTTAAATAATGAATTGACAAGCAGTGCTACAAGCTCAGCAACTTAAAAGCAGCTGATGATGCCTGTAAGACAAAGTAGCACCCCTAATCCTTACACTGTATAATCATAGTGAATATGGTGCTACAGCTCAGATTCCTGAAATTGAAGAATTGCAGGGATATCCAGGTTATAAGCTTATAGATATTTTCCAAACTTCGAATCCCAGAATTCTAGAAAGTTACATGGGGGTTTAGATTTCATTGTAAAAATATTATTGTGAACAAAAAAAATGTTTTTTTGCTTTACTTATCTATTATAATAGTCAGGGTTGTCCTTGTTCTGGGATTTTATTTTTCAATCACATATACTTTCCAAGACATCTCAGTGCATTTTTTTGCACTCTCAGAGTCTCGTGCAAGAAGATGTACAAAAGTTTACCTATGATATTTGTTTTTTAGCAAGCAGAAATTTTCACCTTTTATTGCATCAGCTTAGTCTCCATGTCAATAAAAATCCATAAATTAGAAATAACCACTTGCAAAGGAGTTCTACATTTCGTAGTGTGGGGGCATTTCAGTGCAAGCATTTGACCTTTGAAAGCAAAATTCTGCTATTTTGATGGTTAAAAGTTCTTCGGTAGATTTAACAAAATTTTGATTCTGGGCCCGTAGTTTTAGCCAAATACCAGGTTCAGGCTTCTATTTCTTTAATAAACAGTCTCCTAAATCAATCCTGATCATGGCCACTAAGAACAATACAAACAAAATCTAATTTGTTGAAAAATGTTAGAGGGTTTATTCCTGCTCATAAGATCGGGGATGACCCCATGTTGCAGAACCGACACATTCTAAAGTCATTGCTATGTAAATCTAAGCAGATATTGTAAAGTTTTTCATGCCAGCTGCAGCATTAGAGGGCTCTGTTTCTCCATTATGTATAGATGAGTTGGAGATCAGCTCTGTGGAGGAGTAGAATGGCAGCTCCACTAATATAAATACATACAAACAAGCAGTTAATTAACATCCTCTGTGTGGAATAACCTTTGTCAATATGTTTTGCTGAAAGATTAGAGGACATAGTGAAAGAGAAAATAAATTGTAAATAGGGCATATTTTTTTGTAGTTTATTTATACAATATGAAGACAGTAGTCAATTTGAGCCTTGCTCCCAAAAAGTATATACAACACTGAGCACGGTAATATCATATATTCTCTGCAGTACAATGTAAGTTCGACATCCCTGCTCTAAGCTTATGGTACCCCTATTCTTAAATTGAACATCCATTGCAGGAGTTGGCCATTTGGCTGTATCATTATACAGTCTGTTGGGGTTCACCATTGTATAGATGCAGTAAGTCATTGGTGTCTCCAATTATATTTTGATTCTCATCCTAAGATTTGGGGGTTCTGGTAGATAACAGACTTAGCTGTAGCAAACAATGCCAGACAGTCACAGCTAGAGCTATCAAGACATTGTCTTGTATAAAGAATGGAATATATTCAAGAGAGAAAAATATTATTCTCCCTCTTTACAAGGCACTGGTAAGGCCTCATTTGGAATATGCGGTGCAGTTTTGGAATCCCATATAAAAAGGGACATCTTGGAAATGGAAGCAGTTCAGAGAAGGGCAACTAAATTAATAAGGGGAATTGAGGGGCTTAAATATGCAGGCAGATTAGACAACTTAGGGCTGTTTACATTAGAGAAGCGACGTTTGCGTGGGGATATGATCACCTTATACAAATATATTAATGGGCCATACAATAAACTCTCTGGTGCATTGTTCACGAATAGGTCATATCAGAGGACTTGTGGACATCCTTTGGTTGGAAGAAAAGAAGTTTCATCTTCAGGTTAGGAGAGGTTTCTTTACAGTGAGAACGGTGAAACTGTGGAACTGTCTTCCAGCAGATTTGGTAATGGCAAGTTCATTGAATAGCTTTAAAAATGGCCTGGATACATTTCTAAAACTAAAAAATATTGAGAATTACTGATATTAATACATATACTGTAGAGCTGGTTGATCATGGGATACTTTCCGATTGCCGTTTGGAGTCAGGAAGGAATCCCCCACCCCCTTTTTAGCTGGGTTTTTTGCCTTCCTCTGGATCAACTGTTAGGAAAGGGTTTTTTGTTTTTTTTTAAAGTGAATCGGTTGGACTTGATGGACGTATGTCTTTATTCAACCTCAACTTCTATGTTGCTATGTTACTAATCTTTGCAAATATTGACCAGGTCTTAAAATACTGTAGTCTTGAAATTCAGCTCTTACAGTTCATGTCTTGCATGCATACACATTCAGAATACTTATGTAGCAGTCAGTTAAAATGATCAAATTACAGGTGGCCAAGTAGCTGAAAATGATAACCTGCATAGGCAGGTGTGATCATTAGTTAACCTGCAGCTCTGAAAGGTGTCACTAAAAAGAAATATGCAGACAAATAGGGACCCAAAGACAACATAGTCTTTGTCCTTGTGTTCTAATGAACATTTAATTGTAGTCCACATACCCCTTTAGAATGCTGTAGCTCCTCCTGGCTATAGCTGTATACACAATAAAGTGACACATGTTAGGTTAATTGGTTGTACAATTGAGAAATGATTAACACATAAATTGACATTCTATAATAATGTTGGGGAAATAGATAAAGTTAACCCTACCACTGTCCACTTATAAACATTCTTACATTTATCTTTCTGTCATAGTTTAATTATAGCAGAATATTTGATTTAGTTATCTTATTTTATTAAAGGGGAAGTTCAGCACAAATACTCATGTTTTGAAGAAGAAAATTAGTATTGACTTGTTTTTAGGACCCCTAATGGTATCTATTATGGTATCTGTCCCTAGATTGATACATCTGCTCAGTAGAGATCTGGGCATGTTTGTCCCATCCATCAGTAGATATTACTGCTAGGAATATTCCAAGGAAGTATGCATCCTGGGAAGAAAAAGAAACATTGCAGATTGCAGAACTTAAATGGAATGTCCACCCTTAAACAAAAACTGTTTTTTTTATCAGTTTTCTGCCTGCAACCCCAACTGCTATTTTTACCAGTTTATTACATTTGCAACCAGATATTTAATAAGTTCTATTACTTTCTGAAAACGGCAGCTGCCTCCTCCCTCTGCTCAAAGAGCTTTTTATATGCTTGAGCATGTGCAGAGGAGACAGCAGGGGAAACAGCAGTCAATCACCGGCTATGATTTCAGTTGTCATAGCGTTGATTGACTGCATGGAGGGAGGGGTCAGTTTACTCTTCCAGAATATAGGCAATTATTATCCTTAAATATCTGGTTATTAATGCAGATAATAAAGTGCAAAAAGTATCAGTTGGGGTTGGTTACAAGTAACTAACAATTGACAAGTTTTTTATTTTAAGGCATGCCATTTAAAATGGCAGCTCACTACTGACCACAGCAGAGCGTAGCAAAGGGTATTTGTGCAATATGGATAAATAATTTAAATAATAATGTTTTTTTCCTCTGAACTTCCCCTTAAGTGGAAGAATAGAAATTCGAGAACAATATAATTCCACATTCTTTTAGTGAAGCTGTAAAAATGATGCCCAAACAATTAGTGGGTGAAATTGTCCCTCCCTTTTTTGCCAACATATTGATACCATTTGTTTGATAAGGAGATGACAGGTTTTGCACTTGATGGTGCTATATATCCATCAAGCTTGTGTTATCTCCGTATTCCTTTGTTTTCATGATATGAGAAGTCTTACAAAAGACATTTAATAGTTAGGGAGAAAATAGCTGGTGCCTGTTTTATAGCAATTCTGTTTTAATTACCTAAACGTCTTCAATTATCTTGACTGAAAAGTTTAAAACCCCTTTTTGCGAAGTAATTGCAAAGCAAGACTAAATATAGAATTTTTTTTCTAGATAAGCCCACAAAATAGTCTACCGGTTTTGTAAAACATTACTATTCTATTTCATTATTTATTGGCCATAAAATCGGAACATTCCAATCTTGTGTGTCGGTAATGTCTTGTAACTAAATTAAAAGTCAGTTGGTTTTTCTGCCTGTCACGTAGAAAAGTAAGCAGACATTAAAATAGTGAGACGTTAGAAGAGAATTCACACTGCACGTTTTCAGAATCCAGTATGGTGTGCAGACTTAGCTTGAATATGCCAAGCTACAGTGAACATGCAATGACAGACTGTATTACACGGTTGGCTTTCTGTTTTTCTTAATTGTTTGTCTCTACTTTTCTGCTTGGCAAGGATTCGGAGTGGGGGCTCCATAATGCAGCTCACATTTGTCTAGCTAATTAAGACCTGACAAATCATAGCATTGGCACATTACATGCTTCATCAGACAAAGTCCTACTTTCAGATATTAGTAGGAAATGGGTCTTCTATGGTTAGTCAACTAATTGCTCATACAGTTAGCTCAATTATCCTTTCTGAGCACTGAAAGGTAAATTTATGAGCAGTAATGTGATTGTACACAAAAGACATGATACTATCCAATCTTTTACAATTATGAGGGTGCAATTTACACTCTTAAGATCTTTTCATATAAGGCTGGGAAACAATACAAACAAATAGCCTACCTTTAATTAAGCAACATACACATATCCTGATATGAACAGAACAACACATAAATAACAGTTGTCTTTGAGAACTTCCTACAAGCCCCATTATAAATATATCGCTCCTTAGGAAATTAATAATTTAACTATCTAAAAATAGTTTAGGCCAAATATGCAACAGTGGCAATATGCAATCCAAAGGGAGAGATTATAGTTGTAGTTCTGCAACAGTGGCAGATCTTGTCTTTGCTAGTCTGTGGCTTAATGCAGTGTATGTAATTGTACGTATGTTTGTCTATGTTAGTATGTATATTCATGTGTGTGTTCACTAAATAATAGGGACATAAATGAAGTCCTTTTCGCTGTGTTTTTTTTATTGAATTTTATTTGTACAAATGGGTCGATTAAGACCAACTTCCGTGACCGACAGGCTACTGATTGATGACCTGATTTGGTTGGTCATAATTTAAAGTGTTACCGTCATTATTCACCATGCACACCACCATCTATTCACTGAAATTTACTGAAATGTTCCATCAATTGGAATGACCAATTTTCAATCAATAAGAACGTGGCCACATTTGTTATGAAGTTAGTAAAATGCTTGCTTGGCTTTAACAATTGATGACTTTGCAGGAAACATCTCATGAAAGATTACTTTTATTTTCATCTAATAAAATCTTTTTAATGTATCCTATTATGTAGATCATTAAATAGCTGGATCATGCTGTATAATATAACATTTGAGCATACTGTAAAAGGCAGATCTGTGGTTTATATGCAACACACATTGCACTTTTTGCTATTTCTAGACACAAGGTACAATGCTACAACATGGGATTTCCCTTGTGTTACAATGAATGTGCAGTTTGAGCACACATTGTGCAAGAAACAAAGTTTAAACATTTAAAGGGCATGTCCACCCCCAAAACAATAATTTAACCCACTACTGGCCCCACTGTGTAGTGTAATAAAATCCTTACCTTACATCCCAGCTCCAAATGGGCCTCCTGTAATGTCCCTGTAAAGTCCCAAAAACTGGCCACCAGGAGCACTGCAGGGAGGGAAATTGTTTCTGCCTCTGAGGCGTGCTCTCAGAGGTTTTTGGCTTGCTCAGAGCAGCCCCCCCTCCCTCTCCCTCCCATTTTCCTTCCCTCCCCCTAGTGTAAAACCCCTTTGGGGTACTGTAGGGCTTCTTCCGGCAGCCCCATCCGCTATATTATTATGTGCAGAAACTCCCCTGATAATTATTTACCTTACCTCTCTCCTCCAGTGTTCTCCACTGCCGGCAGCCGTGTCCGTGATTGGCTGCCTCTCAACTAATTACAGACGTGGCTGTTGGTCCGGCCCCCTGCTTGCAATTTTATACAAGCAGAGGGCAGGGAAAGTACGCCAGAGGAAAGAGGTAAGGTAAGTAATGATCGGGGGAGTTTCTGCTCATAACAATATAGCGGTTGGGGGAGGAAGCCCTACAGAACCCAAAAAGTTGAAAAAAAGGGGTGGACATACCCTTTAAGAGTTTTGTTTCACTTGCATCTTTTTCAGATTGCTGGCACAATGAGGAATCAGGTTATTCCATAAATCCACATTAATTTAACGCCTTAAATTACTAATTTGAGAAAGTGCATTGACAGTTATAGGTCAGGAGTGAGGATTTATTGGTATAGCGGTAGCTGCCAGGGGATGTTGGGAGTTGTAGTTTGTACCAATCCATTGTTGGCAGATTTTGTTTTTCTGTTTTACTAATAAGAAAACATTATTAGTAAATGAGATGTCAATGAGATGTTAGCTTTTTACTGGGTTACTGCAGATTATAACTTCTATAATCCATTGTTACAGATTATTAGGACGGACAAACATTTGAACTTTTTATTGCATCAGCCCCCAGATTTATCATTATCAAAAATTCAGCCAATCACTGACGTGGCTGCACTCGGAAGCAGCAGAAGAAAGCTGCCAAAGGAATGAGGGCAGGTAAGTATATTTAGGATTGGATTTTCCACACACTATAGTTAACTTAAACCTTTACTTTCAATACATTGTATTCACTGGTACACTTTTAGAAATCTGCCACATGTTCAATGCCGCCTTGGATTATGTTCTTTTAGAAAATGAAAACTTCAAGCTGTTGATCTCAAAACTTTTTTATTACATTAATTAATATTAACATTTTGTACTTACATAATGTTACTTTATGTTCAGCAACAGTGGTTTATTGTTTCACAGAAGTCTGATACCTAATAAAAAGAAGAGTAAAAGGCCACTTGTTTTTAATAAGGGAAAATAACGCAGACAAGTTAGAGTCTGATGACATAACCACTAAAATATTTCTTCTTTATTGTATTACATTAAAATACTAAATCCATATTATTTACAGTAAGGATACCATACCCTGCTGAGTATCATTTGGTTATTCTTGCAGTTGTATTTCTGTATTTAAAGGGTATGTCCATCAAAAAAGCAGTCCCCATAACTTACCACTAACCCCTTTCTATGTAAACATAACTTAAACATACAGTATAAGCATAATATACAACATAGAAAGTCTAATGAGTCATTCTACTACATACCTACCTGTACTACGCAAGAAGAAAATCGGCAGAAATTTCCCACCTTCGCTGTGGATCTTCGGTAGATTTCAGTTTGAAAACTGCAGAAGATGGGTTCTGGCAGATGGGTGTATGGAAAAATCTTCTTCTGTGCCCGATTTTCATTTTTTTAATGAAACATAGGAAACTTTTATTGATATTGTGGTTGATTCGAATAAATTCACTGAATGGATTAGAATATCGATGTCGAGTATCTTTAAAAAAGACTTGCAAGCTGTATGTTGCAAGGGATATTCCGTGAATTTGTCCATCAAAAAAGCTGGTTTCTATCGGATTTACTGAAGAACAGGAGGTAAATGCACTCTCTCTTACCTCCCGTTCTTCAGTAAATCTTACAGGAGAGGAGGAGACACTTACCCGCGGACCCGCTCCAGCGACAAATTCCCCAACGCCTCTGACGCATCTCCAGTCCTTTGCACTGTGCGCGCATACTAAGGAGCGAGTGAAGTCGCGCTGGAGCGGGTCTGCGGGTAAGTGTCTCCTCCTCTCCTGTAAGAGATAGTGCATTTACCTCCTGTTCTTCAGTAAATCCGATAGAAACCAGCTTACTTTTTTGATGGACATACCCTTTAAATTCATGGAATATCCCTTGCAACATACAGCTTGCAAGTCTTTTTTAAAGATACTCGACATTATCTCGATATTCTAATCAATTCAGTGAATTTATTTGAATCAACCACAATATCAATAAAAGTTTCCTATGTTTCATTAAAAAAACAAAGATCGGGCAAGGAAGAAGATTTTTGCATCCACCCATCTGCCAGAACCCATCTTCTGCAGTTTTCAAACTGAAATCTACCGAAGATCCACAGGGAAGGTGGGAATTTTCTGCCGATCGAAAATCCGAATGGATTTTCTTCTTGCTTAGTACAGATAGGTACCGGTATGTAGTAGAATGACTCATTAGACTTTCTATGTTGTATATTATGCTTATACTGAATGTTTAAGTTATGTTTACATAGAAAGTGGTTAGTGGTAAGTTATGGGGACTGTTTTAATCCCGAACATCTGTGTAAGAAGGTCTTTATTGTGCATGTTTTAGTAGTATTTCCTTTTATTGTGAGGATAGATTTGCATATGTTAAGTATTTTGTTTAATACCAGAACCACTGACAGCCTGTTTGTAGTGGTGCTATTTATACTGTAAATATAAACAGGCCCCACTGCTATTTATAAATTCCATTATTTTCAACACATACAACTTTAAGTGAAAGTTTGTTTTGAATGGGGCATGTTTAGTTTAAAAGCCTTACAATTCCATGTTTCTGTGCTGATTAGGAAATCGGCTCTAGTAACATGAGTAAGGTGCCCAGGGGTTAGCTGGCAACTCACTGGAAGGTGAAGGTTTAGATGTTCTCTCATGGGATACAGTGTACATAAAAACCTAAAAATAGCAGAACAATAAGATGCAAATTAAGCATGACATAAGAAGGCGATCACTGACCTGAACTTAAAGCCTAATAGTTATACAGCAGCACAGTGTCACAAAAAGACTACACAATCCCCATTTGTTGATGAACAAGAAATCTTTGCAGCTTCCAGCAGAAGATCTTTGCAACCATTTAATCCAGAACTGAGCATCTGTTTAACCTGCCTGAGACCTTCTACCTGATAACACCCAGAATGTTGCCTTATAGTTCTATTTGTACTTTCATGTACCTTTTTATATTCATTGCTAAACAGCATGTGGCATAAATATGCACATAAGGATCTATGCAACCTGGCAATACATCTAACAAAGTTAGGGATGTTTGTATGGTATTTGATGAAGAGGAAAGCTCATAAATAATATGTCCATTCCTCTACTTTTGTGGGAAGGGTTTTAGTAAATGTCATTCTTCCGGACCCAGTGCTGTGCAGGCCTGCAATGTTCATTAAAGGACAGCGCTGTCAATGTTATTGGTAAGTGATGTGTTTCAATGCAAAACTGCTGGGGGAAAACGCTATCCTCCAGAGCATCCTTTAAAATTGTTAAATAAATTATGCACATTAGAAACCAAAAATTATTTAATTAGATGGGTTTTTTTGCTGCATCAACCTTTGAGTTCCTGATAGTCTTACAGCAGACATATTTTCCCTTATGTTACTGGATCTGTCAATAGCACTTGCAATGATAGATCAGAACAGAAGTGTATTATTCTCAGAAGATAAACAGTGGGCAACCAGGAAGCCTAATATAATTAGTTTACTGTATTAAAGAGGATATTCTGTGTTCATAATTATAGAAATGTGTCTAAAATTTTCGGTATCTGTGGAAATGCCTATAGTTTCCATGTAATGTTAGAACCAGAAAATAACTCAGGTAAATTGGCCTGATTCTTTCAGTCTCTTTGTAAAGAAGCACCTCAGTCCTTTATTTGATTCTCTGCATTCCTTATGCTGGCCATACACTATTAAGACATTATATACCATATATACTCGAATATAAGCCGAGATACCTATTTTTACATGAAAAATTAGTAAAATCTGATTGACTTGAGTATAAACCGAGGGTAGAAATTTTGACCACTACTGCCTTCTGATTCTGTATTGTTTTGAGGCTTTAGTTGCCCTTTAAAGGGACAGCAGAATTCCCATACAATAGTCCCATACAGTAATAGCCAAATCCAGTATGGCTATTAATTTATGGGGTTACTTTATGGGAATTCTGCTGTCCATTTAAAGGGCAACTAAAGCCTCAAAACAATACAGAATCAGAAGGCAATCTTTAACAATAGATAGTTACCATCCTCCTGAATCTGTATTGTTTTAAGGCATTAGTTGCCCTTAAAATTGAGAGGAATCCCACACAGTAACCCCTAATTCCTTGCCACTACAACTCCCAGCATGCTTTAGTTCTTGGGAGTTGTAGTTTCCAAACGTCTGCTGTGGCAAGGACTGCACCCACACCCCTCAGAGTCCCCCCCCAGTGAAGGAGAGGACTTGCTTTATGTTCCCAAAGCCCCCCAGTGGAGGAGAGGACTTGCCTTACGTTCCCAGAGCCCCCCTGTGTAGGAGAGAATTTGTCTTATGTTCTCATCAATCTGGACTCCTGCTGACAATCACTCTCTCTGCAATCCGGCTGCTATCCGGCTCCACATCAACTGTTGAGGCTCCTGACATCACTACTCGGCACCGGGTGAGACCGGATCCGAGTAGTGACATCAGCCTCCAGCACTGTGGACGATGAAGCATCGGGAAGCAAGCGGCAGCCTGTTTACAGGTAAGTGACCCGAGTATAAGCCGAGGTTGGATTTTTAGGCTCTTTTTAAAGCCTAAAAACTTCGACTTATACTCGAGCATATAAGATAGATTTGCTGTTCGTTCGTTGAATCTATTGTATGTCTTAAAAGGGTATTTTCAGCCCGGCGGTTCTCACCTTCTGGCATTTCTGTCTGGTTCATTCATTTTTGAATTGGAAAGATCACAAAAAAGAACAGGTCATGCGGTTTTTCTGACCTCAAACGAACTTGTAAGAACGTCCCAGGAACATCAGAAGGTGAGTATGTAGTGTATGAGCTGCGTTAAGTAGTAGCATTCCTTTGTGCTGGGTCTGGGGCTGGGTCTGGTTCCCTTTAGGAAATTTATTCACATCTATCTCAAAGAAAAAACGTCCCCCATTATTTCCATCACCTAGAAAACTTACACAGTCACATAATGTCAGTGTGCCTTTATTTTCTACTCCAAACATGTGATAATAAGCCATAGATCTGTAAACATTGTAGCATGATTCTGTGCCACATCTCTTACTTAGGGAATAACCGCTGGATATTTCTGTAGTTGTGATCCTTGGTTCTTGAACATGCTGATGATATCAGGAATGCTGCTGTGCTTATATTGCTGCCTCTATCCAAATGTTATATCATCACTGCGTGAGTATTCTATTCTTTAGATTACTTTAGCCATTTCTAATTAGCAGAAAGTGATGCCAATTTCGAAAAGTTGCACACTGAAAAAAAAAACACACATAGCTTGGAATGAAGGGGATTCAATTTATGTCATTAGAGAACCTGCTTCTCTTGGATGCAAAGTTAATTTTACAATGTAAGGAACCAGCCTGGGGAAGGTTTGAAAGTGATGCCAGCCCCCCAATGGTGAGTCAACGTGCATTAAATGTGACTCGGAATATTTCTAGTGAAAACAGAGCTAAAAAACAAACAAGAAGCAAGATTTACTACGGATACATACATTCTACATCGTCCCTGCAGAGATTTACTTGCTGTTAGCCAAACCAGAAAGCAATAATTCTGTCAATAGAAAACCACCATATTTGTTTTAATTGGTTTAGAGCTCACTTCTATGAATGAACACAGCAAATTCTTATTTTATGTAGGTGACTGTTCAGTAACGAAGTGATGATTTTGTGTATTTTTATTAACCTCTTCACTGTAATGGAATCAGCAGTAAATATAGCTGTAGAGTAAGTTAGATATGTTAAAAAACTATTGGAAAGTACAGACTGGATTGGGACTTTGTCAATGAACAGTCATAGGCTTTTTAATATAATGGGGGAAATGTATAGATAGTATAGTATAGATAAATGGGGTATATGATCATACTGTATATTTCTATTTAGAAAATGTATTCCATGTCACTAGCATGTTGTGTTGTAAGTTATGCCATGTTAATTATTTTTAAAGAGGGGCATTTGAAGAAGTTGACACACAGACATAGCAGATCTCTTTTGCCTTTTCTTCAAGATGTACAGTATGTAACAGCTGTAAAAAATGGGATCTAAGTCATAAAATGAATCAGAATTTGCACTGTAACTATCATACCGTAACCATACTAGCTATACCACGGAATTATAAAAGCCTCCATAGTCTTACATTCTTATATTTTATACCTTAATACCATCCTGCTGAAAGGAAGTTTAGTATGTTATATTTAGTATGTGGTTTTATTCACTGTCTCCTCCCCCCAAAAATTACAGCTGCTTTGTAAAAATGCCCCTTAGTGTAATGATTAGGAGCAAGCATTTGCAATGACTTTAGCCATAATATATCACATGACCCCAGATGAGGAGAACACTAACCCAAATAGAATGTTAGTGTAGGCAACAACAATTTAAGGGTAATATTCTATTAATTAAAAAAAAAGTTTTCATTTTTAAAATACTGCATGTGTTAAGGTTCGTAAACACGCGACGAAAGGCCATTTCAGCCGAGAATCGTCCATGTGTATGTGTTCGGTCGGGGGTTGTTAGTCACGTGTAGCCGCCAGGGTCGTGGCTCGAGACGCACATCGTGCGTGTGTACGAGCCTTTAGAGTTCAAAGAACAGTCATAATCTGTAGAACTAAATTGTCATTGCGATCTTAAACAGGGTTATGCAATAAAAGTTCTTCGGGGAGATTCAATATTGCCAGCCGCGTTACTTACCTTAGCCCGATCCCGCGATACAATACCTGATGTAAATGAGGTTACGTCAGGTATTACATCGCGGGATCGGGCTAAGGTAAGAGCGTGGGTTTAACGCCTCCCACAAACTAGTGTTAAGTTTTGCGCTACCAAGTAGTGCAAAACTTAACGCTTTGGGTTTTGAATCTATAGCACGGCGCTATTAAGAATTTCTTAAGAATCATTGCAGTGAACAGTAAGTATAGTAGTGGTTTCCCAACTGTAGAAATGGGTAGTGCCATAATGACACAAGATGAAGTGCAAGTTTCCTGGCATTAGCCCAGCTACAAAAATGTGTTACATCCTGAAATCTGTTGTGGTCAGCTAGCCATATTGGTCTCTAAGCATTGGATATGCCTTTTCGCAGCTCACATAGCCATATCACTGTATCTGTCTTTACAGAATCTGAACTCTTCAATTGTCTGAAATGTTTTTCTCTTCATTTTTCCACCAGCCCAAATTCTAGAGACTGGGGAGTACAGCACTGCAAATGGCCTGGGTTAGATCAGCTCAACAGCCAAGGTTTTCATGAGCTTTGTCATAATTTTTATATATATAAAACATTTTTTAGTGCAGTAAAATATGCATTTTACATTGATTATCCAATAAGTGGAAACTATTGGTGTAATTAGAGTTTCTATAAATTGCAGTTTACCTTTATATTTTCTAAAACGAAAACCCTTCTCTTTCCGTTTGGTTGTTTCTGCGATTGGTTTCATATTTTCCAGATGAAAAGCTACTTGCTGTAGTGAAAGATTTCTCTTGTTTCATGAGGGTATATCTCTAGTTACTTAGAAAGGCAAGTGGCAAATTGTTTTAATCAGCAGTTTCTTGCCTGTTAGTTAGGAAAATGTATTTAGCCTGTACTTGTCCTTTAACATGAAGTGATTTGCAATAGAGTTTACAGGGTAACCCTTTTGAAATAAAAAAATAACAAAAGTGGTATAAAGGTGATACATTTATTTGCTAACTAAGATCATCATAGTAGTTTAATATCAATTCCTTAAGCTGTGCTTCATTAATTTTATGCAGTTGAGTTAAGAAGTTCGTAGAGCAATGTTGGTTACTGTTAATGACAAAGTAAAATAAAACAAAACCATTGGTAGAGTAAAATATCTACAATCACCATATGTAATAAATTAATAAAATACCAATTTTGGATGTTGCCTCCATATATAGACAATAGACACGTCCCCCCTCCCAATTTAGTACTGTCATTGTTTTAGCAGAATTAAGAAATGTTGTTGCCCAATATAGGAGTTCTGGGAGTGCCTCGGAGTGTACAGTAATATAAAAAAAAGTAGAAAAGGGAACATAGCCATCAAGTATGCATGTCAACAGGGAATAGAAGAAAAGACATTTAGTACAATGAATTCCCTTTAACAACACACGAGAGAGCAGTTGAAAGAAGTAAATTTTCCTCTAACCGGAACTATTCTGCTAAGCACCATGCACTGTGACATGTTCGCTTCAGAAAAACATGGCTTCACTTTTTTCGAAGCTTTTCTTTATTTAGCATTTTTGCTGTTTGATAAAAGGGTATGTAAGAGTCTTCTTACGTGTTTTAAATCCCAAGACAAAAGCTTGTACTGTAAAAAGACCTCATGTCCTTTTCAAAGGGCTTTTTTTTTATACCTTTCAGAGGAAAGATAAAATAGTGGCTGAGAAAAGACAATTTTTGTACCAGCCATTACTTTTTAGTTGGTGCAGATTTCATCTACTGAAACCGTGACATTTGTGATTTTTCTGTGTTTCAACCTATGAGATATTGTTAAATCTATATGTGTTGAAGTATGGGATCTTCCAACCCTGCTTTAGTTACTGTTTTTTTTTCTTAATTTATGCAAATCTGATAGTCTTTTTACTAAAACGTATCCCTTCGACTAATATTTCATAAGCACAAATGAAAGCTCTTGGGATTCAGTTCTGAGACTCATAGGAGCATTTATCAAACAGAAAGAAAGACAAATTGGTCAATAATGTCAACCTGATACATTTTATTACATTTTTCTCCTAGAATTGAGCATGTGTGTGGCCAAAGAAAAACCTTTTTAAGCAGTTAAACCTCTTCAGGCTCTTATGAAAGGGGCTTCAGTGAAAGATCAGGGTATAACCAGTGACTGTGGTACACTGTCCAACAGAAAAGTATTTTTTTATTTACCAGGTCTATTTAAGGACAAAAGGGATTCCTGCTTAGATGATCTGTGAATCGCTGATGGAAAGTGCAAGTGTGCAGTGCAAGGGTAATAAATTCAGTGTCAGGGTTTTAGGGTTTGTTTCCATGTCAAAATGGAGCTTTAAACCCCACCATCACCTTCCGTTACATAGGGTTATTGTATGTTTTTTAGTGTAAATTTACCCCCAAAACTGTTAAATTATTCAATGGCTTCTATAAATTACAATACCCACCAATAGTCTTGTAAAAAGGCCCATACAGAACAGATCAGTAATATAATAAATCAATTTTGACACGTTGCCTCGTTGATCTGCAGGTAAATAAAAAGACAAGATGGCGCGAGGTATACTAATAAAGCGCACCCTATGATATTAGAATCATTTAGGTCTCACCACCTGCTATATAGAAAGTCTTCCTGACAGCCATTCTGCTAAACACAAATACAATTTTAGGATAAGTTAACTGTTGGCCATTTACAGACCTTTTTTGAACCCCTGTAGGCAGAATCTTCAGCTTGGGACCATTGAGAATGTAAGATGATTATATTCTTTTGTAAACTTTACCTGTGTACAGGATATCTGTGTCTTTTTCTATTATGCTGTTAAAAAATTAATTTACATAATAGCTTATGCTGTCAGAAATTCACTTTATACAGAAAATGGTGCTAGGGGGAAAAATAAATATAGAGACTCGGTTATTTTCCAGTTCACTCTGACTTTGCCACAATAACTGTTAGCATTCTAAAAGTAATCAGTAATAGGTAGCTTGGAAGGAAGCACCAAAGTTAGTTGCATTATTTTTTTTTATTTGTGTCAAGTTAAATTGCCTTCTTGGACTTGACAGGACTTAATATTTACAAGATCTCAGGGTCAGCTCATTTAGATGTTTGAATTCCCAAGCTGAAAGGATATCTTTATACTGTGTGAAACATTCTATAAAGCAACAAAGTTGACTGCAGTCAAGACAAAAAGCGTTAACATTTATTATACAATATTTTAAGCCAGAGATGATTTTTAGTTTCTTAGAATAAAACAGGTACAGTAAGTTTAATAACAATATGTGTTTAAAATAAGTTTGACTATATGTTAAAGGTTATCTTTGTTCAAGAAATTTTCAAAAATGGTACCTTTAGCAAGAGCCCACCACTTCTTCGGTTTTTAAAGGACAACTAAAACCTCAGAACAATTAGAAGTCAGAGCTCCTTGTTATAAAAGCAGTTATCTGTGCCTCATTTTAATATGGTTGTTGAGAAATGTAACTTTCCCAGTGTTCCAGTATTACACAGTGTGGTCACTGTTCTTTATACATGCTCAGTCCTAACATACTGCAGGGAACTTTTTACAGTTGGTCACACCCACTAGTAGCCTCTAGCCAATACTTTTACAGGACAGAATAGGCAAGGGAGCATGTGACTGAGATCAGGGGTGTGGCCATTCACAGTACATACACACAGTTATTTAATGCTATTTTACAGTTTATTGGTGTTTTTAGAGGGGATATGTTCAGATTCTGGAGTGTAAAAATTTGGGTTTTGTTCTCCTTTAAAGTTGAGCTGTAGATTTTGAGAAACCAACATTTGAAATCCCAGCGTTTACAAGGAAAGACCTGTCACTTAAACCTCTTATTAAGATCTTTGGCTGCCTGCCAGCACACTTATTGAAATGAAGAGAATCAACAGAGAGAAGAAGGAAGGGAGGAGGGTGATGGTGAGACTGTACTGAAGTTATTTGTGTCGCAGACACTACAGGAAGGTAGTGAATTATGGAGGGTGGGGGGCAATAAGGAGCACTCACTAAACATTAAAAATTTAATGACAAAGCAGGCACAGATAAATATGCGAGTTCATTATTTTATTGTCTCCAATTGTAGTTTTAGATAATTTGTAAAGTTGTTTAAGAGAGTATATTGACACCTTAATTGCTCTTGTTTATTTTGAGCCACACAAGATGGGCCATGTTTGAATGACCTGTTCAATCTAGAATTGTATGGATCTTATTCCTCTATAATTAAAGATATGTGTGTTGATAAATGCAATGCTAATACAGTGAGGTACCACAGTGATTGATGCATTTAAATTTGTACAGCTACTACCATTTTGGTTTACAGCTCAAGGGGGGGAAGTGCTAGAGTTGGTAAGCAAAGCTGAAGTCATTGTGAAGAGGACAAAGTTACTCTTTTCCTGTTTTGACAGGAAATGGAGACAAATGTGCTTCCTGGACAACTTGAGAAGCAATTTTTTTATTGACCTCGAGTTTGCATGGATTTTAGAAAAATTAAATGTTTGTCTTCAGCAGCATTCAGGAGACGAAACATCCCTAAAATGTTATATATCTTTAAAAATTGTATATCATTTCCAATGTGAAATTGTTAGTTGTATAGACCCAACAAGACTCCACATGGCATTTCCTCTAGTAAACTGAAAGCTTCATCTTACAATATCCCAAAATGTCAATTCCTGGACATAAGCCAGTGATGTAATCAACACCTTCTGTAGCTATCTGCAATACTATAGCAAATCAACACATTAAGATATAAGTGCCAGAAAAGAACTGTAAGCATCAGCACATTACTACTAAATGTCTATGTGAGGAAGTAGTGTTTCTCTGTTGTTAAATACTTTGATGACAACTAAGTGAATAGTTTTCCTCTAATGTAATATACATATAATAAAATACTTCTGTTTGTGGGATAGTGATTATGTTTACTTAATGCTCAGGAAACTGTAAGTTATTAAAACAGTTAATAAACAGTTGGTAACACTTAAAACATATACAGGGTAATTTAGGGAGCGTGACTTTAACCTGTAGTATCAAAAGAGACACTTGAGACTATTTACCAGTGGCTGTGTGCATGGAACTATTAAACTCCAACTGATAGCTGGCATTAAATACTTTTGTGCGGGTGAGATTCACTCAGAGCCACGAAGCCTCAGGTAAATCTGCAACAGGATATTTGCCCAGATCAAGTGAAGCTCTGGGTGAATCTCCCTGATAATATGATATTGTAGTTTTCCACTTTCTCAACCTTAATGTTGCCAAATCTGCCCTAAATCCACACAAACCTATTAAACCTGGGCACTACTCCCATCATACCTTCAAGGTGATTATATTTTCTTACATCATAATTAAGACAAAGACAATATAATTGCATCCATTTTCTTTTTCAATTCATTATAAGCACTATTCTGGATTGTTCTGTGTGAACGGAAAATTCCACTGAAGAGTCCGTCGGCCTTTAACTTAGCACTGGCTTCACAAGCCTCATAGTTGGGTGGTTCTTTTTAGTCGTTGGCATGATCCATTTATTTCCACCTTACACAACCCACAATGAAAATTTCCTTCCTTCTGTTGCAACACAAATTTCCACAAATTAGGCCGAAATAAGAGTTTAAAATTACAACACTACTTTTGCGACTAAAAATGTTTATATCATGTCAAATATAAATGTGTGTGTGTGGGACAATCAAATGTGCACTTGAAATATATTTTTGGAATATTTGACAGTAATAGATAAACATTTAGAACACCTGGCAATCAGGTTGCAAACCACATTACTCTCATTACTCGTGCCATGCAAATCTGGACTAAAGTAACATATTATCTCATACATGCAGGGTCCGTTATTCCCCCATTTGTGGGCAAAGCTGAGATTCCTATTGCAGTAGGAAGCACATCTTATTCTGCACTCCTTGTCCGTTCTCTCTAACTTTCCAGCTCTGTTTATTAAAACTTGCCATACATTTTTGTTATGTGCAGACAAAATGTACATGTTAAATGGCTTCCCATGTATTTTATGGTAAATTTTGTTTCTGGCTGCTAGTTTCAGTTTAGAAAATTTTATTACATTAGAACATTGTTAAGTACAGCGAAAGAAGCTTCCATAATTAGAACTATAATTTCAGGAGCAGTGCTATCTTAGCCAAAACAAATTCCAACGTTGCATCTTCCTTGCCAGCCCACTGAAACCCCAGACAGAAATAATCTACCTGCTTCACCGTGCTCAGACTATTCATCTCCTTCAACTAAGGAACTTAACTAAAGCCATTTAGATTTTGTAGTCAGTTATGTTAATTGTCAATATTTCAATACTCTAACTATATAATTATATACAGCAAATAGTAATGCACCACTTACAGTGAATAATAACCATATAAGAGGTCCCCAAAAAGGTCCATGACCATATAAAAGAGGTCAGAGAACTCCAAGGTGACTACTATAATATCCATATAATATAACGTAGTGGGTATATTATCCATTATAATTTAAAATTTTCTTTAGCGAGATAGGCAAAAAAGATATAGACTGAGATTTTCCCACTACCATTACCATTGTAGTAAAGTGCAGCTGTAGTTGTCAATAGGGGTCCGGATATTGACAGCCCCTAGCTGAAAGAGACAGACTGCCCTTACACTTCTCAGGCAAACAGCTCTGACTACACTTGCCCGAACAGCTGAAGTTCCAGACTCTACTCCACTTACTCTGTCCTGGCTCGAGCCTGGGGAGCAGAGGGGAAGGCAGCGGAAAGCCTTGATGGCCAAGCAGGTTTTAGAGTTTGGGTTCCTTCCCTACACTTCCCTGTGGCATTACCATTTAGTAGTATGGTGCTGATTATATGATTTTTATTTGCAGGCCTCATAATTCAAGATGAGAAGTAGATAAAAACATAAATGGTGTCTATTTATTTGCAAAGTTTAATGTTATAAATCTCCTTAATATTTAAGATGTATGTTTTTCCTCTGGTAATAGAATTCTGTACACTGCTTTTAGCTTGCAGTCTTGGTAATAAGTGCGAAAGCTCCTTAAGCTCTGAGGGATAACTGGTCAGACTGAAGGCATGTGGGAGCAGCTCCTTTGAGTGGTTACAGACCTGCTGACTGGGTTTAAAATGTTTGCATAATCCTATGGCATTACCAGCTGGCATTTCAACGTAAACTGGATGGCAGCTGGTTTTACATTGGAATGTAACCATGTAAAACAAACAAAACTGCAGACACTGTATTCTCTGCCTTTTTTTTGCAAAGGTTGAATACCTTATATCAGGGTGTCTAACCCCCCCCTACTCCAACCAGCTTCTGCATTAATGGGGATGATGTCACTGTGGATAAAAATGGAGAGGCAACATTTACAATTAGATCTTAGTTTAGCAAACCAGAAAATGGAATTATATAAGAGAATACATTAATTTAGCCCTAAAAAGTGACAAACGTTTAATAAGAGATGCAAAAATGTTCATGTGCTTTTAATTTGTAGTAACCAATCATTTTCTAAGTGATTGGTTGCTGCTGCAATTTGCAACAACTGGAATCGGAAGTAACCCTTTTACTGGTCTACTAAGATTAGAAAAAAATCTGTTAATATTTAATTGGTTACTGCAAATTAAAAGCACAGGGAAACTTTTGCACCTCTTAATAAATAAGCGCTTGTTTCTTGCTATCTGATTCAATGCTGATAGGGACCCAATTACCATTTTTGGCCCTTTTCTGTTTAAGTATTAAAGATTGGGGATAGGAAACATTACCTGTGCTGGCTTTAGCAACTAAATTTTTTTTTAATGTTTATCATATATACTTATTTGGCAGTGTTTATATATTTTTAAGGCAATGCAAACCAAAATTTGAGTTACTGAATTTTTAAAATCTCTTTTCCATAAGTTTACATGCTAATAATCTTACCCTCATTTAGAAGTCAAGTAGCAGTGGTCAATTAGATTCCCATTTTCTAGTCCTAAATAGGAACACCTTGTGCATAGCAGTGCCTGCCTAAATGCGATGCCACATTGCTGTGCCACTAACCAGTCGCCATAACAACATGTTCTCGTGTCTGAACACAACATTCAAATCCTGTATTATTCTTAGCTACAGGAACGGTTCCAATAAATATATACATATTTAAATATCTGTTTTGCAGCAAAAGAACATATTGGTTTTTCTGGCAGAGATGCAATTCAGTCATTTTTATATGGATGAAATCTAACCCAAAGTGTATTGATTTTATATTTTTGTGTGAGTGACCTGCACACTTCCTTAAGTTAACATTGACTCTAAAGATAAAATAGACAGAATACTGTTATGTAGAATGTTGGAATGGGATTTCTAAAAACAAATCGATCTTTGTTACGAATTCATAGGTTTAGAGAACCACTGATTTTGTCTCTTATCTGTGTTTTTCTACCAAAATGTGCACAAAAAGATACGACAGAAGATACTTTTGTCTTCTCTTTAAATAAAGGGTAAGATGTGAATGCGCTCATTAAGGTTTGTCTTTTAACATCTTTCCCCTTTTTTCCTTTTTTAGGTGACATTTACAAAAAGAAAGTTTGGGTTAATGAAGAAGGCTTATGAGCTGAGTGTTTTATGTGACTGTGAGATAGCTCTAATAATCTTTAACAGCACTAACAAACTGTTCCAGTACGCAAGCACAGATATGGATAAAGTTTTGCTGAAATACACAGAATACAATGAGCCTCACGAAAGTCGAACAAATTCAGACATTGTGGAGGTAAGAACAATATGAGTTGATACAATTCACCATCAATATCTTTCTATTGCTATAGTGCTTAGTAAACATATACAATGTTTTCTGTAATCTGTGACATTGCACTTGGAAATAACAATAAGATGAATGTGCAAGGACTATAGGATTTTTGTTCTCGTGCATAAAAAAACGCAATCTTAACTTAGGGCATTACCGTGCTCTTGCACACACAGTTTGACCACCCACATAGTGATGCAATGGCATGCTACTGGTATGCAAAACAGGATTTTAAGCACATGAGAAAGGAGCCAGTGTGGCCTAGACCTTAAATAGTATAAGTTGGCCATACACTACTTAGAGGTTACAGGCGATTCAATCTGATGAACATCAAATCCACTGTAACGTCTACTGCCCCCGCAGTTCTTACCTGGCAGTGTTCTCTGGCTGGATAATGGTTCACAATCAATCGATTGTAAAGTGATTGGGCTGGGCGGTTGTCCTAAACATTATGTGTACACTTGCAATTAAAATCTAGTGTATCTTTAGGGTGACAAATGTCATTCATTGCTGCAAAGAGACAGGATACAAAATGCAGTGATAAACCAGAGATAGAGATAAATAAAATTTTTAGTAAATAATTAAATGTCTATGCTCTATACAGTGTTTTTAGCTAATAATCCTGCAAATGCTTTTTAAAATGATTATATAAAATAGTGTTTTGTTGTTTGATTGATATATCCATTCTGTGTTTTAGTCCTTGGAAGCTATGACCTTCAGCCAAGTGATAACTCAAGTTGACTTAAGCTGGTAACCACCTTGGTTTGACACAGGACAGGCAGAATAATCTTTTTGTGATCTATAGAGCTGTTCTTCTGTATATGCAGGATCCTATAACATTAAATTGAGGTTTATGTTGTGTGGTGGATATGGGTATGACAAAATAGTAATTAGATTAAAGAAAGTTTAATAAGAAGACAGATTCTACAAGTTAGATACTGGGATGGTAGGCTGGTATTTGGTGCAGAATGCTGGGAGTAGTTATTGCTGGATAGTGGGGAGGCTGTAAGCACCAGCTACATGATCCACTGATGTGAACCTTTAACAGATTGACTGTAAGCTTTTGGAAGCACGTAGATACTGGTGTTTTGTAGATACTGGCTTTTTCATATATATCAAGAAGGTGGGTTTAGGTACAAGGTCTCAGCTGGCAGTAGGATAAAAGTATTTGGAATACGGTAAACAGATTGCTGCTGTTTATAATTTAGTATCCAGGGCATGCATTTAGCTGTATAATATCAAAGAAACTTGAAAAGTTATATATAAATCAAATAAGAACCCCCACTGTTTTAACACTTTTTTTTATTTCGCAACTACAGCATTTTAAACCTGAAACTACAATTCCTGTAGTTTAGCATTAGATTTGCATTGAAAAGCAAAAGTCCTTCAAGCTGCTTCACCTGATCTAGAAATATTATTGAACTAGAGACAGGTTTCCAACACGCCTTTTAAAGATGTTTTTGCACAACATGTGAACTTCATTAGATTTGGTTTCAGTCTGTATCTCATCTGTTTCATTGTGTTTCAAGGAAATATCTAATATATAAGTAGTCCCGATGGGGCTAAATTCGAAACTAGTTCGGATTATATTGTAATCCCATTATGGAGCATTTCAAAGTTATCCTTGCCCTGTGCAAAATTAGTCTGTGTTTTTTGAGCTGATCAGTAGCATTTTGCACTCCTTGCTTGGAAAGATGTTAGGGGATCTATTTGTCCCTGTGAGCTATTGGAAAATTAAATACACATTTTAAACACATAGAAAAGGTGGATGTAATTGAACCATGAGAAGAGAACAGATGACTCCATGCTCCTCAAGCATGTGTGTGTGTTTGTGTCAGAAATCCTACAATCCCATTTTCCTGATAACCTTATTTTGCATTAGCCTATCACATCTTAAATACAATCTGACAATTCCATTTATTGGATGAAAAATCATTAGATCACAATATCCATCGGAATTACGATCAGGAAAGACATTTTTTTAAGTCGATTGGTATTGTCTGAAGTTCCAATTAAATGTAAATGTAATGTAACCTCACAATAGACAACATTAGACAGTAACCGCCAAACTAATTAAATGTCAAACAATATGTATGTACATCCACGTACAGTTAACATTGGTCATCTGTCAAATTATCGGTCTGTTTACGATCGTAATTACGATCGCAATAACCTTTTGTAGTGTATGGCCACCTTAAAGGGCATGTCCACCCCCAAAACTATAATCCCCCCCACTACTGGCCCCATTGTGTAGTGTAGTTTAATCCTTACCTCACATCCCAGCTCCATATGGTTCTCCTGTAGTCCCCCCCCCCCCAAAGTCCCAAAAACTGCCCACCAGGAGTACTGCAGAGTCCATATAGGACTCTGCCTCCTGTCTCGCCTCCGGGAGAAGTTTGGCATGCGTACTGCAGTCCTTCTCCCCCTCTCCCTCCCTCTCAGGATTCCCTCCCCCTAGCGTAAAATCCTTTTGCTATATTCCCCCTGTCCCCCCAGCCCCAACCGCTATATTTTTATTATCAGACAGTACCCCAAGCATTACTTACCTCAGCCAATCACAGATGCAACTGCAAGGCCCTCTGCAAGCAGAGGGCCTGGCAGTGCGGCGGAGGAAAGAGGGAAGGTAAGTAAAGTTTGGGGCACTTTCTGATAATAAAAATACAGCGGTTGGGGCTGGGGGGACAGGGGGAATATTATATCAAAAAAATTTTTGAAGGGTGGACATGCCCTTTAACATCACATAGTAGAGTCTCCTCCCATTGGAGTTCAGTGAAATCTCATTATGTTCTAATAACGTTAAAGTTAGGTAAGTTAAGCTTATAAAAAGGGTGTAATACATGTAATTTAAGGTTGTAAAGATGATGACTTCACCCTAACTGTCAATACTTACAGTATTGACAGTCTTATATAGTAAAGGATTCTTTCTTTGAAATTCAGAGTAAATAAAAAACAAACTTTAAAAAGTTTGTTTAAAAAAATGTTTCATTATATACAGTGTAAGCCAATAAGTACCTTTTGTACATTTTTATATAATAAGAGGTGCAATAGTCTGTGCCAATAATCTGCAGCAACCAATCAGATGTTTTCTAACTGCAGTAGACTAGTAAAAAAAAAAGATTAATAGTGTAACATTTTGCACCTCTTATTAAATGAACCCTTTAGGGGCCTATTTATGGAGAGATGCAAGTGGGACTTATAAATGGGTTAGCCAGGCTTTAAGAAGGGAATTGTGCTGGCTGGGTGGGTTTTGTTATCCATGCAGCCATCACAATCGGTTTAATATCAGGTTTGGGCTGTTTTTTGTGGAACTTTTTAATGTCAGCAGGCAGCTATCTATAAAGTAATGCAGGGGAAGACCAAATCTGCATCTACCCAAAGCCACAATTGCAGTTTTAATTCCCTTCAAGGGGGGCACTTGCTGCTCTCTATAGTTAGATCAGTTGTATATTATTGATAACCTTGTACAGCCAATACACATCAACTTGTAAAATAACTTGTACCCACATAAAGGTCATTTTAATCAGTCAGGAGAAAGTAATGCTGCATTGGCATTATTAATCAGTGTTGACGTTTTAAAGGGCACAGTTACCTGAGAGAGGTTGGTTAGTTCACATTGGAGTAATTGATTAACAATGAGTCATTTTGTATTGAAAGACTTTCATGAGGGACGACTGTCAATTCATTTCTTGATGCGTGTGGAGGGGCAGGATATGTGTGTGAGGTGCGTGTGCCACGGAGTTTGCTAGTACTTTAATAATATCTTATGTTCAGGTTATGGAGACTGATTTATATTTTAAATATTTTACATTGAACTAAATTAGAAGGACATCACCAGCCAGAAACAGAGACAGAAGCATTGGTTTTAATAAGAGAGAGAGAGAGGTTGGTAAGTTAATGGAGTAATGGATTAGCAATGTGTCATTTTGTATTGAAAGACTTTCATGAGGGACGTCTGTCAATTCATTTCTTCATTAGTGACAGTTTCTAAATTATTGATTATTGTATAAATTTGTAAAATATTCACAATTTCGCTGTCTTCCTAAATAAGTATAATTATTTCAGTAATAATTTCCCTTGCTATTAAAGGGCTAATTAATGTACATTTTAATAAATGTGATTGCAAATTGTTTATTAATTACTATGTTGCCGAACCGTAAAACAGGTGCATGAGTCACATTCTGGTAATTTCATTGCTAAATAACTAGACATAATTAAGTCACAATGGTTCACAAATTATTAGTGAATCATTTTACACAATTACTATTTCCGTAAAGAACATTTTCCTGTCTAACTGTGTTTATAACCAAAAAACACCTTGAGAGTAGGAAGAGGATACAAGACCCTTAATCATTATCAGCTTATGGGCAGAATGAACTCTGTGTATGTGTATATATTTAAACTGCTGAACGTTTCCACAATACTTAGTTTACACATTTACATTAGGCCTGGTACACACAGGTTGGCTACAGCCGATATTGATAGTCTGGCAGGAATTGGGCTAATAGATTGCGTGGTCCATTGAATAATGCATAACCACCAACATGTCTGATCTTTGATTTTGCTTAGGAAATATTTATGTTACCTTAAAATGGTATTTCCAAATAACATACCAAATTCCCTTGCAAAGATAACATATCTCCTAAGTAACCACTGTAAGCTACTCTCACTTCGCCGGAGGAAAAAGGAGAGGTAAGTAAAGTTTGGGGAGCTAAAGATAAAAACATAGCGGTTGGGGCTGGGGGCCCAGGGGGAATCTTATATATTAATGTTTTTACGCTAGGGGGAGGGAATCGGGAGAGGGAGGGGGAGGAGGGCTGCAGTACGCATGCCAAACTTCTCCCGGAGGCCAGGTAGCAGGCAGAGTCCTATATGGACTCTGCTAGCCTCCTTGTGGGCAGTTTTTGGGACTTTGGGGGGGACTACAGGAGAACCTTATGGAGCTGGGATGTGAGGTAAGGATTAAACTACATTACATGGTGGGGCCAGTAGTTGGGGGGATTATAGTTTTGGGGGTGGACATGCCCTTTAAGTCTTTTTTTTCTAGATGAAGGGAAATCTGAAGGGAGAACCCCACTTTGCATTTCCTGTGCATTTTTTGATGCATTGTGATCCTAAACCCTATCCATATTATTGGAACACACATGATAGACACTAATAATAAAATGCTGCTCAGATAGTGGGGCTGGTCCAATTACAGTACATTGCATTAGCAATCCAAATTAAAAATATGATTGAAACGCAGTGGGGCCTAGCACTAACAGTCTTATATAAAATGTGAACTCATATTAGCATGCCTTTTTAAATTTGTTAAATATTCTTGCACAAGCCATCAAGTTGATAGAAAAGGTAATTAACACTGACATTTCCGTATTTCTTATTATTTTGAAAGGGAAGCCATTTTGCAATTATTGATATTTTTTGAACCATTAGGAAGTGTAATCATTGCACAATTCATTTATTTTAAAGTAAACGTAAAAGAAAATCATTTTGCTAAAACTAATAGACAAAGTGGTAACAGGAGTTTGTAATTACTTAGCTCATAGAGGAAAAAAATCACTGGTTGAAAGTAAACAGGCAACTGTTTAACAATTTGTGTGCTTTGAATCTACCAGGTTGTGACTCTTCAGTTTACAGTTACACACATGTTTCTTCTTTCTACAACATATTTGTCCGATAATTTGGAAAAAAAAGTTCCATGTCTTTTTCTCATATAGTAAATAGTACTGAAGTTTTTCTCCTGATCTGGCCGGAAAAGAATGCTCTTTGTTTTCATTGACACTGTTTCACATAGTAACAGCTTGTTGTATTTTCGTCTGTTTGCCAGAGGGCAGGTTTATTTTTAAATCACTGAACTCGGAATTCTCTTTATTTTTCCAAGATTGGATGCAGCTGAACAGCCTGCAGTTACAGGTTGGAGCCTTCCTTTACAATACGCTACGGGAAATTCTTTCTCCTCCCCCTTTTGTACTTTTTTCTCCCCACTTTTTTTATTTTTCCTAATAAATGTCTTTTAAATGGTAGTCATCTATAAATAGCAAGTCGTCCTGCTAAAAATAGACCAGCTCGCTCTCTTGCCAAGGAAAATGAAGAGGAATAGGCGTGGAATAGAAGACTCAGTAAGCCATTCAGAGATCTCTAGGAGAAAGCCAGCAATGATAAAGTGCCCTTGAAAAAAAAAATCCCACTGGTCTAAGCATCTCAGTTCAGACTTCTAGGTGCCACTAAACATTTCACCCCAAGTGTATAATTAATTATTTTTCACGTTGATGGTAAACATTTTCTGCAAAACATAGCTTTGTTTTAAAGGACTGCTGCCTGATTTCATTTTTATTAGTTCTGTGTTCTTTCAATTGGTGCACGTTTGGTATTTTTTGCAAGTTTATTTTTAGATTTTTTTTTTTTTAATTAATATTATGTTTTGCAATGAAGTTCACAAAATCTGTCCCCTAGCACATAGAAATTATGGGTAGATTTTCCTTTATAAAGCCTTAAAGGGTATGTACACTGGAATTTTTTTTTTTTTTAAATTGACCGTTAGTGGAAACTATAATTTATCCCAACTATCACTGTACCATTTTTTTGTTGATCCGCCCCCTATTTCATTAGATATCAAATCTAAAACTTCTTACATTTCAGCATTTCTGTAAGCAGTTTTGTTGTAGCTGGAATGGTTTGACAGTTGGTATGCTGTATGCTCTATGCAGTTTTGACAGTTGGTATGTGGGAAAATTGTCAGGTCAGATATTGTCAGAGCCTGAGCAAAACAAGTATTGTATTGAAGGCATGCAGCAATACACACACCTCAGAGTAAGTGCTACTTACATGTATTTACTTATAGATTAAGATGACGCAAAGTCATTTTTTCAGTATACATACATTTTAAGGTTGTGTTAAAGACAATAACACTTTAAAAAAATGTTTGCATGGTTTTATATAGCAAAGCTATTTTGTAGCTTATGGAAGTGAGAATAAACATTTATGGTAACTTTAGTGCCTTCAGTGTTTTGGTGTCAATTGATTAACATGTTTGTGGGTTTGAATACATTACTCGGGATGAGGCCTTGTACATTTATAAGTATTTATGTTTCTCCACCATCTTACTGGGTGTTTGGTGTGCTGCAGGTATGTGCTTCTATTGAAATTGAATTTGCACCACTTATATATGCAACATTGAGCATTTTAACAATGCAAATAATACAGAAAAGAAGATAAATGCAAGAAGTTCCTGAATAAATAAAGATGTACTAAATAGGCAAGAAATACATATATACTGTATATATAAAGAGTATATTGATAATTGCTGTGCTTTGAAATGGGAGGAATTCGGTCTCTGCCTAAAGAGCTTTCAGTGTAATTTATGTTGCCCATCTTATTTTAGAATGAACAGAATTGTAAAAATATAAAATAGTTAGAAGTTTTATTTTTATTAAAGGGCATGTCCACCCCCAAAACTCAAATTTAACCCAATACTGGCCCCACTCTGTAGTGTACAAAAATTCTTACCTTACATCCCAGCTCCTTATGGTTGCCATGCTGTGCCCCTCCAAAGCCAGGAAAATTGCAGTGTCTCATCCTGCGCTTGTCTCTGCCTCGACAAGGTTGAGACATGCGCAGGAGAATCCTCCCCCCCTCCCTCTCCCTCCCGTTTTTTTCTCCCTCCCCCTAGTGTAAAATCCCCATTATATATTATATATATTGATCCCCCAGCCCCAACCGCCATAACAGATTTCATAGAAAGTGCCCCAATAGTTACTTACCTTCCCTCTATCCTCCAGCGTTCTGGGCAGCCGCGTCCCTGATTGGCTGCCTCTCAGCCAATCAGGGACACGGCTGCCGGTCCCGCCCCCTGCTTGCATTTCCATTCAAGCAGAGGGCCTGGAGACTGCCGCGGAGGATAGAGGGAAGGTAAGTACATATCGGGGCACTTTCTAACAATTTTATTACAGCGGTTGGGGCTGGGGATCAATATGTATAATATATGAAAAGTTTAAAAAAGGGGTGGACATGCCCTTTAAACATAATTATAAAAATAGAATAGAAAAATGAAATAAGCAAAATATTGTTTATGGGAAGCCATAGTTTTTATAAACCTAAAATGTCTAATATAGAGGTGTTGAATAAAAATCTATTTTTTCCTCTGCATTTAACCATTGTGAAAAGGGTTAATAGAGATAAAAGATAAGACTAACAGGGAGTAGAAAAGTTAACCTGGTGCTCTATTCCAGCTTATTGTTTTATCGAGTTCCTGTGAGTCTGCTTGCGATAACAGCCTGGAAACAAAGCTTGATAATTGATGATGGGGTCTTAAAACTGTTTCAAGAATAATTGAGGCCCTTGTTTCCAAGCACATTAACTTTTCTGGTCTCTTTCCTTCTTACAAGGCATTTTGTCTTGTTACATGTCTCCCTCCCCTCCTGCTACTCTTTGTAATGCTTGCAGACCACAAGTGACTCTTTTATGTAGTACACTGACTGTAATTGTGCTTATGTGGTGTATTAGTAATTACCAGGCTGAATTCCCATATTGTACCCTTATTGCAGGAACGGAAAATAGGACACAGAGCAATGCTCACTCCCATTCAGCCTAGATAGTGAACTACTTATAGTAAAAAAGACTTAAGGCTTTCATGGCCAAATTCATTTTTAATTTTAGAATGAATAAATCCTCCCTGTGTCTGGGATATATAATATTTACATTATTTACATATTTTGTCACAGCATTAATCAATAGTCTAAATATAGAATGCATTTTTATACAGGCAAAACATTTTAATGTATGGCGTTGAAATAAAACATGAACACTTAATAGGCTGTGGTAATCAAATTTAATGCCCGTGATAAACTAGCGTAATTCTAAAAAGCATGTAGTTGTAATTAAAACATACTTACATGACATCTAATTTATAGCCTGCTACTGAAATACAGCTGAGCTCTATACCACACGGATCCTATACTAGGGGAATTACATTTCCTTTTCAGAATATTTTTAGGACTCATTTATTAAGTGTAAGAATGTAAGATGTGTATGTGTGTGTGTGTGTGTGAATATATATAAAAATCAAAAAGACTGCACTAAAGACAAAGAACAGATGACAGACTATATTTATATATGGGTTTGTTTGTTTTTCAAATAAACTCCAGTTTTAAACATTAGGAATAGATAAAGATAGTAAAAAAATTTCAAGTACTTTTGTTTTTCAATTTTTCAATTCATTTTTTTTTAAATATGTGATGTTAAATGCATGACCACCCTTGCAGCTTATACCTTACCAACAATCCCTCCTCATCTGTACATGTTAAATATGTGCTGCACATCAGCAGAGGTGGCTTCTCTGCAGCTCTAAAAATGATGCTCAGTTATTGGCCATGACATAAGCATCACAACTTTGAATGAATGCCATATCCAGAAGCTGAAGAGGAGAGAGCAGACCAGTGTTGAGGTGCTGTGCTTTGCAATGGTAGTACGGTTTTTGGTAAAGGTAAGTATTGCAAAAATTGTTTTGTAACGCCCTTAAGGTTCTTTTTAAATTATTTCCTTTTAATTATATCATCTTACTATAATAATGCACCATACAGTAAATTCAGCTTGTGCCATTTTCTGTTAGAGCCTCCCAATTGCCATACTTGTTAGTTTAGAAAATGAGATTGAGGCAGGCATTGCCTTTAAAAGATGCTATGTTCCATAGTAAGGATAAAGGATAATGGATCGGCTTGCCCTTTGTTAAGTCAAGTTCAATCAGATATTTTCTAATCTAATAACCCTCCTCCCTTCTGTCACCTAATTATTATTATCATTATTATGGATTTATATAGCGCCAACATCTTCTGTGGCACTTTACAATTACATAGTTAAACATTACATACAGGGTCATACATACTACATACACAGGTAATACAAGTATAATATAAGTACACAGAGTGATGAGTTACTTATAGCAATACCGTGAAACAATAGGAAAGAGGACCCCGCCCAAAGAGCTTACATTCTAGAGGAAATAGGGGTGAGACATAAGGTGACCGGAATTGGTAGGCTGTAAATAGATTGGCAGTGGAGTGTAAGAGGCTGTTAGGATCAGGTTGGGTCAGTGAGAGGGATAATGTCTTGGCCAGGTTATATGCTTGCCTGAAGAGGTGGGTTTTAAGGTTACGGTTGAAGGTAATAAATGATGGTGAGTGACGGACAGACGAAGGAAGGGAGCTCCAGAGAAGAGGAGCAGCATGAGCAAAGGCCTGAATGCGGGCATGGGAAAAGGTGACAAGGGTGGATGAGAGGAGCATATCATTTGCAGAGCGGAGGTTGCCTCTGGGACAGTATCTGTCGTTCAGCTCTGAGATGTATGTAGAGGCTCTATTGGATAGTGCTTAGCCTTGCTCCCTATTTCCTGTGTGATTTATCCAGGTCTGTGGAGGCCTTGCTCCCTATTTCCTGGGAGATGTATCCTGGTATGTGGAGGCCTTGCTCCCTGTTTCCTTTGTGATTTATCCTGGTCTGTGGAGGCCTTGCTCCCTATTTCCTTTGTGATTTATCCTGGTATGTGGTGGCCTTGCTCCCTATTTCCTGTGTTATTTATCTTGGTCTGTGGAGGCCTTGTTCCCTGTTTCCTGTGTGTTTTTACCTGGTCTGTGGTGGCATTGCTCCTTGTTTTCTTTTTTGCTTGGTACTATAGTGGTTGGACTACTTATCTCCTCTTCGGCAGGATTTTTTCTCTCTTGCTGCTTAATGTGATTTTAAATCACACTGTAGAATAAATTGCATTACTTTAAAGTAGCACTTACATGATTTGTGTGTGTTGCTGCATGCCTTCAATCCAGCACACAGTTTGTTTAGGAGCAGTATCCACCCTCCCTCTTTTAACCTCTCCCACTTCCATCCGACCTGACTTTTTCCCCACAAACTAACTGTCAAGCCTGCACACAGCATACAGCATTCCAACTGTCAAAACTCTGTCACCATTCCAGCTACAGTAAAACTACTACAGAAGAATAGTTTTTGAGAGCAGCTGAAATATAAGAAGTTTTAGATTAGATATCTAAAGAAATAGGGGGCAACAAACAAATGATACAGTGGTGGTTGGGAAGAATTATAGTTTCCAGTTATGGTCAATTTACAATAACCTATTTTTCGGTACAGATGCCCTTTAATAGTATTTTTATCATGAAAGCTAGCAATCAGAGAAAAGTTTTGGATTATGTCTAACCGGGAGTCCTAGGTGGGAAATAAAATTAACAGTGAGCTGGACAGATTGTGATGCAAGGAAAAGAAAAATTATTTTGACTGGGGTGTCATTGCAAACAAATATAACTAAACAGAAGCCCATCAGTTGAAATACTGAATTGTAAAGCAAGAAACATGTTTAACATCACATCACCTTCATTTTTATGTATCCTGCCATTGTAACTCTGTTGTAAATGACTGTATTGTAAAAACAAATATATTTTATCAGACCTTAAAATAAATAATTGATCTCCCTGTCTCTAGATATTTCCTGTTTCCATTTCGTTTCAGGATAAGTCACTCCAGATTTAAAATGTAAAGTTCTTTTGAATTGTAGCTGGTTACAGTAAATAAAGTGCTTGAATAGCAGTCCAAAGCTCATTTTCACAAGGTTCTTATGTTGGATTAAAGAATTTTTTGCGCAGTCCAAAAACCAACAGACATAATTCTTGCCTCTTTGCGCCTTATATAGTATATTTTATACTGTTATATTTGGCTGCAAAACTTTTACAACTACTGTACCTCACCAAATAAAGAGTATTGCAGATAAAATACAGGAGAATGTAAAAACTGAGGTGCTGGGGTTTCAATCCGCTGTTGGGTTCATAGAACCATGCTTTGATGAGGAATTTCGAACATCAAAATGGAAATTTGGTGTCAACTGAAACACAACACTAGAAATCTTATATTAAAAATTTAATGTAATTAAAAATTAATGTGTACGAACGAACATTTTGGGCGATAATCGGCACGTGTGTATGTGCTTTATTGGCCAAAACGGTCGTTTGTTCAGAGATCAGCCAAGTCGTTCATTCAACGATCCCCGAACGAACTTCCATTTCGGGCGATAAAGCACCTACACACGAGCCAATTATCTGCCGAAGTGATCGTGGGTCGGGATCAGCGATCGCACGTGTGTACGGGCCTTAAAAAACAGTTGTAAACCATGGATACCGGACCCACTGCAATACACTGAATAGCCATTAGGTGTTGCTGGAGAGAATATGAAGAAATCCAAATACTAACCGAAGGATTGCACAAGCGCGATGGGGAGAAGGTTGGGGAGATGGGGTGGCCAGCGGCAGTGGGGTAAAGTGGTTGGATGTGGGGACGGTTGCGTGTCGGTGGATTTGCGAATCTTTAAAGAATCGGGGAGGGGGTTGCTAGTATTAATAGAAGGGACCACATCAGAAAAAAAATAAAGCCCAGGAAACCATTTTTACTTCTCCCAGTTTACTACTACTACTTTTTATAAAGCTCTTTCATCAACTGAAAGCTAAATTATACATTAATTATACCTTAATAACTTTATCTGGGAAACAGAAACAAATTTCATAGACTTAAATCGTCCATGCTCCTGCATATAAAATATTGTACTGACGATGTTTTGCTGTTTGTTTTTTTGTGTTTTAAACAGTAAATGACGCTACCTGTTTATAACCATATGCCTCACACCGCAATGTGCATTTGCCAACTATAGTGGTTTTGTTTTGAGGTCTCCGTGGTTTATGGGATGACCAACTGACTAATATTTTTGTGTGACCAGTGCTAAATTTAAAGCCTGAAACCTTCTCCAGAGGAACAGTAAAATGTATTGATTAGGAGGTGAATGAACTTGGTTGTGGCGTTTTTCCCTAGAAAATAAAATAACATGTTTAGTGTTAGTATGATTTAGAGGAATATTCATTATTCCATCATGGTAATGTTTTTAATTTAATGTTGTTGCATATTTGTGTACATTTGAGTAGCACATACGACACAGTCAGAAATATAATCAGGGATTTGGGGGCATGTTTATAAAAGGGAAAGGTGACTGACAAAGCATCAAAAAATAAAATTCCAACCCGCAAATGCAGATTATTTCATTATAATTTGCCAAGTCTGAGATAAAGTAAAGACATTTTTGGTACTTGTAAGACCTGGAAATAGATTTGTTAATTGAATGAAAGGTGTCATTTCCTTTATTCAGTTAAATGTAGAAAAGTGTCCAGGGGGTGTTTGACTATTTTTCATGATTTTGCTTCATTTTCACCTGGGAGATGAAAAAAAAAAACTATGATCAGAACTACAATAACGTGTTTGGAGTGTTAAGCAGTTATTAATTACTCTGCAAATTCCCCCACTGTCTTAAATGTAACATGCCCTGTAGTGCATGTTCTGCTTTTGTTTGTAAGTTACTCCTTTTTTCCAGGATGAACCCAAACTTATGCTGTTTTATGCCACTTTTCATTGCTGTATAAATTTGCAAAAATGTCAGAAAAAATACTGCAAAGTGTGAATTCATGTCTGGAGTAGAATAATCTAAAACAATTCTGCTTCATTATAAATAAGGCTCTTTGGACGGTATTTATATAGGATCACTGTTGATCATAGTGGTCCTTTATCGCAGGGGGAAAATACCCCTAGTATCAGTAGTTTGTTTGACTGTGCTATTATTTTGAAAATGAACACTGCAGGAAAAAATGCACATACCAGCGGTATTTATCCAACCGCAATTAAGTATCGCTATTGGTAACTTCAGACAGTGATTAAAATATCACCAGGCTGTGAGTTCCGTGTAGTGTGTATGCATTTATATCTATATGAAGTGTAGCTGCCTGAGTGTCTCTTCCGGTACTCGCACAGCCGGTGTAAAGCAAGGCTTAAAGTCGGAAATCGGTTAGCGTGACTTTAAGAGCTTAAAATAGTTCTGTGGCCGCCCAGCGCCAACATGTATACAACCCTGATATGGTCATGGTATTCAAAGGATATTGTGATCAATTATCTATTCATTTATATATTTTTAAAAGCACAGTAGCTCAGTTAATATTGGAGTCATAAACTATAGCAACCAAAAATCCTACTCCCTTTGCTTTAATAAAGAGGAACTTTAACCTAAATGTTAAAAAAAGTTAAGTTGTGTTTCAGTTAAAAAAAGGCTTGGATTTCAGCAAAAAATTCTTGCCCAAGCCATGTGTTTAGGCCTTTAAATTACACTACACTGTGTGTACAATCCTTCTGTATTAATTGGGAATCCATTTAAAAGAAATGTCAGATGCTTGGTTGGAATTACATTAACTGTTACCGTAATCCTGAAAATGCTGGATTGACCTTTATTTCATACAAAACTCTTTCTAAAAGAATAATTGGTCTCTGAACATGTGGCGGTAATTTTTATTCCCACCGTGCACCCCTTGGGTTGTGAGTATGTAAACAGGAAATTGAATGACCAGTTGATTGACTAACATAGGTTTAGTCTGCAAACAAGTCATTTGACGAAAGTTGAATTAACATATGAATAAACCTCTAACACATTGTTTGGAAACGCGTTGTTAATCTGTTATCTCTTTTAGCCAGAATTTAAGATTTAAGAGTTTTTATAGTTTATATAAAATGTGTAAATGAACATATGGTTTGGTAAAGCCAAATTTCTTAGAGTGTGTAATGATTATTAATATCATCATTAAACCAGCAGTATTCACTATAAACAGAGTAGTATCTCCCAAGATTTTAACTAAAGCAGGTTCTCCACCTTTAAGAGAACTATTTGTCTGTAAAAACTGCTGTGCTGCTACTATGGTACTGTCTGCCATGAGACACTATATTTCCATCATCAAGTAATTCCACTATGAGTAAAGCAGTAAGTGTATTTTATTATACCTCTTATTGATTTGATATAACAAACTTTAGTAGGATGTCTGCTATGTTAGCCTATAACAAGCTTTAGCAGAAAGGAGGAAGCATTTTCAGGAGAGATACAGGACAGCACACGTTATTCAGGCTTCAGGAGATTTTGCAAGGGCCAGAGTGAAGCAGTGGCATTATTATCTTGTGAAAAAGGGCTTGTAAAGAAACTTTTTGTTGGAGAACTATGGCACATTCACCTACCTAATTAAATATGACGTGGGTCTTGGCCCCAACTGTAAAGGAAAAATTCTTTACCTATCATACACAAATATAAATCTGCGGTCACCCCATAGCTCTCTGTTGTTTGTATCTTCTTCTGTTCAGAAAGATGTAATTACTTTGCACCCAGAGAGCCAGAGAGGTCCAGGTGCAGTCATAAGCAGGTCCCCTGTGGCTTCTCCCCTGCTCAGTGTTGTCTGATTTTCTTCTCGTTGGCTCTTGGGGAATGTTGGTTATTATAGTTTACATCTGTTGGAGAGGTTTGAGTCTGACAGCCTCACCATAGACTCTTTGTAAGCTCACAAGCAGGCGATATAAATCTTTGCTTTTCGGTGCTGATCATATATGTCATACAGAATAGTTAATTAGTTCTAGAATTAAAAAAGATTTTTCTTTAGTGGTATTTTGTCTTGAGGATGAAATATATCAAAAATGTCCAGGTGGTCTGTCTTATCTGCTGTTTTCCACGTTGTACTGTATCCGTGGGTGAGAATCTCAGACTATAGCTGCTCACTAGGACAGCTTTGGAGGACATCACTTTATCATCACAGCAGCTATGATTCATGGATCAGACATGTCTTAGTGGGGGGTAAAAACTATGACTGCACCATAGTAAATGTTTCTTGCCTTCTATGGAGATATTAATGGCTAAAAAGATTTTTTAGAAAAGGCCAAAAGAGAAAGCAAAAAAGGTAATTTTAAAAAAAAAAGAAAAGCTACTATCATTTAACCAATATACTTACACACTTTGCAGAATTGTAGCAGAAGCATGACCAATTCCAATCTGTCAGTGATGTGCTACAAATCTGCAAATACACATTTCTGACCCGAACATCCTACTCTGTATAGAGAAGATTGTGCAGATGTGCGGTTCAAGCAGTGGATGCAATTGTCTCCCTATAGGGAGGTAGCCAATAGCAACTGATGGAAATGTTCTGGCTAAACCAACCGATCCCTTGACCAAAGGTGATAGCTCAACAGCCACTGGATTGGCTAATTTCTCTCCACACCTACAGCTAATTGATGGACCCAGATTTAGTGATGTGCATAATGCATAAGCTTACCAAGATTGCCTAATATAGTAACAGCAGAATGATGGATTTTTCTGTATTTTCTATTGGGTATTGAGCACTTTTTTTGTTTTGTTTGCATAGTTTTATGCTGGCAAGAATGTTCTTTTGTGTTCTTGTGGAAGTTTCCATTACTGGTACTGGGAGTGAATACAAATAAAGAAAGAAATAATTATTTTCTTACTTTATTGGATCATTCGCAAAGGAGTTCTATAAACCACATGAATGAGATTATTGGTAGTTTCAAATGATTTACTTGCTATTCTTCTAAAGTGCAATGCTGTATTATATATATATCACAAGTTGTAGCATTAGTGAAAATTGTCACCATAACACACAGTTATCATACTATCAAATTACAGTGTTTAATGGAATTGTTAAATGACAAGAATTATTACAAAATGAAATAATGTAACTGTTATAAACTCTAAAGATTACAAGCACTGGTCTCGCTAGTCAAGGCAGAGAAATCCATCTATGGCCATGTTGCAGAGCAAGCAATTATGATTGGCTGTTTTCATTTGGCCTCTGCCGACTTAGACAACAGGTGCAGACTTGCTGACAGGTGGGGATATCTAAAATACGTAAAATTGCTGATGGCTAGTGATGTTGGCCTATGTCAGATTGTAAAGTGCTGAGCTCTGACAGAACACATTGCCAGCTTGCATACTTTGAGATCATTTGATTCTCTCAATCACTCTGAAGCGATGCTGGCCCCAAATCAAATCCCAAGTGTATACAGTCAGGTCCAAATAGCATCTAACAATCTTATTATCTATATCCTCAGTCAAAGACTTTAGGAACATGATCTGCTCAATTGGAAGATGGTGTTAGAATGCTGAGAAAATACATTTGTCCAGCAGACAGTTATCTCAGGTCTCTGCCTACTGCTTGTTTGTGATTGTTCTGTACATAAATGTAAACAAGCTGATAACCGGACACATTGCTGCAGATTTTATTTTTGCCTTTCTTGAAATGAATATTAGTGTGTATATATATATATATATATATATATATATATATATATTTATTATATAAATATATATATATATATATATATATATATATAGTAGTGTATATATATTTATTATTGTATAAAAGTAATAAAGAGAAATATTGTAAGTTTTTATTTTCATTTAGAACCGATTTAGAGCATAGTCCATTAGCAAATGTATTATTATACCCTTATGTTAAAAAACCTAAACAAATCCACAGCATCTTTAATTGAACCCAATCATTAGAAAGACATACAATGCAGAGAATAACCTTAACAAAACGATTTCTCTTTTTAGTTAGTTTCCTTAAAGGAAAAAGCCTTCAACCACACTAGCACACTAGCCCACCCACAACCGCTATGTTTTTTTGTTTTTTTTTCAAAAGTAGCAGAAATGTACTTACATTGCTTTGTTTCCTGGCGCTCTGTTCCTGGCCCTCTGCTTGTGGGAAGTTGCAAGCAGGGGGTCGGACTGGCAGCCGTGTGATTGGCTGTGAAGCAGCATTACCAGCAATGTAATTACTTCTGCTGCTTTTTTAACAAAATGAACATGGCGGTTGGGGGTGGGCTAGGGTGCCCTACAGAACACCAAGCAGCAAAGATGGATCCGGATGGGGCTCCCCAGCACTTGATGAGTACAAGGAAGAAGCAGGGGCCGGATGACACACAGACAGCTCCTACTCCTACACAGTGGGGCCAGTAGTGGGTTAAATTTTAGTTTAGGGGGTAGACTTTAATACTTTAATACTTATCTGAAATTTTGTCTAATGGAATGTCATTTAGATTAGGGTAAGCAAAATGGCACCATGTTAATATGCATCTCTATGGAGTAAGTTAGAATACAACTATATTAGGGCTACCAAAATGCATATGTTTTATAATAATAACAGCCATAGGACTGCTGTGGCTGCCAAGTGATACAGTGAGCCCTTTGCAATGGTATATTACTTCAAGTTAAATTTGTGGTTGTCATTTTACACAGACTAATGTAGACAGATGTGTCAGTTAGCGATACTGCAAGAAGTGAGCACTTTGTGAGCAGGTCAGCAGCAGTCACTAGGCATGTATGCCACAGGCCTTACTCCCCAGGGCATTGCCAGCAGTGATAACTCTTGTTGTGACATCAGCCTAAGGGTTAAATCAATCTGAATGACACATCAGTTGGTACAAAAAAATGACAAGATTAGTGGAGACAATTGATTTGCCTTCTGAAATTAAAGTGTGTGCCTCTTGTCTCTGCTAATGACTTAGATAATCTCCAGTGCTGGGTGTACTGTGTATTTTCAAGTTTAATATTTCAGTATATTACATGCAGAGTGACTCAGTAATGTCTTATATATAGAGCATTCCACGCAAACCCCAATAAGCCGAATGGAGTGGTGTGAATAGTCAAGGCTTATTTTGTCTATTCTTAGAAAGAAAAATGTACTTTCTCAATCTATCAAAAATCTTGGGACTTTCTACTTTCATTCTCATTGGCGGTTGTGTCTGATGTACTGCTGATGGTTTTTCTGTCCATTGAAACAAGAGAATAAGGAATAAAAATAGTTAGATTGCTAAAAAAGCATAAACCAAAGCTGCTTTTCCATAAAACTGCCTGTTGTTGTTTGCAATTCTGAAAAGATGCAGCTAGAAGGAATAAAGCCAGAAGGAATAAAGAAGTTGCCTGGGACATTCACTCTGCTCTAGTTTGTCCTGGAATCCAGTCTCTAATTGAAACTCAACTAAATGAATTTGTATAATAGGTAATATGTAAAATAGTATAGTTGTATAGTATACAGTACTATATAGTACTTTTTAAGGTTGAATAAAGACATACATCCATCTAGTCCAACAGACTCACCAATACCCACATTTCCTGCCTAACAGTTGATCCAGAGGAAGGCACAAAAAAACACCAGAATTATGAAGGGGGAATAAATTCCTTCCTGACTCCAAGTGGCAATTGGAAATATCCCTGGATCAACTCTACTTTATGTATTGTATTGGAGCTAGATGAATCTGATTTGTTTTAAAAAAAAATCCCCTCCAGTATCTACTAAGTGACCTTATAAGGTCAGAAATGTCTGCAGGGGAATTTCCAACTTCTCAGGGATCTTACAGTTCAAAAAACATCTCTGTGTGTGACCATGTTAATGATATCTCACTCACCACCACCAGAGAGCCTTAAACTCTATTAGTTTTATTAAAGAAAAAAGGTAAGAATAATTAGAACAAACAATTTGTTGCTAGAGAAGATGTTTATTTTCATCCAACAGAATTGGCTATGTAGTGTAAACTACACTTGTAAGCAGTGTCACTGCCACCAGCACAAGCCCATCTTCTGTAAAATGACAGGTGATTTACAATTATATTGTTTGTAATGTAGCATATCAGGTTCCTTACTGATTGGGAACTGGGTGACAGTGACCTGAAATGAATGATTACATCTCATTTAAGATATCCCCCATACTTTACTACTGAGTAATGGAAAAGTTCCATTTTATCCAACTAACACGTTTTTTCACTTACATTTTCAATTGAGTATCAGTTCCATGTGCATTTACCACCAGAGATATTATCTGATTCATCTGGACCTGTTTTCATGTTTCCGTTGCTCTCTGCACAGCTGTTCATTCGGTTTATGGAATGCAGAGTACTGAACTTCTATACATTTTATAATAATTCACCTTCCTTTAGGAAAAATTTACCTGGAATTGACTATTCATATATTAGCTGTCCATTTAACTGGTCTGTCTCAAGTTTTGTACTTTTTCCTCTTGAAAAATACAGTGGAATGCATTCAATTTTTTTCTTTTCAATGTGCATTTTAAAATGAATAGTAGAGTATGTTATGGAGAAACATTAGTTGTGAAAGGGAAAATATACTGTAAAAATGACTCATCTATATCTATAAATAAATACATGTAAGTATCCCTTACTCTGAGGTATGTGTGTGTTGCATGTTTCAATACTTTGTGGGGGTTACCAGTGAATTTGCCAGTCCTACACCAATCCTGTATTTATGGGAATAGAATAGAATTACCTCTTCTTCTTAAAGAAATTTTAGTTATCTTGAGTATTGTTAATTCATAAAAATGCATTTAGAGATTTCTATGGGCTCGAAAATAATCTAAAAGCAATTGGCAGTTTTTCTTTCTGGGGAGCATATTATGGAACAGTTATAAGATCATAATCCATATACACGTATGTGTGCAATCTGCAGTCTATGTGAGATGCTGGGTTTAATTCATCATGTATATAGAAGCAATGAAGATTTTATAGCACTTTAGCTATTGTTAAACTAGAAACCCCACCATTCCTCTGCTGTCCAACACAAGGGATGTTGGCATTTGTAGCCATCGATAGATTGAGGATGGCAAGAAAAAAATACTACTGAGTTTCCAGGATCAGTCATCTCTGCCTCGACCATGGCCTCAACTGTTTAAATTATGTATTTCAGACATTGAGAAAGAAAGGACTTAATGGTTGTGACAGTCCAGATCCAGATGCAGACGATTCAGTAGGTCACAGCCCTGAGTCTGACGACAAGTACAGAAAGATTAATGAAGATATTGATCTTATGATCAGCAGGCAAAGATTGTGTGTAAGTACTCTGAGCGACCGTTCAGTTTTTTTTTACTTTCTGATATTTCTCTAAACCTGGCAGGCATTGAACAAGAAAGAAAATAAAGGCTGTGAAAGCCCAGATCCTGACTCTTCTTATGCTCTCACCCCACGCACTGAAGAAAAATATAAAAAAATTAATGAAGAGTTTGATATTATGATCAAGAGTCATAAAATACCTGTAAGTACCAAAGGTTAGATGGCTGCTCTTCTGATCTTCACTGTAGTAACATCCTTTAACTCAGGGATGTCAAACATACAGTCCAGCAAAGTCCTACAAATTCCAGGATCCTGTGGGATGCTGGGAATCGTAGGGCTGACAATTTAACATCCCCGCTTTAACCCTTGTAGTGCTGGTTTCTAGTTCCTAAAATAGTAATAATATAGACTGTAGATACCCTGTTTCTGTTTTCGTGGGAAAACTTAATGTGCTACACACATAAAAAACATTTTTTCGTTGTTGATTTTTATCAGTATTAGTTGCTTGGTCACATACCAGCTTTATAATATGTGGCACAGAACATCAATCCATCCACTAAGTAAATAAGACTTAGAAAAAGATCAGTTAATCAGTGAACAAGAATTTTGCTGCTTGTCTCGCTGTATTTAGAACTAGCCATTGGCCATTGTGGAGCCACAAAGTGGTATCTGATCCTGGGTAGTGAGCCTAAAGCTTACTGGCATGGAGTATTGATAGACTCCTTTGATACTTGCTATTGTGACCCTCTAATTGCTTTGCTTAGTTAGATCCCAAACTGCACACAGGAGAGAGTCTGGACAGCTGTTTGAAGCCTTCTTTAATTGCTTCCTGACCGATGTACAGTAATGGAGTAATGGCCGTATGGAGTTTCTATCAAATTATTTTTTATAGAAATGTGAGTGATTTTTCACAAGTGTTTAAATGGTTTGAGATCATTTTGGAAAACACTTCACTGGGCATTCCTATGGTGCTATTCAGTGTGAAGCTACACCAGAGATTGTCATGAGAGTTGAGGTTGATACTGCAGGAATTATATTGTAGCTCAGGATATTTCTATCTATTTGTGCACATCTGTGATATTTATTTTGTTCATTGCATCACCCTACATTTAATCTCTCCATTAATATAACATTTGTATTAGGGTTTGTATGTATTAGGGTTCATTTACAAAGCCATGTTTGCAGGATGCTACAGCTGCATAAAGAATAAAAAAAAAGAATACCGTATATATTTAAAAATGGGTCTATTAAACTATTACTAGTTTCTTTTCTTCACAAGTAAAATTTTAGTCACTAAATCCTGGTTTTATTTTTAAATAAATTAAAGCTTTAAGGACAACAATATAAAAAAAAAAAACATTAAACAATATCATTACCCCCATTACATGTCCATACTTGCAGCAGCTGAAATCACTTAGTCTCACTTACAACTGTGCTGCCTTCCCTTAGATATCACACAGCAAAGATGAGTGCTAAAAGCCCGCCTACTAGAGGGCCCAGGGCCCTGTATAACATATCACTGGTCATTGGCTGGTGGGAATGTCTGTTACAACCTCTCTCCTCCTCCTCTGCCAGTCAAACAAACTTGAACTGTTCTGTTGCTAGGATACAGCCTACATAATCAAGCTGATCAAGGGTGGGTGGAGGAGTGTTTTCTCACATGCAAGTTTTGAGTGACAGTTAGAGGCAGACAGAATTGTTACACCCCCTTCACAGTGTGGCTAATTGAAGGCAGAGAGAAGCTCGAAATCAGGGGGAAAAATGTATGGGGTGGGCTGCATACCTTTACTTTTTTAAAGCAGTTTTAAAAAAATGCATTGAGGCAATACAGTTATCCTTTAAGGCCTGATACACACAGCTCGATCAGGATCTGATATTACCAATTGATAGTCAGATGTTTGGCCCTACCAATCTGGCCATAATTTTGCCTAAAAATATTTTCCCACACATTTTGCCTTAAAATACAGGTCATACGGATTGGAAAGTATGGCAGTAGTAAAATGTTTTTAAACCCAATTGTCCAGAATATCTGTCCAGGTGGTCAATTGAGCTAAATATTGTTAGTTAGTGTATCAGTCCAAACTTTTGATTTTAATCAACAGGAACCATCACTCCAAGGCATTGTTGGTGCTCTTCTATTTCTAAAATGTACACGTAAAAAGAATTGCACTAATAGTAATGCAAGGAAGAAAAGTGCATGAGATTCCATCATAGGAATGAATTCACGTGTGTGTTTTGGGGTGAGATTAAAGCATTCTGAAGCTTTGCTTTTCCTAAATATCCTGCATTCATTGCTGTGCTGTAACGTTTGGTTACATTTAATATTCAGCCTGAAGGAAATTCACATGCCTTGCCAGTCATTTAAGAGAAATAACTTTGCATGAGCTGTTTTCTTTGTCTGTTTTTGATGTAATCTCTAATAGAATATGTTTTTATATGCATATAATTTAACATTTGATTGATTGTTTTCCTCAGCTGTGATGACATACGTATGTAAATGTGGGCCTTGTTTATTTAATTTTTTATTTTGTGGGCTTTCGCCTTCTGCTCAACTAGAGAAATAAGGTACACACATTGCTAAACTTTAAAGCAGCATAAGGTTCAGCAATACAGTAATAATATCTGTAGTTTGGAATTTCCAGTTTTGTTCTGAGAATCAAGCTCATTAACACTGTTCTTTTGAGTTGTTTATGACAAAATGGTTTCAGAGTCTCTCCTAATAGGAGGGGCAATGATGGGTTTAGTGTGACCCTGCATGTTTCATACTGTAGGTGTCCAATATTGGAAGTGAAATTTGAAGTAGTATTATAAAAAAAAAATGTATGTATAAATGAATGCAACACCCAAATTAGACTAATACATTGTGTGTACAGTTAAAGGAGAACTAAACTTAATTTTTTTTTAAAAAAATGTGAAAAGCTTTTCTCCCCAAAACACCTATACATTGAAATATTCTTCTTTTGCAAGTTGCTTTTAGTATAAGTAATAGATTTTGTAACAAAGAATGCTTCCATGTTGCCAGTACACCTAATAGCCCATTATGTCTTCAAAAAGCCTTGCCCCCTGACCCCAGGATTCCCTGTTTCTATGCACAGAGTTTCTAGCAAAATATAAAGTTTCGAAATGTGCCTGTAAGTGCCATGTTTTTAGGAACACACAGCCCAAGAAGTCACAAGTTCAAATCCCTGGTTTACTTATGAAACATTACAATGTAGTCTACTGTCTGAGTATATTGCTTTTGTTTGTTTGTTTGTTCCCATCATGCTTCTAGAAAAATATAAAATTTCTACATATGTACAAACTTTATTTACAGCAGCTCTGTTTTTTTAATTACCAACCAGAGTGAATTGCTGACAGCCTTCCTGGAGCAATACAAAACAGCGAACTGATTTTACTAGCATTTACTGAAATGTACTTGCATCTATGGCAGGTGCAGTGGTGGCTTCCTGCTAAAGTGCTAGGTTTTGACCCATTGGGACACAGGCTCAATTTCACTGGCTTACTTTTTTTTTGTTTCTAGCAAATTATGTACTGATATCCCACCTAGTAGCCCTTGTGACATAGAAGTAGAAAGCTTTCTTTTTAGCAAGACACATTATTGAAGGTTGCAGGTTTGATTCCCCATACTTGCTTTTATTTTTTACTGAAATTTTAATATTCTGTTTCTTACATCCATGCTAGCAAAGAAATAAACTGCAAAGATAACTTTTCTTTTTTGTACGAAAAGCAAAGGAATGTATCAATGTTAGAGACAGGAGCATTTCAAACCTGTGTTCTGTCAGAGGGAGGGTTGATCTCTGAGCTGTAATATCATTGGCTGTCAGCTTCTAGAAAGCAAGGCTTCCTGTGAAGTGTACTGTTTACACATAGCTGGGTGTTCCCAGATAAGGTGAATAATGGGAGCTGACCCCTAGTACCCACAGGTTATTTTCATAAATCACCCAGCATCCACAGCAAAGGGAGAGGTGAGACACAGTCTTTAGACTTTAGTTACCTTTTAAGGCCTGTTATTAGTTGGTGGTAGAAAGTCCCATGCTACATGTCGTTACATAATTTGCACTTTTCAAGGGCAATTATTTTAAATGTAAAAATCTATATTTGCCAGGTTATTATTATTGTTATTATGGACTTTTATAGAAACAACATCTTCCATGGGGCTTTACAATTACATAGTCAAACATAGTACATACAAGGGTAGTGCATATAATATACAGCAACTCAGAGTGAAGCAAAGAGTTAATATACAGCACGTGAGCTGTTGTCTCCTACCTTCCTGTGATATATCGATTTTATATTTAATTCATATTTTGCATTTCATCATACTTTAAGACTTAAGTCTTAATACTGTCACAGCCACAGTAAAATCCTTCTTATTCCCACGCTTGGGCTGTGGTAATACTTGGGAACAAACATCGTAGAGCATACATTGTCCTTTCAATGTTCAACGCACTACATCGCAATGCCCAAGTTTGAACGTTGATCAGTGCTCCTATGGGCAATGCATTTCGATACATGAAACCACACAGAAGCGCTCCCTAGTGTGAACAAAACCTATACACTACATCACTGCAGAAAGGTTATCTTTGGTTATTTGTGGTTAAAGGACAATTGTACTCACCTCACCCTCGCTCCTCTTCCTCCATGGCAGAATAGTACCCAGGGTGAGGACCTAAAATCACTAAGCCCTCACCCTGGGTACTTTCCCTAACTCCTGCACTAATTACTGCAAATCTGCTTCGGCGATCATTCCATTCCTCCGCTCTTCCTGCTTCAGTGACAGGTCGCAATTGCAGCCAATAGGAAGATACGCTCTGCAAGGAGGTGTGTCTTCCAATTGGCTGCCCGTGACTGTCACTGACAGTAGAAGAGAGGTGGAACAGTGTGGATCGCCGAAGCAGATTTGCAGTAAGTAGTGCAGGAGTTAGGGAAAGTACCCAGGGTGAGGACTTAGCGATTTTAGGTCCTCACCCTGGGTACAATGCTGCAGTGGATCGGGGAAAGGTGAGTATCATTGTCCTTAAAATGGGATATGGTTAGTAAAGACACAATGAACTACCTATAAACTAAATGGATTCTGATTATCCCTTGTGTGAATGGTAAAGTGAGAGGGTGCTATGTTGCCTTGTTTGGCCAGAGGCTTCTCACAAATGCATATTACAATTTGATTAATAGTCTATCAGTTGGGGCAAAAAAAATAGCTTTGAGTCTGCTTAACTTTGGAGCTGGGTCTGACTATGTTGGCCAAATTGAATAAACTAATTTGCTTTGCTCATTATTTGTAGTTCTCAGAGGCAGGACACAGGTTCACATTACGGAGACATTAGCAATGTACTGATCCTTTCATTTATACATTTAACCTTTCCAATTACTGTTGGAACGTCCCATGGGTGGGCTTGGGGCAGACTGGCAACAGAATATCTCAATTAGTTCGATAAATTTAGAAAATATTTTTTTTTTAAATGTTGTTACATCTGATTATTAAGTAACCACAAAGATCATTCTTATAGCTATATATATATGGTTATAGAATCAGGTCACATAATGGTAAAATGCTTTTGATCTGCCCCATGCCCCACACGTGCAAGAAGATCACATATTGACCTTCCTGTCTGTGTCATAAATCATCCAGTTTTTTTCTAAGAAACACTAAATATTAAGAAGTTAATTTAAAACATTTTCCCAGCTATTTTTATAAACCTAAACTATGTGATTCTGTGCCTAGGCTCTAATTAAAAAGGTTTGTGGTAAAGCTCCTGATCCAAAATAAAATATTTGTATTATTCTCTTATTAATAGTTGGCTTATGACAGTGGATACATTTTCTCATAATATGGACATTAACAGGGCGTCACATAGGCATATACAGTGTTATATACTAATAGCGCCTCCTGGTGCATCACCCTGTAAAAGTCTTATCTGAATAAGCCTAATTGCATAAGTTTCTTTTTACTCCCATTAACTTGTAAAATCCTTATTGTAACAGTGTGGGGGGCGACCAAGCTTAAATCCTTTATATCATTGTATACTTACCTGTACTGTAGAAGGGTTAAACTGTGACCGATAACAAATACATCTCGGCAACACAAGTGACTAAGTCGAATGGATCTATGTCATATATTTCTATCCTTCTCCTTTATAGCGTCTCAACAGTTAAAGCTGAATTTCCCAATGCGAGACACTACACATTTATCTAGGGTACTGGGTGTCCTTCACAGAAATGGGCCAAGATATCAGGACTCATTTATTTTATACTGATAGCGAAAAGCAATATCCAGGGATCCCAGCAGACTGAATTAAAAAACATGATCAAAACACTAAGGTGGCAAGAAAATAAAGCAACAGACTTAAAATGCTGCAAATTGTGCAAAGAAGCTTTATTATTAGGAATGATGCCGACTCATTTCCTTAATTGCTGCATGCATACTCTAATGACATGGAGCTCTAGAGCTTCATGCTCTGCCAATAAGATTTAAGGTTCTCCTGGATTCTTTGGTGATGGGATAGTTACATGATGTTTTCACACAAGCCATTTTAGCTGCTTATATAGCAGGGCTGCAATCTGAGAGCAGGGACATGAATGCCTCTTAAAAGCCATGTTGATTACAGCAATAACAGCTGTTGGCAGTGACATAGACAAGGGGTGAGGACTGCTAACAGGAGGGGACAGGGTATTTTATTGAGATGCCATGCCATCAAATGATTACTTAAATTGCATTTCACTGTGTCTGGGTTAATATTCATTGGTATACAGTATTACCAGAACAATATAGCAAAATCCCAACGCCGCAAAACTCCAGCAGATGGTGAACTACAGGTCTCACCATTTCTCTCTAGGTATGATGCTGGGGGCTGTAACCTAGACTTTAGAATGTGGTAGGGTGTGTTTTTATCTGGTAACCTGACTTATCTATAATGGCATTCCTTACAGAACTACAAATAATAAGGAAGATAAGTTAAATAGAAATAAACCTTTAAAACTCAAAAACCTTTGCAGTGAAAACCTTGTAAGTAAAACAAATGGTGTCCATAGTCAATTACTGACCTTGAGCGCCTACAGAGGGCAATTCAGAGTGTGGTCATTGTGGTTTTAAAGTATAGGGTGTCCTGCTCTGAAAGCTGGACACTGCCATTTTATACAGGAAGGATGGCACCGTCAAAATGACAGCCTCACAGACGCTCTAAACACATGGCACACTATATCCATTTTGGGTTTGTCTTGCCCACCTGACCACAAACTAGTGGTGGTAAGAACACACAGCCAGCAGTTAAAAAGCACAAGGGCAAGCCTTTGCTCATGTCATAAAAAAGATCCATTGAAAGGCAGGGTTGTGGATATGAAACATGGTTATATCTGTAACCACTAGTACAAAAAGGAACCTGACTTCTTCATCCATAAGAAAACACTGATCGTGCCAGGAGTAAAGTTGGCTATGTCACTTTATGAAAAGGGTGGCTCAGGTTTCCGCAGGGGGGGAAAAAAGCCCAAGGACATGGGTTTTATGGTGCAAAAGCATCTGCTAATAATTAGGCTTGCATTTGTACTTGGAGCACAGCATCATTAGAAGGCTTTGCTGAATATGCTTGGGATCAGGGCTAAACAAGCTTACCTAATTACTAGAAAAGGGTCTGTGGGCACATTCCTGTCAATTAAATCACATCTGTGCACCCATCAGCCCACCCAGCTGAATAGGTCACAATTTATTTAATTATGATCATAAAAATGCACTTCTACTGCGTGTACTGCAAGTTCAAATTGACGCTGCTTTATATAATAAAAGGAGACGTGCAACAAGTCAAATCGGAAACATTAGCCCTCCCCTGTGACAACACAACCAGTTCTGATTGGTGGATAAATATACAGACCATACAATTGATACAAAAATAGATGTGGGAAAAAGAAAAGCTGTGTTACAACAATGTACACAATTTGGACGTTCTGTTTTTCCGCCCGAGCATTGATGCGTACATACTGTATATATATATATGAATATATGTATATATCTTCAAAGCATTTTAAGACAGTGGGAGCTTTACTGATTTATGTGCTAGTAAACTAAAGTGCCGAGTATGGCTTATTTAGGGTAGAAAGTTAAAAAAAAAAAAGAAATTACAATGGTCATTTATTAAAGATTTGGATTGAATTTAGTGTTTAGGAAACAAGCATTATTTTTAATAATAATTCTCATTAAATACACACTGTATGGGATATATATACAATATATATATAGTTGGGTGTATTGGCACAGTAGCAGAACCCAGTCTTTAACCCTGTAATCAACTCCTGTTCATTCTCTTCATTCTTTGCACAGAATTTGTTGAAAGCCTTTCTTTTCCTGTACTGAAGTAGTGTAGAAGAGTCCTTAGCCAACGATTAATACTTATATTTTCATCTTTCAAGTAAAGGGTATTCTGTTTACAGCAGGTAGTTTTTTCCCTTTCCATTATACTGAAATGTCATTCATTCCTTAAATGTCTCTGCTACTCATTTGTGACCAGAGAACAGCTGCAAAGCACGAGAGTGCACACTATAGAGTATTTATTTACATTCCAGCTCCACTTCTTTCTCTTAGATTTTACATTGGCTTCAGTTGGGAATGTTCATTGTAACATTTTTATTTAATATCTGTCCCTTTACTTCATGCCAGCCATACTTTCCTCATTTATTAGAAATGGGTTTGGTTTTTTTGCTTTTTCCTTTTCGTGTTGTTTTTAAAGGGGAACTTTAAGTGCATACCCAAGCTTTTTATATATATATATATATATATATATATATATATTTTTTTTTTTTTTTTCACAATTAACTTCCTTATTTATTTAATAATTTCCACATTTTGAGATTTTCATGGCTGCAAATAACCCACTTTTGCTTTGTAGCAGTTGAAAATACTAAATGTCCATTCATGTAGGAATCTGCCTATGACATCAAGAAGACTGTTTACTAACCGGTGCTCCACCTAACAATTCCTCTTTGTGCCACTGACACAGCCATTTTCAATCAGACGTGTGTGTTAGATTAGGATATTTCTAATAAAGCTTTACATATTGTAATAAACAATGAACAATATTTAAGGAAATGATTACTATCATAATCACTATCTTGTGCTTTCTTTTTAACATTGACAGAACTACTCCACAACTATTGAGTATATTCCCAATATTTAAAGTAGCAGGTCATTAACTCCCAAGCCCAGCTCTGTTCATACTGGCACATATATGACTGTAAATTCACTTGTGATAGGTGAACCTCAAGACATACATAATTACAGAGTTAAATCTCAGATTGTATAAGAGGAATAAGTTTATTGAAGTGATTCTTTATTTAGCTCGTTCCGTTATTTGGCTATTAAAATGCTGGTGCAGCAATTAGTTTTGAAACCGTTGTCATGCTCTGTAGTCTCTGCCATTGTCAAGTGCATGTGCCTAATTTTGCATTGCTTTTATAGATAGGTGCAAATGCCGTACAGGATCAGGTAGTCGCTATGTTTAAAATAGGCTGAATTAAAGTGAAAAGATTAACACTTTCATGTAATGCATCATAATGCATAAAACCCAGGTAAATAGTATTTTTGAAAGGCCAATTGGTTTTTTCTTCTGTCTTAGAAATTCACAAGCTCAGCATTTATAGGAATTAAAATGTTTTGTCTGTTGACTAATTATAATGTATGTAGCAAATGCTGTACTTAATACGTTTTAATCAGTAACCTCGGACAGATGAGAAGTGGTCCAGAACCCTTGATCATTTACCTATTTATGCCAAAGTTTCTCTTAATATAGCAAAGTGTTTAGCATTTAGTTCTCCTTTAAGCATTGCATTTGCATTCTCTTTAATCTATTGAATACTATGACAATAATGACTTTTTTCTCCTTCTTTGCATAGGCCGTTCCACCTCCAAATTTTGAGATGCCAGTTTCTATCCCAGTCTCCAATCCAAACAGTTTGGCATACAGTAATCCAGCTGGTTCACTGGGTAACCACAACCTTTTGCCTCTCAGTCACCCATCCTTGCATAGAAACAGCATGTCGCCTGGTGTGACGCATCGACCCCCAAGTGCAGGAAACACAGGTGATTAAAATGTCTCACTATCAATAATTTGCAAATATAACATAGATCACATGTCGTGGTTTTAGATAAAGGTGTCAGTTTGTCCTGAGTAAAAAAAGGTGAGTAGGATTTTAAAGAGACCAAAATAAATCTAATTTGGGGAGATGTTTGTTTATATGTCAGGAATATCCGTTTGCCTTTTGACAACAAAAACATGATATAGGACAATATTTTGCTGTTATAGTGCATGCATAATGGAATGTAGCATAATGGAAAGGGTCATTCATGTTTGTGATATTGATTTCTTGCCTGAGATATGATCAGCATAATCTCCTAAAAAGTTAAAGAGAGGCAATAAAAAGGTGAAGTCAGCAGCCTTGGTTTCAGCTTATTTATCCATGGAACCAGACTTGCTAAGCTGTCTAGTTACAAGGACAAGTTTGCCTCTCTGACATTGATTGATCCATATATTATCCAGTGACAGGGACCCTAAATGGTTTCTTTATTGCTGTTTTTTCACATTTTGTTGCTTAAGCAGATGGCAGCTCAGTGCAGAAATCAGTTTCCTTCTACAAAGAAATATTTCTTTGTAAAAGCAGGTTAGTTCTCCTTTAATAGCCTTTTTCTAAGCCCTATGGTCTGTTAGAAATAATTTGACTTAATACAAAATAAAATGATTACTGTTGACAAGCATTGCCCTTTAAACTGACTGTAAAAACCTGGACAGTCAGCAATACGTGCGAATATAGGAGTCCATAAAACAATCGTTTTTTAATAGACCACACTGACTTTTTTATTGAGCAGAGAAAAATGAATCATTTGTGTAAGGTTCTTAAGAAATCTCTTGAGGTTAACCCCCCCCCCCTGAATTAACAAAAGCTAAACACAAGTAAATGAATAGGCAAAATGTACCCACCAGTTTCATGGAAATCACCTAAGATGTGGTGTTTGTGGTTCATCTTAGCTCTGCTAACTAACTGTTTTTTTTTAATTCTTAGGTGGTCTGATGGGTGGAGACCTCACAACCGGTGCAGGCACCAGTGCAGGTAAAACATTGTTTGTTTTCTCAACCTATCTTGGGAAAAGCTGTTAAGACTAGAAATTGTCATTTTAGCCGATTTTGTCAACACTTACCACAGCTTTATGGCTCTACTTCCTGCTCCCAATCCTAAAATTGGACTCCATTGTAAGACACATGTTATGCAGTTTTTTCACTGTCTATGCTCATCCAATTAGTGACATTTTTAACAAAATTATGAAATGATTGGGAATAGTTTCAGTTTTTATAGAGAAAAAAAAGAGAAAAGAAAATGGACAACCGAAAAATACCCTCCTGACTTCTAGCCTTAATACTGCAGATTAAATTGCTAGATCTCTTTCTAAACAATTCCTAACTAGTGATGGCCTAACCCACCATCACTACCCACCAGCTGATGTTTAGCCAACACTCCCAGAATTATCTATTAAAGATTACGATATTACCGCTGGAGTGATGCCTCTTACCTACCTATAATCAATCTATCTGCCTATCTTTGTCTTTCATTGTAGTTCTGTCATTCTCTTTATTTAATGTTGTGTCATATAAAACCCTGGTAAAAGTTAGCATCCAGCTAAACGTTCCTAATAACCCAACCTTTCACCTATACCTACCTTCAGACCTTTCATATAATCACCAGCAAATCACTTTATTGCCATTAAATCCCAATAGGGAAAAATAACTCAGATCACTGTCTGCAATATGAATTTTTAACCAAAAGATGAGCAGCACCTAATGTACTGCATTAAGCTGACTCATAGATGTGGCAGCTCTTTATGGTGTAAGCACTGAAATAATAAAGAAATATTTTCTTAACATTGAATCTAGAAATTGAAACCTCAGCACATTGTTCGGGTATAGCGACAGCAATATTCACGATTGGTCCCACAAATAATACATGAGCTATTAGTTGCAATTAAAAAGGGATATTGGAAGCCACCTTGAAGTTCAATGACCTGTATAAAAGTTTAGAACTCCTTGTTGACTTTAAATATCCTTATATTTTACAAGAGGGAGAGGTTTTCATTGTATAAGCAGCTGATAATGAAATCTTCAGGGCTACAAGTGTGCATTTTAACATTTATTTTGTCTGAGAGTTAAACATACAAAAGGCAGTATTTCAGCGTAGGTCCCTTTAAATCCAAACACATCAAGATCTCTCTGATTTCGATATTGTGCCTCTAGCTTTTAGCAACCTGATCACAGTCTGATGAAGATTGACTTGTTGCTTTATTTATGTTGCTGAGATGCGCATTGATGGCCTTTAGTCAGACACATCAGTTATTTGATGCTCTAAACAGAGAAATCTCTCTCTTCTCTGAAAAGGCTCTTTTAACACAAATAAGGACATTAACCTCTAAGTGGAAAGGAGCCTACTGCATATTACTTGAAAGAAACCTTTTAATACATTTTATACAAAATATTGAGTGGGGGGACTTGCACACAAAAAATCATTTCATTTTTGTTAGGCAGATTTTCCCTATGTAAAGTTGTGCCACCATATACCTCTAAGTCATATAGCCCTAGCTCCCCAGTGTTATGTCTCTAGCTGTTTTTTTTTTGAGACATCAGGCATATTTAAAATCTTGAAACACGTGGTTGTGGCCGCTAACTCGTGCCACTTTCAGTACAACATAGGGATAGTCCTGTCTGTTCTTTGTTATTGCTATTACACTAGTTTTGCAAAGAACTGGGAGGGGTTTGTTGGAGAAATAGAAAGCTGGGTAAAGAGATGAGTTCAGTTCATAGTTCAACTGTCTGCCCAATAATATATTTCAACAATAAAACTATTTATAAGATTGGTATTTGGCCCTTTATGGCAGTCTCTGTGACATCAAATATTGCCTTTGTTCACTCTCCCCATGTAACAGAGAGCTCTGTATGATCAGTATGTAATAGGTTCAATTCGGTGATATCATCGTGTGCTATAACTAAGAGTTCATGGCTTTTTTTATTATATTTCTCTGGTAATTTTTGGCTGTAATAGCTTAAAAATGTCTGTTAGTAAAAGTGGTGTTTGACCCAACCAGAGACTAAACACCGAGACTTACTTGTGTACCATATAAAATGTGGCTACTGCACTACATAGAACTTGCAGGTTTGTTTGTAAATTATGCTTTGTAGTCATTTTTTAGTGCATATCCAGGTATATCAGCATTTCCCTACTGTGCTTTTCTCTCCAGGGATGCTAGGAGTTTGGATTGTGAACAAAAGTTTGTAGTGCTGTTTACTCCTGCAGATGCCTTCAGGCTGTCTAGGGTCCAATTGCTTTCACCTGAGGGCATTCACCTCTGGCTGCAAGCTGTGGTCTTGTCTTGTTTCAAGTTTTTGTATTTTATTGCTAAGTCACTAGTTTAGGGATTTGGGGAAAGTTTTGGAAAATAGGAATAGATGAGTGTGTCTCCCTATAAGTTGTCATACACCTATAAAAATATATTACCATTCATATTTTTGTAATTTATTTATGTATTGTCTAATCAGATTTTTTTGCCTATGTCTCTTGCTGTTATCATGCTTTTTTTGTAGTATCAGACATACAGCCTTATACACGCTGTCACAGAGGAATTAAAATAACTTGATTGTTCATTCGTAACTATGCACTCTACAATAGAGTAGAATATTAAAGGTGTTAACCCCCCTAAAAATATTTGATATCAAAAGCCGAGACCTGCCCCCCTCAAAAAAAAACATGTTTACAGCTCTCCAGGATGTTGCAAAACAAAGATCTTTTTTACCCACACCAGTTGCTGTCCTCCAGGTTCACTCCTCTTCTGCATCTTTTATGAGCTTGTTCAGCCACAGAGGAGACAACTCTGGAAGTAGTCATTGTCTGTGATGTCCCTGTCATAGCCTTGACTGACAGCTGCTTTCTTGATAAAGAGAACTGCAGCCGGCAGGTAATGAGGATCTTCATTCTGCAACATGATTTGGGGGGCTGATATCAAATGGTGTTTGGAAAGTACCATGCCCTTTAAACCTAAGACATCTACTATAGTGCTTTGTATAAGCTGAAAATAATTTTTTTTTAAAATTACAGTTTTTCCTGGGATCTATACAAGGCACCTTTGTGGCAGCCATATTCAATATTATATTACATTTACACACTAAATTTAGGTTTTAAACCAGATCGGGATATAGATGGATAAGAGAAACTTTAAGTGTTTCTGCCCCTTTAAGTACATGTTCCAAATAGACTACAGTAATTTCTTACTGCCTGCTGTTTCCAGACAATCTTGCAATGGCACTCAGATTGCTATTATATATGCCCCATAGACTTCATATTTCAAAGTCATTATAAGAAGATTAATAGCATTGAATTACTAATCTGAAATTACCTAATGAGCAAAGAGTCTGGGTGATTAAATATTTTATAGCTAAACCTCTGCAGTCTTGCTAAAGGAGAAATGTAGCCTCCCTTCCAAATATTTCCTTATACTGAAAAAAAAACAGTGGTCTAATATCCAGCTACAATATAATTAAAACAACCAGCTGCAAAATATTAACCACAAGCACATAACATACTGTAGTTGGTTGCCAGATGTAAAAAAAAACAAGATTGTTTCCACAAGGAAATGTTAGGCATTGTAACATGAGTGAAATTTTTATTTAACCGCATAAACAATACAATTCAGTTTTGCCAAAATAGCTGTGTGCTTTTAGAGCTTACTAGTTAAAGACCTATCAAAAAAAGATGCTCTGTTCTTTAAAACCTGTACAGTATATATTGCGCAGTATTTGAGTTATTGCTATTCAGAAAGCCCACAGCAGGTAGCGAAAGATTCACTATCCAAGGCTGGCCTTTAATTTGACTATTGTTTTTCCTTTATTTATTTTTAATTGTTATTTATTTATTTTCATTTTAATGGTAAGAATGTTTTTTGTTAGAAAAAAAAACATAGTCATGTTTTAGATTTTCACAAGCTAAAGATAGCGAGCTTACATTTCACCTTATACTGTAGATTGTGCATATGGGTGATTCACAGAGAAGGCCACGGAATTCTGAAAGTGTTTAGTGACCTTAAGACCTTATATGATAATAAAGACGTTTTTTGAGAGGATGCTGGGTGATACAGATAAATGTTACTTCCTCTTAATTTTGGCAAATTTAGAAAGGCTGATAGGATACATATGTAGAGATTTTAAATTTAAAGGCCCACATATTTAGTCTCCAGAATCTGAGATCATCCCTGCCAAAAACACCAATAAACTGTAAAATCCCACTCCAAATAGCATTAAAGTAAATATAACCCACTGAACAAGTAAATGAAATACCTGTGTGTATGTGCAGTGACTGGCCTCACCTTCTGACCTCAGGATTGGCTAGAGGCTACTAGTGGGTTTGACCCTCTGTCAGTACAGAGCATATGTAAAGAACATAATGGTCACTGACCAAACTGCCATTCTAGAATTCTGGGAAATAAAGCTAAACCCCCATGTTAGTAAAGTAACAGGGAAATTTAATAAAAGTTCTTATCATTAAAAATGGTGCTAATTTTGCCCCAACCAATCAGATGTTAGCTTTCAAATGTTAAATAGGATCTGATTGGATGGGGCACAATTAGCACCATTTTTAACGATAAGCAGGCTTATTTACCTAGACTCGCTGGGCAAATAAATGGAGTTAAAGTCACGCTAACCGGTTTGCTACGACTTTAACTCCATATTAGTGTCGGATGCGCGGGTTACGCAATAATCACCCGCACATCCGACGCTCATGATTCAATATCGCGTTTGCGCTAGATTTAGAGCAGGATTTTAATGACAGCAAATAGATGGCGTTAAAATCCTGCAGTGGATAAATCCCTTTCCGGGATCCCTTTCCAATTGTGATATTGAATCTCAGAAGGAGCATTTACCCAGAGCGATAGCGGCTCTGGGTAAATGAGCCTGAAGAACTTTTATTGAATAACCCTGTATATTTTTCCAGCAACCCTATCAAAATGAGAGTTAAGACACAGATTACTGCTATTATGTCAAGGGTCTCTGCATTCTGATTCAGTGTTGGGCTGAAGCTTTAGTTGTCCTTAAAGTCACTTGGTTTTAGTTACATATTACAATTATTATTTTTTTTTTTATGTAAACATGCACTACATAGAAAGACCACAGAATAGTTCTTTAAGTCTGGAAAGAAAAAAAAAACATTTGCAAATGAAATGTACGGTTTTACTGTATAAACAGCAGCTAAAGCCTTAATCAAAAATATTTATATAAATATCCTATTGCCTCAAAGTCCTCCTGCCTTTCTTGACTTCTTCATTTGCTTAACTTTGTTAGTTTCAGGTTAGATAGAGGCAGATAATAGATGGAAATACCTGAAATTGTTTAGTAAAGAATCGTTTTAGAACATTGCTTTTCATTCAAGAGGATTGTGAAAGTTGACACTTGTGGTAAGAGTCATTATGCATCAGGTGGACCATGCCAGCAGTATCACAATAAATGAATCGGCAGTGCGGCCCTGTTGGCCAGATCATTAGTTTTAATCAGGTTGTTGGTTTTTACTAGATTGTGAAGAATGAGGGTTGGGCATAATAATTTATATCTCAGCCATCAGTATCTGATCTACATCAACAAATCTTAAGCTCCATACACACGTCAAATTTCACTCAGACAGATCGATTCTCAGCCAGAATGCTTGGTCGGCCCTCAGCATTCCAGCCGAGTGAAATTTTATGTGTGAACGAGGCTTTAGAACTGGGGTTTAGATGGATAATAATATCCCTGGAATAAGCATTAAACAATGCTACATGACAGATAGCTAGTTCCCCCTTTTCAGCTCATGTCAGGGTCATTTCTGTTCCTACGTCCACATATAACTAAGAATTTCATTCACAATTTAGCTAAAAGTTAAATGCACCCTTCTCTGTAAATCCATCTGTTTTCCATTTTCTTACCGTATAATCAGGAAATCCATTCATTTATGACATATAATTTTTGCTCTTTCAAGTGGGCAGTGGAATGTGACACAGCACACAGAGCTTCGTTTAATTTGATCATTTTCCAGTCGGAATGTAATTGTAAAGTATAGAATGAAAGCATGTAGAACTGTACATTTAGATCCTTCTTGTTTTCTTTATTCCCTTTTAAATGCAAATGAGTTCATTTGCATTAACCCTTGGAAGCCAGTTGAATATGTTGGCTATGGAGTTTGGCCAAGGAAAGCACAAGGATGACATTTTCTCCTCCCCAGGCCTCCCTGTGTAGTGTGTGCAAAAGCTTGTATCTAAGTTGTGAGTGCGTCTTCCTTATTTTATTAAGGACAATTCACTGCTCTTGTAATTTTTAAAGAGGATTGAAGGCCAATATTAAGGTTAGGTAATTCTCCATGTAACCGTGACCATAGTCATCTACATGTACCACTGTCCTTGTGTTTAATCTAATTGGTTACCTTATTGGTAAGAAAATTCATTAAAATGATCATAGCATGTAATTTGCAGTTTATGCCAAACACCAAGTTCTTCTACCCATGTGACTGGGACCCCCCAGAGCTCAATGTGCATAGGAAGATGTACAGTTCTCTTGTGTGCATTAGCTAGGGAATTATCTCACTGTGGTAGTGATCTGTCAAAAGGACATTTCTGAATTCTAATGAACAACTGCAGTGTGCAGTACATAATATTTAAAGGCATATGCTGAAAAACAATCTCTAACATTCAGGCTGTTTTTTTCTTTAAAAAAAAAAATAAGACACGTTATCCTACCCCCTACCACTGGCACAAATGCCAGCATTTTGTGTAGCCACTGCAAATGCCACAAAGCACACCAGACTTCTGTAATTAAGTTTGAGGGGGGAGTTTAAAGACTACGTCGTCTTTTCTGAAAACCACATGTTCTCTTTATCACTGATTTTCAAAGCTTGGACACGCATGTCAATGGCAAAGAGTTTTAGATTCTTTTCATTTTAATAAACCAAAATCATAATCATTTGGAGATTGGGAGCTTTAATGTTTATTATACGTCAAATCAGCCACTAAAAAAAATGGCACAACCTAAAATTACTGTCCCCTCCTTCAGTTCAAAATACAGGAATCAGCGTCTGCAAATGTTCCGTCAAAAGACATTTAAGACCCAGCATTCATTATTTAATCCAGGAAAATCTTTAGTATATTTTTTTCATCATATGGGAATAAAACGTCCCTTGCAAAGTTATTTTCCCTTACCATCCCCAGCTTGATTGTCTGAAATTGTAAAAAAATCACTTGCACGCTGGTATGAAAATAAGTCTTACCCTCAATCACAAGTAAGTAAGTAAACACAAGCATGCAAATGCAATTAGCAAGACATATGTTTCAATAAGCTGACATACCAGAGAAGCAGTGCTGCTTGTTACTAATAGGAAGCAATCTCTCATCAAGGGTTGATTTAGCACTGTAGGGATACTAAAAACAAGAATAAAGCAAAGATTCCTATCAGAATGTAGTGACTTCCAATAAAAGAGGTAAAATAACAATCAATTCTCCGCTCATAAGTAGCATTTCTTATCCATTTATAGATATATTGCAGTGTCTGAGCTTTTCGTTTATTAAATGCAGAAACTATTCTTTTACACCATGTGTGCATTTGATAGCAAGTGAATAGGAATTTATTGGTGCTATTGCAATCCTTCTCTTCATCCGAATTATTGGGCCAAACCCACCAATGTATATATGTATAAAATTAGAATTTTGTGTAGGAATGGTACAGAAAACAATTAAAAACCACATTGTTACTTTACATTGTAAAATAAAACAGTCATTATTTTATATTTACGTCATAGAATAAATTACTATTCTTGAACAGTCTTTGTTTTATATCCATGTAATAGAATAAACATAACGATCGTTATTTTAGGTTTTCATCCTATAATAACAATAATGATAGTTGAAAATCCTATAGTAAAAAAACATCTTGCAAAAGTCTTGCAATTCCTTAAATTTCATTACATCACTTGGCAATGGAGCATTAAGCTCCACATCTTAGTTTATATGTGTTAAAGAGCATGTCCACCCCCAACCTATAATTTCCCCCACTACTGGCCCCACTGTGTAGTGCATAAAAATCCTTACCTTACATCCCAGCTCCAAATGGTTCTCCTGCAATGTTCTCCCAAAGTCCAAAAAACTGGCCACCGGGAGCCTAGCAGAGTCCATATAGGACTCTGCCTCCTGTCTCCCCTCTGGGAGAATTTTGCCATGTGCCCTGCAGCCCTCCTCCCCTCCCTCTCCCTCCCATTTTGGTCTCCCTCCCCCTAGCACAAAACCCTTTTTATATGTTGTAGGTCTTCCTCCCCCAGCCCCAACCGCATTATTATTATGGCCAGAAACTCCCCCGATCTTTACTTACCTTACCTCTATCCTCCGCCATTCTGAACTGCCGGCAGCCGCGTCTGTGATTGGCTGCCTCTTCTGCAAGCAGAAGGCCGGGCAGTGCGGCAGAGAATAGAGGGAAGGTAAGTAAAGATCGGGAGAGTTTTTGTCCATAATAATAATGTGTTTGGGGCTGGGGGAGGAAGCCCTACAACATATAAAAAATTTTTTTTAGAAGGGTGGACATGCCCTTTAAATATGGTTGTTTATCCTACTGCCTACAATCTGTAATTGAACTATAGCTTCCAGCATTTTCTGTACCTTACAGATGGCCTATAGGCAGGTGCTATAGGCTATAGTTAATCCTCAACTTGAGGCTACGGGGTGGGCAACCCTCAAGCTAAAACTGAAGTGTGTGATTGAGGTTTCCCAAATTCTCCCTGTCTACAAAGACTTAAATTCATTTTTAATGGTTTTCTACTTTTTTGGAGTAAAAATCCTTCAGTGCACAAATTTATGTTTTGTCTACAGGTAATGGTTATGGCAACCACCGCAATTCACCAGGTCTGCTGGTCTCACCTGGTAACATGAACAAAAATATGCAAACAAAATCCCCACCGCCAATGAATCTGGGAATGAACAACCGCAAACCAGATCTCCGAGTTCTGATCCCACCAGGCAGCAAGAACCACATGCCCTCCGTGGTAATATATTGTTTGTTTGTGGCCACTTATTTTGTATAGATTCTGTTATTATTGAATGATTTTGTTTACATGGGGACAAGCAAAGTGACAAATGTCACATCTACATGCAGATATTTAAGAACCAGACAAAAATAGCTTTAAATTAAAGTGGATGCTCCGCCCAGATTTATCGCTGGTAAAAGCTACAACATTGTAACCTGAAGAACCAATCAGTGAGTTTACTGGTCGAATTTAGTAACAACAATATTAACATGGGATTGGTCACTACTGGGACAGTAATGTTCTTTCATTTTTTATTACATTACCAGTCCTTTAATGAATAAAATATTTGAAATAATAAAATTTGGCACAATAAAGTGCTAGAAAGTTTAGTGACAGTTAAACCATGCAGTAATGTCATTGCATCACCTAAGAAAAAGGATAACTGTATACATAGAATGATTCGACTGAAATGGAATTTATATATTGCCCTTTAAAATGTAATATGTTTCTCAGTGTGGCATTCAGGTTTAGCTAATTAGTCATAGCAGCCTCTCACACTTATAAAATGTCTGCTGTAATGATACTTTCCCTATAGAACCATTTATATTCTTAATAATATAATACACTGCATTGTCTTAAATTATCATGATTAACTGCATCATTACTGGACCCCAGCTAGGCTCTCCACCTTTTTTTGGTTTAATTCAAGAACCTAGTGTTGTTTTTGAAGCAGAAATTTGCCCTTTATTTAAAAAAAAAAAAAATACCTTCTACTAATTTTTAATTAATACTCCTTCCCACTGCTGTCAGTCTGAGGATGTGGACCTCCTTTTGGTAAGTGCTTTGCTGCGTTTTAACATTCGCTCTTCCTTTTACAACGGTTCTACATGACGCTTTTTGTATTTCAGGTGATACCTAAAATAACTGAGAAATAAAATAATTGTCTTATCATTGATATTTTTCTTTTTTTTTTGTTTAGTTACAAAAAAAATCATATATATGGATATAAAAGTAGATGTCATCAAGTGCTGTATTTAATATTAGGATAAAAAAGAAAAGTTGCATTTAAATACTGTATGTATTATACACTAACACAGTAGACCGTGTCAGGAGATTATATTGAACTTTCCAAAAAAGAAACCAGAGCACCATCTGGTGGTAGGTTTTGTAAGTGCAAAGACAGCAGAAATTGTTTTGTGATGTACAGTATGTCCTGTATGTATTGTTTATGTAGTGCTGCTGCTGCTACTACTACACAGCAATGGAAATTTTAAGGCTACAGAGGATTAAAAACAGGGAATAAGTGCAAGGAATTTAAGAAAATAAACTATTTCAAAAATAAAGAATATGTATAATATTTTTGTATATATATATATATATATATATATATATATATATATATATATATGTGTGTGTTAAAAATGTATGAATTTGATTTATGTGTTTGGAAACATGAGAAATAAGGTTCCTGTCCCAAAGAGCTTACAATCTAACTCAGTATTGTAATCCTTTGAGCAATGGCCGGTCATTTTAATGACATTTGCAAAGAAAAAAGAGACAATGATAGTACAGTATGCATATTTTATCGGTTTTCCACATGGTCTGTTTTCAGCCCACAATAAAGCAATCTTTCCTTGTGGCAAGTTCAATTGCCTAGAAGAAGCTGATGTGATGGGTTACCATAGCGACACTTGGTCTCTTGAAAGATTGTAAATGATAGGGTTGCCAGAGTTCACAGGAGCCAAAAGCTAAATGATTAATTTGTATCATGTGAATCCTTTGTTCCCTTATGTAGCAGAAAACATGTAAATGAATGCATGGAATTCACCGTACAAAATTAATGAAGAATATTTTTTTTTTCTTATTTTTACAGAATCAACGGATAAACAACTCCCAGTCGGCACAGTCGCTGGCTACTCCAGTGGTCCCTGTAGCTACTCCAACTTTACCGGGTCAAGGGATGGGGGGATACCCAACTGCCATTTCAACGACGTATGGCACTGGTAAGTAGTATTGCCCTATGAGTGCAAATAGAATGGCAGCTTTCTAATGGAGGTGGACAAAGTTTCAGCGTGAAATGGTTTCACCGTTGGTTTGGGTGACAAATTTCACCTGAAAATAGAATATTCACAGTAGATCTTATCACACTACCTGAAAAAAAAAATGGTTTGGCCATTGGTACGCGTTTAAAATATGGCCTCTAGCCCATTAAATAATCCATGTTCTCTGGGAAATTTACAACCAGATACCTACGTATAGACCACTCATTTTACATCCGATCAGAGGTCTCTGTGGGATCTTTCTATGGTTAGTAAATCGGATCATTTGGCTTTAATGAAAACCATTGTTTAGGAAATTAAAACACACACACACCTTCCAGGGAAGGGAAATTGAAGTTTTGGGCAGAGTTCTTAAAATAATGTATGTTCCCCCATAACACGAAGGGTTGATTGCATTTGCATATTTAAGTGCTGGTTTGGGTTTGTGAATAAAATCAAATTAAATATATTTCATTGGTTTAAAACTACAAAATTATTTGCAAATATCCTGTCACATCTGAAGAAATTTTTTTGATGGCTAAATGTTCTAAAACCACCTTATGTGTTCTTGAGATATCTGAGAGTGTTATTATTAATAGTACGGTTGAAAGATGCCAAGATCTGCCTGGTGTAATTTCTTGACAGCATCTCACTATTTCTGATAACGCATTTGATGTATCTGTGAGTGCTGGTATGTCAGTCTATGTCATCTGCTTCTCATTTCCATTTCCAACTCCCACATTCTACTGTGTTGTGAAGGAATATACAGTACATGTGTGTGCAGGAAGAGAAATGTGCAAAGTGGAGATTTAGGAGGATCAATCACACCTTGTCACTTCCATTTGTGTTTGTGGAGTATTATGTGGTATGACCCAGGTATCTATGCATCATGAGGGTCCTAGATACATCCAGACTTATTATAACTTTGAAAGTGCCCCTCCCCCTTTATCCTGCTGATTCTGTGTAACATCCCAAACAATAGCTGTGGATCCCCCTGCTGAAACTCTCTGAGAACTTCAGCCCATGGGGTTCCAGGGAAGGGCCTGGATTGCTGCAGAAATGAGGTGATGACTGGGCTCCCTCCCTACTTGCTTATCTTTTTGAAATATCAGAAAAACAAACCAAAAATCTAACAACGAATGTGTAAAGAAGTTGTTCTCTTAGCTAAGCTTCCTTCCCATGGCACTGGAGAATTGTAAGAATGACTTTCAGGCTCTGGTTCTTAACGTCATGCAAAAATACTAAAAAAATGAAATGTGTGGCAAGTTTAAATTTAATATTTGTCTGCAAACTCCCTACTCAAGTCTACTGGGTTTATATTATAACCTGACTAGGAAAATTCCTATAATATGCAAGTTAATATATTGCATTTCTAGGAATGATGAAGAGTTTTAGAAAATCTAAACTCTTTAACTCAATCTGTGGCATTGCATTTGGTGGTGTTACTGGCTCTTTAAAGGGGAACTATTAAAACAAGCAGATTATGGAATGTGTAGCTTTTTTAATTATATCATGTCAGTATTCTCAATGGTGTTTTTCCTTTCCCTTCTAGAATACTCTTTAAGTAGTGCGGATCTATCGTCACTTTCTGGGTTTAACACCAGTACCCTCCATCTTGGCTCAGTTACTGGCTGGCAGCAACATCATCTACATAATATGCCTCATTCAGCCCTCAGCCAACTGGGGTAAGTCAAGCCACTTTTTACCAAGTAATGGATTACGTGTTAGAAGTAACTATGTCACCATGTGCCATTTCAGCTCTCTCTGTGTGTGATCATTACCCATTTTCCTTTTCTACCTGCAGTATTGTACACTAATGTGCATGGATTGGAGCATTATACTGTCCTTATCATTTTAGGCAGGTTATTTTAATGTGTACAACATTTGTTTTGAATATGCCTGACTTCCATGCCAAGATTGCAATGAAGGTCTGCTCTGTGGTAATAATTCTTCCGTTTTCATTAGTACCCACTAGTATCACTAATAAATTAAATAGGATAAGGAAAGAATACAGGCTTTGAAACTCCCTTTTCAGCAATATGCAAATAAGGAACAAAGACTTCTGGGAATTTACAATGTTTCCATGGAAGCTCTTAGGAAAGCTATATCTTTAAAAAGGCTTTTACAGCATTCCACAAGCTAAATGCAAAACCAGAGCGCCAACTACAGACCGGTTTTGGCTTTATTTAGCCATCATCAGTGTAGTGCAGTCTAATTAATAAATTAAATAGGATAGGAAGAGAATACAGGGAGTTTCAAAGCCTGTATTCTCTCCCTATCCTATTAAATTTATTAGTGACATCTGTCCATAGGCGCTTCACAATGCAAAACCAGAGGCCTGCGCTACACTGATGATGGCTCAATAAAGCCGATACCAGTCGTTGGCGCTCTGGTTTTGCACTTAGCTTGTGGAATGCTGTAAAAGTCTTTTTAAAGATATAGCTTTCCTAAGAGCTTCCATGGAAACATGGTAAATTCCCAGAAGTCTTTGTTCCTTATTTGCATACCCACTAGTATATGACCGAACACAATCAGGCAGTGAGCAGGCTGTACACAGCATTCTGTTATGTCCCAGCCATGTGTTCTGAATTTCTTGTAAATCTTAAATTGGTTTCATTGTATTCTACAAGGAAAATCACATTGGCTACAAAGTGTAGTTATTTGCAATGAGAGCAGTGAACAGATAAGCTTTAATTAGCCAGAATGTCCTCAGGCATCTAGTGAACCTTTCTTTCAAAAAACATGTGTTGTAGAGTCCTGATCTCAATGACTGTAAGTAGTTATAATAAAATATATATATATAACCCAGATAAAGAACTGCAAGGTTTGAGTGGTCTCATAAACCAGGATTAAAAAGATCCAGGAATACCCAAATGTGTTGCATCCTCTTTTGAAAAGGATGTATCGGTCTGTTTACATTGATCAAATAGAGACAGAACCATCAACGGATGTTTAATGGAGTAGTTTATCAGTGTCGTACCTGACCACACTCCAGTGGTGTGGTAAGTCTCACAAGGTGATTGGCATTGCAGGAGTGCAGTCAGGTAAGAAGAGCTGGGCCCAATTGACATTGTCATTAAAAAATTGTATTATTATTTGTAGTAACAAAAGGTGTAGAGCCAACCCTTACACTATGTTTAGCCCTGTTTTGTTCCAGGTGATTTAAACAAAATAAAAATTCTGTCTCCATTTTACAATGTCTATAGGCCATTATTCTCCCTAGTGTTCACTTAGTATATTAGTAATTTGTATGTTAATAGGAATACATTTCCTAGCAAGGAATTTCTATTTTGCCAGCAGGTGGCACTTACAGACAGTGTATTTTATAAGAACACATACAGTATGTCATTCAGTTCCTGGGAGCATCATTCATACATTCTTCAAGTGGTCAAAGATCTATTAATAAGTCTTTTCCTATTTCAAATCCATATTTTGTGAATGTATAATGGAAACAAGCTGTCAGAATTTAAAACATCAGCTCAGATAAACACCAATAGTCTGTTACAGACTACAATGTAATTCCACAGCACCTTTGTAGTGGCTCATATTCTGTATTATCCCGAGAAGAAGTACAAATCTTACATGGTACATTGCATAGATAAAAATGTTCTCCCAGATTATCATAAGCACCTATAGGGCATTTAAACTAAAGAGAAAGAGACATTGTTGTAGTAAATCACATATAAACATATATCCCATTAATAACTTCCCTTCCTCCCTAGTCTGGTAAGATCTCCATATTCGTTATTGTCTGTCCCAAGATACTGGTCATCCTTAAAGTTAAAAGCTTTTTGCTTTGAACAGCAGTCCAACATTACTAAACACTTTTAGATGACCGCACTGTGGCATAAATGTTCTTACAAGTAATGACATTTACTGTTATCTGCCCAAACCCAGGCAGGATGTGATTTTTCATGTGACATCCTTTATGGGTTGGAGATGTAAGCTTGTTCTGCTGTTTAAATCCCTATCCTTATGTGAGTGTTAGTGAGTTTAGAGGCGGTTTCACACCTCCTCATTCTGTAACTACGTTTCCTTTCCTCCTACAGAGCTTGCACTAGCACTCACTTATCTCAGAGTACAAATCTCTCCCTGCCTTCTACTCAAAGCCTCCACATCAAGTCAGAACCTGTTTCTCCTCCTAGAGACCGTACTACCACACCCTCGGGATATCCACACCACACGCGCCACGAGGCGGGGAGATCTCCTGTTGACAGCCTGAGCAGCTGCAGCAGTTCGTATGAAGGAAGTGATCGAGAAGACCATCGGAACGATTTCCACTCCCCCATTGGACTCACCAGACCTTCGCCGGACGAAAGAGAAAGTCCCTCAGTGAAGCGCATGCGGCTCTCTGAAGGATGGGCAACATGATAGAATCCTTATATATTAGTTGTTTTTTTTTGCAGTGTGTGTGTGCTATACCTTAATGGGCAAGGGCGGGAAGGGAGGGTCGATATACATTTTATGTGCCGTGTGTGCGGGGGAAAAGTCAGGTACTCCGTTTTGTAAAAGTTCTTTTAAATCGCCTCCAGTGTAGGGTTAACCAGAAACGCTGAGATAACATGCTTAGCACTTGAGATGTACAACAGAAAACATGTACAAAATAGATTTTGAAGCTAACATTTTTTTTTCACTGTTGTGCTCCCTTTGCAAAATGTATGTTACAATAGATAGTGTTATGTTGCAGGTTCAACGTTATTTACATGTAAATAGATGAAAGGAATTTTTTGCCCTGCGTGGCAATTCTTTACCGAGAAAGAGAGAAGTTGTTTGGCAACATATGAACAAAAATGTCACAGGTTTAAGCTGACCCACCATTTGGGGAACTGTGAGTTCCACAGAACGAATGGGTCACCTCGTATATGTAAATTACTCAAACCAATAAGGATGCAAAGTATGGAACTTATTTAAAAAATATATATATATAATTAAAACAATAAACCATACTGAATGTTGCGTTTGAGAGCTTACATATATTCTTTTTGTTCGGTTTTGGGTATACATCACTTAATATATAGAAATATAAATTATGTACATTACATTTTGCTTATTTTCATATAAAAAGTAAAACGAAGTTTGCAAAGCATTTGTGGCTTTTTGTAGGTAACGAGCCAAAACGTGGTTTTTTTTTTGTTTTGTTTTGTTTGTTTTTTTTTTTTCCTTTACTTTCTTTATGGCTTCGCAAATATTTTAAAAGTCCTAAAGAAAAAAAAAAAAGGAGTTCTGTTTTTGTACAAAAATAATTTAAAAAAAAGAAGTAATCACCCCCTGCACCATGGACAACTCCCTGCTTTTGCTAAACAAATACCTGTTCTCTCTTTGTAGAAGTTTTTTTTTTTTTTGTTTTTGAATTGTGTATTTCTAATTATATAAAATAATATTAAGAATCTTTAAAAAAAAATCTGTGAAATTAACATGCTTGTGTATAGCATTCTAATATATAATAAACATGGAACTAGCATTTTTTTTGTTATGTTGATAGTGGGGAGGGAACAATTCTAAAATTGCAGTTACATTTCTTTGCAGCTTTTTTCACATCTCTGCATAAAGTTTGCAGATCTAAATTCAGGATTACATTTTTTTTTTAATGTTTGCACCCAGCCAGATAAACAGACATCCATTGTACATATCAATTACAGTTACTATCATGTTTTATAGAGAACATCTATTGGATCATATCAGGCTAAAAATGAATGAATCGGTTTCAGCAACAGTCTGACAACCAACCTTTAGTCATATTTACTAGATAATAACCATCTCTACAGTTTTGTGTGTCCAAATATGCAAATAGATGAAATGGAGTTTACTAGCAAGTAATGTACCAGTGACAGGTTCGTTGTAGGGAGAGATTTAAAGAAAATAGCCATGCTACGTTTAACCTAGGAACATGTTTGAATGACGCACTATAGTTTAAGAGAATCTGGTGGTTTTTTATGGCATTGTAAAGTTAAGTAAGTGTAATAACAGCAGATATTAGATGGCAAGTGCAATTTGTAAGACATTTTGGGCTAGTAACATTTTGAAAAGACATTGGAGGTGGGTGACTTCTGTATATGAATGGAGTGGCAGTCTCAGGTTCTGAGTTTGGTGAAAAAAATAATACTGTAAATTAAAGAAACATGACACACTTTTCATTTGATTTAATAGAAAAAGCACAACTTTGTGAGAGTCACTTTCTGTAAAGTAGAACTTTATACCTTTCTGACATGAACCTTGCCAGTTCTTATGGCAATGCTAGTTTTTGGCTTTTATGACGGTCCCTTTGTATTTAAGGATTTAGGGCAGAGCCCTAGTGGGTATTACAATTTAACATAAACTTGTCCTTTATAAAACTGAAAAAGTAGGCAGCATTTGTATTGGAAGGAGAAAAGATAACAGTGGCGTATTTTGTTTCTTTCCTTATATTCCCCATTATACAAATATGGGATCCTGAACTTCTATCTTTAATTATTTTTCTTTCAAGAAAACCCCCCATAAGGAATATATTGGTTTATGTACAAATGGTGATAACTATAGGGAAATGGTCATTCCCCTATTTCTTTACAGTAAGATGCAATAAGTTAAAAACTCCTAATCTTTCTTATATAAAGTCTGTCCTGATAATTGTATGTTTTTTTTTGTCTTATCTTGCATTTTGTTTCCCTCTTCTAACTACATATAACTGATGTATTTAGTTCTCTTCAATGTGTTTCTTCCAGAAACTGAAATTCCATGTATTCTATTCTTCTTTTTAACAAGCCACTTGAAACTGAATAAAGGCTGTTGCCTAAACACAGAGTACTTGATTTGTTTTTGTTTGTGCCATCTGCTGTGAAATCATTACCTTCACAGCATATTTCTAGTACTGCAAATGTCTTAAGGACTGACACTATAGTACACCCATTACATTGTTTTACGCAAGCAATAAATCTAAAGAAATATGAATGATAAAACATTATGAAAAAAAAGACTCTGTAATATCATAGATACATGTATTCATATAGACATACAGAAATAAGATATTTACATTTTCAAGACAGCTACCTTTTGTATCTATGTATATGAATACATACTGTATACTGCATTTCAGAATACTGTTTAGTACATCAATAATTTTCAGACTTTTTCAAACCATGACACACTTGGCAATATAAATTTCAGTCATGGCACACCTGTGTTCTTAAAGGGCATGTTAACCCTCCCAACTTGCCCAGAAACCACAAAACTGTGTTAGTAATAAGGCTTTTATCACTAGGACTCAAGGCCATATTTGTAAATGCACAGTATTGCAATTTAGCAATACCACGCGGTATTGATAATGTACGGTCGATATCGATAGCGATGTTCGGTCGTAGTATACCATGTGGTAGTAAACTATCACAATGGTATACTATTGGGATTGGAAATCTACAATCGTTACGATCTGTATCGTTAATTAACGTTAGCTAAACCGTTCGGACGGCCTATACCGTGCCTTTTCAAATAGAGCCCTTAACCTCTTACACAGCCCGAAGTTCCACTCCCTCTTCCTGAAAGGTTAACGCCTCCTCTTAAAGCTGTATGTATTTGCACATGTTCAGAGAAAGGCAGCTTGGGAATGGCAGTCAGTCTTTAGTCGAGAAATCATCTTTCATAGCCATAACTTAATACTGCTACCCAGAGGAAAGAAGGGAGAGAGAAGAGGATCACAACTTCGGGCTGCATACATACTTAGGGGGTTGGACATGACCTTCAAGGGCATCTATAGTGAAAAAAACACCTTGCCCCTTTGCAAAGTTAAATTCATGTACTCTGTGCTGCCTTAATCCTATCTCTGTCAGTGACTTTGTTTAACCATGGTGTCAGATGTCTGTGCAGCACTCCCCCCTTCCCCCCCCCCCTCTGTTACCTCCTCCATGTCTCAACTCCAGCTAACCGACAAGCTTATCATGTGCAGTAGGAGTTAAAAGTTCAACATCCTGTAAAACACACCCACACACAGGGGCCAATAGAAAGCAAGCTGTCCTGGAGACACGGAAGAAGAAGAAGGAGAACAGTACAGTTTACGATCTCTCTCTTTGTGACTCATCATCAATCAGTGAAAGCTATTAAGAAGGGGGGTCAAGTGCAGCCTTATATCTACCATCAAAGTTACCTCTTTGCCCCTGACAATGCTCTTATCTCTATGTTTATTACAGAGCAGGGAGGGGGGATCATGTCACAGGGATTTGATTGACTGTCCAAGTAGGAGTAGAGGAATGCAATCACATATACTTCTAACTTGTGTATCTTAGGACAGAGAGGGAATCTGAAAAAAGTGAAGACACTCTGGGGGTTGTGGGGAATTATAGAATACATTGAAAGAAAGAAAAAAAAGTTCATTTTCCCACTATAGATGCCCTTTCAATTCTAAACTCTCATCACGATTTGCAGTTTATAGTAAATTTCTAGGTGTATATTGTAATAAAATTTAAAGGTTTGAACGCAAATGAATGGGTCATAGCGGAAAACTTTGCAGGGTGTCATAAGGTAAAACTGACGGTTCTTCTTGCTTTTACTAGACGTTTCAAAAGTGCAATGATTAAAATGGTGCTAATTTTGCCCCAACCAATTAGATGTTAGCTTTCAAATGTTAAATAAGATATGATTGGTTGGGGCAAAATTAGCACTGACTTTGATGAAAAGAACTTTTATTGAATCTCCCTGTTGTGTGTTATTGCCTACACTTAAGGGGTTAAAGTCTCTGAACATGAAACAGAGGCTGATAGCATCAAGCACTGGGCATTGTTTCCCCTGATTGCAAAACATGTTATACTAAAACTAATTCAGATGTACCTGCATATCACGGGGGACTTCATTTAGTTGTGCTATGTGAGTAAATTGGAAAATATGGAGACCTTTCAGTTGATGGAACCAAGTTATATTTTGTGTTTCGCAAATAAAAAAGTGACATGTCTGTCTTTCATAGTGATGGGCCTCTCTAGTGCATGCACGTTTACAAAAGGGACATCACATAAACAGAGAAAGGCACTAATGAAAGCAACAAAGAAATTACTATTAGTGCTGACAAACCTTTCAATTAAACCATAGTAACATAGTAACATAATAACATGGTAATTAAGGTTGAATAAAGACATTCGTCCATCAAGTCCAACCTATTCCCTTTTTTTTTTTTTTTTTTTTTAACCCTACCTAACAGTTGATCCAGAGGAAGGCAAAAAAACCCAGCTAAAAAAGGGGGGGGGAAATTCCTTCCTGACTCCAAACGGCAATCGGAAAGTATCCCTGGATCAACCAGATCTATATGCATTAATACCAGTAATTCTCAATATTTTTTAGTTATAGAAACTTATCCAGGCCTTTTTTAAAGTTATTCAATGAACTTGCCATTACCACCTCTGCTGGAAGACAGTTCCACAGTTTCACCGTTCTCACTGTAAAGAAACCTCTCCTAACTTGAAGATGAAACTTCTTTTCTTCCAACCTTAAAGGATGTCCACGAGTCCTCTGATATGACCTATTAGTGAACAATGCACCAGAGAGTTCACTGTATGGGCCATTAAAGGAGAACTAAACCCAATTTTGTATACTCCAGAATCTGAAAACAACCCCCTAAAAACACCAATAAACTATAAAATGCCACTTTAGTAAACTCCGTTAAAGTAAATCAAAGCCTGTTAAGGACTGGATGAAGTAACTGTGTGTATGTGCAGTGTTAGACCACACCCCCTGACCTCAGTCACATGCTTCCTTGCTTTATCTGTCCTGTAAAAGGATTGGCTAGAGATTATTAATGGGTGTGACCAACTGTAACAAGTTTCTACCATAGCTAAGGACTGAGCATGTGCAGAACATAATGGTCGTTGACCAAACTGTGTGATATTAGAATGCTGAGAAGTAAAGCACAAACCATATGTTATTTAGGTAAATTTCCCAGCGCCCGTATCAAAATGAGAGGTAAGACACAGATTACTGGTTTTATATCAAGGTCTTCTGCCTTCTGGTTAAGTGTTGTTCTGTGGCTTTAGTTGCCCTTTAATATATTTGTATAAGGTTATCATGTCCCCACGCAACCGCCGCTTCTCCAATGTAAACAGCCCTAACTTGTCTAATCTGCCTGCATATTCAAGCCCCTCCATTCCCCTTATTAATTTAGTTGCCCTTCTCTGAACTGCCTCAATTTCCAAGATGTCCCTTTTGTATATGGGATTCCAAAACTGCACCGCATATTCCAAATGTGGCCTTACCAGTGCCTTGTAAAGAGGGAGAATAATATTTTTCTCTCTTGATTCCATTCCCCTCTTTATACAAAACAATATCTTGCTAGCTCTAGCTGTTGCTACCTGGCATTGTTTGCTACAGCCAAGTCTGTTATCTACCAGAACCCCCAAATCTTTTTCCATTTCAGATGCACTTAACACAGAGTTATTTATGGTGTAGGTGGCACAGGGATTATTAAATCCCAAATGCATCACCTTACATTTATCAACATTGAATCTCATCTGCCATTCTGCTGCCCATTTTGATAATCTTTCTAGGTCTGCTTGCAGCACTTGCACATCATTGGAAGTTTCCAAAGCTCTGCATAATTTAGTGTCATCAGCAAACACAGAGACCTTGCTCTCAATGCCCCCTTCTAAGTCATTTATAAACAGATTAAACAGAAGCGGCCCCAGTACAGAACCCTGAGGAACTCCGCTTAGAACTTTAGCCCACATAGATGTAGCTCCATTAACCACCACTCTCTGTTTGCGGTCCAATAACCAGTTCTCTATCCATGAACAAATGTTTTCTTCAAGGCCAACAGTCCTCAGTTTATACATTAGTCGCCTATGTGGCACAGTATCAAAGGCTTTTGCAAAATCCAAATATACCACATCCACAGATGTGCCTGAATCTAACTTCTTACTCACTTCTTCATAAAAACCAATTAAATTTGTCTGGCATGATCTATTTCTCATAAATCCATGCTGACTACTACTAATAAGATGATCTCTGGAGACAAAGTCAAGGATATGATCCCTTAACAAAGTTTCCATCACCTTCCCTACCACTGATGTTAGGCTTACAGGTCTATAGTTACCAGGCTGTGAACGACTACCTTTTTTGAATATTGGTATTACATTGGCTTTTTTCCAATCCAGCGGCACATCCCCAGACAAAAGCGAATCTGAAAAGATGAGACACAGTGGTCTTGCTAGAACTGAACTAAGCTCTTTTAAAATCCAAGGATGCAATCCATCTGGTCCTGGGGCTTTATTGATATTAACTTTGTCTAATTGTTTCCATACCTTATCCTCTGTTAGCCAATGTGAATACTCTTCATTTCCTCCCTGCATATTATTACAATCCCTGCTGTAAGACAAGGATTCTCAACAGTAAAAACCGATGTAAAAAAACGGTTTAGCAGATTAGCCTTTTCGGCATCCTCTACAACCACCTCAGCTCCATTATTTAATGGTCCCACATTCTCAGTCCTCATTTTTTTACCATTTATATACTTAAAAAACATCTTGGGGTTGGACTTGCTTTGTTCGGCAATCCGTGTTTCATTTTCTATTTTAGCTAGTTTAATTGCTTTCTTGCACTCTTTATTACAACTTTTGAAGTCCCTGTAAGCCTGTTCTGTGCCTTCTGCTTTCAAAATTTTAAAAGCCCTTTTCTTTTTTTCCATTTCCCTTTTTACCTGAGCATTAAGCCATGCAGGAGTGGACCTAATTTTTTTACACTTGTTTCCAGGCCTAGAAGAGATTTTACATTTACATTGGTGTCTGTGTTTCACGGACGGGCTAAAAAAATGATTATAGGACTTAATTTAAGAGTCAAAGATTAGCAACAAGTGGGAAAGTCATTTAACCCTTAGGAGAGCAATGAATTATGGGCCTTAGGTGAGAACAGTGATGTCTCATATCTGAAAATCCATTTAGCTGCACAGTTTAGATTGGTCTTCTGAATTATTTACTGTGTTTTGGACATTCCTGTTTACCGGCTCTTCATGCTGATCAACTACTTATATTTTGTAATTTATCCTCTTTATTCCCTAAAGCCTCGTACACGCATCCGATAATACAAACAAGGAATGACCCCCTACATGTGTGCACATGGCATATCACGTGCGTGACTATCGGATGAAATGGGCGTTTGACGCGCATGCGTCTTGCGCTCGGGGGTCGGGACTCTTTCGTCCTGTCGGACATGTGTAAGGATATCCTTTCCAAGATAGGGGATATCAGTTTCCCAACTTCTGCAGATAAGGTAGTGATTCAGATTGTTGTATTAACAGCTAATCCACGGATATTTCATATTTAACTATTCTTACTGAAATGAGAAGTATTTGATGTACTGTGTGTAAAATTTCTTGCGACCCCATCCTCAAGTCCCTAACTCACTCAGGATTCAAGCTGAAATCAGCAAAACAATGTTAATAGTTTTTTTATGATCGGATTTCTAAATTGGCCCGAAACGATCGGAAATCCAAGCGGAAGAATATCGTGCCATGTTTGGTCTGCTAAAATGTAAACCTATTGATAAATGTTTTTTGATGAGAGAGAGGAGTAAAGACTTACAGGGGTGGGGGAGTAAGGTTTAAGGCAGCAGAAAGCACATACTCTTCAGCGAGTACAAAGCAATAGAAGCAGCAGAATTTAATATGGACTGAAGAGGAGAGAGATGGGAAGCAGGAAGACCAGTTAGTACAAGGTTACATTAGTCAGGACGATAGGATGCATGAGAATCATTGTATGCGGAAGAGACCAACCTACTGATTTGTGCAATAAAGTATTTCGAAGAAAAAAAACTACAGGTTTCAGGAACATTTTTAAAGTGATGAAGAGTGAAGGATAAAAATGGTGTCAAGTATTACCCTAGAAAGTGTACCAAGTAATGGGTCATTAAGGGCTAGGCCACACTGCTGCGATTTTTCTGCGTTTGCACTTGCGTTTGCGCATGCGTTTGTGTTGAAAACGCATCAACGCACTGAAAATGCACGTTTTCGATTGCGATTTGTGTTCCGCATTTTTAATCGCAATCGCATGCGTTTTCCTATACCTAATAAGAAAAATGCATTGCCGCAAACACAACAAAATCGCACATTAAATTGCATGCGATTCCATGTGCAATTGCGTTTGCGCTGCAGTGTGGCAGGTCTTTCCATCTAGGAGGAGCTGGAAAAGAGACCTGTGATATTCGTTTGGCTATCAGTTGTTATATGTGAATTAAGCCAAATAAAGTTCTGGAAATCTGATTCAAACGGAATTTTTACATTTCCCAATGCAATTTTCGATTATTTGGGAAAAATTATGATTTTCTAACACGCTTAATCGATCGATGATAAGTTCTAAGTTTCTAAAATTTGTTTTTCCAAATGAGCAGTTCCAAATCAACTACCAGGTTGATGTATATGTTTATAAAGTTTAAAATATCATGACTTCAGTCCCAGTTTCATAAAGCAGCTCTTTTTCAGCTATTATTACTGTAGCTTTAATTCGACAACAAATACTTGCTTACTTAGGGCAAATGAATTGCAGTGACCTCTCCTCATTTCACCAGCAAAACTTAATTTCTGGAAATATTCAGGGAGATTCAATAAAAGTTCTTATCGTTTAAAATGGTGCTAATTTTGCACCAACCAATCAGAACTTATTTAACATTTGAAAGCTAACATTTGATTGGTTGGGGCAAAATTAGCACCATTTTAAACGATAAGAACTGTTATTGAATAACCCTGCTAGTATTTTTAATCACAATAACAGTCATCAGTGAAAAATAATTCATCATGGAAAAATAAACAAAATGGCACTCGGTGGGCAAGGAGACCACATTTTCTTCCCACGTGTGTTTTGTAAAGATTTCTACCTCCAAGAAAATTAAGGGCAGCTTATGTACCTTTGCATTGAACCTGGTAAAACGGACTTCTGTCTGAATGCAGTTTTAGTTCAAAATGGATCAATTTGTGCATAAAAGCTCTTAAATTTTTTTTTCTGTCTGGTAGCAAATTGCCAGTACTATAGGCTGTCTGGAAAAAGTCAATGGACATTCTAAAGATATGAGACAATAATGCACTGTGTGTTCTGTCATTTAAAAGCGAAGCAGAAATCTATAAACACTAGCATCAAAACGTATTTCAAAAGCTCTGTTCAAACTAACCTGTTTACCAAGCGTTTTATAGAACATTCCTACCCATTGATTATATTAGATAAGAATAAATAATTGGTGTGAGATTTAGAGAATTATTGTAAAGGGCTGAATGTTCATTGGCATCGGAAATGGTAGTTTTGTGGGTACACACAGTACAGAAAAATGAGCGATCCAGTTGGTACCAAACTGATTGGCCATTTATTGGTACTATTTGTACCTTGCTTAAAGTCTACAGAGGCCCCATGGCAATATATAAAGAAGATTGAAGGTAATAATAAATAAAGTTCAGGCGATTCCCCATGTAATGGGGAACTTATCTGCTATATTTTTAATTTTTGAATGCTATCAAATTCATCAAAATATAAAACAATCCCAATCATTAATGCTCACTGTCTTTCTGTTTACCATGGTCCTTTGGTGCTGGCGATTTAATCTCTATTCAAGTCTAAAGGACGGTGCTACCAGAAGTAAAGGAGCTTAGTAAGGGAAGGAGGGGCAGCACACGCAAACACTTAGGCAACTAATAGCAGTGCTAAGTTTAATATCATAGTAGTTTAAGTCCATCATCTACTATAATCATCTGGGGGAAAAATGACATACAACAGTTGGGGGCTTGTTCTCCTTCCTCAGCAGGTTCCCAAACGTGTGCACATTTTCTGTTCTGTAAATCACAGTAAACATATTTTACTTTTTTAATTGTGCGTCCTTTGTATTTTCTTGGGCTGTATATAGGAGGCAGGAACTGGAGCTATGTACCTGATGTACTCTACCTGGGTAAGTCTGCCTTTATTATGGGTTTGGAGGACCGCTTGGTCTTGGGGCCCTAGGCAATTGTCCTGTTGATCTGATCCACCTACTGTGTCTACTAAATGCTGAAAGAGGGTAAATGGGGTCAGTTTGGGATAGTTTTTATATATTAGTATTTTGTTAGTACATTTTTGTAGGTAATAATACCTTATTTTACCCATGTGTTTGTTCAGTTATTTGTTAAGGTCTTCCTGCGTATGAGCTCCCACAATATCTGAGGGTTTATGTACCTAGACGGCCATGACATCCCTTCTTGTGACCTTAGCATCCTGATGGCAAAAAATCCAATATTCCCAGCACAAGAAAACAGGTTATGGTGTTTTAGTTCTGCTATACAGACTGACCAACTGAATATTGACCATTATACCATATCGATATATGGGACGTATACAATATGTGAGTAAAGAGAATTCCACTGTGTTATGGATCCTTAAAAAAACATTAGCCAAAATCTCTATAATTCCAATAATATACAATTCATGTTTTATCTTTCTTATATTATAAAAGATCTAGAAGCAGTGGCTATTTATTTTGCACAAGTTATACTATTTCAATTGGAAATTGGTCTTAAAAATAATCCCATTTTCCGTGGTCTTACACAGACATCAAAACAAAGCGGCAGGTACATCTGGGCTACAGGAAACTATATGCCCACATGCCTAGAAGTCAGCCCGGTCATATTTAATAGTACAAGCATCCTTGGTAGGGTAAAAAAGATTAGCATAATCCTTCTTTCCAGCTTTAGATAATCAAAATATAATGTAATAATATAATTTAGCATTTTGTCAAACCTTGTAAACGCCCAGTATGGACAGAAAACTCATGCAATATAAATACAACAAACTTCTTCTGCAGACATTTTCCAGTACATATGCTGGAAACCTAGAGACATTGGGATGTATCTAATGACACAAGGAGGGTGTGTGCACTCACAGGATCTAACTAAAGCAAAGGAGGGTGTTAGCTTTATGTGTTAGGGTGTTATCTTTAGAAGTAACGTTAATGTTGCAGAAAACTTTGCCTTTTTAAGTGAGTGTAGTTCACAAATAATAATCTTTTATAGAACAAACTGTTTTCAACACAAGAATGAAAGGTCGGATGATTTTCTTACATTACAGGGAAGAGAACCCAAATTAAAGGCAAAATGCTACTTCTGGTCTATAAATTTCAGATTGTGTCTGCGGGTCCTCTTGTGAAAAAGACATGACTGGCACCATGATAACTATACTGGGGCAGGGAGGGAGGAAGGATTATTCCAACCTCACAATATCATTTTGTTGAGTAGCTACAGCAGATCCACTTTCTATTTGCCAGGTTAGTCCTGAAATATAGTGCTGAAGCCAGAAGGAAGACTGGAACAATCAGTTTTCTTTGGGCTGGTTCTCTTTCCAGTAGGAATTACCAGTCCTAGATCCCTGTCCCAAGTACTTTTCATTTAAATAGTTTTTAATTTAAAAAAAGGACCGTTACAGTGGCAGCTCACTTATATCAACAGCAGGGAATAGCAAGGGGTATAAATTCAACAGATTTTTCAAAATGGAAGAGAATATGTAGAATAACTAGGTACGCAAAATATAAAATAAGAATTTTTAAAATAACAATATTTTCAACTGGGTCTTTCGAAAGGTACATCCGAAAGACCCAATATCAAAACATGAGAACAACGACATCATATACGCAGTGCAGAGCAGTGAAGAGTGCTCTGATTTGTATTTGGGGGAGACCAAACAGAAGCTGCACCAACATATAGCCCAGCACAGAAGAGCCAATTCCTTGGGTCAGTGCACGGTAACTGTGGTCCAAAAATGACTTTAGGTAAATCGACAGGAACTGCTTTCATGGGTATTTTTTACTTTCGTTATTTTTTTACATAGTTTTGAAGATATTTACATTTTTATGTGTAATATGGTAGCACCATCACCAGATCCCCTGCACTTCCTGCTCTGAAAAAAACATGTGACAGCCCAGCCCATACAGGCCCTACCTGTATGGGCTGGGCTGTACTGTTCTCCCCCCTCCTCACCTTCAGTCCTCCTTCAGTCACTGTAACTCAATCCCTTCCTGGTTTCTTCTGCTTTCTCCTGCACTGAGCATGTGCAGGAGAAAGCAATCTAACCGCAGATTAGAAGGAGGAACTAGTATTTGTGACTGCAGAACCTCCCACCCCCTAAATTTCTGATCAGTTCTTCATATCTTGGGCTTTGCAGCACATAGAGAGGTGGTCGATTACTCATTTTAAAATTGACTTGTTTGGAGACCACAGTTCCCCTTTAAGGAAAAAGGATATATACCATTGAAGATTGTAATGTCAACATCTTGACAAAGGAACTTGACTGGTTCAAGAGAGGTTTCAAGGAGGCCATTTATGTGAAAATAAAAAAACTATGCCTGAAAAAAGGGGTGTGGGGTTATCAACACCAACTGTCTGCCATTTACAAAAGCTATTTTGTCACTTTACCCTGGGCAGTTTCGATAACACCCCTTAGCCAAAATGCAATCAACACCTTGCACTCAAAAGGTCCCTAAGGTCCAGGGTACATAATCGGCAACAGATTCTTGTGCAAGTCATTCTGAATTGAGAAAGCCAGTCGGATGACTAGCGAAATGTCTTCAAGGACTAAACTTTAAGTCCAGTTTATACAACTGAATACAACATTTATAGTTTCCACTGAATTTTCCCTTTAACCGACTGTCTGATAAAAGGAGAAAGGGGACTGTGTCAAATATTCTATCTGATTTATTACTGGTAGAACTGAGTTAAATAGCAATCTAAGAAAATTGACCAGAACCTTAAATTGTATGTTATACACCTGCTTAATAGATAGAGGTCCCACAAACATCATTTAACCTGCACCTGATTGGCTTTTTTACACACTGTAAGTGTTTCTTGATTATTTCGATGAATTTTAAACAAAACTACACTTTGCTTCCCCGTGTCTCTCTCTTGTCCAACTCTGACACCTACTGGCCAAGCCGCTCCAAAAGAAATTCACAAAACCCACACACACTTTTACCTATATGTACTCAGAAAGTAACTACTTTAAAGAAGCCTCTTATAAACCTATATTTGTATTAAAAATGATAATAGCGTTCCATGGCAAATTACACTAGATCTATGATATATAACTAATCATATTCTTCATTGTATTATTATTATATATATTATATTATATAATATATTGAATTTATAATATATACAGTAATTGCTCATAAGCGCTATTCTAGAAGGCTAATGTATAGCAAAACTGGTTTATCATGATTATGTAAATGTTTTTAGTGAGACATCAGTGGGTGGGAATTATAAACAGTTCAACTCTTTTTCAGCTCAGAAAGGTTGTTACCTATATGAATTTTATGGGGAATGAAAGTCTAAACATAACCCCCTCCCATTGGCTATACCTATTCTGAATACCTAAATCGCAGGGTCCTCACCCTTGGAGATACAGTAGGACTTTGGCCACCATTTTGTAAACAATTTCTGGCCGCAAATTTAATGGTCCAGTACAGGGAGCAATGAGTGGTACGTTTGCTTGCCTGCTCAATATTAGAATCATTATGAAATCTAATATTAAATCAATCTAACTTTGAGCAAGTGTATGGCCAGCAGGATTGTTTGCAATACAGAAAAAATCCTTATTGAGGTGGAATACTCTTAATTTAGCCTCTTTGTGATAAAAATGCTTTGTGTGAAACATTTATCAAAGAATATCCCAAAACACTTACATCATCATAAACACAGACAGAGGGAAGAACATTCTGCTGGTCTCATTCTCTTCAAACTAGAACAAAGATGTGTCAAATGTATCCCATTTACACAGGGGACTCCTATTTATTGTAAAGGGTTACACCACATGGTAAAATTGAATTTATTATAAACTGCCATAAAGTAAAATATCAAGTTTCTGGAATGGTATTTGAGATGCAATCTTCCTCCCTATAAATAAAAATATTCTGAGGAACTTACGGTACTTAATTTCCGTGGTCTTGTGATGCATTAGTAGGTTAATGAATTGGCTCTATTTGTCTTTATCCCTTCACTGAGACACATTTGTCATAATTAGAGATGGCTGAACTTCCTAAAGATTGGTTTGTTTTTGAATTTTCCAAAAGTTCTATAGTCGAAAATGGACATTATAAAGTCAATGGAAAAAAATAGTTTGAAAAGTTCTGATAAAATACAGTTGAACTAACAATGGTAACTTACTGTAAATGGCTTTGGGACTTGGCAAATGGTCTGGGGAACATGTCCATATCACCAAAACTTATTTAAACACTAACTTTCCCCACAATTCTACTATTTTCGGGCTTCTGCATTGAATTTGAGAGGGTTACCGAAATCAATTGCAACATTTGAGGGTTGCGAATACTACATTCAAGGTCTATTGCCGTATTTGTGGGTTATGGCCAAATCCGAGAGTTAGCGAATGCTACATTCGAGGTTTATCGACATTCGCTAACCCTCAAATTCAGCCATAACCCCCAAATTCGGCCATAACCCTCAAGTTCGGCCATAACCCTCAAATACGGCATTCAGTAACAATCAAATTCAGCAATAATCCTTGATTTTAGTGTTTGCTAACCCTTGAATTCGGCCATAACCCTCAAATGTACCATATGCTAGGGTTATAGAGTTAAGTTGAGAGCTATTGATCGTTCATACAAACTTATAAAATTTGTCTCGAACTCTGGTCCGAGTTCAAGTTCTAGTCCATCCCTATTCCTAATGATGATTAATTGATTATCAATGGTTGAGGTGCAATAGAATTACAATTAAATAGATATTAGTAAAAAACTGTGACAGTTTTGCATGTGTATGTGGCGGTATATGTGAATGAATGCACAGAACACACACTGAGGATTGCACATGTGTTCAATAGTATGTAAGGTATGCTAGCATCTCACAAGATGGTTAGATTGTACTTTTATCTCAGTTGATTAAAAACTGGATTTAAACCAACTAAACAAGTTTTAATAATTTTATTTATCTAAATCTACAAGATATTAATGGAAGCAACCTTGTGTAATAGAATGAAAAATTGGAGGTGCACCTGATGACATCATGACCCTAACAGATAACTCAATGATGCCTGTGGAGCGGTCACCTCCTCCGTCTCCTCCTCATGGAGGGAGGAGAATCTGCATGCGGATCAGGTGAAAAATCACAGTTGTATGAAATTGTTCCAAAATGAGATTTATCTATTGATAACTCTCATAGTAAAAATGATTGAGGTTTTTTCTGATTTCGGTGGATGGGTGGAACCACCCATCAATGTTTTAATTCACCACCAAATTGGCCATATTATTGACCCCTTTTATGGCATCCTTTAGTTTCGAAATGAGAATTATACATCTACAGCAATCAAATATCTGCCCCATAATTACACGTAACATTATTACAAGGAGTCTAATTAAAGAGCCTTTTAATGAAATACAATATAGCACCATTCCATTAAATCAATGAAATAACCTGGAAAAATAATATAATGCTGATAATAAGTTAGGATATCTTGTTCTCCACACCAGTGGCGTAACTAGAAATCACTGGGCCCCCCAGCAAAACTATGATGGGGCCCCTATCCGTGCTTCATCTGCAGTGGTTTCTGGGATAAGGCTATATCTGTCATAGGGAAAGTAAGAAGATTGGGCCCCCCTGGCTCACCTGTGGTTTCTCCTCCTGCTCCCCTGGAAGTTACGCCCCTGCCCCACTTCCTGTGAGTGTGGTGGATCCCACCCCTCCTCATTTGGTCATTCTGAATTGCAGGAACACTGTACTGAGGTCTGTTATTGTGGTTCTATTAATGTAAACAGGTATGAAAACCAGACAGTGGCCCAGTTGCAGAAGGTGACAGTCCAACAGTAAAACAATAATAAGATGTGTTTTATAAAGCAAAAATATCACCATTCCTAGCTATGTTACAACAACATTTCAATGGATCTGCCATAGAATATAGCAATATCCCCATATGTCCATGATGCTGATTGCTACTGAAATCAAGAAAACATGCACGTAAACAAAAACATGTTTATTAGAGTACATGTATGGCTTTATTCAAATGTGTCACAGTTTTGCAGACTCACACAGTGGAGCACAAAAACCTTCCTTTGCCATATGAGTATAAAGCGCCTTTATATTCCAGCCACATCATCTCCTTTGTGGTTGGTTGTTGAAGCACCAGGGCCTCTTGGGGCTTGGCAGGTTTCTCTAAATGACCATTTGCAGTCCTTAAAGTTCTAAGAATAGCCCAACTGCGAAGATTAGTAGGTTTTGTGGGTTAAATCACCAGACAAATCTCAATATAGAAGTAAAGAAGAATCCTGCTACACGTCTGGAAAAATATAAGTTTAGTTATCCAGATGTGAAATTATGTCTCCAAATGAAAACCACTGAACACTTGGCAGTCTGCTGTAAAGAAGCCACACGCTAAAATAGCACCAGCAGTGGCTGTCAGAGTAATATCATTTCAAGCTTTATTTGTCTTGATTTTTTAAAAAATATGTATAAGTCCAAGTTGAAAAATTCACCAGCAAAAAGGGAAGTAAAATAAAATTTAACTAGAAACAAGAACCAGTTGACCCGACCATAAACAGTCATTTTAAACCATCTACTGTAAACATACACACAGCCAACCAACCCTGATACCTGATAGTATCAAACAGGATCAAATTGCCCAAAATCAGAAGGAAAATCAACAGATAACCAATTGCTTTCCCTCCACAACATTAGTGGTTGATGGACAATCAGATATAATTGTGAATCCTGATTGGTTGTATCAAACAGTGATTTGGAGAGAATATACGTTTGCTCATGTTCTATTCCTGACAGATTACTGATCATTAGCGATAAAGGCAAGCTTGGGCATCTCTAGTCACCAGGAACCTATTTTTGGTGTTAAAATGGTTATAGATTCAGGAGAGGAAGAATATATTTTTCTCTTTTAGAAATAGGGCCTTGTTTACAGAGACGCGCTGGGCACTTTTTCCGGAGTTAAAGTCTCGGTACCTGATTTAATATCGCATAGGGACATTTACTCGGCTCATAGTGAGGCCATAAAATACTACAGGTAGTGTCCAGGAAAAGAAAAGATCTCACAATAAAATAGTAACTTTATTAAAAGGGAAACAAAATATAATCAATGTAGATAGCTTTAATAAGGTATTACGAGAGGCAAAATGAAGGCTATCACAGGCTATCACAGGATTGGCTAGATACATCTAGTGGGCATTACCTGTTGCAACAAGTTCTTGCAATAGCTTAACACTTGGCATGTTTGTAAAATGTAATGGTCCTTAACCAAATTGTGTGATACTGGAATGCTGGGAAATAAAACACACCCCATTTTATTAAGGTAAATTTTCCTGCACCCGCATCAAAATGTCATGATGTTCTATCTTCTGATTAAGTGTTGTTCTAAGGCTTTAGTTGTTATTTAATATTCTCTTAGGGTAATTCCCCGAGGAGCGCTACTTTCTGTCCTTAACGTCACGCTAACCGATTTACGATCTAGGAACTCGTTCAGCCGTCGCAAATCGATTTATCGATTTAACGCCAGCTATAGCTGGCGTTAAATACTTTTGCGGGTGAGATTCACCCAGAGCCATGCAGCCTCTGGTAAGTCCCGTACAGGAGATTTGCCCAGAGCATTTGGGTGAATCTCCCTGTCTGCTTTTGGTAGAACCTCTGTGTGCGACAAATTTTTATTTGGCAACAGTTCCATAGATTTAAAGGGAATGTACAGTGTAAAACAAAGTTCAGTCCATTGCAAAGCTTACCTTTAAATCACACACTATGTTACCATTATTTTTCTAAGCCATTGGCAAAGCTTACCTTCCCACTTTACTTGCTGGCTCTTCCTGCTAATCCAGTCCCCGTTCCGGACATTATACTTTAAGTGTAATATACAGCTAGCAGGGCAGTCCTGACTGGATTCACCTCCAGCAAGTCTCACTGTAGTAATGGATTGAACAAGATTACAGGTGAGCAGGAAGGACCATTAAGTAAAGGGGAAAAGGTAAGCTTTGCCGATGGCTTAGAAACATAAGAGTAACATTGTGTGTGATTTAAAGGGCTCATAGAAAGATGAATACAAATAAGGGAAACAACAGCCTGAGAGCAGGATACCTGCAAAAAGAATAGGCTTTAATTCACCTCATCACCATGACACATTTCGGGTTCAACACCCCTTTATCAAGTGTGGTATTTTACATCATAGATTAGATGTAAGATCATCATAGATAAGTAAGACTTAGCAGGATGTGACATAAACCACCCCCATCCCACACACAAATAGGTAAAGTCTGGTCCAATTAAAGATCCAATAGTCCAAAAGATTTCATTGCTGATAATTACATATTGTACATTTCTCACTCCTAAACTTAGAAGTGCAATCAAGTCAGTTGGTTAATTGATAATTTGACTTTCATACTTACAGGCTACACAACACACAGTCTTAGTTAACACTCTCACGAGACTCTCAGCAGTCACTAGGAAATTATAGGCATCTAACTTCATAAACAAGTGTATCAGGTAACGTAACTCAGGTGTTTTCCCCATAGGTGACTCCTTTTCATAGGTTATTCTTCTTCAAATAACGATTAGCATTCAATTTTAGCATGTTTAGTATGTCTTATAAGGTATAAGGCTCTAATAAATAAACCAGCAGGGGACTGGTAACTATTAAGAACTCTTTTCTTGAGTAAAAGACAAGCTACAATGAAATACAAATAGTCACAAAAAAAATCAAACTAAATCATGAAAATGAATTCCAGATGGGAGTAACCGAAATGACTTGTTAGTTGTCCAATAGGAATAGACATTTCCTGACCATTCCCAGGCAGCATATGAAAACATATGGGTAGCTCCCTGCCCATTGGACAGAAAAAAAAGACCTCTTCTTTAAAAGACCCACCCCCTCCTTACCTACTCAGTCTGGTTTCAAAGCATTGGAAGGGAGGGATTGCTGCCTTGGAGGATGGCCAGGAAAGGAAACTCTCGGTAAGTATGAGTTGAGTTTTCCGCTTTCCTGGCCATCCCCAGGCAGCATATGAAAACATATGGGATATACCCAAGCAATTAAGGGAGGGAAAAATACTAGCAGACTGCTTGCTGCATAACTTAGTTACTTAGACTTTAGTAACAGAATGTAGGACTTTTTTCCCAAAGACTGCTCTTGCAGTTAAATTAATATTCAACTTATAATAACAAAAGTGTTAGGCGTGGACCAGGCTGCCTCTTGGCATACTGCCTCGGTCGAAGCTCCCTCTTCTGCCACCCAGGTAGCTGCTATATCCCTCTTGTAGAGTGCGCTGAGACTAATAAAGGAGGTGCCACACCTTGACTCTTATAAGCTTTCTGTATTGCTTTCACTATCCACCTTGTGATAGTTGAAACGGTTGCTGCTCTTCCCCTCCTAGGGCCCACTGGGATTACAAAGAGCTTGTCAGAGAGTCAGATCTCTCTTGTGTTGTTTAGGTAAGTCATCTAAATAGACCTAACATCCAGCTTGGTCCTTTCATTGTATTCTGGATCTTCCTCAGCGGAGAATGTAGGAAAGACAATAGGCTCATTGATATAGAACCTTGAAAGTACTTTCGGGAGAAAAATCTGGGGCTGGATGGAAGATGAGGTTTACAGGAAAGTGCAGCTATTTCACATGCTCTTCTTCCCGATGTAAGAGCAACCAAGAGGACCAATTTCAAAGTTAGATCTTCTAATGTACAAGACTGCACTGGTCCAAAAGGATTGCTAGTCAGGACTCTAAGCACCGATGTTAAATCCCATTGAGGGAAAAGATTCTTCCTTGGTGGCCTTATTCTCAGTGCTCCCTGAAAAAAATGCTTAACCAACTTGTCTTGGAAAACCTTCTATTTAGAATTGCTGATAAGGCAGACATCTGCACTTTTTTGATTTGAAGAAGGTCCCTCTCCGGTGGCAGATGAACTGGCTTATCCGTTGACAATCTCCTCAACAGGGGATACCATGGCTATTACACTCATCTTGGATCTTAACACCTTCTTCAACACCCTGAAAATCAAGATTGCTGGAAGATATAAGCATTCATCTGGTTCCAATCCTGTACCAGGGCATCCTCTGCTGCTGCTCCCTGTTGCCTGAACCTGAAGAAAAAATTCCTGGCCTTGGAATTCTTCGATGTGGCCATCAAATCCCAATCTGGTATGTACCACCTTCTCTGCTATTTGGTTGTGTCTTCCCTGAATATGGAGGGCAGTCAGATCCAGCAAATTCTGCTGCTCCCAAATCATAATTGGTGTCACTTCTTTCAGCAAGGTCCTGCTCCTCCTGCCACCCTGATTCTTAAAGTACATTGTCCGAATGAATGCAGACTGGAGATGCTCTTATTATTGGGAGAAAAGCCTTAAGGGCCTGCTGAACTACCCAAAGCTCCAGCATTGAGGATGGCAAATGCGCTAGGTTTCTTCCCCAAACTCCTTGTACACAGGTGTGACCCACATGGGCTCCCCAACCTGTCCCTGAAGCATCTCTAAATACATGGATCAAATTGGGTTCTTCCAGGGGTGTTCCTGACTGTAGGTTGGATGGAATTATCCACCACTCCAAGCTCTCCTTGAACCTCTTGCTCAGATGAATTTTCTGTGACCAGTTCTGATTCTTTTGGTCCCACCTTTGCAGGAAATAGGTCTGTAGTGGTCTTATCTTCCATCTGGCCCCGGGAATTAAGCCTATTGTTTCTGTCAAACTTCCTAGGAACCTCATCAAATCTCTTGCCTTCCCAGATTGTATTTGACGTAGACCTCTCGCTGCTTGTACAATCTTTTCTATCCTCACTCGAGGAAGAGACACTAGCCCAAGCCATGTGTCCTTGGCTCCTAAGAATACCAGTTTCTGAGATGGGGACAGCTGACTTTTGTTCAAATTGATTAACCAACCGAATTCTGTTAACCTATGAAGTACTCGATCTCTCCCCACAAGAAGATGGTGCCTTGTTCTGGCTATAATTAGCAAATCGTCCAAGTAGTAGAAAATTTCTAGCCCCGCTTCTCTCAAGAGGGCTAACACTACATCTTCGTGAAGGTCCTGGGAGAGGTGGACAACCCGAAGGGAAGGCATGTAAATTGGAAATGTTGCTCTCCCAGGGTGACTCTTCGAAAACTTTGGTGTTCCACGGCTATTGGTACATGCAAGTATACATCTGTAAGATCCACAGTGTACATCCAGTCTCCTACTGATATGGCCCCTCTTATTGTCTGCAACATCTCCATCTTGAATGGTTGATGTTTGAGGTACTTGTTAAACCTCCTTAAATCCAAAATGGGACGCCAGTCGCCTGTCACCTTTCTGATTAGAAAGTGAGTATAATCCTGTTCTTCTCTGCTCTAGAGATACTGGGACTATTTCTCTCTTTCGAAGCAGATCTTCTACATACTCTCTCAACTTCTGACTTTGCACTGGATCCACCGGAATGGGGGTCTTGCTGAAAAAAATATTTCCTCGTCTTCTCTATAAATTGCTCTGGTGATTACCGAAATCACCCAGTAAATCCCTTATGTTTTTTGCCCATACTTCCCTGAATTCTGTTAGCCTGGCCACCACTAGAGAAGTATGGGCAGACCTCCCATCATAAGGCCTTGGATTCTTTGGGGAATCTGGGGTTGTTTTGCCTCCCCCGAAAAAAGGTAAATTGACCCTGTTTCCATGCTGCTGTTCTCGAGAACTCCTTCCCTGGTCTGTAGGACCTAAACCCTTCCTTCCTTCTAGCAGGAAATCTCTCCTGCCTTTTCGGGAAATCCTTAAAACTTCTTCCTCCTTGCGGAAGAAAAACTCTTCCCTCGTCCTGGATATTAGATCTTCCAGCACTCTTCCAAATAATTTCTTCCCCTCAAATGGCAACTGACACAGTGTTTGACGGTGTATCAGCATTTCAATACTTGAGCCAGAGGGCTCTACAAGAGGAAACAGATAGACCTATTCCTCTAGCATTCAATTTGGTTGAATTTATGGCTGCCTCTAGGCCAAAATTGTGATGATTCGGAAATCTGGAATAGCTTTAAACAGAACTCTTACCACTAAAGATAATAAGGATTTCATAGTGGATATCATGGCTACTGAGACCTAACAATTTGCTCCCGCCGTCACATAGTCCTTTTTGAGATCTTGATCTATCCTCTTTTCCATGGGATGCTTTAGTGATGAAGAGTCATCCACTGGTAAGGCTGTCTTCTTCTACAAAGGAGCCACTGGGGCGTCAACTAAGGGTGGTTTGTCCCACCAGTCACCAATATCCTGTGGGAACCACAGGTGACCTTCTGGACACTTTTTGCCATTCCGTCTGGATTAGCTCCCTTATTTTGTTGTGTAGTGGAAAGTATTCCCTTTTCTTTCTTCAATTGTTAATGTTTGCTTAATCAATTTGATTAATGTTGACACCTTTTTAAATTCGAAGCCTGATTCCTCATCCTCAGATTCATTGGAGGCTTTCAAATCCCCTGGCTCCAAAGGTGGCCACCGCCTGAGAAATCCAAATATAGGATATCAGGTTTTTCAAACCTTCTCTGCAGTGAAGTCTCCCTTCTAGAGTGTTTTCCATGACCAGAAAGCTTGTGCCTGTGCTGTTCAGACACCTCTGCCAGACACTCACAGCAAAGCATCTTCCTCTTACAGCTGGACGGTCGCAAACTCTGCACAGACCGGAGTCTTCCTCTTCTGAATATACTCTCCTTCTTTTGGGCTGCTTCCCCAATTTACTTGTGTGGCTGCAGAGGGAAAAAAGAGTTATCAGTATGCTTTTAAAAATGCCAAGAGGTTCTTTTCATTGGATCTGCAGAAAATCCATAGATAGTAACACTCACCACCTCCCCTCTGTGCTTGGATCCTCCATAGTGGCCTGCAAAGCACAGCTGGGAACCTACTGGCAACAACTGCAGGGGCAGAGGAGTTTGCGGCTTGGCTTTTTAAATTTCCTGGGTCCACCCCTTGTGATGACCGCAATCTATCATGGAAGTGCGAGCGTCACTTATCCTGGCTGAGAGGCGCAGAGACCATCACAGGAGACCAGGATCCTCGGCTGGAGAGAGCCCTACAGAACTGCAGCCGGAAAGGGGAAGCCAGCCCGTCCAATGGACAGAAGAAAAAGACTGAGTAGGTAAGGAGGGGGTGGGTCTTTTAAAGAGGAGGTCTTTTTCTTCTGTCCAATGGGCAGAGCTACCCATATGTTTTCATATGCTGTCTGGGGATGGCCAGGAAATGTCTATTCCTATTGGACAACTAACAAGTCATTTTGGTTACTCCCATAAAATCGATCATTCTCCAAAAAGATTTTAGTCCTTTTAAGGAGTTTGAAGGTTTCTCATGTTTGGGTTGCTATTTGTGTTTATTTTAGTAAACTAGAACTAAAGGCCAAAATTGGCGTAACTTTAAAGGGCATGTCCATCCTTAAAACAAAAAGACTTGTCCGTTATCTGCCCTCAACCCCAACTGCTATCAAGGCTGTCTTTACACTTTTTGGCACCTGGAAAAAAAATTCCTAAAGCTGCCCCGACTCGACATGCCGCCGGAAGGGGTGTGGTTTTATAATTGAAAGTGTGTGATGCTTTGTCCGGAAGTGTGGTATTGCTTGACCAGAAGTAGAAGAGGCTTTATACACATGACTGGTAAATAATACCCACAATGACTGGTAAATGATGCCCACAGTGACTAGTATTAGATGCCCTCAGTGACTGGAAAATGATGGCCAACATTGATTTTTGATCTGCAGGGCTGACAAACATTGATTTTGATCAAATTAATTGCCAGTCAGAAGGGAGGGGGAGGAGTCATAGCTGCATTCTGTTGTTCACTGACAGTCACTGCTTCCCCTGTTATTTAAAGTGACAGTACTGCACCCCCCCCAACTGCTGCCTTCCTACAGGGTGCTGCTTATTATATGCATTTGTAACCAGATATTTAATGATAAGTTCTATTTCTTTTTGGCAAAGGCATCTTCCTCCTCCCTCTGCTCCAAGAGCTTTTTATATGCTTGAGCATGTGCAGATAAGCAGCAGGTGAAATAGCAGTCAATCATTGGTTGTAATATCAGCAGTCACAGCTTTGATTGACTGCATGGTTGGGGGAGCCATCTTACTCTGCCAGAATGGGGACAAAAATAATCCTTAAATATCGGACATCCACTGAAACCCTATCCTGTCCTTTCCAACAGTAATTGAGTGGCGAAACCCAGGACTCAACATAACTGCAAGGCTTTTGAACCATTAGGTCAACTTTGATTTGGGGCTTAGTAATCGGAAGGAGCACATAACTTCAAGAACAAGGTTTAATTTTATTATCTTTCCAGAATAAATAGGGAGAGGACTGGGGGGGGGGGGGGGAAGACACTGGGTACAAGTTGAGATGGGGAAAGAGAGACTTAATATAAATAATGTTCATAACCTCTCCAAATAAAGAACAACACATGTCACTTGACTTTTTGGCCAAAGACTGATTTCAATCTGTTTGAGACCATGTATGGATTTGTTGGTTTATTAAGCCCTTATTAAAATAAGAGTTGTAAGCCAAGCAGGAAGGGCTGTAGGTACTGAGATGAGTTCTCTGAAGTTGTTGTACAAGGAAAGATTGTTGAAGAAAGCAAATAGTATAAAGTCTGATCCCACCATCTTGGCTAAAATAGTTTTAAATTATCACCATCAGGTAGGAGGTATCAAAATTTTTATTGCAGGACTAGTCGATTTCAGAATAGTTTTTATCCTACTGTTGTTACATTTTTAAATAGATTTTTAAAATTAATGACTTTTATACATATAGTTTTAGTGTCTGTTTACAATTTTCTAAGATTTGAAATTTCACTTGACTTTTAATAACAGGTATTTCTTATCCCATCCTTATACATGTATGTTACAATACAGTGACAATAAAGGAATCTATCTCTCTATCTAAAGTATGGAAATACATAGTAACATAGTAACTGAGGTTGCATAAAGACATACGTCCATAGTCCAACCTTTTCAATAGAAGATAGAAAGGCCCATCCCAATGCGGGAGAGGAAAGAGATCGAGAAGCCCAATCTGTTCTTATAGCTTTAGCTGAAGCTTGTGATGAAATGATTGTTATGATATGAATAAAGAAAAAGTAAGTAATACCATTGATATTTGTAAGTTAAAAATGTAAAAAAAAATTCAGTTGCTCTACTTCAGAGGGCTTATCGAATCAGAGTTGAAATTGTTATTTTAGACCATAGGCAGTATGATCGGTAACAGGATTTAGATGTCACAGGTAGATGTCACAGGAACATTTTTAGGGTTATTGTTTGTGACTATGCAGTTAACAGGTATAATGATAATTTGAATTATCAATAACGGAAAGACCTAATTGATCTATATAAGGACAGGTCTATAGTGATATGTAATGTTGATACGGGTGCAAGCATTGTTTTAAGTGCCAAAATTAATCATTAGAAATCCCATAAGGCCCGTACACAGGTTGAATTGGCGGATAAGGGCTGACACTCAGCCATTTTGGATGGCACACATGTATGTGTTTGATTAGGCTTTGATCAAGAGTCGCACGTCATCCATAAACGATTGATGCCCAAGCGAACGCATACACACGCGGGACCATTGGCCATTTTGTCATGGGTTTGTCACACGCTGGAGTGTCAGGCAAAATCGGACATGTTTAGATAGCTTTAGACAGCCAAGAGACCTAGAAGCATATTAAGTCTTAATAGATCCTATTAGAAAATGAATAAACATAACGATGAGGGATTCTTCAATTCCAAACATGTACTACTGGGGATGGAAAATTTAAAATGGTGTGAAAACCGGTCTCTGTCCAGTACTGATGTTGTTTTGCTCTGTTCATTTACACCACATCGGTATGGTACGATAGCAGTTAGAAAACCATTTAGAGAAATACAGTACCTACAATATGGACACTAGAATTTATTATAATTACAATTATATCAAAATGTCCCAAAGGTAGGTACATTCTCTTACATTACTGGTGAACACTTGATTCAACAGAGTTTTCTGCAAGGAGCTTCAACTTCCTGTGACAGGAAATGAACATGAATAGGGATGTATTGTACTTTCCACCCAAACCTGGTTTCTGGTTTAAACTATGGTGTTTTTTTGTTGAAATCTAATTGGTCAAAACTTGGGTGAACTTTCCATGTTACCATGGTAGCCCTTTATGAAACGCTATACCTTCTAAGAGGCTTTAATAACATTCCATGGGCTAAATGCAAAACGAGAGAGACGGCTACAGACGACTTTTGGCTTTATTGAGCCATCTTTAGTATAACGTAGGTCTATGGTTTTGCAATGTGAAAATCCGATTGGGAACAAATTGAAACAGAATTTTTAATGCACTTTTCAATGCTTTGACAAAGATTTTGGACTTTAACTTTTCAAATTCTTGACTGTAATTTCCGTGTGTTTTTGGTCACAACTTTTTCCATAATTTTTTGGTTTTCTAATGGGATTTTTTTTATTTTCAACCACATTTTCCAATACATTGCGACTTCCAAAATCATGAAAATCCAAACATGAAAATCCATTTTCAAAAATGTTGTTTAGACACCGGAGCTCATATATTTTTTTTATTATTATTATTTCTCACTGGGTTATTGCTAATCCATCCCTATTGATAACATACTGATAAGTCCCCAGCAAAAGTGAAATCACAATATTTCACTATTTGAATTTTCACTGGAATCCAAAGGTGATGAATCTGTGTATCCCACCTATAGTGCTGTTACTGCAAACTTGTATCCATCGCTAGAGGGGAGCAACAAAGGTTTAAGGTAGGAGCAGGGACTTTTGTACAGGAGATTGGTTTGTAAGGAGCATAGGGCATATCCAGTCTGAGATCTGTCCAATGGGAAGATGCAGTTTCTGTAGAGTGTGTCTTCCCAATGATTTGGACTTGCTCTGAAAATGGGTGGAGCTCCAGATGGGCCAGTAATTTGAATTTCAACAAAAGATTTTCAGCTCCTAAATGTAGGGGGTGGGACGGGGTATTTTTGTTCTTAATTATGGATTGGATAGGAGAAAGATTATCCAGCAAGACTGCAGTATTCCAGACATGACAGGATAAGAGTTGAGTTACTTGTTATATATATATATATATATATATATATATATATCTTATACATTTTTTCAAAATTATAAAGGAAAATGTACAGGTGTTAGCAATTGATGATGTGGTATAAATGGCATTCCACCAAATAAACAGGGTAAATATAAATGTTGTTATTTTCAGATACAGAGAAAACTGGGATGCGAAGAAGTTTGCGTGGGATTTTTTTTGTTAATTTCAGTTTAAGCTATTGGTAAGTGTGGGGGTGGACATTGCATTTGGGAAACATCTGCATATTATTGGTTAATAAAGCCAATTAAAAGACTATGCTGTTGTTTTGGGATTCATTAAAAATGAATGAGTGTTTTTTCTCATTGTCAAAAGAAATGCTCAAACAGACAGAAATGTTTGAAACCTATACAAGTATACATACCTTTCCCTGGCTCCTCTTAACCACAAGGTTCTCCTGGGCACTTTACCTGCTATACTCTCGCTTGCTGCCTGCCGTATTTCCTTTATAATGAGCTGATAATCACATCTCTGGCTTCAGCCTGTGAGAAATGATATTGGAATGAATGTTCAAACTTCCTGATTCCAGTAGGTTGAGTGACATCACCTAACCTCTGCCTGCCCCTTCGTCCCGGTGGAGAAGCATGCTCAGTAAGGACTTCATGCTGGGGAAGTCCTGCGGAAAAAAATGACAGTTGAGAAGGGGAGCCTATTAATGCAGACAGGCTGGTCACATGACTACAAGCTGGTCACATGGCTGAAAACAGGAAGTGTTTAAGCAGGAAGTAATATTTCTGAACCTTTCCAGCAATAACTTCTCACAAATTTTATCTAGAGATGTGATTTCGGTTTTATTTTGAAGGTACGATGGAAGGCTTTTTATATCATTCTTTTCAAGTTCAGTTGATCTAATTGAATACAACAGATATACCATGACCTGGATTAATGAGAACCATCACATGAATGACGAGATATAAGATTGAAAAATAAGATGTTAAAAAAGCTTTGAAATGTTTTGATTATTGATAATGTTTACTAATAACCAGAGGGTGTCCCCCATTTAATTGGCCTGCAGAGTGTTATATATTTCACTACATCTATTCTACTATTCCTATTCCTCTATTGTGAATGCAGCTTTTCAAAGTTTCACATGGCAATTTATGGAGAGCTGTAGTGCTCGTTAAAGGGCATGTCCACCCTTTTAAAAAAAATTTGATATGTTGTAGGGCTTCCTCCCCCAGCCCCAAATGCATTATTATTATGTTCAAAATCTCCTCCAATCATTTGTTACCTTCCCTCTATCCTCCAACGCACTGTTCCGGCCCTCTGCTTGCATAAAACTGAGAGGCAGCCAATCACGGACGCGGCTGCCGGTAGTTCAGAACGGTGGAGGAAAGAGGGAAGGTAAGTAGAGTTCGGGGGGGTTTCTGGAGATAATAATAATGCGGTTGGGGCCCTAAAATATATCCAAAGGGTTTTGTGCTAAGTTTTTTGGACTTTGGGGAAACATTGCAGGAGAAGCATTTGGAGCTGGGATGTAAGGTAAGGATTTTTATGCACTACAGAGTGGGGCCAGTAGTGGGCGAAATTATATTTTGGGTGAAATTATAGTTTTGGGGGTGGACATGCCCTTTAAAGTCAAAGTAACCGATTTACCGGCAGTAAACCTGACTTTAAAGTCTGTTTAGTCTAATTACCTTCCGAAAACCATATTTGTGTTTTAACCTTACCCTAATCCAACGCTCCCACACTGAGATATACTTACTTTTTCTATTAGCTGATCCCTCACAGGAAGTCCCACCTCCTGCCTTCTTCCTGGTATGCACTGTCAGTCATGGCTGCGACATTGACCTCTCGGACAATGGCAAATGGCCGGAAGAGGCAGTTACGAGAGTGCTCTGCTCCTGCGCACTCGTAGCGGCTTGAAGCAGAATTCTGGAGGCGGGACTTCTGGCAAGGTATCAGAGGTGGGAAGTATATCACTGCGTGGGAGCATCGGATTAAGGTAAGGTAAAAAAGACAATAAAGGTTTTGGGGGTAATTAGGCTAAAAAGACTTACTTATTTTTGGGCTGGACATTCCAGGATTTGTAACGTCTGTGTTGGGTATCGCTCATCCTCCACAACCTATTTAACATACCAGTTGCACCTGTTTTAGTTTAACATCTAACGCACAGTTGCGCTTATGGAATAGCTCAATCAGAATTTACCCCAAGCTGCAACAAGAATGTTAAAGTGACAGGAACCGAGAAATTATACTAGGGAATTACAGTGTGGAAAGAAGTAGAGGCCTTGTTCAAAGAATTCTGAACGGCACAAACTAATAAATAGAGGATTTCAGGAAAGCAATTTTCTCTTCATACACATTCACTGACAATATAAAAACTACCTTGAATTTCCACTGCTGAATTATCTGGTGCATTATTAATAATATTAGTATTTCGGTATTGGAAGTATTATATTTCATATTATTGTGGAAATACAAATGGAAAATGTGAATCTTGAGCGTTTGTTTTGGATTAGTTTTGCATCCAATTTGTTGGGGGGGTTACTGAATCTTTAAAACGTCACAAAGTTGCTTTAAGCAATAATCCTGCACAAGCTGAATTGTAATTTTAAAGGATATTGTGGTTGAAGGTGACAAGAACTATACACAATGAAATTGAATGAGAGGAGTCACCATGCATCGCATATACTGGTATAGTACCATTTCCTTGGCCAGTTTTTTCTTTGGGGGGGGGGGGGGGTAATTTGATGAAGCTATAAATGACTTCAGGAGGGCTTGCAATTTCCAAAACATATTAGAGGTCAATTCAATTACGGCCGCATTGACTTTTTAGATGTGCAAAGTCATTTTTCCACTCATTTCAATTCAGTCATTTCTGCTTGGAAATTGCCCTTTTCAACCTCAAAATCTTTCCACATGGTAAGGTCCACACTAGGGCCACTGGAACCGAAATTCACAGCGTTCAGCGAAATTGCCTGAGTAGCAGATTATTTGGATCTGACATAGCCATTTCCATAGCAATTTTGGGTACAAGGATAATTACAATCGCTCTGGGAGCCATATGCTAAGAATAAAAATAAAATAAACTGCTTCAGACATGAAGAGACAGGAGATAAATGTTTATTAAAAACAATCCTGAAACCACCAAACCACTTTATTAATTGCAGTTTCCAATTTAGTGTTGCCACATGTGAAATCTTCATGCTGCAGGTCCTGGTTTATTAAATGCACACTGTATTTCTACACTGAAACAGTTGTGGCCAGGGGTTCTTATACTGAACAGTTTTAATGGGAAAAGGTGTCCCCCCTTTCTAATTGATCCCCATTCCTGAATTTGTCATAGGAGAAAATTGCAAAGGAAGCCCTTATACGTATTTATACATGGTACCCCTGGGCAATATTTTGGCCTGCTCAACCTCCAAGCCCATTTTTGTAGTCGGATCTGGAGCAGATCGGCCAATCTAAGAAAAATAACTGATAAGACTGATAAGACATATACCAGTTACCCATTCCCATACCTGTGCCATCATGTACCCCTGTGATAATACCAGTGTCCCCAGTCGCCCGTTCCCCATTCCTGTATCCTCATATCCAAATGTAATAATACCAGTGTCCCCAGTCACCCGTTCCCCGTCCCTGTATCCTCATATCCAAATGTAATAATACCAGTGTCCCCAGTCACCCGTTCCCCATCCCTGTATCCTCATATCCAAATGTAATAATACCAGTGTCCCCAGTCACCCGTTCCCCATCCCTGTATCCTCATATCCAAATGTAATAATACCAGTGTCCCCAGTCACCCGTTCCCCATCACTGTATCCTCATATCCCCTGTAATAATACCAGTGTCCCCAGTCACCCGTTCCCCATCCCTGTATACTCATATCCAAATGTAATAATACCAGTGTCCCCAGTCACCCGTTCCCCATCCCTGTATTCTCATATCCAAATGTAATAATACCAGTGTCCCCAGTCACCCATTCCCCATCCCTGTATCCTCAGATTATTCTTCATATATGAGCGGAAATGCAGTATTTAAATCCCATCAAAAAAGTTATAGAAAAAATTATCTTATTGTTGGTTCTGTTCCTACACTCCCCAATCTCATCTGCTTCTGGTTGCACCTTCCGGTGAGACAAATCTTTATTTGGCATAATCCCCATAGACTTCAGCACAACCAGCAAATGACCATGGAAAACAGAAAGAAAGAATATATTTAAAGAATGGAAATGTTTAATGGGAATGTTTGACCTTAAAACAAAAAACTGGTAAATTGTCAGTTACCTGCCCCAAACCCCAACTGATGTTATATATGTTGCATTTTATTACCTGCATTACTAACCATTCTGGCAGGGTAAACTGACTCCTCCCTCCATATAGTCAATCATGGTTGTGACTGCTGACATCACAACCAATGGTGCTGCTGCTTCACCTGCTGACTTGTCTGCACATTCTAAAGCATATAAAAAGCACTTGGAGCAGAGGGAGGATGCAGATACCTTTGCCAGAAAGGAACATAAATTATCATTAAATATCTGGTTACAAATGCATGTAATAAACTGGTCAAATACCATTTGGGCAGATAACTGATAAGTCACCAGTTTTTGTTTTTGTTTTAAGGGTGGACATGAACTTATGGTGTTAGCATTCAAAAATGAAAATATTAATCAGATTTTGATTTCAGTTTTTATGGACTCACATTCCTTTATTCACATTTCATCCAACTTTAAAGGGCAAGTCCAGCCCTAAAATGAAAACTTACATACAGGTAAATCACCCCCCAAAACCCTCAACGGTAATAGTTTGAAATCTGAAATTTATAAATCTAACCTGAAATCCTGCACAATGTGCTGTTTCCCCTGTTTCTGCTTCCTGGTTCTTCCAGTTAGCAACTGTCAGTTATGGATTTGACAGTTGACAGCACAGCCAATGACTGAATGTTAATCCCCTGTCTGCCTCTTCTGAGCATGCCCAGGCTCAGTACAGGCTCAGTACAGGTTTCTAAATTGCTCAGTTTCCATGAGGCATCCAGAAGCATCGCAGGTATGCAGTAATGAATTCATAGGACAAACTATGTTATATCAACATATTTTAAAGAGGCCATTCTTTCTAAAAGATGTTCTTATGAGGGTGGAGTTGTCCTTTAATTTACTATGCAACCATTCATATAACACAGATCCAATCAGGAGTATAAAATATCCATCTGACTATTATTAAAACGAAATACATTTTCATTAGATTTTAAAGGAAGAATATAAAAATGTATATAGCTACAGGTTTCCTACTGTAGGCCAGATGGAATTCTAGGCATTTTGGGTATGCTGGGTAGGCTAAGACAAGGTTAAAATAGAGGTGTTCCAACTATGACTTAAAGGACAACTCAAGCTAAGGTAGGAACCTGAATGTTTCTTATAATATTTGTGATCCTACAGGATCAGTGCTTTTCTTCAGTTCTGAAGTTTCACTTACCCCCTTTCTATTGAATGCAAATTAGGTGTTTACTGCTCAATATTGCTTAGAGAGCAGATAGGAAAAGGTCAGACAGTAATTGCATGACAACTCTACCAAAGGGACATTGAGGGCTATACAGCTCACCAAGCACAAGGGGTGGGACAGGCCAAATTGACTTTAGGAAACCACAAACCATCAGATTTCTCTACCAGGTTGCTGGTTTTAAAGAAAAGAGTAACATGTACATGTTAGTTAGAAAATAACAGAAACCATTCTGGCTCTTTTACATTTAGTTTTAGTTCCCCTTTTAAAACTTAAAAAGTCTTTTAGTAGGTATAAAGTCACACTGATTCACTGCCAGTTAGAGTGATTTTAACCCCTTGCTTGCACCGGCTGCGCTAGTATTGCATAAGACACTCACTTAGCTGCCGCAAGCTATTCACTAAAGTGAGTATTTAGTGCCAGCTCACGAAAGGGTAAATCAAAGAGCCAAAAAAAGTCTAGACAGAAAGTTGTGTTAAAATAAAAGATTTGGGGCCAGAACGAACGGCATGGCCATTTCTGCTGATAGTTGCACATGTGTATGCGTTTATCTGTCGTTTGTCGGCCTGATCCACAAAATCATAACCGTGGACAAGGCCTAATGCAAGAGGTGGGAAAGTTTGAATTGGGAAGAGAGCACCAGGAGAGATTTGCTTAGGGCACCAAAATAGCCAGAACCGACCCTGTTTCTAAAAGGAACTGTTAAGGAATTGTAGAGGAATGTATAGTGAAATGTGGGGTTAAAGGAGAACTAAACCCAATTTTTTATACTCCAGAATCTTAAAACAACCCCCCTAAAAACACCAATAAGCTATAAGATACCACTTCAGTAAATTGTATTAAAGTAAATGTAAGCCTGTTCAAAACTGGATGAAGTATGTGTGTGTATGTGCAGTGTCAGACCACACCTCCTGACCTCAGTCACATGCTTCCTTGCTTTATCTGTCCTGTAAAAGGATTGGCTAGAGATTATTAATGGGTGTGACCAACTGTAACAAGTTTCTGCCATAGCTAAGGACTGAGCATGTGCAGAACATAATGGTCGCTGACCAAACTGTGATACTAGAATGCTCTGAAGTGAAGCACAAACCATATGTTATTTTGGTTAATTTCCCAGTGCCCATATCAAGTATTGAGTTAAGACACAGATTACTGGTTTTATATCAAAGTGTTCTGCCTTCTGGTTCAGTGTTGTTCTGTGGCTTTAGTTGCCCTTTAAGCATATTCATATTCAAAAAATATAAACTTTTGGAAACAAGGCATCCTTTCATGGTCCTTTATTGCTGTCTAATCTTTACCTAATTTTAAGATTTTAGGTTTTTTTCTACTTTATTTTACCCACTTTCCTGCTGTTTATCTGATATATCATTTAGCTGGTATCTCTGGTATTTGAAGGTCCTTGATTTTATCTTTGGAATTTCTTTAAGGTCCTCCTCTTTTTATTGCCATTGGTACCAATATGTGCAGTGTTGAGGACTCTCAGACAGAGCAAGGTTTTGATTTGAAGGAGTTATTAAATACAGGAATGACAGACAATATATATATAATTATATATAGTACAACATAAAGGAGATGGGACATCCTACCAAGGCTATTGTCATCAGAGAGTAATATAAACTTAGACTGTAATCTCTTCGGGGCAGAGATCTCATGTCTAAATTATAAATATTGATTTATTTATAATTTAAATATATGTATTCTTAAAGGGAATGTCCACCCAGAAAACAATAATGCAATATATTATTGGTCATTATCCTATTAAAACAAGCCACAAATCATTAAAGGGACTGTAAACTCCCCTAAACCCCAAAAAAGAACTATGTTCCATTTGTTTCTATTATTCACAGGGAGGTGAGAACGCTTATTCTCACCTCCCTGTGAATAACAGGACGCTCGGGGGACCTGGAACTTACCTAACCCGTCGCTCCACTCGCAGCCGCTCCTTCACTAAACAGCGGTTCTCTCACGATCGCGCACCCTATCTTTTGTATTGGCGCGCATGCGCCTAAGATAGGGCGCACGGTCGGGACAGAGCGTCTGTCAGTGAAGGAGCGGCTGCGAGTGGAGCAGCGGTAAGGTAAGATCCAGGTCCCCGAGCGTACTATTATTCACAGGGAGGTGAGAATAAGCGTTCTCACCTCCCTGTGAATAATAGAAATGAATGGCACATAGTTCTTTTTTGGGGTTTAGTGTTCCTTTAAAATCCATTCAGCCAATTTTAAGATAGATAAGTTTTTACTACCTTCAATTTGCAGACCGAGGGCATCTCTCTCACCCACGTCCGTGCCTTTTCCATTCCCGCGCCACGCAGCCTTCATCCTCCCTAGCGCACACACACCCCCTCCCACCAACCGGATCCATCTTTCCTTCTTGTTCCAACAGTGTAAAATCCTTTATGTGTAAGATAGATACCCCTGCCCAGACCTAACCGACAAGTTATTTTGAAAAAAAAAATAATCAGACTTGTACTTCATTCCCACAACATTCCACTGACATTGGCCGCATCTTAACCAATCACAGAAGTGGCTGCCAGTCCGGCCCCCTGCTTGCAAGTTCTTTTTTTTTTTAATTACATGGTGGTTGGGGGTGGGCAGCGGGTATGTATCTTATACTAAAAGATGAATTTTAGGGTGGACATACCGTTTAACCTATATATGAAACTTAATTTAATTTTTATTTATCTGTATTATTGCTTGCACTTACCCCTTGTTTGTATACTATACCCAAGTGCCGCTTTATAAATAAAATTATACATACGTACATACCTAAACTACTGTGGCATGGGATATGGAAATCATACAATATGTACTGCTCTTTCAATCCTTCCCTATGATGAGCCTCCTTGTTCTTGTTCTGCTTCATATTCACCCTAGCACCACCACAGCACCTAAATACAACCAATCAGGGGGAGGTGGAGCATTACCTAAGTTGTAAGCTCTTAGGGACAGGGACCTCATAGATCTTTATATATCAAAGAAACTCACTTGAATTATGTTCTTAGAAATGCACACTTTTAATATTTGTAGCTTATTTATATGTTAATCTATGTAATTCAGCCACTGTTTGTATTTTTAAAATGTGTAAAGTGTAGCAAAAAACACTAGACATTGAAATAAACTTGGTGTCAAATTTAAATGCCCCCCCCCATAATAAAGTTTTTCCTAATATTACAGGTTTCATCAAATGTCTTCAATGATTTTCAGTCAGTGAGCTGAGGACAGGACGACCTTGATGAAAAAACTTCAAACTATGCATTCTAAACGCATATTTTAACATGGCCACTAGAGGTCACCAGCCACCTGCTTTCTCTATATTCACAATCTTACTTCCATTGTCAGCCCCTTTATTAACATCCCCTTAATTAATGTAGTCAGGCTCTGCATGTAAATTAGGAAGATCTCCAGGATTGTATAAATAAAGCAGCTCTTTCAGATTACAGAAAGCAGGGAAATTTTGAATGCTGTGAATGGTGGAGCTAAGGCACATTGAGAACATGGATGATGGTGTGAAAAAACTGAAATAGAATGTTTGTGTAGTTTACTGTACATCCAGCAGAACAGATAATTAGGTGAGAGTTAATACTATTAACATCTATGGACATTGGCACATTGGTATTGTGTCTGGGAGATCATTAAAACTGTACATTTGTAACTGGAGCACACAAGATACATCAACGGGCTCATGGAAATGACAGTGATATATATAGAACAAAACATACCACCTACCTACCTTTATCACTTACCTGCATTGAGCTAGGGTCACACTGGACCTTTAATATTCACACTGTGTAAGGCAACGAAAATACTTATATAGTTTAATCTGGGTGTAAAGGAATTGATTTTTATAATGTTAATCCATTGTTACTTATAATGAGACAGAATTCATACATATAATGTTACAGATTGATACTTATAGTTTTAAAGAATTGATACATATAATGTAAATCCACTGCTACTTATAATTTTATAGTAATGATACATATCATGGTACAGAATTGATACATATAATGTTACAGAATTGATACATATAATGTTACAGAATTGATCCATATAATTTTACAGAAGGGATGCATATTATGTGACAGAATTGATACATATAATGTTACAGAATTGATCCATATAATTTTACAGAAGGGATGCATATTATGTGACAGAATTGATTCATATAATGTTACAGAAGGGATACATATTATGTGACAGAATTGATACATATAATGTAAATCCACTGATACTTGTTATAGTATCGATACATATTATTATAGATACATATCGATACATATTGTTAAAGTAATGATACATATGATGTTACAAAACGGATACATATCATGTTACAGAATTGATACATATAATGTTACAGAATTCATAAATATGTCACAGAGTTCATACATATAATGTTATAGAATTCACACTTATAATGTTACAGAATTCATACATAAAATGTTACAAAATACACAGAATTGATATATATACAATGTTACAGAATTGATACATATAATATTACAGAATTGCTACTTATAATGGTAAGGAGTTAATATAAATATAATGTTTCTATTTTGATACATTTAATGTTAATGTATTAATACATATAAATGGTAACATAATGATAAATATTTAGTACAGTAAAACTCTAGGGACAAGCAAATGTATTATAAGTGGCTGAGATGTTACAGAACCCACTAGAAATACCAATTCCCGTTGGAAAATCTGGGAGAGATTAGCCAAATGACCATCATTTGTATCCCTTCCCACTAAAGGGATCGTTAGTTTATTAATGAAAATATAGGGTAGGGTATTGGGGGTTTGGTGTAGAATGCAATAGACAATATACACTGCAGGGTAAGTTTACTATTAAATATAGTTTCAAACATACATCTATCTCTTAGATATCTAGATGTGTGTGTTGCTAGAGATAAATTAATTAGAGAGATAGATAGACAGACAGACAGACAAATAGATAGATAGATAGATAGACAGACAGACAGACAGACAGACAGACAGACAGACAGACAGACAGACAGAAGACAGACAGACAGACAGACAGACAGACAGACAGACAGACAGACAGATAGATAGATAGATAGATAGATAGATAGATAGATAGATAGATAGATAGATAGACAGATAGACAGATAGACAAACAGACAGACAGACACATAGATGATAGATAGATAGATAGATAGATAGATAGATAGATAGATAGATAGATAGATAGATAGATAGATAGTTCTAATATTATTGCATGTGACAGTGTAAATAGTTACTAGTGTAGTGGGACTCTCTCTGGATTTAATTTCCCAGGGTATTTTTTAAGAATTGTCATTAATTTAAATACAGATTCCCAACTGTGGGATCAGGGAATTATTATTTTGGTTTGGATTAGGATATGGAGTAATTGCAATGTAACCAGACAATGGCCATATTAATATATAATAGGAACATTGACTACACAGTAACAAACGGATTTCTTCATTGTTTTACCTGATGGGATCTTCTCCATCCTATGTACTGCTATTGGTATTGTTTGTATTTAGTGATATTACACACAGGGGCCGGATTTAGTTTCTATTTGTTTTATTTTGGGGAATATAAATGGTAAAGAATTAGAAAATATTCACTGATGTTGGGGAATCCTCAAATGCAAGAACCAAATCATACAGTACAGTATACATTATACTATATATTCCATTATACGTTTATATTAATAGTATAACAATATACATTTATATTAATAGTTTAATATTATACACTTATAATACTTAATAGTTTAACAATATACATTTATATTAATAGTATAATAATATACAAAATACAATTACATTTTAGTATAATATTATACACTTATGTTAATAGTAAAATAATATACATTTATATTAACAGTATAACAGTATGCAATATAGATTTATATTATAGTATAATATTATACACTTGTATTAATAGTATAAAAATATACGTTTATATTAATAGAAAGGACCATGAAGCAGTCAGTGATTATAACTGTAATTCGTTGTAAATAATTGTGTTCATTTCAATTCATTAAATAACTTTTTGCTATGGGGGTGACATTCTCCCTTTTTCTTTACACCTCTTTTTGTCTATCTATCAATCTATCTATCTATCTATCTATCTATCTATCTATCAATCTATCTGTCTATCTATCTATCTATCTATTATCTATCTATCAATCTATCTGTCTATCTATCTATCTATCTATCTATCTATCTATTATCTATCTATTATCTATCTATCACTCAGTCTATCTATTATCTATCTATCACTCAGTCTATCTATTATCTATCTATCAATCTATCTATCTATCTGTCTATCTATCTATCTATCTATCTATCTATCTATCTATATATCTGTCTATCTATCTATCATCAAAACATCTATCTATCGTCTATTTATCTATCTATCTCCTATCTATCTATGTATTTATCTATCTATCTATGTGTTTGTGTGTCTATCTATCGTCTAGTTGGATAGATAGATAGATAGACAGACAGACAGACAGGATAGATAGATAGATAGATAGATAGATAGATAGATAGATAGATAGATAGAAATAGCCATAGATAGATCGATACTATGATGGCTGTATGGATGGATGGATGGTGGATGGATGAATGCCATTCCATGATAAATTGGAAATATTTCGTTCTTTATTATTTTTTGCTGGTGATTTCTTTCCATCTGTTAAATAAAATATTTTACCCGAACGAATGTTTTGTTGATTTTGTTTTTCCACTTTAGTTTGGGTCAGAAAATATGATTGGTTTGAAATCGTTCTGTGTGTACAGGCAGATCGTACGATGCGATAAACAGGAGCCCAGGTGGGATGGATTGGTTTGGTTTGAGTGTAAAGGGTTAACAGGGCGGGTGCTTTGCCCATATCCACGAAGAGGGGGTGCCAGCTGGTGGGTGTATCGGGGAGGGGGAGCTGGCACAGGATCCCTAGCACTAACACTAAATGATTGGGGTGGATCGTTCCAACCCCCACCTCACTGCATTGTTTGTACCTTTTCCCTACAGGACAAATCATCTTGCACTGTCCATTAAACAAAATACCGTAAATAACCCAGGAAATTTCCCTTCTAGTGCCAGGGTTAAGGATGGAGCTGGAACCAACCCAACCCAATCCAACCCAGCCCAGTCCCTTTGTTTGAATGAATGAAGTTTGCCCAGTTTGTGTGATTTCTCCCCCAGACATGAGATTTGGTTGTTGACATTGCTAAAGGTACAGGGAACATCATCTACCATTGGACAGAGGATTGAAGTGTGTGTGATAGGAGGTGGGACTGAGGGATTTTAATCATTAAACTCCAATGTGAGGACCTGCAAGGAAATCTGTGCAGCACAAGGAGAGGCAAAGACCCTGTACACACACACACACACACACACACACACACAGACACACACACACACTATTCACCTGGCTGTGGGCAATAAGGAGTTAAAGGGAATGGCAGCCTCATGGGAGTTGGATTGGGATCTCACAGAACTTCTGTAATTACACTGGGCCAGAACCGCCTGGGAATGGGCACCAAGGGATAAGGAGATGCCCTGCAATGCCCCTGGCACCCTCGCTGGGTAAGTTCCTATTAACTTGCATTGTTTTATCTCCCCGTGTGTGATTTCAATAGCCTAGAAGATATACATATGTAGCCTATACATACACATATACAGATATATACATGAATACATATATACATATACACATATATACATACACACATATATACATATACACATATATACATACACACATTTATACATATACACATATATACACCTATATAAATATACACATATATACATATATACATACACACATATATACATATACACATTTATACACCTATATAAATATACACATATATACATATACACATATATACATACACACATATATACATATACACATATATACACCTATATAAATATATGCATATATACATATACACATATATACATACACACATTTATACATATACACATTTATACACCTATATAAATATATACATACACACATGTATACACATATAAACATATATACATATACACATATATACATATACACATACATACATATACACATATACACATGAATGCACATACACATATAGTCATCCAGCATAGTGGCTGCATTTATAGCTTCCCAAATGAATGAATAGGCAGAGTTAAGACGGTGCTAAAGGAGTTGATTTGTTTTTCCCTACACAGAGTTCGTTTCTTTTGCCAAACTGGCCAGGATGGAATGTAACATTTTGGCCTTATAGGGGTGTTTGCGTCAATGTGCTTGGTCCTTTAAGTTGTTTACAGTGTCTGAAGCAAAAGGACTAGTGTACATTTGTGTTAATGGTTTTATCTATCTTTTTTTCTATCTATCCGTCTATCTATCTTTTATCTCTCTATATATCTATTTATCTATCTATCTATCTATCTATCATCCATCTATCTTTTAA